>JANUWF010001131.1:0-600000 GCA_026120185.1 Voacanga thouarsii
TAGAACACCCTATGAGAACAACGGCATATATTTTGAACTTTGTGCCCTCCAAATTAATACCTAGAACACCCTATGAGATGTGGACTGAATGAAAGCTCTGTTTTAACCATCTCTAGATATGCAGTTGACTAGCTTATGTGAAGACAAAAACAAGTAAGCTAGAACTAAGATCAGAGTTCTGCTACTTTGTTGGATACCCAAAAAGAACAAAAGGTGGATATTTCTATCATTCTCAAGAGCATAAAGTACTTGTTAGTACTAAAGCTAGATACTTAGGGGATGAACAAGTTATTTCCACCACGGGTTCAAGTAGAATAGAGTTAGAAGAGAAGTTGGTCACTGATTAAATTTCAGGTACATATAACATTCCGATCGAGGAACCAAGAGAAACACTATAGGATGTTCCTATACAATCTGAGCCTCGTCGTAGTAGGAGGATCACAAGAGTTCCAAAAAGGTGAACTGGAGAGCTCTATGATCTAGTCTCTAATCTTTAGGAACAAGATCTCACTATATAGGAGGAGGCCATTTGTTGATGCTAATGCAGACAAATGGCAGCAAGTCATGAATGTCAAGATTGAGTCCATGCACCTCAATCAGGCCTGAGATCTTGTCACTATGCTTGATGAGACAAAACCCATTAGGTGTAAATAGGTAAACAATAGGAAGAAGAGTGCGGATGGAAAGGTTGAAACCTATAAAGCAAAGGTTAGTTGCTAAAGGCTATGCTCAGAAAAAAAAAAACATGATCGATTATGAGGAAACCTTTTCACCAGTAACCATACTTAAGTCTATCCAAATTCTCTTAGCCATCACATGTTATTATGACTACGGGATTCGGTAAATGGATGTCAAGACGGCCTTCTTAAATGGCTATCTTAGTGAAGACATCTATATGTCCCAGCTCGAAGGTTTTGTTATTAGAGGTCAAGAACAAATGGTTTGTAAACTTAAGAAGTCTATCTATGGACTTAAGCAAGCATAATGAGTATGGAACATACATTTTGATAAAACTATCAAATCTTATGGTTTCATTCAAAACGTGGATGAACTATGTGTGTATAAGAAATTAGACAGTGACAAAGTGATTGTCATGGTACTTTTTGTAGATGACATTCTACTCATTGAAAATGTTGTAAGGACATTGTCATCCATTAAGGTTTGATTATCTAGTTAATTTACCATGAAAGACAAAGGAGAAGCTAGCTATATTCTAGGTATTAAGCTTCTTAGAAATAGGAAGTACAGAATGTTAGGCTTATCCCAAGCTGCTTATATTGACAAGATATTAGTTAAGTATAGCATAGATCAATATAAGTGTTCTACCATATCCTTTAAACATGAATTATCATTATCTTCTAAGTAGTATCCTCATATACTGGAAGACAAGTCGATAATAAGCAGGATAACTTATGCTTCGGCTGTGGGAAGTCTCATGTATGCTAGGTTGGCTAGATATCTACTTTATAGAAGGCATGGTTAGTAGATATCAGTCAAACTCAGGGAAAGCTCATTGGCAAGCCATAAAATATAAACTCAAATATCTCAAGGAAATAAGATATTATATGCATGTATATCGTGTTGATAATTTGGTTCCTACTGGTTAAACAAACTCAGATTTTTAGGTGGATAAATATGAAAGAAAATCCACTAGTAGATATATATCCACTTTATCTGGAGGAGCTATTTCATGGAAAAATATCAAGCAATCCTGCATTGTTGATTCTACCATGGAAGCTGAGTATGTTGCTACTTTAGAAGCTTCCAAAGAAGTTGTGTAGCTCCAGAAGTTCCACACAGAACTTGGAATGGTATCGCAAATGGACAGTCCTGTCACGATTTATTGCGACAACACAAGAGCGGTGTCACAATATATGGAACCTCAAAATTATGGGAAGGGCGAGCGCATAGAGAGGAAGTATCACCTCACCCAGGAGTTCAATTAGAAACGGGAGATTGTAGTTGATTAGATTTCCTCTATTAACAATCTGGCGGATCCCTTTAGCAAACTTTTGACAGAAAAGGTGTTTCACAGATACTTAAATATCATAGGGGTAAGCACTTGTGGACTTTCTTAGTTTTTATAGTGTAAGTAGGGGATTGTTGGAAAGTATGACCACAAAGACTATGTATTCTGTGTGAAACCCCACCTAAAGTCAACCCTAGAGTAAGGGGGATGGGATGCAAATCATGTCGTCATGCATAAAATATACCTTTTGAATGATTTTGCATGTCTTAGAATTGTGTAGGTTAAATGGTTTATTTATACCTATTGGGTAGAAATGGTAAAAAGGTAATTTTGCTTGAGGTAAAATAGGAAGATGGCTTGAGGTTTAGATAAGAAGAATATTTGGTTGACAAAATAAAAACAAGAGTTGTTGTGGTTAAGTGGTTAGAGCTTTGTGAATTAATCTCTAAGGTCTTGAGTTCAAATCCCATCACTTAAGTTTTATTCATATTTATCTTAGCTATGTTAGAATTTTCATTTCTGTTACATTCCCTAAAGATAGGAATGTTCTCTTAAGGAACACATAGTGGTATTGTCTTGACCATGTGGTCTTGTCCTAAAAAGAATTCTAGAAGAATTCTTGTCCCCTTTAATTTTGCTAGCCTTGTCCTAACATCTTTGAAATTTAAACTACCCTTAATTCTGTAATCCATTTTTTAATCATAAAAATTCTATGACAATTCTCTAGCTTAGAATTCAAAAATCAGCTCTCGTTGGATAGATATGGCCGAAAGTGAGGAGGGAAATTAGGTAGGGACTCCAAGGAAAAGAAAACACCATAACTATGCCTTCAAATTCCATCTTCATCTAGTTCATGTTTTGGTAAGAAAAATATGGAAAATTTTCTAGATTTCCTTCAAGGCTGTTTTCAAAAATTTCAGCCAGCTTTCTTACCCAATTTTTGCAAGAAAACCAGTCATTTTATGTGAAGATGAAGGCTGGAAATTCAGTGAAATTTTGGAACTATACAAACAGCCCCAAACCAGTTTTTTTTTTTTTTTTTCCAGAAAGCTAGCAACATTAAACGTGAAATTTGAAGCCACCGTTAGAACATATGAATAGCTAGAACTTTCTCTGTTTTTCTTTAATATGAAGGCTGGAAAACTACCATTACAAGACCTTCAAACACCCTTAGAATCCAGCTGTAAAATTATGCCAAATAGAACCAAAAATCCTGCACCAAAACCATTTCAATTCCAAGTGTTCTTGAAGCTTAAATTCTAGAAATTTTTCCAGCTAGTCTCTTCAAGGCTAAGGCCAAAATATTCTTCATCAAAAACCCATTGAAATTCAGACCTTGGACAACCATGGACTAAATATCTTGGCTTCCTCACCAACCTTGAATATTAGGACTCCATTATCATACCTCAAAAAGCTCCTAAAATCATTCTATCCAAAACTTATTCAAACTTCAAATTAAATTCCAGATTTTGTTCTATTGAAACACTCCTATAGCTAATTGATAAAACCAGAAAATCCTCTGCCATTGTATGATCATTTTCGGCCAGCCTTAGTTCTGAACAACTCGTCATTCTTTGGTTGTAACCTAGCTAATTCAACAGTACACCATTGAAGAACAAGAAACCTTCCAAGAGCAAACTCCATTAACTAATCTTATACCTCAAACAACTCCACCTTTTTCTCCATTTGAATTTAAAAAAATTCAGAAAACCTTCTCTCTCATTCTTGATAACTTAAAATTCATTCTGCACTAGGCCATTTGGCCATCATATTTCCAGCCACACTCAAAATTCATTTTCTCTCAAACTATCTCAAAAACAGGAAGAACACACACTTCACATCTTCAAGCCTAAACAAATCCTAAACACCTCCAATCAGTCCCAAACACTTTAGATCATCCATATTCAACCTATATACTTCATTTATTCACTTTATAACATTGAATCACACAAATTTGAATTTCCAAACGGATCAAACTAATCTTTTTTTTTGAAGATTCAAAGAACACCAAAAGGTAAAATAAGAACAATCTCCTTGTTCTTCTTCTTCTATTCAACTTCTAATATTCCTTTCTATTCTTATTCATTCTTCTCTTACTCTATCTTTCTCTCTTGGCCAAGATGGTGATGATCAACCGTGGCTACTTTCGGACCACTAAAGGCCATCAAACACTTGAGGATCTTCACTAACCAAGGAAAATCCTTCGTCAAACGAGCATCAATCAAGCATTTCTTTCTTAATCTCCGTTTTTAATTCTTGGAATTGAGAATCCTAAATATTGATAGGTTGATTAAATGAAGTAGGGGTTGAAGATATGTACGTGGGTGAAGGGGATGGAGTTAGGACATGAGAGTTGGAATGAATGATTATGCCTTATAGATTTTGCTTTTGAATCATTATATGTTCATCATGATTAAAGAGATTTATTTGATGCATGTTAGATATTATGACACCATTGCTGATTAGGCCTTTATGTTCTTATTTTTCAATAAAGCCATAGATGATGTTATGGCTAGTAGAAGACCATTCATGTTGTAGTAGATGTTGATTCAACACTATGTTTATGGATAGATTAACATGTTATTTATTATTGGAGAATATGTTCATAGAACTTCTCTAACAAAAGAAAATTATGGTAAAAACAATTTATTATTTTTTTATTAACTCTAGAATTATTTTTATTAACATTATTGTTATTAATTTAATTAGAATTATTTACTCAATTTAAGCTATAAAATTCAAAAAGCATTAGGTAGGTTTGAAATAGAGTATTATTTAAAATTATTATTATTTTATTAGTTAAATAAATAAAATCTTTTATTAAAAAATAAATAATAAAATATTAGAATTAATTAATATCAAATGACCTTATAGGCCATATTAATTAGCCTTACTAAAACTTTTATCTATACTCATAAACATTATTTATCTTAAATTTATTTATTATTTATTAATTAAAAATTAAGTATAATTCATTTATTATTAATTTTATTAGTAATTTATTATCTATTAGTTATTAATTAAAAATTAAGTGTAATTTATTATTTATAATAATACTATTTAAATATTACAAATTACCAATATTATTTAGGATTTATTATTATTCATTCTTTAACACTAATTTTATTTATTAGTAATATTACTCATTATTTGTTATTTGAAACTATAACTTATTATTATTTATTTTATAACACCCATTTATTTTAGCTTATCAAACTAGTTTTGTCTTATAAAATATTTTATCAACTGGTATTAAAGTTTAAGACATTATGGTCTTGGTTAGTTGTTGATCTGGCTAGTTGAACTAGGAATTATTTATTTAAGGAAAATATGGTCTGACTATTATCTTATACTTTGTTTTTGCCCAGGTGGGCTTAGGTTGACCTTGGAAGACTTTTGAACTCGAGAAAAGCAAAATATCAGGTAGGTTCCTGCATGAAACCATTTGAAGACTAAAGTTATTGTGGCAATTCAAACTCAATGTATATGAGTATTTGTACTATAAAGGCAATTATGGACAATTTTTCCTTTTTAGTTCAATCAAGCAAACCATTTAAAGTTAAACAAACATTTTCACACCAAACGCTAAATTTTTCCAAAAACCTAACTTTGGCAAGAATTTTGGAAACTATAATTGCTATTTTCAAGTGAATCATTCCACAGTCATTTTCCTCCCAAGTGGGACAAGAAACGTTGAGTACTTAATAAGGGTAGATTGATAGGAGTAGTCTTTGAAGGGTTAGGGTAAGTCTCTCAGTAGGTGGCCACCTCTAAGGGGTGAGTCCTTCCCAGATAGGATGCCAGTCTTGTAGGTCATACCGGTCTGAGCTACCAAGTTCAATCAAGTGGACTATGTATTTCCAGGGTAGGCAATCGGTAAGTTTTGGTGTAGAGATAGAGGAGTATCTCACCCGGTAGGCCGTACACCAACCTTATATCTGTATCCACAAAGTGTGGCATTTTGATCGTTATATTGTTATGGTGCACAAAGTGTAGTGCCATGGCTACCTCTTTTTAGTGGTTGTATTTATTGTGCACATGTATGTTTGGAAAGCAAAACACCACTCTTTATTTATGAAATTTATTTGAGGCTTGCCAGCACTTTTTTTTTCTAAAACTTTTACAACTTACATACATAAACTGTTTTACCTAAAACACTCAAAGCACACACGGGCTTACTGAAATTTATATCTCACCACTTTTTATACCATGTTTTCAGGTCGATCCTGCTATGATGGTTATTAGCTAGAGAATTACCTATCTTTTGAAGACTCATTGTTATGCTTCCTATGTATTTCTTTTGAGGGACAGTAGTAGACATTTATTTTAGAATTTGTTCATGTATTGCTGGGTTGTAATAAGTTTAATTTTGAATTATTATTTTTTATTTTATCTTGTGTGTCCTAGTTATAAAGACCCCTTGTCTTGTGGACGGGGCGACATCCCCAGCCCTAATGGGGCATAGGTATAAGGTGTTACAAGTGGTATCAGAGATAAGTTTAGGCAATTATTGATAGTATACACTTTGTTTCATTAAGGTTAAATCCTCTTGACTAATCTGCCTTGTTTATGCTGTAGGATGGTTAGAATGATTAGAACTTCAAGGAAGGGGCAGTAATGGCATCCACCAATCCCTATCAACATGGAAGATTTACCAGTGCCACAACTTGTATCGCAACCCGCACCTCAACCAATCATACCCTTGGACGAGAGCAGTGATGATGAGGTTCAGATTATTTTGCCATATCCAATACTTGTAATAGACTTAGTTACTGATAGTGAGGATGAGGAAATTGACAAGGGGTATGTCCCACTCCCACCCAGCCCCGTGATTAACTTGACTGCTGATAGTGATCACCCGAGGCAGATAGACTATGAATCTTCACCTAGACCTTCTTTTGTACCCCCAACCAACCATGTTGAATTTGGGGAGAGCTCTAGGAGACCCAGGAAGGAGCTAATAGACTATGAGTTTGTGAATGCAACAGGGATAGATTTTTCTTGGAATACTGGAGGATGGTTGTATGATGCTAACACTGGAGATTCTGATGAGGATTAGAGGGGCTAAGTTCTGCTATGCTTAGGAAGTTTTTATTTACATCTTTCAACAAACTCCTGTGCTAGGATTCCATTTATGTTTAATGCTTTATTTCAAAATTTATGCAAATAAGAGTACGTGGTGTACTATAATCTTGAAACAAATGCAATTCTTTATGCAAAACTTACATCTAATATGCTTTTACTTAAAGACTGAATGTGAATGCATGCTCAATTTGAATGTTTTAAATTTTAATGCATAAACTTAATATCTAGGGCATGGTTTAGAATGGCACCAAAGCGTCGTGCAGCAACATCAAGCAGAAGGGTTCCTGAGGCAGAACCTGTGACTCCGGAGATTGATACAACTCAACTGTCATCGCCAAACCAGGGAAATGAGAATGAACTAGAGTAGGATGTGGGATTGGAAGAACTTGTCAGCGAGACTATGGGGCAAGCATTCCACAAAATTATCGAGATTCTACAAACCCTATCTGAGTGAAAGAATCCAAAAGGGGAAGATGAAGCATTGGAGAGGTTTCTAAAATTTTAACCTCCCACCTTCTTGGGAGAAGCTGAGCAAGACCAGAAAGTGGAGATGTGGGTGGAGCAGATGGAGGACATCTTTGCCATGCTCCAGTACACCGAGAAGTGAATGGTAAAATTTACTGCATTTAGGCTGAGGGGCTCAGCTCGGGCATAGTGGTAGCAAGTCCAAGATAACTGGGAAATGATAAATCAAGACTGGACATTGGCCAACTTTATGGAAGCATTCAGTACAGAATATATCCCACAATGGATAGTGGAGAAAAAGGAAGACGAATTCCAAAATTTGAAATAAGTGAGCATGATTGTGGCTCAGTATGCTGCTTATTTTACTCAATTGTCAAAATATTAAAAAAGACTGGTAGATAATGAGCAGAACCAAACAAGGCAGTTTGTTAAAGGATTGAGGTAGGAGTTAAGAAGAACTTTGGCACCCTCTCCACCAATGAGTTATTCAGGGGCAATCTACGCAGAGACCCGGACTGAGAATGAGGATCACAGTAGGATGGCACCAATACCTTTCTTACTGCCCAGATAACCACCAAGACCTTTTTAGAGGCAGCAACCCAATTAGCGACTTGCCATCTAGCAATAGTAGAATCGAGGGAAGCAATCACAAATAGCAGCAGTTGGTCCTACACAAAATCTTCTATCTTGCCGACATTGCAGAAAAAAGGGTCATGTAGAGAAGAACTATTGGTCCAAGGGAGCGGAGCAAAAATGCTACAATTGCGGAGATCCGACTCATCTATAAAACGCCTGTCCAAAAGTTCTCTGAATCGGGCAAGGAAACTTGGCTCAGATCATGGGAGCTAATCGAGCCAATGCTATAGGAGCCTCCGGAAGTGGAATTCAGAAGCCGCAAGTGAAAGCGAAGGTTTTTACTCTTAACCGGGAGGATGTTGGAGCAAATGTAGGGATGGTGGAAGGTACGTTTACTATCCAAGGTCATTTTGTTAATGTATTGATAGACCCTGGATCTACCCATTCCTATTTTGTTAATGGAGTACAACTACCTTTTACCTTGTTGATGAGTACGCCCTTAGGGAAAATGGTACAAGCGGATCGGTATGTGCAGAATTGTAAGATTGAAGTGGAGAAAGAAAGCTTTGAGGGAGATTTGGTAGTCTTAGCTATTGACGACTATGGCTTGATTTTGGGTATAGATTGGCTAGCTAAACATGGGGCTAAAGTAGACTGTAATAATAAGCCTGTCCAGTTCATTAGACTAGGATACGATCTGTTAGAGTTCAATGGCAAGCGAGTAAAAGAGTTGAAGTTTTTTATAGTAGGAGCAAAAGCCCAGAAATTGTTGAAGCAAGGATGTTAAGGATATTTAGCCTATGTGATAAACAAGCTCAAGGATCAGTGCACCCTCAAATATACCAAGGTGGTAAGAGAATTTCCTGACGTATTTCCTGCAAAACTTACTTCTCTACCTCCCAATCGAGAAGTTGAGTTCACCATGAATCTAGTTCCAGGAGCGGAACTGGTATCCCGAACCCCATATCGGATGGCAT
The DNA here is from genome assembly GCA_026120185.1 of Voacanga thouarsii. NCBI lineage: Eukaryota > Viridiplantae > Streptophyta > Magnoliopsida > Gentianales > Apocynaceae > Voacanga > Voacanga thouarsii. The sequence goes on from JANUWF010001131.1 coordinate 9,073, forward strand.
CGGTAGAGTTGAAGGAATTAAAGGAGCAGCTAGGGGAATTGGTAAAGTAAGGTTACATAAGACCAAGCATGTCATCTTGGGGAGCTCTAATGCTATTCTTGAAGAAGAAGAATGAGACCCTGAGGTTATATATCTACTACCGAGGGTTGAACAATCTGACTGTCAAGAATAAGTATCATCTACCATTAATTAACGAGCTGTTCGACCAGTTGTAAGGCTCCAGTTGTTTCTCCAAATTAGATTTGAGGCAAGGATATTACCCAGTGAGGATAAAGGAGAAGTATATTCCGAAGACGACCTTCAATACAAGATATGGTCAGTACGAGTTTATGGTGATGCCTTTTGGGGTGATAAATACACCAGTAGTATTTATGGATTTGATGCATCGAGTTTTCCAACCCTACTTGGACAAGCTTGTGGTGGTATTTAGCAATGATATACTCATATACTCTAAGAATCCTGAGGATCAAACAAAACATTTAAAGCTGGTATTGGAAAAGCTAAAAGAGCACAAGCTTTATGCCGAATTTAGCAAGTGCGAGTTTTGGCTAGATAGTGTGTCATTTCTTGGCCATGTGGTAACCAAGGATGGAATCAATATGGACCCTGCAAAAGTTGAAGCAGTTTCAGATTGGAAGCAACTAGAGAACATCATGAAGATTCGAAGCTTCTTGGGACTAGCCGGCTATTGTAGAAGGTTTATTAAAGGGTTCTCAACGCTAGCATCACCTATGACCCAGCTACTGAGAAAGGATGTACCCTTTTTCTGGAATGAGAAATGCGAAAAGAGTTTCCAAGAGCTGAATTAGAGGTTAATGACAACACCCGTGTTAAGTTGCCAGAGGGATATAAACCTTACACTCCATATACTAATACTTCAAAGGAAGGTTTGGGAGAAGTATTAATGTGGGATAGGAAGGTAATAGCCTATGCCTCTCAAAAGTTGAAACCTCATGAAGTTAATTATCCAATGCATGATTTGGAGTTAGCTTCCATTGTATTTGCTTTAAAAAAAATAGTGGCATTACTTGTATGGAGCTGAGTATGAAGTGTTTATCGACCATAAGAGCCTAAAATACATCTTCACCAAGAAGGACTTGAATTTGAGGCAATGAAGATGGGTGAAATTTTTGGAAGATTATCGTTGTCCTATCAACTACCACCTCGGAAAGGCTAACATTCTTGTTGATGCCCTGAGCCGTAAAGTCAAAATGGGTAGGCTGAAAGTGCAGGGGATTCAAGTAGTCCAAGAAGTGTTGGATAGAAGGACAGAAGTGCAAGAAGAGAGGATTATTTTTAGCAATCTGAGATAGATACCGGACCTAAGGCGGGAAATCATCGAAGGCTCAGCAAAGTAATGTGGAATTTCAACTTTTCAAGGACAAAGAGCTTAAACAGCAAGGTAGTAATTTTCGACAAGACAAAGTGGGAGATCTATATTTCTAAGATCGTTTGTGTGTACCTGATGAGCACTAGTTGAAGGATAGGATTTTGGAGGAGGCGCATAAAAGCAAGTATGCTATTCATCTGGGAGAGGTAAAAATGTATCAAGACTTGAAAAATGGCTTATTGGTGGCCTTGAATGAAGAAGAACGTGGTTAAGTATGTCTCCATGTGTCTGACCTATTAGAAAGTTAGAGTAGAGCACAAAAAGTCGATAGGATTGCTACAACCATTACCAATACCTGAATGGAAGTAGGAAAAGGTGACATGGACTTCGTTACTGGATTTCCTATGGCATGGACCCAAAAAGACGCCATATGGGTAGTGGTAGATAGATTGTGCAAGTCGGCACATTTCATACCAGTAAACATAAGGGATTTAATAGAGAAGTTAGCTCAACCCTATATGCGAGAAATAGTCAGATTGCATGGAGTGCCTTTGAGTATTGTGTCCGATCGAGTCCCGAGATTTACATCCCGATTTTATGGCAAGTTTCAAGAATCAATGGGTTCTAGTCTAAAGTTTAGTACAACAGCGTATCCACAAACCGATTGTCAGTTAAAAAGAATTATACAGATATTAGAAGACATGTTAAGAGCTTGCGTGTTGGATTTCGAGGATAAATGGTTTGAATGTGTACCATATGCGGAATTGGATTACAATAATAGCTATCATTTTTCAATTAGAATGGCCCTATATGAAGTATTATATGGACGTAAGTGTCAAGTACCTCTATACTGGAGTCGGTCGGAAGACTGCCATATAAGCATGTCTGGAGAAGTCTGTGTTTGGGAAATGTTAGATAAGGTAAAGCTAATCAGAGAAAGGCTAAAAGTGGCCCAGAGCCGACAGAGGTGTTATGCGGACAATAGGTGAAGGGAGTTAGAATTTCAAGTAGGAGATAGTGTGTTCTTATGGTTGACGCCGAATAGAGGAATTTTGAAGTATCCAAAAGGTGGGAAGATGAATCTGAGATATTTGGGACCGTTTCTGATCAAGGAAAGAATTGGACTGGTGGCATATCAACTGGATTTGGCCGATGGGTTGACAAGAATACACGATGTGTTCCATGTGTCTCAGTTGAAGAAGTACAATGCCGACCTTAGACATGTTTTGAATGATGAACTATTGGTATTGCAACCCGACTTAAGCTATGTGGAGAAACCCATGAGAGTTGTGGACTAAAGTATCAAGACTCTATGAAATATGCAGATTCCTATGGTGAAGGTACAATAGGAACATCATGGAACATAAGACGCCACATGGGAAACAGAAGAGTGGGTAAAGCGGAAGTATCCCAACCTGAGATAAAGGCAAGCCTGAATTTCGGGACAAAATTCTTCTAAGGAGGGAAGGATATAAAATCCCACCTAAAGCCAACCCTAGAGTAAGAAGGATGGGATGCATATCATGTCATCATGCATAAAATATACCTTTTGAATGATTTTGCATGTCTTAGAATTGTGGTTTATAGGTTAAATTGTTTATTTATGCTTGTTGGGTAGAAAGGGTAAAAAGGTAATTTTGCTTGAGGTAAAATAGGAAGTTGGCTTGAGGTTTAGATAAGAAGAATATTTGGTTGACAAAATAAAATAAGAGTTGTTGTGGTTAAGTGGTTAGAGCTTTGTGAATTAATCTCTAAGGTCTTGAGTTCAAATCCCATAACTTAAGTTTTATTCATATTTATCTTAGCTATATTTGAATTTTCATTTTTCTTACACTCCGTAAAGATAGGAATGCTGTCTTAAGGAAGATATAATGGTAATGTCTTGAACAAGTTGTCTTGTCCACAAATGAATTCTAGAAGAATTCTTGTCCCCTTTAATTTTGCTAGCCTTGTCCAAACATCTTTGAAATTTAAATTACCCGTAATTCTTTAATCTATTTTTTAATCATAAAAATTTTGTGATAATTCCCTAGCTTAGAATTCAAAAATCAGCTCTTGTGGGATAGATATGGCTGAAAGTAAGGAGGGAAATTAGGTAGGGATTCCAATGAAAAGAAAATACCATAGCTATTCCTTCAAACTCCATCTTCATCTTGTTCATGTTTTGGTAAGAAAAATCTGGAAAATTTTCCAGATTGCCTTCAAGGCTATTTTCAAAAATTTCAGCCAGCTTTCCTACCTAATTTCTACAAGAAAACTAATCATTTTATGTGAGGATGAAGGCTGGAAATTCAGTGAATTTTTGAAACTGTACAAATAGCCCCAAACAAGATTTTTTTTCAGCAAGCTAGCAACATTAAATACGAAATTTGAAGCCACCGTTAGAATATATGAACAGCTAGAACTTCCTCTATTTTTCTTCAAGATGAAGGCTAGAAAACTACCATTAAAAGAGCATCAAACACCCTTAGAATCTAGTTGCAAAATCGTGTCGAAGAGAACAAAAACTTCTGCACCAAAACCATTTCTATTCCAAGTGTTCTTGAGCTTAAATTCCAGAAATTTTTCTAGCATGTCCCTTCAAAGCTACGACCGAAATTCCTCGTCAAAAACCCGCTGAAATTCAGACCTTGTATAGCCATGGACTGAACATCTTAGCTTCCTCATTAACCTTGAATATTAGAACTCCATTATCATACCTCAAAAAGCTCCTAAGATCACTGTATCCAAAACTTATTCAAACTTCAAATTAAATTCCAGATTTTACTCCATTAAAACACTCCTACAGCTAATTGATAAAATCAAAAAATCCTCTGCCATTATATGATCATTTTCAGCCACCATAGGTCTGAACAACTCTTCATTCTTTGGTTGAAACCTAGCTAATCAGCCCTACACCATTGAAGAACAAGAAACCTTCCAAGAGCAAACTCTAATCTTATATCTCAAATAACTCCACCTTTTTCTACATTTGTGTGAAACCCCACCTAAACCCAACCTTAGGGTACGGGGTTTGGGATGCATATCATAATATTTTGCATAAAAATATACTTTTTGAATGATTTTAAGTACATTAGAATTATGATTTATAGGTTCAAAGTCTTAGCTATGCTTATTGAGTAGGGAGGGTAAATCAGTAATTTTGCATGAGATCAAAATAGGAAGATGGCTTGAGGTTTAGATAAGAAGAATATTTGGGTGAGAAAATATGCAAAAGAGTTAGTGTGGTTAAGTGGTTAGAATTTTGTGAATTAATCTCTAAGGTCATGAGTTCAAATCCCATCACTTAGGTTTTAATCATGATTATCTCAGTTATGTTTGAATTTTTGTTTTTCTTACATTCCTTAAAGATAGGTATTGTCTTAGGAGAGACATGAGGATTATATCTTGATCTAATAATCATGTCCTAAAAAGAATTCTAGAGGAATTCTTATCCTTTTTATTACCTCTAGTTTTATCCTAACATTTTCATAATTTAAATTATTCAAAATCCATTAAATCTCTTCTTTTAATTCCAAAAAATTCTGCGATAAATCTTCAACCTTGAATTTCGAAAGTCAATATTGAAAGATAGTGGATTGGTCGAAAATTAGAGAGAAATTAGGAAAGGATCCCAAGAGAAATAAATCACCATGGTAGAACCTTCAAACTCATCTCCATGTTGTTCATGTTTTTGAAGAAGAAAATTTGGAAATTATATAGAATTTTTGACAGTCCAGCTTCCAAAAAATTCAGCCAGTACCCTGACTTATTTGCTGCTAGAAAAATGGTCATTCCATGTTACATGAAGACTGAAAATTCTGTGCAAAATTCGGACTGCATAAACTGCACAAACCAGAAAAAATTTCCTGTGCAAATTCGGTAATGAAGCTGGTTTTTTTTTTCTGTCATCAACCCAAAAAGAACCTCCTCTATTTCTCTACAGAAAGAAGGCTGGAAACCAACCTTAAAAGACCCTCAAACACCCCTTAAAATCATCTGCAAATCGAGCTGAAGAAATGCAGAAATTCTACACAGAAAAATTGGCAACCTTCGAAGCTTTGAACAACTTTGAAACTAGAAAAAAATTCCAGTTCTATCTCCTCAGGCGTAGACCGAAAAAACACCTTCTAACCTCTACAAAATGGACCTTGTTCAGCCATTTACTGAACACCATTAACCCCCATATTTACCTTGAGTACTTAGATTCCATAATCATACCTCAAAAACCTCCTAAGATCACTCTATCCAAAACGCATTTGAACTTCAAAAAAATTCCAGAATTTTGCTCCATGAATAAACTCTTGTATCAAGAAACCAAACTAGAAATTCCTCTGCCATTAAACACTAAATTTTGGCCAGCAATAAAGCCTGAGCAACCTTCAATTCCTTGACATAAGTCTGACCAGTCCCTCTAGCTCCATTCAAGAGCAAAGAAACCTCTCTTAATCAAACACCATAAGCTAACCTCCTACCTCCAACAATTCCACAATTCTCTCCATTTGAATTTCAAACAAAATCAGATTATTCCCTCTCCTTTAAGCTGAAAACTAAAACTCCTAATCACCCTAGACCTTTCGGCCAACATCATTCCATATTTCGTATGGCTTTTCTCTCAAATTCTATCAATTTTCACCAAGAACACACACTACACTCCTTCATGCCTAAACCTACCCTAAACACCTCTAATCACTCTCAAATACTCCAGATTACTCCTACATAGTCCCTAGTGTTCATTTATGATATTTATAACACAAAAAACACGCAAACAAGAAATTTCAATCGGATCAAAATCAGCTTTTTCTTGAAGGTCTCAAGAACATCATCAGGGTAAATCAAGAACAACCTTCTTGGTCACCCACCTCCATTCAATCTTCAATAGACCGCACTAATGCCCTCTCTCTCTCTCTCTCTCTCTCTCTCTCTCTCTCTCTCTCTCTCTCTCTCTCTCTCTCTTGGCCAAAATGGTTAATCAACCATCAACCATGGCTGTTTTTCTTTGGACTACTCAAGACTCTCAATCGTGCATGGACCTTCTTTAGTCTTCTTCAAGGGATCGACTATCAAGTATTTTTTCCTTAAATCCTTTTTTTTTATTTCTAAAATCATGTCTCTTAGATGTTGATAGGATGAATAGAATATGAATGGGGGATTGAGCGTATGCATGCGGATGAAGGGGTTGGGATTAGGACATGAGCATTGTTGTATATGGCTAAGGTATATGAATTTTCTTGGGAATCAATGTATGTTTATTATGCTTAATGAAATTTATGGATGTTCAAAGCATGTTAGATATTATGGCATGAAAGGTGATTAGGCTCTTATGTTCTTATTTTCCATTAAAGCCATAATTGATGATTATGCCTAGTATGGATTTGGCCATGTGATGATATGTGTTGATTTCAGCATATGTTCATGAATGGATTAGTTTAATATTTGATGTTGGAGAATGTGTTCATGAATCTTTTTCTAGCAATAGGAAAATCAAGATTATTTTCTTGTCAATCCTAGGTCATTTTTATTAACAAATTTTTATTACTTTTATTAGAATTATTATTATATTTTTCTTAAGAGTTTTGAAATTTCTAGGATGATTTGAAAATGGAATATTAAATGAAATATTAATATTGTATTGGTCAAATAAATAATATCTTTTGTTAAAAACAATATATATATATATAAATATATATAAAACAATAAATAAAATCTTTTATACAAATAATAATAAATAAATAAAATATTAGAATTAATTAATGACTTTGTAGACCGTAGTTAAAACTTTTACCTATGTCCATAAGTTTTATCCATATTAAAATTTATTTATTATCTATTAATTAAAATTTAAATATAATTCATTTATTATTAATTTTATTATTTATTACTAATTATTTATTATCTATTAATTATTAATTGAAAATTAAGTGTAATTTATTATTTATTTATTTATAATAATACTATTTAAATATTACTATCTACTAATATTATTTAGAACTTAGTATTATTAAAATATTTAATACTAATTTATTTATTATCAATAATACTCAAAATTTATTATTTGAAACAATAACTTATTACTAATTATTTTAGAACCCCTAGTTATTTTAACTTATCAAGCTAGATTTATTTTATAAAATCTTTTATCATCTAACCTTAAAGCTTAGGACATTAAGGTCATGGTTAGTTATGGTTGTAACTAGTTGAGCTAGAAATTATTTGTATAAGGCAAGTATAGTTCGAATGTAACATTATGTCTTGTTTTTTCCCCAAGCGGGGTTAGGTTGACCTTGGAGGATTTTTGAATTCAAGCAGAGCAAAGGATCAGGAAAACTCCTGCATAGAGTTATTTGAAGACAAAAAATTATTGTGGCAAGCCAAATTCAATATGTATGATCATTTGTTTGTAAAGGTAATTAAGGACTGTTATTTTCGCCTTTTTATTTTAGTCAAGCAAATCATTTGGTGATTTAAACAAGCAGTTTGACTTAAAACACTAAACTCTTTCCAAAACCCAACTTTGACAAGAATTTTAGAAACCTTTAATTGTTATTTCCAAGTATAACATTGTATGATCAATTTTGACCCATGTGGGACAAACAACATTGAGTACTCAATGATGGTTGACTACTAGGACTAGCCTTTGAAGGGTTGGGATAAGTCTCTTAGTAGGTGGCCACCTCTGCGAGGTGAGTCCTTCCCGGATAGGATGCCAGTCTGGTAGATCTTACCGGTCCGAGCTTGCAAGTTTCAGTCAAGTGTACTATGTGTTCTGGAGTGGACAACTAGTACGTTTTGTTGTAGAGATGGAGGAGTATTTCACCCAGTAGGCCATACACCTATCTTATGTCAGCATGCTCAACGTGTGGCAGTCTGACCGGCAGCATGCTCAACGTGTGGCATACCGCCCATTATTTTGTCATGGGGCCCAACATGTGGTGCCATTGCTATCTCTTTGGGTGGTTGAATTTATTGTGCACATGTATCGTTTGGAAAGCAAAACACCACTCTTCATTTTTAATATTATTTAATGCTTGCCAGCACTTTCACTTATGAAACTTTTACAACTTGCATACATGAACTGTTTTACCTGAAGCACTCAAAGCACACATAGGCTTACTGAGATTTTTATCTCACCACCCTTTTTATATCATGTTTTCTGGTCGATCTTGCTGTGGAGGTCATTAACTAGATTGTTGCTTATGATTTTGGAAGACTCTTTGTTATTTTTCTTGTGTTCTTTTGAGAGATTGTACCAGATAATTTATTTTGGATTTGTTCATGTATTGTTGGGTTGTATTAAGTTTAATTTTATAGTATTTATTTTATTTTATTTTATTTGACCGAGTTATAAAGACCCCTTGTCCTATAGACGGGGCGACATCCCCAGCCCTATGGGCCTAGGTTGTGGGGTGTTTCAAGTGGTATCAGAGCCTAGGTTTAGGGAATTATTGATAGTATATGTTTTTTTTTTATTAAGGTTAAAGCTTTTTACTACCCTGTCTTGTTTATGTTGTAGGATGGTTAGAATGATAGAACTGCAAGGAAAGGGCCACAATGGCATCTTCCCATCCCTATCCACCAGGAAGATCTAGTAGTGCCTCAGCCTACACCACAGCCCGCACCTTAGACAATTATACCCCTGGATGATAGTAGTGATGATGAGGTCCAGATTATTGAGCCACCCCCAATACCTATAATAGATTTAGTTATTGACAGTGAAGATGAGGAGATTGACATGGAATATGTTCCCTTCCCTTCTAGTCCCATAATTGACTTGACAGTTGATAGTGATGACTCGTGGGAGATAGACTTTGAATCTCCACCTAGACCTTCCTTCGTACCTCCACCCAACCAAGTTGAAACCGGCGAGAGTTCTTGGAGACACGGGAAGGAGCCAATGGATTATGGGTTTGCGAATAGGGTTAGGATGGACTTCTCTAGGAATTCTGGGGGATGGTTGTATGATGCCAACTTTGAAGACTCTAATGAGGATTAGAGAGGCTAAGTACTACTATGCTTAGGTCGTTTTATTTACTGCTTTCAGTAAACCTTTTGTGCTAAGGATTCTATTCATGTTTACTACTTTATTTTGAAATATATGAAAATAAGAGTACTTGGAGTACTCTAAATTTTGAGAAAAATTTATATACAATTCTTTACCTAAAAATATGCATATGATTTTCTTTTACTTAAACCTAAATGTGAATGCATGCTCAATTTAAATGTTTTAAATATTGATGCATAAACTCATTATCTGGGGCATGGTTAGAATGGTACCCAAACGTTGTGTAGCCACTTCTAGCAAAAGGGTTCCTGAAGCTGAGCCTATAACACTAGAGTTTGAGACAACTCAAATGCCGTCACCCAATCGGGGGGATGAGAACGAGCCAGAATTAGAAATAGGTTTGGAAGAATCGGTCAACATGATGATAGGGCAAGCATTCAATAAAATGACCGAGATTCTGCAAACTTTGACTGAGCAGAGGAATCCAAAGGGGGAAAACGAAGCCTTGGAGAGGTTCTTGAAATTTTAACCTCCCATCTTCTTGGGAGAAGCTGAGTAAGATCAGAAGGCAGAGCAATGGGAAAACAGATGGAGGACATCTTCACTACGCTTTATTACACTGAGAAGCAAATGGTGAAGTATGTTGCATTCTGATTAAGGGGCCCAGCTCGAGTATGGGGCAACGAGTCTAAGATGACTGGGAGATGATTGATCAAAACTGGACATAGGCCAATTACGTGAAAGCATTCAGAGCTGAATATACCCCTCAGTGGATAGGAGAGAAATGGGAAGATGAGCTCCAGAATCTGAAGCAGGGAGGTATGACTGTGGCACAGTATGCAACACATTTTACTCAGCTATCGAAATACTGCAAGAGTCTGGTGGATACTGAGCAGAACATGATGAGGCAGTTTGTAAAGGGATTAAGGCAGGAGTTAAGAAGGGTGTTGGCACCTTCTCCAACAACAACCTATTCGGGGGCAATGGACATAGCCACCCGGACTGAGAATAAGGATCACAACAGAATGGCACCAAGACCTTTCCTACCGCCAAGACAACCGCTGAGACCTTTCCAATAGCAGTAGCCTAACAAGCGCCCTGCCCACCTGCAGTGGCAAAATCGGGGAAAGCAAGCACGGACAGCACCGGTTGGTCCTGCACAGAATCTTTCATTATGTCGATACTGTGGGAAAAGGGGCCACGTGGAGAAAAATTGTTGGTCCAGAAGAGGTGAGCGAAAATGCTACCATTGCGGAGACCCGAATCATTTGCGAAATGCCTGCCCAAAACTTCTCCGAGTCGGATAAGGAAACCCGGCTCAGATCACTAGAGCCAATCGAGCCAATGTCACGGGAGCTTATGGGAGTGGAACCCAGAAGCTACAAGTGAAGGTAAAAGTTTTCGCTCTTAACCAGGAGGAGGTTGGAGTTGATGCAGCAGTAATGGAAGGTACGTTTACTATCCATGCTCGTTCTGTTAATACATTGATAGACTCTAGATCTATCCATTCATATTTAAACAAGAATTGTGCATATCATTTAGGTTGGGATGGAGTACACCTCCCTTTTACTTTGTTCGTGAGTATGCCTTTGGGGAAAATGGTGCAAGCAGATCAGTATGTGCGAAATTGTAAAATTGAATTGGGGCGAGAAAGCTTGGAAGGAGATTTGATAGTCTTGGTTATTGTTGATTATGACTTTGATCTTGGGAATGGATTTGCTAGCTAAGTATGGGGCTAAAGTAGACTATAAGAATAAATTGGTTCAGTTCATTAGACCGGGATGCGATGTGTTAGAGTTCAACGGCAAGAGAGTAAAAGAATTGAAGTTTTTGATAGCTAGGGCGATGGCCTAAAAATTATTGAAGCAAGGGTGTTAAAGATATTTGGCCTATATGGTAAATAAGCCAAATGACCGGTGCACCCTCGAAGATACTGAGGTGGTGAAAGATTTTCCCGACGTGTTTCCAGTGGAGCTCACTTCTCTACCTCCCAACCGAGAAGTTGAATTCAATGTTAATCAAGTTCCAGGAGCAGAACCAGTATCCCGAACTCCGTATCGAATGGCACCGGTAGAGCTAAAAGAATTGAAGGAGCAGCTAGAAGAGTTGGTGAGGCAAGGCTACATTAGATCTAGCACGTCACCCTAGGGAGCACCAGTGCTATTTGTGAAGAAGAAGGACAGGACCCTGAGGTTATGTATCAATTATTGGGGCTTGAACAACCTGACCATCAAGAATAAGTATCCACTACCATTAATTGATGAGCTCTTCGACCAGTTGCTATTCCAAACTAGATTTGAGGTAATGATACTATCAAGTGAGGATAAAGGAGGAGGATATTCCTATGATGGCCTTCAATATAAGATATGGTCACTATGAGTTTTGGCTTATGCCTTTCGGGGTAACTAATGCACTAGCGGTATTCATGGATTTGATGCATCGAGTTTTCCAACCCTACTTACACAAGTTCGTCGGGTCTTCATCGATGACATACTAATATATTCCAAGAACCTGGAGGATCATGTAGAACATTTGAAGCTAGTATTGGAAAAGTTAAGGAAGCATAAGCTTTATGCCAGTTTAGCAAGAGCGAGTTTTGGCTGGATAGTATAGTATTTCTTGGTCATGTGGTAACCAAGGTAAGAATTAAGATGGACCTAGAAAAAGTTGAAGCAGTCTAGGATTGGAAGCAACTAGAAAACATCATAGAGTTTCGAAGCTTCTTAGGATTAGCCGGCAATTATAGGAGGTCTATTAAAATATTTTCAACGCTAGCACCGCCTATGACCCGGCTACTAAGAAAGAACATACCCTTTATTTGGAATGAAAAATATGAAAAGAGTTTCCAAGAGCTAAAGCGGAGGTTAATGACAACACCTGTGTTGAGTCTGCTAGAGGAAGATAAGCCTTACGGACTGTATACTGATGCTTCGAAGGAAGGCTTGGGGGCAATTTTGATGCAAGATTGGAAGGTGATCACCTATGCTTCTCAAAAGTTGAAGTTGCATGAAGTCAATTATCTCACGCATGATTTAGAGCTGGCTGCTATTGTATTTGCTTTAAAGAAATGGCAGCACTATTTATATGGAGCTAAAAATGATGTGTTCACTGATCACAAGAGCCTGAAGTATATCTTTACCCAGAAGGACTTGAATTTGAGGCAGCGAAGGTGGATGTAATTTTTGGAAGAGTATTGTTGTCCTATCAACTACTACCCCGGGAAGGCCAACGTTGTTGCTAATGCCCTGAGCCAAAAAATCAAAATGGCTAGGCTGAGAATGCAGGAGGTTCAAGCGGTTCAGGACGTGTTGGATAGAAGTGCAAGAAAAGAGGATTGTTTTTAACAACCTGGGGTTGATACTAGACCTAAGGTACGAAATCATTAAGGCTCAGCAAAGTAATACAGAATTCTAGATTTTCAAGGACAAGGAGCTTAAACGACAAGGCAGTAAATTTTGGTAGGATAAAGTAAGAGTTTTGTATTTCTGAGATCGTTTGTGTGTACTCGATGAGCACTAGTTGAAGGACTAGATTTTGGAAGAGGCGCATAAGAGCAAGTAGGCCGTTCATCCAAGAGAGGTTAAAATGTATCAATATCTGAAAAGGGCTTATTCATGGCCCAGGTTAAAAAGGAACATGGTTAAGTATGTCTTGACGTGTTTGACCTGTCAAAAAATTAAGGCGGAGTACAAGAGATCAGCAGGATTGTTGCAACCGTTTCCAGTACCTGAATGGAAATGGGAAGAGGTGACCATGGACTTCGCTACCAAACTCCCTATAGTAAGGACGCCATATGGGTAGTGGTGGATCGATTGACCAAGTCAGCGCATGTTATATCGTTGAATGTAAGGGATTCAATGGGGAAGTTAGCTCAGATGTATGTGTGAAAAATAGTCAGACTGCAAGGAGTACCTTCAAGTATTGTGTCTGACTAAAATCCGAGATTTACATCGCAATTTTAGGGAAAGTTTCAAGAATCAATGGGATCTAGTTTAAAGTTCAGTACAACGGTACATCCGCAAATTGATGGACAATCAAAAAGGGTTATTTAGATATTAGAAGACATGCTGAGAGCCTGTGTATTGGATTTCGGGAATAAGTGGATCGAATGTGTACCGTATCCAGAGTTGGTGTAGAATAACAGCTATCAGTCTTCGATTGGAATAGCTCCATATAAAGTATTGTATGGACGTAAGTGTCAAGTACTGCTATATTGGAGTTGGTTGGAGGATGGCCACATAAGCAAGTCTGGAGAAGTCTGTGTTCAGGAAATGTTAGACAAGGTCAAGCTGACCAAGGAAAGGTTGAAGGAAGCCTAGAGTCGATAAAAGAGTTATGTGGACAATAGGCGAACACAACTAGAATTTCATGTAAGAGACGGGGTGTTCCTAAGATTGACATCGAATAGAGGAATTCTAAAGCATCCAAAAGATGGGAAGCTGAATCTGAGGTATTTGACACCATTTTTGATAAATGAGAGAATTAGGCCGGTGGTGTATCGATTGGATTTGCCAGATGGGTTGACGGAGATACACGATGTATTTCATGTGTCTCAGCTGAAGAAGTAGAATGTTGATCCCAGACATGTTTTGAATGATGCGCCGTTAGTGTTGCAATCCGATCTGAGCTATGTGGAGAAACTTGTGAAAATTTTGGAGTGAAGCATCAAGACTCTCTTGAACAAGCAGATTCCGATAGTAAAGGTATAGTGGGAGCATCATGGCACGTGGGATGCCACATGGGAAATAGAAGAGTGGGTAAAACGGAAGTATCCCGATCTGAGATGAAGGTATGCCCGAATTTCGGGACGAAATTTTTCTATGGTGGGGACGATTTTAAACCCCACCTAATGCTAACCTTAGGGTAAGGGTGTTGGGAAGCATATCATATTATTCTGCATAAAAATATACTTTTTGAATGATTTTATGTGCATTAGAACTATGATTTATAGGTTAAAAGGCTTAGCTATGCTTATTGAGTAGAGATGGTAAATCAGTAATTTTGCTTGAGGTCAAAATAGGAAGATTACTTGAGGTTAAGATAAGAAGAATATTTAGGTGAGAAAATATACACAAGAGTTAGTGTGGTTAAGTGGTTAGAACTTTGTGAATTAATCTCTAAGGTCATGAGTTCAAATCCCACCACTTCGGTTTTAATCATGATTATCTTAGTTTTGTTTGAATTTTTGCTTTTCCTACATTCCTTAAGGATACTAATATTGTCTTAGGGGAGACATGAGGATAATGTCTTGATCATATAATGATATCCTAAAAATAATTCAAGAGGAATTCTTGTCCTTTTTATTACCTCCAGCTTTGTCCTAACATCTTCATAATTTAATTTATTCAAAATCCATTAAATCTCTTCTTTTAATTCCAAAAAATTCTGTGATAATTATTCACCCTTGAATTTTGAAAATCAATCTTGAAAGATAGTGGATTGGCCAAAAATAGGAGAGAAGTTAGGAAAGGATCCCAAGAGAAATAAATCACCATGGTAGAACTTTCAAACTCATCTCTATGTTGTTCAAGTTTTTTAAGAAGAAAATCTGGAAATTTTCTAGAATTTTCGACAGTCTAGCTTCCAAAAATTTCAGCCAATACCCTCGCTCATTTGTTTCCAGAAAAATGGTCATTCCATGTAGCTTGAAGAATGAAAATTCTGTGCAAAATTCGGACTGCATAAACTGCACAAAACTAGAAATTTCCTGTGCAAATTTGCTGCACTCCAAGCTGAGATTGAAGCTGTTTTTTTTTTTTTTTTTGGTCATCAATCCAGCAAGAACCTCCTCTATTTTCCTCCAGAAAGAAGGCTGGAAACCAACCTTAAAAGTCCCTCAAACACCCTTCAAAATCATCTGCAAATCGTGCTAATGAAATGCAGAAATTCTGCACAGAAAAATTAGCAACCTTCGAAGCTTTGAACAACTTTGAAACCAGAAAAAAATTCTAGTTCTGTCTTCTTAGGCCTAGACCAAAAAAACACCTTCAAACCTCTACAAAATGGACCTTGTTCAGCCATGGACTGAACGCCATTAACCTACATACTTACCTTGAGTACTTGGACGCCGTAATCATACCTTAAAAACCTCCTAAGATCACTCTATCTAAAACACATTTGAACTTCAAAAAAATTCCAAAATTTTGTTCCATGAAAACACTCTTATATCAAGCAACCAAACTAGAAATTCCTCTACCATTAAACATTGAATTTTGGCCAGCAAAAAAGCCTGAACAACCTTTATTTCCTTGACATAAGTCTGACCAGTCCAGCCAGCTCCTTTCAAGAGCAAAGAAACCTCTCTTAATCCAACACCATAAGCTAATATCCTACCTCAAACAACTCCGCAATTCTCTCTATTTGAATTTCTAACAAAATCAGATTATTCTCCCTCATTCTAGTTGAAAACCAAAACTCCTAATCACCCTAGATCATTCGGCCAATATAATTCCAGATTTTGTATAGCTTTTCTCTCAAGTTTTCTCAATTCTCACCAAGAATACCAAGAACACACACTGTACTCCTTCAAGCCTAAACCTACCCTAAACATCTCCAATCACTCTCGAATACTCCAGATTACTCCTACATAGTCCCTAGTATTCATTTCTGGTATTTATAACACAAAAACACGCAAACAAGAAAATTCAATCGGATCAAAATCAGCTTTTTCTTGAAGGTCTCAAGAACATCTTCAAGGTAGATAATGAAAAACCTTCTAGTTCACCATCTTCCATTCAATTTTCAATAGACCGCACTAATGCTCTCTCTCTCTCTCTCTGTGAAACCCCACCAGAAGCCAACCCTAGAGTAAGAGGGTCGGGATGAATATCCTATTATTTTGCATGAATATATATTTTTTGAATGATTTTATGTGCTTTAGAATTATAATTTATATGCTAAAAGGCTTAGTTATGCTTATTGAGTAGGAGAGGGAAAATGGTAATTTTGCTTGAAGTCAAAATAGAAAGATAGCTTGAGGATTAAATAGGAAGAATATTTGAGAGAGAAAATAAGAACAAGAGTTGTTGTGGTTTAGTGGTTAGAGCTTTGTAATTAATCCATAAGGTCATGAGTTTAAATCCCATCATTAAAGTTTTATCATAATTATTTTAATTTAAGGTTGGATTTTCATCTCTTGCATTCCATAAGTAAAAATAGGAGTGTTGTCCTATGAGAGACATGATGGGAATGTCCTAATCCCATTCTTATGTCCTAAAAATAATTCTTGAGGGATTTATGTCATTTTACTCCCTATCTTACCCTAAACTCTTTACCAATTAAATTTGTTAAAAATTTGTCCAAATCTATGTTTTTAATTACAGAAAATTCAGCAAGGATTCTTGGCCTTTGAAATTTCGAAAATGATTCTTAGAGGTTGGAAATTGGACTGAAAATAGAGAAGGTGTTATGGAATGTTCCTAAGAGAAATTAATCTCCATGGTTGAGCCTTTAAACTCCACTCCATAGTGTTTATATCCTCTATGAAAAGAATCTGAAAATTTTTCAGATTCTTGAGCAGCCTAGTCTTCGAAAATCATAGCCATCTTCCTTACTCAATTGCTACTAGAAAAATGGGCAATTTATTCAGCTTAAAGACTAAAATTCTTTTGCAAAAAATTGGACTGCACAAAGCTATGCAAACCAGAAAAAAATTCTGAACAGTTTCGATGCATGGCAGCCGAAAATCAAAGCTGTTTCTACTGCCTTCAAACCAGTAAATTACCTCTGATTTTCCTCCATAAAGAAGGCTGGGAACCAGCCTGAAGGGGCCCTCAAACACCTCCCAAAACCCTCTACAAATTGGTTGGAATATTGTAGAAAAAACTGCACAGGAAATTTGCAACCATTCGAACCACAACCAGAAAAATTCCAGCCTTGTTTTCTTCAAGCCTTGTCCGAAAACCACCCACAAATCTCTGTAAGTTAATCCTTGTTCAGCAATGAACTAAACACCATTATGCCCCCTCCACTTACCTTGCACAACCGGACCCCATAGCCACACCTCAAATTCCTCCTACAATTACACCAATCAAACTTCCATTTGAAGTTCAAAAATTCCAGCATTTGCTCCATGAAAACACCCTTGGATTAGGCCTCATAACCAGAGATTCTTCTGCCATTAAACTCAGGAATTTGACCAGCCTTATAGCTCCCTCAACCCTCATTCATTTCAGCAAATCTAAGCAAACCAGTTGGCCATTTGCAGCTCCAAGAAACCTCCATCAATCAAACACCATTAACATATCTTCCACCTCAAAACACTCCTTAAATTTCTCCATTTGAATTTCAAGCAACCATATTTTTCTTTTCCTTCCTAAACTGAAAACCAAATCCCTAAACTCTCTCAATCATTCGGCCAACCCTCTTCAGAAGATTCGTCCAGCATTCACCTCTAATCCTCTCCATTTTCACCAAGAACACACACTACTTTTCTTCAAGCTAAAGACCACTCTAAACGCGTCCAATCCCTCTCAAAAACTCCAAAACACGCCTACATACCCCCTAGAGTCCATTTTTTGGAATTCATAACATCAAATCTTGAAAACAAAAATTTGCAATCGGATCAAAACCAGATTTTTCTTTGAAGTCTCAAGAACATCATCAAGATAACCAAGAACAACTTTTGTTCATCTTCTTCCCTTCAACCCTTAACATGTTATACTAATTCTCTCTCTCTGTCTCTCTCTCTCTCTCTCTCTCTCTCTCTCTCTCTCTCTCTCTCTCTCTCAGCCGAAATGGTTGCTACAACCATAGCTATTTTCTTTCTCCTCTCTTGGACAATTTAAGACCTTCAAGCGCGTGGACCTTCTTAAATCTTCATCGAGATAATCATCCACCAAGTATTTCTCCTTAACCTTCTTTTTCATTCTGAATTCATGTCTCTTGGATGTTGTTAGAGAGAGTAGAATATGATTGGGGATTGAGTATATGCATATGTATGAAGGGGTTGAGATTGGAGCATGAGAATGATTGATCATGATTAAGTTTTATGAAAATTCTTTGAGAATCGATATATGTTCATCATGTCTTAAGTGAGTATGAGTGTTTAAGCATGCTAGATGTCATGTCACCTTTAGTGAATAGGATTTTTATGTTCTTATTTTTGTTGAAGTCATGAGTATGATTATGTTTAGTAGAGATTTGGCCATGTGATAGTAGGTATGGATTTAAGTCTTTGTTCTTGAATAGAATAGTTTATTGATTGATGTTGGAGTATATGCTCATAAATCTTATTAGCAATAGGGAAATTATGAACATGATCTTGTTGATCATAGGCTATTTTGATTAGCAAATTTTATTACCCTAACTAAAATTAGTACTATGTTTTTCCTCTAAAGATTTTGAAATTCTTAGGAAGTTTTGGAATTGGAGTACTAAATAAAATAGTGATATTTTATTAGCCAAATAAATGATATCTCCTATTACAAGAATAAATATATATATATATATAACCTTTGATATAAATGAGTAAAATATTAATGACCTTGTGGACCATATGTTCATAAATACTATTTATAATTATTAATCAAAATTTAATAAATGTTATGTATTATTATTTTTAATGCGTATTGATTATTAATTAAGAGAGTAGTAATAATTTATTTTGCTATAATATCAACTAGGACTTAAGATTCTTCAATAATTAAACCCTAGCTTATTTATTAATAACAACACTCAAGATTTATTATTTGAATATATAAGTTATTGGTAATTATGTTACAAATCCTAGTTATTTTAACTTATCAAACTAGATTTATTTTATAAAAGCATTTATCATCTAGTCTTAAAGCTTAAGACATTAGGGTCATGATTATAATTAGTTGAACTAGGATTATTTATGTAAGCGAATATAGCTTGAGTATAACCTTATGACTTGTGTTTACCCCAGGTGGGGTTATGTTAGCTTTGGAAGATTCTTCAGTGTGATCAAGCAAAGGATCAGGTATGCTCCTGCATAAACTTATTTGAAAACAAAAGGTTACTATGGCAAGCCAAATGCGATGTGTATGGACACTCATCTTGTAAAGGTAATTAAGGACTATTTTCTTTTTATTTCAGTCAAGCCAATCATTTGAAAATTTAAGCAAGTAGTTTTGCACAAATACTAAACCCTTTCTAAAACCCAACTTTGACAAGAATTTTAGAAACCCTTAATTGCTATTTCTAAATAAAGCAATGAATTATCAATTTTCTCCCAAGTGGGGCAATCAACGTTGAGTACTCAATAAGGGTGGACTATGAAGACTAGTCTTAGAAGGGTTATGGTAAGTCTCTTAGTAAGTGGCCACCTCTGAGGGGTGAGTCCTTCCCAGATAGGATGCCAGTCCAGTAGGTCATGCCGGTCCGAGCTAGCAAGTTTCAGTTATGTGGACTGTGTGTTTCCGGAGTGGATAACCGGTAAGTTTGGGTGTAGAGAAGGAGGAGTATCTCACCCGGTAGGCCGATCACCTACCTTTTGTCATTCTACACAAAGTGTGGTATTTTGACCATTATATGGTCATGGAGCCCAACGTGTGGTAACCCATGGCTACCTATTTGAGCGGTTGTATTTATTGTACACATGTATGGTTTGAAGAGTAAAATGCCACTCTTTATTTTTTTTAACCTTATTTATTGCTTGTCAGCACCTTCTCTTTTACAATTTTTACAACTTGCATACATGAACTGTTTTACATGAAACACTCAAAGCACACACGGGCTTACTAAGATTTTTTTTATCTCATCACCTTTTATGCCATGTTTTCAAGTTGATCCTGCTATGGAGATGAGTAGCTAGATTTGTTGCCTGCTTTGATGGCTTTACGTTATTTATTTTATGTGTTATTTTGAGAGATGATATTAATCAATTTATTTTGGAGTTGTTCCTGAATTTTTGGATTGTAATAAGTTCAACTTTTAAAGTATTGTCTTTATTTTCGTTTGTGTGACCTAGTTATAAAGACCACATGTCCTTTGGACAGGGCGACATCCCCGACCCTATTAGGCCTAGGTAGTGGGGTGTTACACACACACACACACACACACACACACTCTCTCTCTCTCTCTCTCATGGCCGAAATGGTTGATCAAGCATCAACCATGGCTGTTTTTCTTTGGACTATTCAAGACTCTCAATCGTGCGTGGACCTTCTTTAGTCTTCTTCAAATGACCGACTATCAAGTATTTTTTCCTTAAATCCTTCTTTTTATTTTTGAAATCATGTCTCTTAGGTGTTGATAGGAAGAATAGATTATGAATGGGGAATTGAGTGTATGCATGCGGATGAAGGTTGGGATTAGGACATGAGCATTGTTGTATATGGCTAAGCTATATGAATTTTCTTAGGAATCAATGTATGTTTATTATGCTTAATGAAATTTATGGGTGTTCGAAGTATGTTAGATATATGGCACCAAAGGTGATTAGGCTCTTATGTTTTTATTGTCCATTGAAGCCACGATTGATGATTATGCCTAGTAGGGATTTGGTCATGTGATGGTATGTGTTGATTTAAGCACATGTTCATGAATGGATTAGTTTATTGTTTGATGTTGGAGAATGTGTTTATGAATCTTTTTCTAGTAATAGGAAAATCATGATTCTTTTCTTGTTAATCCTAGGTTATTTTTATTGACAAATTTTATTACTTTAATTAGAATTATTATTATATTTTTCTTAAGAGTTTCAAAATTTCTAGAAAGATTTGAAAATGGAATGTTAAATGAAATATTAATATTTTATTGGTCAAATAAATAATATATATATATTACAATAAATAAAATCTCTTATATAAATAATAATAATATATAAAATATTAAAATTAATTAATGACCTTGTAGACCCTAGTTAAAACTTTTACCTATGTCCATAAGTTTTATCCATATTAAAATTTATTTACAATCTATTAATTAAAATTTAAATATAATTCATTTATTATTAATTTTATTATTTATTACTAATTATTTATTATCTATTAATTATTAATTGAAAATTAAGTGTAATTTATTATTTATTTATTTATAATAATATTATTAAAATATTACCATGTACTAATATTATTTAGAACATAGTATTATTCAAATATTTAATGCTAATTTATTTATTAGCAATAATACTCAAAATTTATTATTTGAGCTTATAACTTATTAGTAATTATTTTAGAACTCCTAGTTATTTTAACTTATCAAGCTAGATTTATTTTATATAATCATTTATCATCTAGCCTTAAAGCTTAGAACATTAAGGTCATAGTAGGATATGGTTGTAACTAGTGGAGCTTGGAATTATTTTTGTAAGGCAAGTATAGTTCGAATGTAACCTTATGCCTTGTGTTTACCCCAGGCTGGGTTAGGTTGACCTTGGAGGATTTTTGAATTCAATCAGAGCAAAAGATCAGGTAAGCTCCTGCATAGAGTTATTTGATGACTAAAAATTACTGTGGCAAGCCAAATTCAATGTGTACGATCATTCATTTGTAAAGGCAATTAAGGACTAATTTTTCTCCCTTTTTATTTCAGTCAAGCAAATTATTTGGAGATTTAAACAAGCAAGTTTGACTTAAAACGCTAAACTCTTTCCAAAACCCAACTTTGATAAGAGTTTTAGAAACCCTTAATTGTTGTTTCCATGTAACACTCATTTATTTTAACTTATCAAACTAGTTTTGTTTTATAAAATATTTTATCTACTAGTATTAAAGTTTAAGACATTATGGTCTTGGTTAATTGTTGATCTGGCTCGTTGAACTAGGAATTATTTATTTAAGGCAAATATGGTTTGACTATTATCTTATACTTTATTTTTCCCCAGGCGGGGTTAAGTTGACCTTGGAAGACTTTTGAACTCGAAAAAAGCAAAATATCAGGTAAGTTCCTACATGAAACCATTTGAAGACTAAAGTTATTGTGGCAATTCAGACTCAATGTATATGTGTATTTGTACTATAAAGGCAATTATGGACAATTTTTCCTTTTTAGTTCAATCAAGCAAACCATTTAAAGTTAAACAAACAATTTCACACCAAACGCTAAATTTATCCAAAAACCTAACTTTGGCAAGAATTTTGGAAACTATAATTGCTATTTTCAAGTGAATCATTGCATGGTCATTTTCCTCCCAAGTGGGACAAACAACGTTGAGTACTCAATAAGGGTAGACTACTAGGACTAATCTTTGAAGGGTTGGGGTAAGTCTCTCAGTAGGTAGATACCTCTGAGGGGTGAGTCCTTCCCTGATAGGATGCCAGTCTGGTAGGTATACTGGTCCGAGCTAGCAAGTTTTAGTCAAGTGGACTGTGTATTTTTGGAGTGGATAACCAGTAAGTTTGGGTAGAGAGATGGAGGAGTATCTCACTCGATAGGCCGTGCACCTACCTTATGTCAACGTGCTCGACTTGTGGCATACTGATCATTATATTATCAGGGGGCCAAATGTGTGATGCCATGGCTATCTCTTTAGGTGGTTATATTTATTGTACACATGTATAGTTTGGAAAGCAAAACACCACTCTTCATTTTTAATTTTTATTTAATGCTTGGCAACACTTTCACTTATGAAACTTTTATAACTTGCATACATGAACTATTTCACCTGAAACACTCAAAGCACACACGGGCTTGGTTAGATTTTTATCTCACCACCCATTTTATATTATGTTTTTCGATTGATCATGTTGTGGAGGTCATTAGCTAGATTGTTGCTTATGATTTTGGAACACGCTCTGTTATTTTTCTTGTGTATTGCTTTTGAGAGATTGTAGTAGACAATTTATTTTAGATTTGTTCATGTATTGTTGGATTGTATTAAGTTTAATTTTAAAATATTTATTTTATTTTATTTTATGTGACCTAGTTATAAAGACCTCTTGTGCTATAGACAGGGCGACATCACCAACTTTTAATTTTCATAAGATCACTCATATTTTCAGCAATGGTATCTAGGATTTGATATGAACTCAACTTTTACAATTCAATCACCATTCCAATTGTGATCCTTCTTTTCTTTCTCTTTCAATTTTCTTTTCTTTCACTCATCCCTTTTTTCTCTCATTCTTTGTTGCTGTTCTTTTCTTTCCCATCTTTTCTCTTTCTTCTCTTTCTTTTAGCAGCTTTTTGTTTTTCTTTCTTGTTTTCAATCTCTCTTTTCTCTTTCTTCTCTTTCTTTTCTCTTTCCAGCTCAATACAACTATTGATACATGACTAAAAGTAACGAGTATTGATCTTTCTCCCTTTTATTCTCTCTCAACATTCTCCTTCATATACTTTCATCCATCAAGAGCATAAAGATTTGGAAAATTATTCAAACTCTTAGAAGCAAGCAATGGACAAAGTATGATAATAGGTTTTAAAGATTGAAATCAACAATTTAGGCTCAAAATAGGCTCTAGGGATAATATAAAAATTGGTAGGCTTTTAAAGCTGCAACTATCCAAAGAAGGCCTATTACCGTCATCCCTAAGTTAAACCATGACTGTCTTTCTTATTTCGCCTTGAGAGATATTTAAGTACGCTCTAGAATGGTCCATGAATTTTAGAATAAAAACAGGTTTATGAACAATGCAAAGCATTTGATCAAGAACTACTTAGTCCAAGTGCATGCAAAAAGTCATGCATAAGCCATAAATGATCTAGAATATATGCTCTATAATCCATCACAAAGACATGCATTAAAAATACCACTTGAAAGTTAAATAAAAATCCAAAAAATTTGTGAAAAGTTTGAAAATTTTTCTCAAAGGTTCAAAGAACTTGATGTGTTATTTATTTGGGTGCAAAAAATCATACAAAAACTAAGCACATTCCCAATCAAGGTAAATTGAAATGTTAATGATAAATTACACATATGAGCAGGCGTATTCATCATTAACATAGCATAGGGTTCAAACAAGTGTCGATCCTCAAGGAACAAGTATGCATTAATCACTTCACTTTCAATGTTTAACCGACTCAATAAAGTAAAAAAGAAATAAAATAAAATAAAAATAAAAATATATACATGTCAAGGATGGAGAATTATGTAACTCAATCCATTATTTTGACAAACATGATCTTAAAGTACCTAATCATTATCATAACTAATTATTCTCTTGGCATCATAAAAAGTTAATATAGATTCACTTCTTTCCCAATCCATGAAATCACTATCTTCTAGATAAATTAGCATCACATACTCTGTCTCAACTAATTCACCCAAAATATGCATTAAACATAATCCTTGATTAAATTTCCATACTCTGGCAAACTTAAAACATGAAATTAACCAATAAATCCATACTCTGATAGACATCGATTAACCTTTAATTACCTTGTTCTTAGAAATTAACCCCTTTCTCAAGCAAGTTAAGAGACAACAGATATGAAACTACCAAATTGAGACCACCATCAACCCCTTTCTCAAGCATGTTAATGGAAAGAAACAACCAATCGGTCTTGTAATCAACCCAAGTAATTAAATACCATGAATAACAATCAATTAATCAAAATATTAAATAACTCTAAAAATCATGAATATCTAAAACAATGTCAAACTACAATGAAATAATTAATACATCATTGCTCAAGAAAAAGAAAACAACGTAAATGAAAGCACTCATACACAAGCCTTCTTCTTATTCCTTTAAAGACCTTATTGTACAACCTTCCTTGATTTGGAGAATTCCTCCTTTGTATTGAGTGATTTTCTACGATAATCTTTGAATTCTCTCCTTTTCTCTTGTGTTTTCCATCTATTTATAGGCTTAGGAAGTGCCTAAACTCATTGGTATAAGGTTCTTGGCCGAGTAGAAGTAGGAAGATATTAAACTTCCACAAATTACCAAAAGCCTCGTGCAAAAATCAAAGTTTCATCTTTTCCTTAGAGCACAGCTGGCGCCAGTTGTGTTCTAGTTCTCCCGTTGTTCACCGATTTTCCTTGACTTCCACATACTATTGTCCAAAATACAGCGAGCGTCGCCTTGGCTATTGGAGCCAACGCTGGTTAAGTTCTGTTTCTATCTGTTTCAACAATTTTTTGTTACTTTGAAGTTTGTGTCATCAGCATATGGTCGGCGCCGGTTCCTCTATCCTGGCCGGCACCGCTTTGGTTTTGTTTTTCGACATTTTTTGCTTCATTTTACCACAAAAATCTAAAATAATGAAGACAATACCTTTCCAAGCGTAAAATCTCAAATATGAAGGAATATGACTAGTTATTGAACAAAATGTATCACAAAAGAACCACAAATAACTAGAAAAGATATGATTAATTTAGCCCCTATCATATTCCCCCATACT
Source organism: Voacanga thouarsii (assembly GCA_026120185.1). Lineage (NCBI taxonomy): Eukaryota > Viridiplantae > Streptophyta > Magnoliopsida > Gentianales > Apocynaceae > Voacanga > Voacanga thouarsii. The sequence goes on from JANUWF010001131.1 coordinate 34,635, forward strand.
TAGCTCTTTGCTTGTCCTCAACCAAAGTATCAAAGACATGTAGAAAACACAAGGTGTAACAAATAACTCAATCAATTTTGAAGTAACATCTCTAATCCTTCCTTCATTCAAGAATATAAAACACATGCTACTACACCTTTCACAACAAATGCAAGACTTGAGTAGGTGAGTAATGACTTAATAGAACCATCTCAATACTTAACAATATTCTCAAACCATTGGAAAGAATTTTTAGTTCAAAAAGAAGATGCATTTCATAAGCATACTTTTCTTACACTCTCTCCACTAATCCGAGACATATCATGATTTTTCTTAGGTCAAGTAGGACTTTCAAGCTTGTAATGTAGCTTATCAAACGAATGGTATAGGAAAATCAAATATCAAAGAAGCTGAGACAGGTATAATATCTGAACATGAGGCACCCAAGTTGGTTATAATCCCTTCCGCAATGTCGAAAGAAGAGATAGTGGAGATGATTATGATATCTTTGAACATGTTTAGTAGAGAAGTTATTGAAGGTGATGTTACAAATTATGCAGCAACGGGTGACCCAAACTCTGCTGATAGTGTAAAAATTATGGTCCGAGAATCCTTAGAGCAGATATACCCTAACTACTATTTTGTATACTCTAACTGTAGACCTTAGTTTTTAGGACTAGTAATGGTGATGAATAGAGGACTTGGAACAGTGTTTGGTGTGTGTATAGTTTGAGCTAAGGATTTGTGCACTGGTATAATGCGTTTGTATAAAATTTTATGTACTGGAAACCCTGTATTGTGGAAAATACAGAGGAGTGCAATTATACTAGCACTAATGCATCATATTCCATAAGAACTTCAAAGTTAAGCGTGCCTGGGCAATAGAAGTACTATAGTGGGTGACCCCTGGGAAGTGACCTAAAAGTTGAAGGAGAAGATTTGGTGTAGTTTATACAAAGAAATAAAAGGGAATTCTAACTTGTTGACTTTAAAAGACTTGGAGAATATAGTCGACAAAAGAAAGAAATTTCCAGAAACAATGCTACTGAAGAAAAGTAAGTCATTCGTTGATATAAGTATGAGAAGAGGAGCATAAAACCACAAATTACCCTACCTAGATGATCTATAAAATAACCGAATTTAAGAATAAATTATATAGGACCCAGATCGAGACTTATAAGGGATAATCAAGGCCCAATCTCAGCTTCCAAATCAAAAGCAAATAAACTATTGGTAAAAGCATAAGTGATCCCCTTGGATGAAGTGGATTTCAAAATGGTAACAAACAACTATGATTGCAGAAGGTAAAGTCTTACTGATGGAAAGAAGGCTAAGATTCTGATAAATCCAACTTCTCTTCATATTGAATATCTTTTTGTTCAAGGTAAGGATTAAAGATAGAGAAGATACCTATGAACTAGGAATTAGCATGCCTTGAAGGGAAACAGATAAATAAGGATAAGAAGTGTCTGGAGCATGTACTGGTAAAAGATATGGTTCTGAATGGAAATTTCATACATGTACTTACAAATGACTATGATACTATACTTGTCATGCCTTGGTTATTGCAATATCATGCCCCGATTGATTATTGAAATAATGTGATATAGCTTTATAAACTAAGTAATGACGTAATGGAATTCTGGAGGGGAAAGAAAGTAAGAAAGAAGGATCACCTTATATTTGGAGTTACGGCTAAGAAATTATTATAAGGGTTGCTCTAGAAAGAGAAGTTTTGAATACTATTAATTCAGTATTAGTTATAGAACCAATTGCAAGAACTTCTATAAAATGGTGCCAATAAAAGTGAATAAATTTAAGAACAATGGCATGAATTATTAAAACGAAGTTTTGTGTGATCTAGTACACCTCCTTCTGGACCACCTATGTTGTTTGTGAAAAGAAGAATAGAGTATTAAGGTTGTGTATCAATTATCATAGGTTAAATACAGTAACAGTGAAGAATAAATATCTTTTGCCTATGGTTAATGAATTATTTGATCAATTTTAAGAAATAGGATGTTTTCTAAATTGGACATAAGGTGAGGATATTATTAAGTGTGGACTTGGAAGAGGATATTCCAAAAATCGCATTCAATACTCAATACGAGCATATTGAGTTTGCGGTGATACCATTTGGTGTTAGCAATGCTCCTATTACATTCATGGATTTGATGCACCGACTATTTCAACCATATTTGGATAACCTTACCATTTCCTTTTTTACAATATCTTAGTGAATTCTATAAGTCCTCAGGGACATAAAGTATACCTTCGAAAAATGTTAGAAAAATTGCGGGAGGCTAAATTATACAGAATATGAGTTTTGGTTAAGTAATATAGAATTTTTGAAACATGTGCTATCTAAGGAAAGAATTATAGCAAATCCTATGAAGGTTGAGGCAGTGATGAATTAGAAACTCCTTGAGACTTCGACAGAGGTACAAAGAAAGTTCTCTATGTAAAGGTACAAATGGAGTTTCCCGGAGTTGAAGTAAAGAAAAGATTTAGCATTTCCCATGCTAGATAAGCATTATGAGATATACCCTAATGCCCTTAAGGAAAGATTATGAGAAGAAGTATTGAGGTAAGAAACGTGGATAAGAGTCTATATCTCAAGAAAAATGAAATATCATGAAGGAATACAAAAGTTGTTAAGGAAAGAAGCAATTAAAGAGAAAGAAGAAAATTCCAAGAAAATGAAGTCAGAATCCTTCGAGAGCAATATTAGATTCCAAGGCTAGTCTCTAGGGAACAAAGTATTTTAGTCAGGCACGTTGAAGAAAAAAATACAATCCACCTAGAGATGGTTAAGATGTATCGTGACTTAAAATGGATTGGTGGATTGAAATGTTGTCTCTCAATTTGTAGCTTGATACTTCATGTATCAACAAGTAAAAGACGATCAGTAACGATCTAAAGGGTTACTATACCCATTGCCTATAGTATTGTAGAAGTGGGATGAAATTTCCACGGATTTCATAACGGGAATACTTTCATAGTAGAGTTCAGAGATATGATTTCTATAGTAGTGGATTGATTAAATTGTCCATTTTCTCCTTGTCAATTAATAGTACTCTTTGGAGGAAACTGAGCAAGACATATATGTAGGAAGTAATTAGATTGAATGAATTACCCTTCACTAGTGTATCTGATCATGATTCAAATTTTACTTTCACTGTTCGGAGTAAGCTACAACAATTGTCTATAACACCATTGAAATTTAGCATTGTAGTATACCTACAAATAGATGGACAAATGGAACAAGTGATTAGAATATTGGAAAACATGTTGTGGGCATGTACCTTAGATTTGGAACCAAGTGGATTGATAATTTGGCATATGTGAAGTTTGCATACAATAATAGGTAGCAGATGACAAATGGAATGGCTGCATTAAAAGCTTCATGTAAAAAGGAAGTGCCAAACACCTCTATATTGGGAAGAAATTAATGCCTCGGTATATTGGACGCATTTCTAATTGTGCAATGGATCGAAAATGTACCATGTCAATTGTAATTTTCTACAAAACTACAAGGAAATTCAAATTTTGAGGACGAAATTACTTAAAGGAGGGGAGATTGTAACATCCCTCTTTTTGTACACTTTGACTAGTGAGTACATTATATAGAATGAGTATTTGTATGAAGGCTCAGAACAAGAAATGATTGTTAGTGTTATGTCCCAGAGGCAATCACATGTATTATGTATATTGTGCATTATAAAATAAAACAAGGCAGTCTTTATCTTTTAGTTTGTTTTATTTATGCTTTCGTGTAAAACAATTGTTAGATAAAGTCCCAAGTGCAACACTGTGTTAAGAAAATCATGATAGAGATCATAATATGAGGTTCCTACTACACTGAATAGTATTCATACTTAAATTATCCTTAGTCATAGTATTAGTGACATCGTTAATACATTAAGACTAGCACATGTTATACTTTCTAACTTGATCAGACGGTAGTTCTCACATCCATGAGAATTATAATATTCGAAGTTAACACGTGGATGCTTGTTACATGAACAAGTACATTGGATGACTTGACTATAAGATAATCATATAGATAACTATTTAGTACCAGTGATAGAATCTCATCGTAGCAAATGTGCAAGCATCCTTCGACTTGAGATCTCCAAGGTACTTTATTTGCTAAGTGTTGTGCTTGATTCCAATATCTGAAGTCCTAACAAGACTGCCTATAGATGCATATTTGGTACAACATGAAGCAAATGAAAGCGGTTGAGGGGATCAATAATGGATTCACCCCTCCTAATAGTAGGGGCGAATATCTCACAACTACTTATGGGATTTAGTAATCAAGAAGCCCTTGGCCAAGGAAATTGTGTATTGGAAATGGTTCTAAATGATACATATGATGAGTGGTGGAATTCGGGAACAAGTACAAAAATATTTGGGCTAAAATTAATTTATTATTCTAGAAAGAGTTGTCACTAATTCCATACTCCATATCGAATGAGATATTGTATAGTGATAGGAGTTCATTGCACTATTATTTTTTATTGAAAAGTTCATGTTAAGTCACTTAACTTTCTGGACTATTGGGCGGTCATGATGTGTTGCTAGACACCGCTCATGATCTACTGAATATGGATTTATTAATTAGAGAATAAATAAATCAATCCTGGTTAGAAATAATAAGTTAATTTTAATTATTAAGGATTATCAGTCTTAAAGATATTTGGATTACTTGATATTTTGTTACCAATAGACCGGAAAATCTAATAGGTTTCACAAAATAAAGTCTTGAGTGTTTGATATATATTATTTGATAATATTATAGGGATTAATTTTGAGAATAGAATACCTTTATAGGAGAATTACAAGTTTGTTATAATTTGAGGACTTAATTACAATTATATGAACTTCAAGGACTTAATCGAAGTTAATAAAACTTGTAGTACTTAATTGTAATTATTAAAAGTCCTAATACCTAGGATCAAGAAATCCTTACTTTTCGACATATCTACAAAAACTAAGTTACCTCCCGTTGAATGGGGTGAAGGGTAGAAATTACCCCGATCCACCAAGGACTTCTTACGATATAGTGTTGAAAGATCCATCTCCTTGAAGTATGCTTCCTTCTCACAGTGGACAATTGCTCCCCGTAGCATCCCTCCTCTCCTTGGAGATTCTCTAGTTCAAGTGTATGGGCTAGCATGAACTCATGAGTCTCCTCAACAATCTTAACTAAGTGTTTCCTTTGATTGCACAATTGTTGGGAAGCTTCTTCATGCCACTAAACAGATGAATTTATATTGGCAACACAAAAATTCACTAATGCCTTTAATGACGTCTCCCCAAAAACATCAATATGAGCTTGTAATTTTGCTAATCAATACACTAATGTTTTTTTTTCTTTTTTCTTTTTTTTTTGAATGCAACATATGCAGTACTGATGAATCATGCAATTTAATTCATGCATACACAATAAAAAGAACAAAACAAAATGCCGAAAATAAAAATTGTTTCAAACAGCAAAAAATGACTTTACTGCTTTCCACGGCCTACCCCTATAAAAGACAAGAAGAAAGTTAGCTAACAAAAATTCATATTTAAAACAAAATTAAAAGAAGAAAAAGTTAGTAAAATTAAATAACTAAATATATAATACATAAAAACATACACAGACAAGTTAGTTATTACGAACATGTATATACCTATTTACATATTTACAACATATAGCGAAATTGCAATACAATTATACAAACAACAACATAGGCACTTCTTCATACAAAGAACGTATATACATATTTACATATTTACATGGTTAAATCAACAAAATCTAAACTTTCATGCTATTGTTCCCCGGCAACGGCGCCAAACTTGATGCGTTTAGACTTCGGTGTAAAAATCATACAAAAACTAAGCACATTCCCAATTTAGTTTAAATTAAAACATTCAACCCAAATCACACATATGAGCAAGCGTACTCATCATTAACCGAGCATAGGGTTCAAACGAGTGTCGATCCTCTAGGAACAAGTAGACATTAATTACCCTTCCTTCATTGTTTAACTGACTCAATAAAGTGAAAAATAAATCAAAAGAAATAAAATAAAAGAAAATTAAAATAAAAATATATACATGTCAAGGATGTAGATTTATGTAACTCCAGCCATTGGGTAGACAAACATGATCTTGAAGTACCCAACCTTTATTATAACTAATTATTCTCTTGGCATCACGGAGAATTAAAGTAGACTCACTTCATTCCCAATCCATGAATCCCTATCTTCTAGGTAACTTAGTGTCACATACTTTGTCTCAACCAGTCTTACCCAAAAGATGCATTAAACACAATTTTCTGATTAAGTCCCATCCCCAGGCAAACTTAACCCATGAAATTAACCAATTGAATCCATACACTGGCATACATCAATTAACCTTTAATTACTCTGTTCTTAACAATTAACCCCATTTTCAGGCAAGTTAAAAGACAACAAATATGAAATCAATAAATTAAACTACAATCAACCCTATTTTCAAGTAAGTTAATGGAAAACAATTAATTAATCTCGCAATCAACCTAATTAATTAAATACCAAGAGTAACAAACAATTAATCAAAAGATCAAATAACTCTAAAAATCATGAATATCTACGACAATACCAAATTACAATAAAACAATTTACATATCATTGTTCAAGAAAAAGAAAACAAAGTAAAAGAAAGCACTCATAAACAAGCCTCCTTGAATTGAAGAATTCTTCATTTGATTGAGTGATTTTCTATGATGGTCAATGAATTCCCCCTTTCTCTTTGTGTTTTTCATCTATTTATAGGATTAGGAAGTGCCTAAACTCGTAGGTACAATGTTCTTGGCTGAGTAGAAGTTGGAAGATACTAAAACTCCTCAGATTACCAAAAACCGCGTAGAAAAAATCAAGCACCGCCTTAACTCCTAGGCACAACCGGCACTGGTTGCAGCTTCATAGTTGGTGCTGCCTTGGTTCTGTTTTACTCTATTCCACCAATTTTTTTCGCCGTTTTGAAGTTCTTGTAATCCAATGGATGCCCGACGCCGGTTCTAGATGGCCAGCGCCGGTTCTAGGGCCTAAACCGGCATCGCCTCTCCTCTGTTTTGCGAAATTTTTGTTTCGTTTTACCCTAAAAATCTGTAATAATGAACAAAATACCTTTCCAAGAGTAAAATCTCAAATATGAAAGAATATGACTAGTTATTGAACAAAATATATTACAAATGAACCTCAAATAACTAGGAAAAACATGACTAATTTAGCACCTATCAACAACCAACTAATCTCGTAATAAGTACAAGTAATTAAATACCAAGAAGAACAATCAATTAATCAAAAGATCAAATAACTCTAAAAATTATGAACAACTAAAACAATGTCAAATTACAATAAAACAATTAACACATCATTGTTTAAGAAAAAGAAAATAAAGTAAAAGAAAGCACTCGTAGACAAGCCTCCTGCTTCTTTCTTTGGAGAACTTCTTGCACAATCTTCCTTGATTGGGCAGAATTCCTCCTTGATTTGACTGATTTTCTATTATGATCTATGAATTCCCCCTTTCTCTTTGTGTTTTCCATCTATTTATAGGCTTAGGAAGTGCCTAAACTCATTGGTGTAGGCTTTTTGGCCGATTAGAAGTAGAAAGATACTAAAATTTTGTAGATTACCAAAAACTTTGTGCAAAAATTGAGGCACCGCCTCAACATCAGGTCACAGCTGGCGCCGCCTTGGTTGCCTAGAGCCGGCGTCGGTTGTGATTTGTTTCCTCAGTTGTTCGTCGATTTTTTTCTTGATTTCTTTGCAATGTTTTCTAGAGTGCAGTCGGCGCCAGTTCGGTTCTATTTTAGACATTTCATTGATTTCTCTATCACCTCGAAGTGTGTGCCACCAACATGTGGCCGTCGCCGGTTCCTTTGCCCTATTCGGTGCTGCCTCTGTTCTATTTTGTAACGTTTTTTCCTTGTTTACCCCTAAAATCTGTAATAATGCACAAAATATCTTTCCAAAGGTAAAATCTCAAATACGAAGGAATATGACTAGTTATTGAAGAAAATGCATCACAAAATAATCGCAAATATCTAGGAAAAATGTGACTAATTTAAGCCCTATCAAATCTACATCAACATATACTAGGATGGGCTCCATTGCGTCCCATTAGTGGCTCTACTATAATCCATCAGAAGCTCTATTATGGCTTTTCACTATTCTTTGATACCATTTGTAACACCCAATATTTCTATTGTGTAGTGGGTGATAACTTTATGGGATGTCGCCCCGTCTGAACGCTCTGGCAAAGGGACTTTATAACAACCTTCATTCAATAGGAAGCAAAAATTTTTCTAAAATTACTTTTATTGAATAAATAAAACACAGAATCTGACTTCTGATGCATATACTCAGTGGCAAAACATATCTAAAATATAGTATTAGCCTTTCAAAGTCCACTGTTCTTCCATTCTGCAATTGGTCCCTAAAATTTTTCAGAAGAAATAACACGTGTGAGAGTAAGGCTCTGTGAGTCCCGTGTGTAATCGTTTTTTTCCACAGAAAATAATTCATGAAGAGTAATCTCAACGTATATAAACTAGTCCCGAAATTCTTGTGTGTAAATATTCTAAAACGGGTTATCAAAGGTTTCGAATAAAACATATGTTGATTCAAGTATTCAAGAGATCAGAATAAAAACATGTTGATTCATGTATTCTTGAATTCTTCTAGAAAATACACTGATTCAAGTATTCAAGTATATGAGTATTCAGGTATTCAAGTATAGTCAGTGCATATTGTAAGTATTTAACTCAGTGCTTACGCCAAGTAGTTAAGTTAATGCTTACGTGAAGTATTGTGCTTATGCCAAGTAGTATACTTACACCATGTATTCAAGTCAGTTCTTAGACTAAGTAGTTAGGTTAGTGCTTAATCTAGGTATTCAATTCAGTGCTTATGCTAAGTAGTCAAGTCAGTGCTTACGCCAAGTAGTAAAGTATTTAAGCATTGTCAATCATGTATTGGATTCAAGAATTGTCATGTTCAAGAATTCGAGTTTCGTGATATTTTCAAGAATTCAAGATTTAAAATATTCATCATGCTTCTAAATCCATGTAGAAAACCTCGCACTTGAGTATATCAGGAAAGCAGCTTCTATATCACGAAAATGCTTTACTTAAACTGCAATTCAAAATTCGAAGAAATCACACGAGATATTTCATGTCCATCATGTTTAAGAAACATGTGCTTTCAAACTCAAATGTAGCGCTTATTTCATAATATATCAGAAAAGCATTAATTCTATCAAGAAAGCACATGATCATTTCAGAAAAACACTAAGCTAAATGTAATTTAAAAGACTTTGAACTCATCTCGTATCCTAGATTTTGTACCACATAAAATTCACAATCCTTAAGCCTTTGCAAGACTTTTAAAATAGATAAACTACATCGGTTATAATTTTATACTTCCTTTAATATTCTAGAATTCATAACCAATACATATTGCTAATATGTACATGTTGCAAAGAAATTATCGAATTTCCTATTTCTGAATTTCATACCAAAACGGAATATAGTTCTCGAGGTAACTCAATTCCAATTCATTACTCTTTTCCGCAAGAATATTTTCAAGGCCTTCACATGAATCCTTAATCCTTTATGCCTTTAATTGTTCACATGAAATAAACTCATAGCTTTACTTTCTTCATCTAAAATTCTGCATTTTTTCACATTTGCATACCCTAGTATTCTTGTTATAATTCTTGATTTAGAAGTATGATTGATGCCAAACTAGTTCCAAAATGTCCTTAAGACATTCCTTGATGATTTTCAACTCATGAACCACTGATTACCATTCTCCTTTCATTCATTTTTGCTTGTAACATCTCAGTTTCTCAATCTCATCGCAGCTTCGGCAGCTTGTGGCATTTTCATCATAACCTTTTATTCACAACTCCAAATCATGTAAAATTAGTCTCAAAATGGTCTATGTGTTGGGAATATACCCTCTAAGACTATTTTTTTGATGACAATATCGAATATGTTAAAAGAATTTATTTGTCGAAAATCGTTTGTGAAATAATTTTTCTTTATTTGTGTACATTTTTTTTTGGAACAGACCCATTATGTGTAAATAAGTGATGCATGTGAATGGAGGTATTTCACAGTAAGGTATGGATCATGGGCTATTTAAACACATAAACAGTCGTTCTTAACCGATTGATGAGAATGAGAATCTCATCATGTTTATGTTATTATGTTTTGAATTCCAAGTAGGGAATAGCTTACCTTTAGCCAGTGGGTAGTCCACTCACTTCATCACATAAGCGTGTTTCAAATACGTAGAACAAGACCTGTAGTAGTGGTTTCTAAAAGTACTATATGGTAGAAAACTAGCTTACTACTGCTACAGTGTGGACTAGTACTCTATGACTTGAGTATGAGTTGGTGGTCTGGCAAAGCTGGAAGCATATGCTTTGATATACTGTAGTTGAGGTTCTATCGGAGGGCCAATATACTTGTATGTTGGGTATGTGTGACTAGTTAGTTAAGATAGACTTGTATAAGATAGTTTCTACATAATATCACCCCTTGTGGGTGTTTGGATGATGTAAATATCCAGGGCCCTGGGAAACGTGACTTGGATGTTTGCTTTAGGGTCACTCACTTGGAAAGCGGAAACACTCCAGAAAGTCATGAATCATTGGACTAGAGGCCTAAGGATGGTAGATGTCTTTAGAGAGGTATTAGTACACTTCTTCCTCTCTAAATGTACGGCGATGTGTAGAGGGGTATTTTAGTCATTTCACTTGTAGGTCGAAGACTCTGTTAATGCAGCATTGTCCTTGGGGTCAATATTTCCATATGGTGATATTAAAAAATATTTAAAATGCAAAATACATCTATTTATATTGTAGGGGTATTTTGGTCATTTTAGTAGCTAAGGCGATGTGTCTTTTTGGTCCTCGGAATAGCCCATAAGTCCTAATTAATTTTTGGGTTGAGAAAATGACCTCAGTTGAGAGAGTTTTACTTTATTCGGGAAGTCTAATTTATTATTGGACTGGAATAAAATAAATGGAGAGAAATTTATTATCTGGTTTAATAGGTTAATTAATTATTCAGGACCTGGGTCCAGTTTGGATAATTAAAAAATTAATCGGAACTTAAACTAGAGGAAAATAATTATTACTTAATTATTTATTGGTTTATTTATTTAATTAAAACCCAAGAAATAAATAATTAATGTTTAATTATTTTTGGGTTCATTAATTATTTATTGGGTTATTTATTTAATTCCAAGGAAAATAATTAATGTTTATTATTTTGGGCTTTTCGAGTCCAAGAAAAATAATAAATATTATTTTGGCCCAATAGCTTGGACCATAGGATTTTTCCGGACACAGTTTAGAAGAGTTTAGGGTGAAGCCAAAATTTATTTTGTTAATAACATTCGGGTATTAAATCTTAGGAATATTATTTTTATCAAAATAATTATTTTTGGTTTCATGACTCTTGGCTTTCTGTGTGGAAAAAATAAAATAAAATAAAAAATAAAAAATGTCGCTTAACTTTCTCTCTCTCTCTCTCTCTCGTGCCTGTTTGTTTTCCTGGCTTTTGGTTTTCTTCACTGTTTTTGCCTATAACTGAAGAAACCATGCCTAGGAAATGGATGGTTGGTGAAGCAAAAGAAAACTGAGAGAGTTCATTTCTTCTCAACCGAATGTGTGCTCACCAACGGTAAATTAGGCAGCGGAATATTTCGTGAACTGAAAAGCTTGGCATTTCACCGGAGGAGAAGGTAGAAATGCAGTGCACTGGATAGTGGAAGCTTCACTGGAGTTCATCCATGGATGTTGAAGAAGCTGTTTTTCAAGGTTCAAAGCTTTCTTCAATATTCTTCAAGTTTTAAAGGCTCCAACAGGTATGTTTTATGCCCACCATGATGCTCTCATACTCTGATATTATGTTATTGTTCTCCATTTTCATCTACTGCACATGCTCTGTAAATTTTCAAATTCCTTCACTATGGCATTTAGCTACAGTTTCAAGTCATGGGGTTCCAAAACAACGGGCCATATTGTTCAATTTATTATGTCTTTAGGTCTACTCAGGATTTCCTTCAAAGCAAAATTTTTGTTTTGTTCGTTTCCTGACACCATCAATTCTTCTTTAATCCTAACAACTATATAACACTTAATCTATCTTAAGTTCCATCGTAATCGTCCTCAATTCTCTAATTTTTAGAGACATTGAACACAGAAAATTGATCTTTTCTCTTCAAGAAATCAACAATTATAAACAACAACAACAACTTCATTTTCTTCATCAATTAAATCCAATTTTCCTTTCCATTGCTTACACCTTCTTGTGTAGCCATGAACTATCAATTATACCACCATCAAAACACCTTTATTCACCATTTAAAACATAGCAGATATTTTTCTCAAAGCTACCAGCACACATAACACACACAAACACTTTAGACATGGCTAAATCTAAAAGAAAAACCATTATTGTCATGAATTTTCTCAATAAAAATTCATATCAAAACAATACTTATTCTTCTTGCTTCAACTTTAATTCATGAAACATAAACTTTTACCTTGCTTGTTGATTGCTTTAGGATGAAAAAGCTCCAAGTTCCTTCCCTTTTCTCTTCTTGGAAAGCTTTCTCCCTCTTTTCCTTTTTTTCCCCCTATTTTTCTTTTTCTATTTCTCCTTTTTCCTTTATTTTTCTTCTTCTTTTCCTTCTAATTCTTGGCTGCCATTTTCTTCAGCTAAACACTAGCTTTCCACGCCATTTGCTAGTCAAATTGTCACACAATTAATTAAATGAATTATGGGCTATCAACTAATTGCTAATTTCCTATTGGTGAATTTAATTTAAATAGCTATCTTAAACTTATTCAATAAGCCTTTGCAATTTAAAAATCCCATAAATATGTAACTCCTCCAATGATATTTTGGCACTTGTGTTTGCCCACAAATCACAAAATGACATTAGGCTCAGTTTTGACCATTTTCATAATTTCCTCATAAATGAACTAAAATTCAGGTAAAAGAATATTCCAAGTAGGAAAACTTTTATTTCACCAATGAAATCTACATATTTCACTGAATTCAATGTTGGAAGTCATGACTCTCAAATTCTTCTTAACTTTTTTTCAATTCAAGGTCAAATTCCAATTGTGGTCAAAATTACGATAATAACACTGTCGCCTTAAATTATACCAAAATGTGTTATCTCATCGCACTGATCAAGAGCTTATATCCAAATTCTCATTCTATAGAAGTAGTTGTTAATTGAAATATAAACATACGGTAGAACAACCTCAAAAATGCATCTGGGTCCCAACAATTTCAAAATTTTAATGATGCCCCAAAATATTTTTATCTCACCAAAGCGTTCATCTCATTATACTGATCATTTCTTATTCTGGACAGTTATACAAATTCTTCTTCTATATAAAGTAGTAGCTAATTAAAGTAAAAAAGTGAGGGTTAACCACATTGGATGCTAAATTACTTGGTTTTGAACACATTAAAGAATTGTACGCACAGGATGAATATTTAAGGGAAATTTATCATGCTTGTGAAAAGTGTGCATTCCATAAATTTTATAGGCATGATGGGTTTTTGTTTAAAGACGGAAGACTTTGCATACCAAGGGCCTCATGGGAGAGCTTTAATGTGACATTTTGTTGTCGCCAAAACTTTAGACATCCAACAAGAAAATTTTTTCTGGCAAAAAATGAGAGGAGATGCAGAGAAGCATTGCAATTTATGCATTCTATATTGAAGGGCCAAATCTAAGTCATTACAACAATGATTATATACTCCTCTGCCTACCCCTAATTGGATATTGTTAGTATTGTGCCCTAGAGGCAATCACTTGTACATTGTATATGACATATTTTATTTTAATAAAAGACATTATTTATCTTACAGTTTCTTTTGTTTACTTTAAGTAATATAACTGTTCGATAAAGTCCCTAGTACAACACTGTGTTAAGAAAATCATGATAGAGATCATGATATGAGATTCCTACTACACTAGATGGTGTTAGTATTTAAATAATCCCTAGTCATAGTATTAATGAAACATGACATCATTAATACGTTAAGACTAGCATGTATTAGACTTCCTGATTCGATCAGGCGGTGGTTTTCATAACCGTGCGTATTGAGATACTCAAAGTTAACACATGGATGTTTGTTAATGGAACAAGTTCATTGGATGACCTAGTTTTGAGATAATCACATGGATAACTATTTAGTGCCAGTGATATAATCTCAATATAGTAAACGTGCAAGTATCTTTACACTTGAGATCTCCAAGGTACTTTGTTTGCTGAGCTTTGTGTCTTGATTCCAATCTCCGGAGCTCGATCGAGGGCCGCCTATGAGATGGATATTGGATACATTGTGAGATAAATGAAAATAGTTGAGAGGGTCAATAAAGGATTCACCACTCCTAATAGTATGGGCGAATATCTCACAGCCACTAGTAAGAATTACTACTCATAAGTCCTTGGCCAAGGAGTATGTGTATTGGAAAGGGTTCCAATTGAGGCACATTGAGAGTAGTGGGTTCCTTGTATAAGTATAATGATATTCAGGCCATAATTAATATATATTCTGGAGGGAGATAGCACTAACTCCGTACGACAAACTGAATGAGATATTATATGGTGAAAGGAGTTAATTGCACTGTAGTTTGTTATTGAAGGGTTCATGTCAAGCCACTTGACTTCCTAGACTCTTGGGTGGTCATGATGTGTTGCTAGATACCGCTCATGATCTGGGAATATTGGTTTATTAATTGATGAATTAATAACCCAATCATGATTAGAATTAATATGATTAATTCTAATTAATTAAGAATTATTAATTTCAAAGACGTTGGGATTAATTCATGTTCGCTACCAGTTGACCAGGAAACCTAATAGGTCACTCACAAAAGAGGAATATATACTCAAGATGATATTTGATAACATAGTAGGGTTTATTACAAGAAAGAGAGGTTGATGTGGCCAAATTATAATTAGTTATAATTGATGGGCCAATTTATAATTCTGAGAACTTGATGGGTTCCCATTGCAATTGGAGAATTGTTTGGAATTCTCATATGTGGTTTTTGTAGAGGATTTTGGTTATATGAGATATAATCAAAGTGGTTTTATTGTTGAGCAAGAAGTCATACAAAACAAACAAAAGGGCACACATGAAGGAATGGGTGCCAATGCTCCTTTTTATCAACACACATGAAATAATATGTGTGGGGCCATCCTCTCAAGAGAATAATAGAGATATGATCTTCATGTTCTCATATACATCTCTCTCTCTCTCTCTCTCTCTCTCTCTCTCTCTCTCGTGTGGCTTCTTCTAAGAGGGAATCCAAGACTCTTCTTCTTCTTCTTTCTCTGGTTTTGCTAATTAATAAGAACAAGGAAGCTAAACCCCAGCCACCATTGTTGTTTTCTGCTAGCACAGAAAATCTTGGTACTTGTGTGAGATCCACTGTGTGGATTTTTGTTAGAGATAATCACACACTATGATTATATTGGTTGGATATACAACTCTTGTGGTGATTCGTCAAGAGGATTGCTGGATCGCCCCACAACTATCTTACTCGAAAAAGGAAAATTTTATTTTCCACACAAACAAAGAAAGGTAAAAATTGTTATCTTTATTTCTTTGTTATATATATATGTGTGTGTGTGTGTGTGTGTGTGTGTGTGTGTGTGTATGTGTGTGTGTGTGTGTCTTGTTTTTCACACATATGCGGATCCTGGATGGTATCTTGTTTTTATTTTTTCATTGCACCGTATATGATACGCATGAGATACCTAACAGATATCTCTATGGAATTCATATTAGGGTTACTAAGAACCAAAGGGGGGAAGGATTCCATTATTGTTGTTGTTGATCGTTTTTCTAAAATAGCTCATTTTATTCCTTACACAAAAATAAATGATTTTGCTTTTGCTTATATTGCACAATTATCCTTCGAGGAAGTGGTAAGACTATATTTGATACCATGAAGCGTTGTATCATACAGAGATTCAAAATCTTCAAATCATTTTTTGAGAATATTCTGGGCAAAACTTGGAACTAACTTATTATGTTCTATAGCATGTCATCCACAGATGGATGGACAAACAGAAGTTGTCAACCCGACACTAACGCAATTATTACGGGCAATCATTAGGTAGAACCTAAAAAATTGGGAAGAGTGCCTCCGACATATATAGTTTGCCTAAAATAGAATGCTTATTCTACCACTTCATATTCTCCATTTCAAGTTGTATATGGATTTAATCAAATAACTCCCTTAGATTTGTCTCTTTTACTGGTAGATGAATGTTTGAACCTTGATGGCAAAAAGAAGGATGAAATGGTGAAGTCTATGCATGAGAAGGTTAAGTCCTTAATTGAAATACGCAACAAGGCGATAGCATATAAGCACAATCAAGGAAGGAAACAGGTGGTATTCTAACTAAGAAACTGGGTATCTGTGCATTTGCGCGAATAAATATTTCCTACCCAATGCAAGTCAAGGCTTGAACTATGAGAGGATCGGCCGTTTCAAGTTCTTGAGCAATATAGAGATAATGTCTACAAGATTGATCTACCAGTGAGTATAATGTAAGTGCTACATTTAATGTGACTAATCTTTCTCCTTATAATGTGTTAGTGTTGTGCCCTAGAGGCAATTACTTGTACATTGTATATGACACATTTTATTTTAATAAAAGGCATTATTTATCTTATAGTTCCTTTTGTTTACTTTAAGTAGTAAAACTGTTCGACAAAGTCCATAGTACAACACTGTGTTAAGGAAATCATGATAGAGATCATGATATAAGATTCCTACTACACTGGATGGTGTTAGTACTTAAATAGTCCCAGATCATAGTATTAATGAGGCAGGACATCATTAATGCGTTAAGACTAGCATGTGTTAGACTTCTTGATTCGATCGGGTGGTGTTTCTCATAACCGTGAGTATTGAGATACTCAAAGTTAACACATGAATTCTTGTTAATGGAACAAGTTCGTTGGATGACCTTGCTTTGAGATAATCACATAGATAACTATTTAGTGCCAATGATATAATCTTAATATAGCAAACGTGCAAGTATCCTTAGACTTGAGATCTTCAAGGTACTTTATTTGCTGAGCTTTTTACTTTGATTCCAATCTCTGAAGCTTGATCGAGGGCCGCCTATGGGATGGATATTGGGTACATTGTGAGGTAAATGAAAGTAGTTGAGAGGGTCAATAAAGGATTCACCACTCCTAATAGTAGGGGGGCGAATATCTCACAGCCACTTGTAGAAATTACTACTCGAGAAGTCCTTGGCCAAGGTAATTGTTTATTAGAAATAGTTCCAATTGATACGCATCTAGAGTAGTGGGTTCCTGGTACAAGTACTATTGTATTCAGGCTAGAATTAATTCTGGAAGGAGTTGGCACTAATTTCGTACTCCAAACCGAATGAAATATTGTAAAGTGAAAGGAGTCAATTTCACTGAAATTTGTTATTGAAGGGTTCATGTCAAGCCATTTAATTTTCTAGACTCTTGGGTGGTCATGATGTGTTACTAGATACCACTCATGATCTGGGAATATGGGTTTATTAATTCATCAATTAATAAACCAATCCTGATTAGAATTAATAGGACTAATTCTATTTAATTATGGATTATTAATCTCAAAGGTGTTTGAATTAATTCATGTTCTCTACCAATTGACTAGGAAATCTAATAGGTTACACAAAATAGAGGATTATATACTCAAGATATTATTTGATAACATAGTGGGGTTGATTGAGAGAAAGAGAAGTTGTTGTGGACAAATTATAATTATTTATAATTTGTGGTCTAAGATGTAATTGTGAGAACTTGATGTTTCCAATTACAATTAGGGAATTCTAATAGGATTAGAATTCTCAGTTTTGGGAGGAAAATTCCGTGTAATATATTGTATATGTAACACACAAAAAACCCTAGCTCAAAACACACATGAAAAACCAAGAGCCACGAAACAACAGCTTCCTCTTTTCTCTTTCTCAATTTGATCTTGATCAAAGAACCCTAGCCGCCATCTTTTTCTGCTAGCACAGAAAATTTGGGTGCTTGAGTTTATCCTCTGTGTGGATTACTATTAGAGATAATCACACACTGTGACTATTAAACGTTCAACTCACGTGGAGGTTGATCACGAGGATTTCTGGATCATGCCTCAACTTGAAGAAGAAATTTTTTGTTCTTCGGACAATCACCCAAAGGTAAAAGCTGTTACATTTACTCTCTTTATGTCGTATTTTCCACAAATAGATAGGTCCTAGGAAGGTATCTCGTTTTATTTTCAGTTGCACCATATATGATACGAACCTAAGATACCCAACATAATGTAAGCTATGATTCGAGGATGAATCCAATCCAAGAAGAGAAAAATTATAGGGATCAACTTGGCCAGGAGAACCAAATGAAAGAAGAGGGAGAAGACGAAATTGAAGAAAAACCGAGGTTGCCCGAACCGTTAATGAGAAACCGTGCAAAGTAATTTCAACAACAGCATCAAGCATATTAACACGCGCATTCGAAGTGGGATGATCTTTAGACAACATTGGCAGGATTTCAAGAACAAAATTGGTTCTTGGTTCAAGTAGAAGAGACTACCCGACACTATGCAGACTGCGGATAGCCAATGGTAGCTCAACAGCCAAAATCGGTGCCGAATGGTGCACCCTAAGGGAGCTGTGTTGCTGGTGTTTTAGACAAAAAATGGAACTGTTCTCCTAGAATTGAACCGGCGCCGTCCCAAAGTAGCCAGATCGGTGCCGGCTCGGTGCCGAAAACCCAATGAAATGTGTTTTGTTCTGCTAATTCAGGGTTATTTTGTAATATTTAAAACTTCATTAGTTAGTTCTAAAGGCCTTTTTGTATATACTTCAATCTCTATTATAAAAACATAAGATACAACATATATTCAACAGAAATGATTGAAGAATTGTCCTCAGGAAAGTTTCATCCATGAAGTTCTTCCTCAATTCGAAAGCCAACATAAGGACTTAGTCCACCCTGTAGTAAGTGTTTATAACCTCTTTCGACAATTCAACTTACAAACTAAGCTAGGGTTCTAATTACATGTTGTTTTATGGTTCTTGTTTGTTTCTTATTTGAATGCCCAAAATTTCCTATCTTTCTTTTTCTTCATCTCCTAGTAAATAAAGGGCATTGTGGTGTTATTATGGTAGACCCAAAAACTACTAAATGTTAGGTTCTATTAGATTAATCCAATAGAGTTATTGGTTTGTGGGAAAAAGGTATTATCTTGTGTCTAATTTCCTTTTTCTCTTTCCCCAAAAAGCTTGTGTTTTGGTCTCTTTTGTTGTTGTAAAAGCTAATTTAAAAAAAAAAAAATCATGTTAAAGAACACCCCTCAAGCTCATATCATGATAGCTCTGGGTACAAAATCTATGTGATGCTCAATACCTCATATATGTATTAGTCATTGGGACACCTCCTTTGGAAAAACATCTTCAAATTCTTACATAGCTACAATTTCATTAGGCAATGAAAGGTGGATTTGTAAGTGGAAATATAAGAACCATTGCAAATAAGAAGGATAACAGGATTTTTAGCTTATATTACCTCTATGACCTCACTTCCTTCTGCAAAATAGTTTTCTTTATCTCCTCTCTCCTGTTTTTGCTCACTCTTATCCTTATTGGTCAAAGGGATTTGTTTTTCCATTCTCTCTCTCATCTCATTTTCATTCCTCTCTAGCTCTTGATTTTTATCATTGTTTAACTTAGTTGTGGGCGTAGGAGTAAGAGTAAATTTGGATCCTTCTTTGAGTAGGGAGTTAGTGTCATTTCTTCCATCATGCTTCACACTTTGGTGATATTGCCAAGGCCTACCTAGAATTAAGTCACCTTCTTAAATCGGCATCACATTATATAGCAAATTATCCTTGTATTTCCCCATCTTAAAGGACACCAATATTTGTTTGTTTACTCTCAATTCTCCACTATTATTAAACCATTACAACTTGTAGGGTTTGGGGTGTTTAATCCAATTCATGCCCAATGTATCAACCAAGCTTGCAATATCATATTGCCGGAACTTCCACTATCCACAATGACATAACAATATGTCTTGTTGATTAGGCATCTTGTGTAAAATATGTTCTTTCTTTGTTGATAGTCTTAGTCCTTAATGACTTGAGAATTCAATGATCTCCTTGTAACTCCAACCAAGGCATATTCCTGACATACAATCTCTCATTCATCATTTTTCTCATTCTTTTTCTCTTCTTAAACTTTGTTGCACCTTTCTCCTTCATCCTCCTCTTCAGTAGAAACTTTTCCATTAGGGTTAGTATATATAGTCCTCTTGCTAGAGCACTCATGAGAGATATGTCTATAGCCAAGACATATAAAAACATTTGATATCTTTATTCCATTATGGTCCTTCCATGTCCTTCCATTTGTCCTTGTTCTAACTTTCCCTAGGTTTCTAATCTTCTCTTAGTTTTCCATCATTCTCTTGGCTTGTTGTAATCCTTGTGGAAAGGTTTAGGACCATCTTCCTTCTTGATAGGCATGTTGCTAGAAATGTTTAGGTTTGGTGGTGTAGTTTTAACAAAGGCCATCCTCTTTAGTTGTCTCTAAATCTTCATAATTGCACGAACTCTTTTAAGAATTCAATTCCATCAAATTAGCTCTCTCCCTATTTAATCCTCCAAAAACCTAGCTTTTGTTGCCCTAGATCCTCATTGATATGATACCTCATCAATATCATTTATATTTCTAGATGATAATCCTCCATACTCTTATTCCATTGCTTGAAAGATTGAAGTCTTTGATTGAGGTCATTATGACAATCTTGAGGAATAAATCCCATGCTCATCATGTCCTTCAATAAGTTCCAAATTGCCATATGTTCCACTCCCATTTGGGTCTTTTGAGTAATAACTTGCTCCCATCAATCCAAAGAATACTCTGAAAATCCAAAAATATCATACCTTACCTTTGATCTTTCACTATATGTATAGCACTCAAAGAATATTTCTATCTTACATACGTAATGAAAGTAGGATTCGGGATCATTCTTTCCAAAGAACATGGATACTTTAATTTTAATATAGTTCAACTCTTTCTTTTCTTTATTTCCCTCTCCCCTACCTCTTCTATTTCCTAATCCTCTATTTTGTTCCCAATAGTCTTCTCTATGTTCCTCTTCATACCATTCACTAACTCCCTCAAACTCTCTCTAACTCTCTTAGATTATTTCTACCATTCTTTTGTTGCACCTTACCTCTACCTCCTCTCTTCCCTTATCTTCCTCCTTTTAAACAAGCTTGATGGAATCCACCAATATAGTGCTCATCCCACTCTTCACCACGTTAGGCATAAAATAGAGTATAGATATCATCCCCTATTTTTGGACTAAGGGCCTCAAATTATTCTTGCCCCCTTCTTTATACCATGGTAGAAGATTGACCAAAATTATTTTTCAAGTCCATTAACTCTCTTGTCATGCCTTCAAACCTACTTTGCATCATTCTCATCAGAACATGTATGCCCTCGCATAATGTACTTGCATCAATTAGCTCTTCTTGAGGTCTACTAGGTCTATTCGAATTAGGCCTAGAAAATTCTTGTTGTGTGTCATGGTGGTGCAATATTTAATCCAAATTCTTCATAATAGCTAAGTGTTTAGTCCATCTAAGTGACCCAAACAAAAATCAAAGGATTTTTCAATTAAGAATTCTTAGGGAAATTTCAACAAACACTTGTTGGATACCCCAAAATAATTTCAAGAAATGAAAGACTTAACAATACAAGAACAAGCACTAAAAGCAGAAGAAAGAAATTCAAACAAGAAATGAAGAAAAATTAACAAGAAATAAAGAGACAGAATAAACTAGTGTGTAGAACTATGAACAATAGGATGATCACAATCAAGCACTACTAATGATGAGTTCAATGAGTATGGAATTCAACAATGAAGTGTTATATGAAGTCCTAATATCCCAAAGAATGTAAACAAGAAGTCATAACTCTCAATTTTAGCTACATCATAACTCTTAATTATAGCTACAAAAATTCTCGTAGAATAATTATCACAATTATCAAAATCATTCACTTCAATCTCTTCATGCAAGATGTAGCAGAAATTTCACACCCATACAAGCCCAATTTCGCCACAAATACAAGAAAAATTTGTTTCTAAGTGTTATACTAACACCAAAGAGCAAATTCTACAGAAGAAAGACAAGAGAAATGATTTTTTAACCTTTTTGAACTACTTTTTTTTTTTAAAAAAAAACGGGATTTGTCCTATTTTTCTTCAACTTTCTTAGCCTTCTTTTCTTGCTTGGAAGTTTTGATTGGAATCAAAGCTTTCCTTACTCTGAAACCAAACTCTTTGATATACTCTTGGGGGGGTTTTTTTTTTCTTTAAATGAATATAGGTTGCTCAATTACTTTAAACCTCATCACTTTCAATGAAACTGAAATCGAGAAATTTTAGTGGCTAAAAAGAAGAAATAGAGATATCTTTCTATAACCTAATAAACTTTTGAAAATCAAAGCCTTAAAGACCCTTAAAATAGCAAAATGAATTCAAGAATAACGAAGTAGCACACTATAAGCACCTAATTGGAATTCAAAATAGAACTAAAGAAGAACAAAACTTCCAAGACCCAATTTAAAAAGAACTAAATTTGATTATCTATGGATTTTAGAGAATCTACAGTGGGTGGATGAATCCCTTAGAATGGTCTTGAATAAAAGATGAACAAGGAGGTTACACCTCTTAAGCCATTTTTCAAAATTTTTAATAATATGAGTTGATTATCTTATTAAATCATATGAATTGGTATTTATACTACCTGAGCCCTAACATAAGTTTAGAAATGTCCTAATACAAGTTTTTTTTGACATAAAAGATAATTACAAAGCTTATAATATAGAAGAAAACTGGTCAACTAAAGAAAAATTACTGATCTACGCTTGTTGTCCCGACAACAATCGGCACCGGTTCAAGCAATTGAGCTAGAGCAAGTTCTCTTCGGTTAGTTGAAACCCAAATTCTACAACAGAGCTGGCACTGGTTTAGTCCTAGGGCCATACCGGTTCACTTCTATTTCCATTAGATGCTGGCTATTGTGGCCCAACTGGCGCCGGTTCTATGTTGTTCTTTTTTACTTGATTTGTGATTTTTTTCACCCTTTTCTCCCACTACTTGCTCGACTTGACTTCTTGTTGATTTTTTTCTTTTATAATCATCACAGAGAACTCTTGGACATCTTCTTCTGTCCTCCAAAGTTCCTCCATCCTCAAAATTAGCTTCATGAAAGCTTGGAAGCTTCTTTGAATTCTATTGGTGTGCAATCTCCTCATTGGCCCTTGCAAGGTTAGTCCCTCTTCTTATCAGTGGTGTTTGTGGTGAACTTGATCCTCATCAATTACTATAGCTCATAAGTATACACTATGTACGTTGTATGGTCTGAATTGTTTGTATGGAGTAGAAATGCTTTGTTAAGTGTTTATTTTCTAAGCGTAAATGTTATTCATTTTTCTGTCTTTTTTAGTTCTAAAAGTTGGCAATTTCTATTTTTTTTTACTTATATAAATACTCTTAGAAAGAGAGTTAAGGGTACCAAGATATGAGCCTCAGAAAATTTTAGTAGCTAATGCTCTTTTAATCACTTTTTGTAGGTAAAGAATACATTTTATTTATTTGAAATTTTAAAAATTATTTATTTCAGTAATTTATATGGATTTTTAGAGTGGTTGCATCTGTAAAAGGCTTTTATTTACTACTTTGGTTTAATAGAGGGATTGTTAATAGGAGTGAATTCATGAGGATATAGGAACTAATTGATGCGGCTGAAGCTAGTGGACGTTCTAGTGCTTCAATTATGTAATGACATCTAAGTTCTTTGATTTTCTTGTCTTGATTTGTTTGGATATTTTTGAAAGTAATTTTTCCCCTTTCCATATGAAATTTAAAGGACCATATAATCCTCAGAAGGGAAAGAGAAAGTCTAGAAAATTTGGCAGCTCAACATGGAATTGGTATCGTGGATGGATCTGCATGAAAACCTTAATAAACATATGGCTAGTTGCGAAGTTGAGCTACCCTGCAAAGTATGTTTGTCATGTTCTCTTGTGTTCTTTTTATGTTTAGCACTTTTTTCTAATCATTTCTGGATGCTTTTTATTGAATTTGTGTCTTTAATCTACAAAATTGTTTTAAATCAAACGCTATTACTAAAGTCTTATGATTCATAAATTTGGAAAAACAACCTTTTAGAACTTTTCTTTATTTAGATGTCAAGTATGTAGAGAGAATTGTTATACCTCTAGAAATCATGATTCACTTTATGAATTTCCTATGTGTATTTGTCGTTGAAGCCTATATTATTTCTTGTTCATAAAAATGCCTATAAGGGCATAAGACTAGAAATAGATTGGGAATAAGTGTGAAAACTTGTAGATTGTTTACATATATATTGAATGTAGCTTTACAGTCTAAGGATTTGGAGGAGCTATATTTCTTGGATACAATAGGAGAATTTAATTGCTAGCCTAACTAGATTGAACTTGATTTTTTATTGTTAGCTCAAGGAGGTGGTTCTTATTACTATAATATCTTCATCTTACTTATTGTTTCAAGGTATATGGTGGTTTTCAATTATTTAGTTAACTTCGTATTGGTTTGGAATCCCATTTGATCATGTGTTTGTCCAACTATTAGCACCATCAAAGTTCCAAAGTTTTATTTCACAGATACTAAAAATTTCTACACATTTCAAGGGCATTCGACTAATATTATTTATGTGGCTAGTTATCCTGCCTATATAACGGTCTTGAATGCAAAGTGGGTTGCAGTTTATAGTAGGTTAGTTCTTTGGAAAATAATTGTATAGGCGTCTTCTTCAATTACACAAATTGTTCGTGCATATTGAAAAGACCAAGAAAACGTCATTGTTTTGGAATATCTTCTTCTTCTTCATTATAGAACTTCTATTTCTTTTAGAGTTTCTTCATTACTTATTTTAGAATAAGTGCATATCATTGGACTTATATATACTTGGGGATAAGCCTATTGCATGGGTAGTTTGAGTAGACAAAGTTATTTTTAACCTAATGTTACTCTTTCTTTTTCATTTTAGTGATAGTTATATGGGCTTTGATCCTTGTGCAAGTGAAAATGCAAGTACTTGTAAACTGAAGAAAGGAGGAAAGTAGCCCATGATTATCATTTAACTAGATTAGCAAATTCTAGTGGCAAACTAGAAACATTGTAGACATTTTGAATGAAGGACTAGGGGAACACAATAGGTTTAGACTCTTAAAGAGGTGATATTTTTCTTAGTTGGTGTACTTAGGCAGATGCAGCAAAAGATGTGGCATTACTATCTTCTTATTTGAGTAGTTTGAAAATAATGGAATGATATTTCTCCTGAAGATCGTGATGTGGTACGCTTAGCATATTTTGCTTATTTAAAACACCATGTCGATGTTTAATCAGTATAATTTTGATTCTGGAATTAATAATTTATAACAATAATTTTCATCTTGTACAATATTCTTCAATTTGTTTACATTTTTTCCAAATGTTTTAGTGCATGACAAATCAAAATTTCTATAATTACACTATATGAAGCACTCTTTATGTGTAAGCAACTCTTTTCATATTTAAATTTCTATTATTTAAAACTTGCCTATATGGTGTGAGTGATTTCATTCATTTTTACTTTTAGAATTTGTGCATAACAAAATTTCCTATTCCTTAATTCATGTTATTTTTTAATTTCTTTACATAGGGTTTTTCAAGGAAAAAAGTATCTGTGTTTTTTGTGAGATTTTAGATGACGGGCAAAAAACAGAGGAGCATTCTTCAATGGGAAAAAAATAGAGAAAAAAAAAGGCAAGCCTTAAAGGCCGCACAGAAGCGTTAAGATCATACATTTGCGTGCTATAAACCTACTAGGTTGAGTCGGAGTGGATTGAATGACAGGAATTACTTCGCCTTGCCCACTTGAAGAAGCTTCCGGTTGAAAACCCGCTAACCTCCTACTTCGCCTTGTTTGCATGAACGCCAAGCCTTTCAACTCTCAGAATATGCCATTGCCCAATCTCTAGTCGGTGAACACAACAGTGAAGAAGAACGGTCACAAATCTCCTTGGTTCTCTTGCTATTGGTTAGCAAAGCTCCAAGGAGAACAACTGAGGAGGAGACGTTAGAATGAGAGAGAGAGGCGTGAGTCTCTATTGTTGTTAGGGAGATTAGGGTTTTTCTTTCACCAGAGACTTGTTTATTGGTTAGCCAAAACCAGGTCTCTAATTCTCTGATAAACATATCCCCGGGATGTCATATTTCAAACACCCGAATGTTATCCTGAGAATAAGTTTGGCTTAACCTTAAACTCATCTGAACTGTATCTGGAAAAAAACCATATGGTCCAAGCTATTGTGCCGAAATAATATTTATTATTTTTTGTGGACCCAAAAGGCCCAAAATAATAAACACTAATTATTTATTTTCTGGGCTTATATAAATAACCCAATAAATAATTAATAAGCCCAAATGAACCAAAATAATTAATGTTTAATTATTTATTTCTTGGGCTTATATAAAAAACCCAATAAATAATTAAACATTATTTATCTCCCCTAGTTTAAGCCCAGGTTAATTTCTTAATTATTCATATAGGACCTAGGCCCTGAATAATTAATTAACAAATTAAACCAAATAATTAATTTCTCTCAACTCCTATTTTTTATTTTATTTATTTATTTTATTCCAGTCTAATAATAAATTAGACATTCTAAATAAAATAAAATAAAATAAAACAAAATAAAATCCTCTTGAACTGAGACCAATTCCTCAACTCAAAATTAATTAGGACTTACGGGCTATTCCGAGGACCAAAAAGACATATTGCCTTGGCTGCTAAAATGACCAAAATACCCCTGCTATATAAATAGTTGTATTTTCATTTTAAATATTTCCTAATATTACCATAATGAAATATTAACCCCAAGGACAATGCTGCATTAGCAAAGTCTCTGACCTATAGGTGAAACAACTAAAATACCCCTCCACACATCGCCGTGCATTTAGAGGGGAAGAAATGTACCAACACCCCTCTAAATGACATCTACCATCTTTAGGCTTCTAGTCCATTGATGCACGACTTCCTGGAGTGTTTCTGCTTTCCAAGGGAGCTACCCTAAATCAAACATCCGAGTCATGTTTCCTAGGGCCCTGGATATTTTAGACCATTCGGACAACCACAAAGGGCGATATAGTGCAGAAACTATCTTGTACAAGTCTGTCTTAACTAACTAGTTACATATACCCAATACACAAGTATATTACTTCTACTATAGAACCTCAACTATAGCATTATCAAAGCATATGCTTCTAGCTTCGTTAGATCACCAACTCATACTCAAGTCGTAGAGTACTAGTCCACACTGTAGCGGTAGTAGTTTAGGTTTCTATTATATAATACTTTTAGAAACCACTACTACAGATCCTGTCCTACGTATTCAAATACGCTTATGTCATGAAGTGAGTGGACTACTCACTGACTAAAGGTATGCCATTCTCCATTTGGAATTCATAACATAGTAACCTAAACATGATGAGATTCCCAGTCCCATCAACAGGTTAAGAACAAATGTTTATGTGCTAAATAACCCGTGATCTATACCTTATTGTGAAAGACCACCATTCACATGGATCACTTATTTAAACACAATGGGTCTGTTCCGAATGCAAATTGTGCACAAACGAAAAGTAAATTCACAAATAATTTTTGAAAATAAATTCTTTTATTAAAATATTCGATTTTACGTCAGAAACCTAGTCTAAGAGGGCATAAAATCTAACAGTCTCCCACTTGCACTCTAAGACTAGGTAAGTTTATAGGTGCTCACCCCTATGGCGTCTAAGTGTCTCTTGAAGACTCTCTCAGCTAAAGGCTTGGTGAATGGATCTGCTAGATTGTTTTCTGAGGCAATATGTTCCACCACGACTTCCCGTCTCTGGATGAAATCCCAAATTAGGTGGTACTTCCTCTCGATGTGTTTCCCCTTCTTGTGGTTTCAAGGTTCCTTAGATTGCAATACTGCTCCAGTATTATCGCAATACATCACAATCGGCCTGTTCATATGTGGTACGACTCCAAGTTCTGAAAGGAACTTCCGGAGCCAAACTGCTTCCTTGGACGCCTCCGAAGCTGCCACATACTCAACTTCTATGGTTGAGTCAGCAATGCAAGACTGCTTGATACTTTTGCATGAAATTACTCCACCAGACAAGGTAAAGACATATCCACTAGTGGATTTTCTCTCATCCTTATCCGCTTGGAAGTCTGAGTCTGTGTATCCTGTAGGAACCAAATCATCAGCCCTATAAACCAGCATATAATCTTTCATTCCCTTGAGGTACTTGAGAATATACTTTACAGCTTGCCAATGAACCTCTCTAGGGTTTGACTGATATTTGCTAACTAAGCACACGACAAAGCAGATATCTGGCCTAGTACATAACATGACGTACATGAGACTTCCCACAGCCAAAGCGTAGGGAATCCTACTCATTCTGTCCTTTGCTTCTTGAGACTTAGTACAGTCCTTTGAAGAAAATGACAACCCATGTCTACAAGGGATTAGAGCTCCCTTCCATGAGTCCATGTTGTACTTACCCAGCATATTATCAATGTATGTTGCTTGTGATAACCCTAACATTCTCTGCTTCCTATTTCTAAGAAGCCTAATCCCGAGAATGTAGCTGGCTTCTCCCAAGTCCTTCATACTGAATTGACTAGACAGCCAAACCTTTGTAGATGACAATGTCCCTACATCATTTGCAATGAGTAGAATGTCATCCACATACAGGATAAGAAAAATCACATTAATGCCTTCAAGTTTCCTGTACACACATGGTTCATCTTCATTTTGAATAAAACTATATGACTTTACAGTCTCATCAAAACGAATGTTCCATGCTCTCGATACCTGCTTAAGTCCATAAATAGACTTCTTAAGCTTACAAACCATATGTTCCTGGCCTTCAGTAATAAAGCCTTCTGGTTGGGACATATAGATGTCTTCACTAAGATGGCTATTTAAGAATGCCGTCTTGACATCCATTTGTTATATCTCGTAGTCATAGTGACATGCGATGTCAAGGAGGATGCGGATAGATTTAAACATGGCTACCGGGGAAAAGGTTTCTTCATAGTCGATTCCCTCTTTCTGAGTATACCTTTTCGCCACAAGCCTAGCTTTGAAGGTTTCCACCTTCCCATCCGCTCCCCTCTTTCTCTTGTACACCTACTTGCACCCAATTGGTTTTATCCCTTCAGGTGAAGCTACAAGATCTCAAACCTGATTGAGGTACATAGACTCAATCTCGGCTTTCATTGCTTCTGCCATAGATTTGCATCGGCATCAGTAATAGCCTCCTCGTATCTAGTGGGGTCTTATTCCTGATGGTCAGAGACCAGCTTAAAGGCTTCTCCAGTCCATCTATCTGAAACCCTAGACACTCTCCCACTACGACAAGGCTCCATTTGCACAGGCTCTTGAGGCTATGCCTCTTCTTGTTCCACAATCGGGTCAGAAGAAGTTGATTCCATAGATAACTTCTCCTCAAGTTCCAACCTCGTTGAACCTTTAGTGGAAGTACTTTGATCATCTTCCAAGTATCTAGCATTGGTACTGATTAGTACCTTCTGCTCCTTAGGATGATAAAAGTAACCTCATTTTGTCCCTTTTGGATAGCCAATAAAATAACATAATTCTGATCTTGGTTCCAACTTGTCTCCCTTGATCAGTACATAAGCTAGACAACCCCAAATCTTAAGATGATTCAGACTTGGCTTACGCCCAGTCCACATCACAAAGGATGTCCTAAGTACTGACTTGGAAGGCACTAAGTTCAGAATATATGTCGCTATCTCCGGGGCATATCCCTAAAAGGACACTAGAAGAGTAGCATGAGACATCATACTTCGGACCATTTCCATTAATGTCCTGTTCCTTTTCTCAGCTACTCCATTCTGCTGGGGTGTTCCCGGCGCAAAGAGTTGGGATACTATCCCATGATGTACCATGTAGTCCTTGAAGTCACCTAGGAGGTACTCTCCACCACGATTCGATCGTAAAGGTATTGATTAATTTACCTATCCGATGCTCCACTTCAGCCTTAAACTCATTAAACTTGTTAAAAGAGTCAGACTTGCGTCTCATAAGGTAAATGTAACCATACCTTGTACAATCATCCGTGAAAGTGATGAAGTACTCAAAACCTCCTCTAGCTGGTGTAGACAATGGACCACACACATTAGTGTGAACAAGACTCAACTTCTCCTTGGCTTTATCCGCTTTCGGTGTAAATGACCTTTTAGTCATCTTTCCCATCAGACAGGATTCACACTGAGGCTAACTTTCCAATCTCAATAAGCCCAAAGGCCCATTATGGATTAGCCTCTGAATCCTAGTTGAGTTACTATGACCCAACCTTAGATGCCAAAGGTATGAATCATTGATATTAGTCTTTCTCTTCTTAGTTAAAGGTTCAGACTGAGCATTATTTGATTGGTTGTTAATAGGGTTTAAAAAGAATAAATTTTCATACATGTGCCCAGTACATAAAATTTCTCCATCTCTACTGATAGAAATACCAGAATTGAAAGATACATAATATCCTTGATTTATAAGTTTTGCAACTGAAATCAAATTTTGACGAAAATCAGGTACATATAAAATATCTTTTAAAACCATTATTTTATTACAATAAAAAATAAGATCCAGCTCTCCCACTGCAAGGGCCCAGACTTGTGCTCCATTACCCACTCATAGCCCATGTTTGCCCATCTTAAGTCTTCTAATCTTTCTAAACCCCTGTAAGGAGTTACAGATATGATTAGTGGCTCCTGAATCAATAATCCAAGTGAAAGTTGATCCTACCATTGATATAGACTCTAGATAGAAAACATTACTTGTAGGGTTTTTCTTGGCTTGAAGATCTGGACACTCCTTTTTCCAGTATCCCTTCTTCCCACATTTGAAGCACTTGGCCTTTGGTTTGTCCTTGGGCTGGGTCTTGGGCTGGGCTGCTGCGTTCTCCTTCTTCTTCTCGAACTTTCTGGGTTTAGGCCCAATTCTTAAGGAAGAATCCTTAGAAATCATAGCCTTTGACTGCGGCTTCATGACCTTCTCCACCATCTGGAGCTCCTTCATCAGTTCAGTCAAACTCATGTTCAATTTGTTCATGTTATAGTTCAACTTGAACTAAGTGATAGAACTCAGTAGATATTTGAGGCTCTCGGGGTCAATGACAGCCCCTAAGATTTCTGCCTCCTCGAAAGCAGCAATCATCTTGAGCATATGCTTTCGGACTGATGCTCCCTCAGCCATCTTAGTGTTTATAATAGTTCAAAAAGCCTCCTGCCTTGCAGGCCGACTTTTGTCCGCGAACATAGTAGCCAACGATTAACTGATGTCATATGCAAAAGCCATGTGCTCGTGTTTTGACTGGAGTACATTAGACATGGAGGCTAACATATAGCAACGTGCCATTTCGTCAGCCTTCTTCCACGTCTTCTAAGCCTCTAGCTCTTCGGCGGTGGAACCTTCCCCGATAACAGGGCAGGTCTCATAAAGGATATACTTATACTTTTCGGCTGTGAGTATTATGTCCATGTTCCTCTTCCAATCCACATAGTTTGGACCCGTTAAATTATTCTCCCTGAGAATAACGGCCAATGGACTAAAAGAACCTCCCACCATTTTTGAAAATCGAAAAATAAAAGAATGAATTTAGTTTGTGAAAACAAAATAAAATTTGTGCACTGAAAATAATTTGGCTCTTAGGAAAACTGACATAGCTTCTTAGGAAGATTAACAATTCTCTAAGCTAAGTGTATTAACTACCACAAATTAATTTCTCTTCTAGGTAATGATCTAAAGAATAACTCCATCGTGTGATGGCCATTTCCTCTCATTTCCTATGGACATACCTCGCACTATAACCTCCAACGTGGGCTGGCCGATCATAGTACGTGCCCCGGGTTATTAATTACATCCTTCCATTAGATCTAGATCCTTGTGGTATCCCCATCCTATACGGGTTCATTCCCAAGGTGATGCTAGGGGACCCACGATCTCTAATGAGGACCGTGATGGAGCCGCGAGGTTATTGGAACCCCTCTCCCATTTAGTCTTTCAAAATAAAGGTTTTCTGGAAAAATATCCTTTTGAAATTTCTATTAAGTTTTTTCTTGACTCAAAAAATAAAATATCTAAGTCCACTAAAATCTCTATGTCAAGGCTTATATCCTTTGAGAGATTTCTCCACGGACTACTTTTATTTAAGTTAAAACTTAATGATTTCAAAAATTTTCCATTTAAAACATTCTAGAGACTTTAGTCTCAAGTTTATTTGACAAAACAATTTTTTCTAGTGCAAAATAAAACAAAATGGCTCTCCATTTTAATTTACAAAAATATCTAAATCCAATATATTTTCTATGTCAATGATTAAATCCTTTGAGAAAATATTTAAGGATTAATTTTTGTAAAAATAAAAATAACCATTTAATTTTTTGAAGAAAAATATTTTTCTTGTCATAAAATGTTCCCAAAGACTTTGGTCTTTGAGAAAAGGCGCACATAGGTACACAAAAAAATAATAATAAAAATAGTATGTTAGAAAACAGTAAACATTTTCATGCTTTTCTATTTTTAAACCTAAGTGCCCAAATAATAGAATTAAACACACTAATTAATTAATTAATGATCTTGTTTAATCCTAATATCCCTTACTAATATTTTTCATGTAAATATATTTCAAGAATATAAAATATTGCAAAAATATTAACTTCGTCTAGTACGGGACCCAAAACAAAAAAGAAAAAAAATTGCAAAAAAAAAGCTGGCGGTCCACGTGCACCCGCCGCAGCAGATCGGTGCCTTTTGTTCTTCGGTGCACCGCGCCACTCGGTGCACTAGTTGCACTAGATCAGTTGCAGCAGCAACTCGTGGAGCGCTCCGCCCGCCCGTGACCCGCTCCATCGGCTCTTAGCTGTTAACCCACGTGTCGACCCAAATACCCGCTGATGACCCGTGCGCCAATTGCGAAATTTGCAATTGCAAATTTACAAGCAATCGGCTCATGCGCCGGCTCTATCAAGTCGATTCAGCAACACGGCTCCGACCCATCAACGGCATCGGCTCGGCTGTGGCTCGGTGGCTTATGAACAGTGTTTCTTCTTTATTTTTTCTTCTCTTCCACGCGCAAATTGTAGAGACTTCTGATCTTCAACTTTTGCTTATTTATTTAGCTTCGTTGGACATTTTTACTTACAAAAACTCATCCAAAACAAAAACACAACCACCTATACCCATTTAAATTGGGTTTACACGATCAAACATCAAAGCTAAAAATTTTTACAGAGAGTCCTATGCTTCAATGGTGAAGCTCACAGTCATCCTATCCCATACCAAAACAGCGAAGGATCACAGGCATATTCACCAAACAATCATCTTTTCCATTTTAATTAACTACCATGCTCCCTAAGTTGATCAAAGAATCATTGGCTCTGATACCACATTGACGGGCAGAAAATAGAGGAGCATGCTTCAACGAGAAAAAAACAGAGAAAAAAAAAACTACAAGCCTTAAAGGCCACACGGAAACGTTAAGATCATACCTTTGCACGCTTTAAACCTACTAGGTTTAGTAGGAGTGGATTGAACAACAGGAATTGCTTCTCC
The DNA here is from genome assembly GCA_026120185.1 of Voacanga thouarsii. Classification (NCBI taxonomy): domain Eukaryota; kingdom Viridiplantae; phylum Streptophyta; class Magnoliopsida; order Gentianales; family Apocynaceae; genus Voacanga; species Voacanga thouarsii. The sequence goes on from JANUWF010001131.1 coordinate 68,433, forward strand.
TTGCCCACTTGAAGAAGCTTCCGATTGAAAACCCGCTAACCTCCTACTTCGCCTTGTTTGCATGAATGCCAAGCCTTTCAGCTTTCAGAATATGCCACTGCCCAACCTCTAGTCGGTGAACACACCAGTGAAGAAGAACGGTCTCAAGTCTCCTTAGTTCTCTTGCTATTGGTTAGAAAAGCTCCAAGGAGAACAACAGAGGAAAAAAAGACGTTAGAGTGAGAGAGAGAGGCGTGAGTCTCTATTGTTGTTAGGGAGATTAGGGTTTTTCTTTCACCTGAGACTTGTTTATTGGTTAGCCAAAACTAAGTCTCTAATTCTCTGATAAACATATCCCCGGGATGTCATATTTCAAACACCCGGATGTTATCCTGAGAATAAGTTTGGCTTAACCTTAAACTCATCAGAACTGTATCTGGAAATAATAAACACTAATTATTTATTTCCTTGGCTTATATAAATAATCCAATAAATAATTAATGAGCCCAAATGAACCAAAATAATTAATCTTTAATTATTTATTTCTTGGGCTTATATAAATAACCCAATAAATAATTAAACATTAATTATTTCCCCTAGTTTAAGCTCAAGTTAATTTCCTAATTATTCATACTGGACCTATGCCCTGAATAACTAATTAACCAATTAAACCAGATAATTAATTTCTCTCAACTCCTATTTTTTATTTTATTTATTTATTTATTTTATTCTAGTCTAATAATAAATTAGACATCCCAAATAAAATAAAATAAAATACAATAAAATAAAATCCTCTTGAACTAAAATCAATTCCTCAACCCAAAATTAATTAGGACTTACGGGCTATTCCGAGGACCAAAAAGACACATCGCCTTGGCTACTAAAATGACCAAAATACCCTTGCTATATAAATAGCTGTATTTTGCATTTTAAATATTTTCTAATATCACCATGAGAAAATACTGACCCCAAGGACAATGCTGCATTAGCAAAGTCTCCGACCTATAGGTGAAATGACTAAAATACCCCTCTACACATCGCCGTACATTTAGAGAGGAAGAAATGTACTAACACCCCTCTAAATGACATCTACCATCCTTAGGCTTCTATTCCAATGATCTACGACTTCCTGGAGTGTTTCCGCTTTCCAAGGGAGCTACCCTAAAACCAACTTTGACATGAATTTTAGAAATCCTTAATTGCTATTTCCAAATAAAGCAATGTTTTATCAGTTTTCTCCCAAGTGGGACAATCAACGTTGAGTACTCAATAAAGGTAGGCTAGTAGTACTAGTTTTGAAAAGCAAGAGTGAGTCTTCTGACAGAAGGCCACCTCCATAAAATGAGCTCAACTTGGAGAAGCGACAGTACTACTTAGTCATGCCAGTCCGAGTTAGCAAGTTTCAGTCCTATGGATTGTGTGTTTTTGGAGTGGACAACCGGTATGTTTTGGTGTAGAAAAGGAGGAGTATCTTACCCGATAGGCCGTACACCTACCTTTTGTCAGTCTGCACAAAGTGTGGCATTTTGACCATTATATGGTCATAATGCCCAACATGTGGTAACCCATGGCTACCCTTTTAGTGGTTGTATTTATTGTGCACTTGTATGGTTTGAAAAGAGGAAAACGCCACTCTTTATTTTAAACCTTATTTCTTGCTTGCCAGCACTCTCTCTAATGAATTTTTTTTTTATCCTGCATCCATGAACTGTTTTACCTGAAATACTCAAAGCAAACATGGGCTTACTCAGATTTTTATCTCATCACCTTTTTTGCCATGTTTCAGGTCGATCCTGCTGTGGGGATGAGTAGCTAGAATATTGCCTACTTGAAGACTCTTGTTGTTTATTTTATATGTTGCTTTGAGAGATGATAGTGAACAATTTATTTCGGATTTGTTCTGGAATTTTTAGGTGTAATAAGTTTTAATTTTAAAGTATTGTTGTATTTTCGTTTGTGTGTCCTAGTTATAAAGACCCCTTGTTCTTTGGACGGGGCGACATCCCTGGCCCTGTTGGGCCTAGGTAGTAGGGTGTTACAAAAGGCCCATGTCATTATTGTGGCAAGATAGGCCATTGGAGATGCAACTGCAAAGTCTACTTGGAGACTCGGAAGGAAAAAATGAGAAGGTGAAGCTTGCGAGCACTACTACTTCTACTTCTTGTATGTTTATGAATGAGGTTATTATTGCCTTAAATACCGAGATATAGGTATTGGATACCTATTGTGGATCTCAAGTATGCAATAATTTACAGGGACTAAAGGGAAGTAGAAGGCTAGAAAAGGGCTATGTGGACCTACGAACTGCAAATAGAACAAAGGTTGTTGCACTAGCTGTGGGGACTTAACATCTTAATCTATCTTATGGATTAATTTTAGAACTTCAAAGCGGTTATTTTGTACCAAATTTATTGAAAAACATTATCTCAGTTGCTTGTTTAGACTTATTTAGATTTCATTTATATTTTAAGAATAAATGTTTTTCTTTTTCGTTAAATGATATCCATTATGGTTCTGAAAATTTTGTTAATGGTTTATATGTTCTCGACATGGATATTCCAATTCTCAATATAAATGAAAAGAAAAAAAAAAGATAACACAATCTCATCTTACTTATGACATTGTCGTTTAGGCCATATAAGTTTAAAACGCGTGTCCAAGTTATACAAGCTGGGTGACTTAGAGTCATTTGATTATGAATCATATGACACATATGAATCATATGGTAAAATGGCTAAAACTCCATTTTCTAGAAAAGGAAAAATGGCTAAAAAGTTATTAGATCTAATACATACAGATGTATGTGGCCCAATGTCTATACAAGCAAGAGGAGGTTATTACTACTTTATAACCTTCATCGACGGCTATTCACGATATGGGTATTTGTATTTAATGAAATATAAGTCTGAAGCATGTGATAAGTTCAAAGACTTTAAGAATAAAATAGAGAAATAACTTAACAAAAGTATTGAAACTTTTAGATCCGATTAAGGAGGTGAATATGTAAGCCAAGAGTTTCTAAGTTATCTTAGAGATAATGGGATATTATCTCAATGGACTCCACCATATACACTTCAACATAGTGGTGTATCTGAGTGAAGGAATCGAACCCTTATAGACATGGTACAAACATTGATAGCTTTTGAAGAGTTACCAAAATTATTTTGGAGATATGCACTGGAGACTACTGTTTATGTATTAAACAGAGTTCTGTAAAAATGATTCCATTCTTTATAAGTTGTTCTTTGGTAAGAGACCAAAGTTATCTCATTTAAACATTTGGGGTTACCCTACTTTTGTTAAAAGGGCAATGTCTGATAAACTTGAAAGTAAGTCTGAAAAATGTTTATTTATTGGATATCCGAAAGAATCCTTCAGATATATTACTTCTATCTTCCTTCTGAAAATAATGTTTTTATTTTGAAACATGCTGTCTTCTAGAGAAAGAGCACATGTTTAAAAGAGATGGTGGGAGCAAGTTTGAACTTAGTGAAGTTCAAAAAGAACAAAGAAATATTGACCAACCATTTAAACCTACACCTATTCATGAACCTTCTAACACACAAGAGCCTCGTAGGTTGAGTAGATACGAGTGGTGCCTAAAAGATATGGATTTCTTATAAGTGACCACAATGACGTATTGCTCATAGAAAAAGATGTGCCTACTACTTACAATGACGTTTTGAATAGTTCAGAATTTGACAAATGACTTGAAGCTATAAAGTCAGAAATGGATTCCATGTATAATAACTAAGTACAGACTTTGGTTGATCTACCTGAAGGAATTAAGCCTATAGGGTGCGAATTGGTTTTCAAGAAGAAAACCGACATAGATGGTAATATGGTTACCTATAAGGCACATCTGGTTGCAAAATGTTATCAACAACAGCAAATCATTAACTATGACGAAACTTTTTCACCAATCGCTATGCTAAAATCCATAAGAATACTCCAACCACTTGCCGCTTATTATGACTACGAGGTCTAGCAAATGGATATGAAAATAACTTTGCTTAATGGAAATTTGATTGAGGAATTATATATGACACAACCTGAAGGCTTCATATCTAAAGATGGCATAAAAGTATGCAAGTTGCAAAGGTCTATCTATGGACTTAAGCAAGCATCTAGGAGTTATAACATCCGTTTTGATGAGACAATTAAATAATTTTGGTTTTATTCAAAACATGGATGAACTTTGTGTGTATAAGAAGGTAAGTAGGTGTGCAGTTATTATTATTTTTTTTTATTGCTTTATATAGATGATATATTACTAATAGGAAATGATGTTTCCGTTCTTCAATCTGTAAAGATTTGGTTATCCAAGATATTCTCAACGAAAGACCTTGGAGAAGTAGCCTATATTATAGGAATAAGGATCTATAGAGATACATCAAGGAGGTTGCTAGGTCTTTCACAATCTACATACATAGACAAAGTGCTGAAGAGGTTCAGTATGGAACAATCCAAAAGAGGATTCTTACCCATAACATATGGAGTAAGCCTTTCAAAGACAATGTCTCTAAAGACACAAGTTGAAAGGGATCATATGAGTAGAATTCCATATGCTTTGGCAATTAGGTCTATCAGGTATGCTATGATATGTGCTAGGCCTAATGTATCATGTGCTATTAGCTTAACGAGTCGAAACTAATATGATCCTGGAGAGAGTTATTGGACGGTTGTAAAGAATATCCTCAAGTCCTTAGGAAGGACCAATGATGTATTCTTGGTATATAGAGATGATGATTTGCAAGTAAGAAGGTATATTGATGCCAGCTTTCAGTCTAATAAGGACGACTACAAATCACAAGCTGGGTACGTGTTCATATTAGGTGGTGGGGTAATAAGTTGGAATAGTTCTAAATAAGAGACTACTGTCGATTCGACAATTGAAGTAGAGTACATAGTAGCTTCCGAAGCAGCTAAAGAAGCAATGTGGATCAAGAAGTTTGTCGCTGAACTTGGAGTGTTGCCTAGCATTGTAGATCTGATACTTTTGTATTATGACAACAATGGAGCCATTGCACAAGGAAAGGAACCACAGTTTCATCAATGATCCAAGCATGTACTTTAATACTATCATCTAATTAAAGAGATCATAGATAGGCGAGATGGAAAGATAGAGAGAATTCCTATGAATCAGAACATATCCGATCCACTTACTAAAGCACTTTTCCAGAAGAAACATGATAAACATATTGAGTTATTCAGTATTCGATATATAAAGGATTGGCTCTAGTGCAAGTGGGTGATTGTTAGTGTTCTGCCCTAGAGGTAATTACTTGTTACATGTATATTGCATAATAATTAATAAAAGAGGCATTCTTTATCTTTTAGTTTGATTGTTATATCTTAATATATGTATAAACTATTTGACAAAGTCCCTCGTACAACACAGTGTTAAGAAAATCATGATAGAAATTACGATGTGATATTCATACTACACTATGTAGTGTTTGTGCTTGAATAATCCCTAGTCATAGTATTAATGAGATAAGACATTATTAATATGCTAAGATTACCACATGTTATATCTCTTGATTGAATCAAGTGGTGGTTCTCATAACCGTGAGTATTATGATACTCAGGATTAATATGTAGATGCTTGTTATATGAACAAGTTCATTACATTACGTCATTACCTAGCTATGAGATAATCACTTGGATAAGCTATTGAATGTCAGTGATAGAATCTCATTATAGCAAATTAGCAATTGTACAAGTATCCTTAGACTTGAAATCTCCAAGATATTTTGTTTATCGAACATTGTACTTTACTTTTAATCTTTGGAGTCTTGCAAAAACTGCCTATACGATGGATATTGGATACAATGTAAAGTACACGAAAGTAACTAAAAGGATCAATAAAGGATTCACCACTCCTAATAGTAGGAGAATATATCTCTGGGCCACTTGCAGAAATCATTACTCATGAAGTCCTTGGCCAAGGCTACCATGTGTTGGAAATAGTTTCAAATTTAATAGACATATTGAGTAATGGATTTCTTTACCAAGCACTAAAATATTCAGGTCAGAATTAATAATATTCTGGATGGAGTTGGCATTAATTCCATGCTCTAGACCGAATGAGTTATAGTATGTTGAAAGGAGTTTATTGCACTGCTTATTTGCAATTGAATGGTTCACGTCAAGCCACATGACTTTCTGGACTTTTTGCTGATCAATAGTCATGGCTAGATGTCACTCTTAATCTGCTAAATATGAATTTATTAATTAGAGAATTAATAATTTAATCATATATTTTATTTAGGATTATTAATTCTAATATTGTTAGAATTGATTCATGTTATGTTACTAATAAGACCTGCAAACCTAATGGGCCACACACAATAATAGTTTGAATGCTCAATATATATTATTTGATAATATTATGGGGTTAATTAAGAGAGGAAAATTTATTTATAGGTGAATTATAAGTTTGTTATAATTCATGGGACTTGATTGCAATTATATAAACTTCAACGGTCTAATTGTGTATACATTGGATCTTGGAGGACTTAATATCAATTAACACAAATCCTATAACTATAAATAAGGGAATCGTTCCTTTTTGCAGACATGTGAATTCTGGACGTTTCTTCTTCATTCTCTTTCTTCTCCAATTAAAACCTAGCCTCTTGTCTTCTACTAGATAGTTTTGAGCGGGCTTTGTGAGCAATTCTACATTGTGTGGATTACTGCTAGAGACAATCCTACTCTTGGATTGTAGTAGGAAGATTGGATGATCAAAACAAGGGAATTGGTTCTTGGTTTTGCGCATGAAAGTTTTTAGGAATTGGTTCTTGGTTTTGCGCATGAAAGTTTTTATTTTTCTGCTATAAAAGGTAATCTCTGTTTCCTTCCTCTATTCTCCTTTCAATTGCAAACACGTGATCCTTGGGTATGGATTTCATACTTATGTCCACTACTTTCTTATTTCATAAGCATGATGAAATCCCAATGAAGAAGACATAGGAATTTACACAATATACCTTAACAAACGATTCCTAGCCTAAAATTCTTTATCAAGGACTTCATTATCTTGCGAGCCCTTAAGTTGAAGCTGTACTTGGTCAATCACCACTTTGGATTACTTTTCCTTAAGAGCTACTTATCAACCTTATTGCATACCTGGAATGAATTGGGTACAAACATGTCCTATAATATGTAAGTTACAAAAGTTAGTCCTTATCAATGTTTGTCATAAGACAAAACACAGGAAAATGCCCTTAGGGCTAACAATCTCTCTCTTTTTAAGTGATGACAAACTTGATGGGATTGTGATATTAAAAAAAAATTGATATGTACAGTACCAACATTGTTGATTGAGAGAAATAATAATATTTTTAACAGAAAAGCAATCTCTCATCATAGGACTCAATGAGTGTTTACAAGATTTAAGATAAAAAAATTTAAGCATATACTCACAAACATAGCTCAATGAGGCTATGGCCCAACCAACCTCCATATCCTCCTTCCTTCCATCATATGACTTCTTCTTATGAGAATAGTCGCAATTAGTAGTAAAAAATGTATAGATATGTACAAAATAAGGTATAGAATATAAATTATAAGACGAAATGCTCCACTTTAATATGTGCATATATGAACATAGGATGTAAGGCCATAAACTGTGTTTTAAGAGTAAGACTAGATTTAAAATTTTATACTTCCAAAATGTTTTATCCAAACAAGGAGAAGTGAGATAGAAGTTAATCTCCTTAAGGAACTTTGGGACTTAAGGTTTCAGATTTCCAAAAAATATGTCCAAAATAGGATAAAATTAGACAAAAGCTAGCCTTTTTAGAACCCATATTTGGACAAGACTTTTTGATTGAAGAAACATGAGTCTAAAACTCCCTTGCGTATGTGTAGGGTAAAAATGAATTTTAGAGATTTTAATCCAGCCTAGTTTTCTCAAGATATTTCACAAGGAAATTTTCTGAGCAATTAAAAAAATTATAAATATAAATATCCTCATCATCCAAAATTTTTAACATAGAGCATATCATAATCATTTTCAAAATAGATTATTCAGTCAACTAAAGATCAATTTGTTAGAATGCACAATGGGCTCATACACATACTTCAATCTCCTTTGTCCTCAACAACAACGATATCTCAATATAGTCGCCATCAAAACACCACAATCTTTACAATCTACATTTTTGAACTATGATTATAAATAGGCATTATCACATTCCATAACGAGTTTTCATAATTCATAATTCACATAATCACATCATCACATAACGAGTCTATATATCGTCATCAACAATACAACATCACACAATTACCCAACAAGTCCATATACACACAATCACCTAACGAGTCTATATATTTTTCTTCCCTTTTGTTATCAATCAAAATACAGAATTAGAGAATAAGGAGAATAAAGCCATCAAATAGAAAACGTAGGGACAGAAGAGATATATATTTAGCAGATAGAGAAACGAAAATGTAGGATATAAATTGTTCAAATACTAGTGCAGAATCTATAAAAGTAGTTGTTAATGGAAAAGCAGTACAAAGTGTTCAGGAAGAGGAAGTCTTGTATGTAGTATGCAGAAATGATCACTTAGGAAATATGAATGGTTGTTGACTTAGTCTTCGCACCCTTTTTGCAGTGTTGCCCAACAATGCAACTGGACTTTCATTTGACCACCACATGTTTCTACCTTTTAGCGGATGAGTTGCCTGCTATAGTCAGTTTCAGAGCAGGGATATCAGTAGGGACAGAGGGTGCTGATTGTTCTTTACGCATAGGTGACTGGCTTCTATCTTCACTTTCCTTAGATATTGGTTGTTGACCAAGATCATTATTTTTCATTTCTCTTCCATCTAAGTGGCTTGCAGTTATGCAGGCTCCTTCTCGTTCACATCATCTTGTTCATTATTATTTTCTTCCCCTTACACAGTTTGTTCTTCAGTCACTTGTTTTGAGATGGTACTAATTTATCAGACATGGATTCATTCCTTTTATCCTTCTCTTCCACAACAGTTACCCTGTATCTAAAATTCTGAAGTTCTGAAATGAGGTTGTCTAACTTAACAACCAACAAACTGATTGCTTCTAGAATGTTCTGATTGATGCGTGTGCCCTGAATTTTCTATTTGCCTTTGCTAAAGGACTCGTTTTGAGTTCCTATTTTAGCTTGTCTTTTAGTTCCTCCATGTTGAGTAGTTCCTTTTCCTTCCCCCGTCTTTTTTAACACATTTCCTTTCTCTTTATCCTATAGATCTCTAAGCAAAATCCATTCCCGATTCACTTGAACAAAACCTATTCTTTTGAATGATTCTATGTTATACACATTTGTCATCATCTAACTTGGTCCACACTTGTCTAAATCTACATTAAAGTTCTTAAATACTTTGGTTAAAAGATTACCGTATGGAAGTGCTTTATGAGAAGTGTTTCTTCAATGCATCATCAATTTTACTAACAAGAATCCAAAGCTGATATGTCGACCTTCAGAAAGAGCCAACATCAGTATCATTTGTATGATACTTATTGAAGTTTTATGCCCAAAGCTTTGGGCAACCATAGTCGACACCATATGGTGTAAGACTCTTCTAGTACCATTCAACCATTTTGTATTTTTGTCATCTGAGTTCTTGAAACTCTTCCCACTGGAGAATCTTTCCTTAAATCTTCCCAAATAAATAATATCCGTCGTGTCAGGAAACTTGTTCAACTAAAAAAACTGAATACCCCCATCTCTTACTTCAAAATTTTGGTTTAGTAATCGATGATCAGATTCTAAATTCACACATCCCACTCTAGTACTATACCATTGCACCATGAACCCTCCTCCAGTCTCCTCAAGTCATCCCTTTTTCAGATTGGCATAAAACTCCCAAAGTAACGGGATCTATAACTTCTCATTAACTGTTGGTAATGCTCTCCAACCTAGATTTTTTATCATATTCAAAATACTAAAGAAATTTGAGAATCCCCCAACCTCACCCTGATATCCCGAAATTACAGTTCTATTCCTAGATAGCCAATCAGTGAAATCAGATTCGTATTTTTTATCAAGAAAGCGGGGTACCTGGGTCTCAGAGCTTTCTAGTGTAGTATGCTCTACAGATGAGTTGGATCGGGAGGCTTCCTTAGTGATTTTCTTTTCTTTTTGCTTGGTCTCCAGCGGTGTAACAACTTTTGTCTTAGCCGCTACATTTCTTTTCTTCCCCATCTTGGTCCTTTTTACGGCTCAATTGATAGATTTTGTTGTTTTCAACATACCAAAAATGAGGAGAAGGTGATGGATTTTCGGTTTCATTTTAGACAAGATAAAGTTAAGAGCGACATAGAGTAATGTCGGTTTTTTATTTCCAAGAGAGAGAGTGTGTGTGAAAGCCTTTTTATAGATTTCCTAGGTTCTATACAAGATAACTACAATCAAGTACTTTACATTAGAGACTTTTCACCAGAGGTATTGATTTTTTTGAAAGAAGCACGGTCATTTGAAAATTTGAAATGTCATTTTTGGGCTTACATTTTCTTTCAGCCGGGTAGCAAAAAAAATGGTTTTTCATAAATTTTGAAATGCCAAGATTTTTGGACTTTTACTAAGTCCAAAATCGTTTATCCAAAACTTGGAATAGAATCAGTCCAACTAAAGGGATTTTGGAGTCGTGTTTTCCAGATATTGTATCCAAAAGCTCTGTCCAAAAGTTGTGTGATCAGTGGTTCTGCAAACATAAACAAACAAATCTTTGGCAAATTGTCAGTTACATGATCTTGGTAATTCCAAAACCTCTTCTCAAATGATTAAATATTTCTTCGGTCAGAGGTTTGCTAAGAATATCTATAAGCTATTCATTTGTTAGGACATATTGAACACACACATCTCCTTTAAAAACATGATTTCTATTAAAGTAATTCTTGATCTCTATATGCTTAGTTCTAGAATGTTGAACATGATTTTTTGTTAAATTGACTGCACTTTTATTGTCACATAGTATAGGTATGCAATCAAAATTAAGACCAAAATCAAGCGATGTATTTTTTGTCCACGAAATTTGCACGCAATAGCTTCCTACTATAATATATTCAGGCTTAGTTGTGGATAAGATTACACAAGCTTGTTTCTTGTTGTGCCATGACACTAGAGAATGTCCGATAAATTGACAACACCCACTAGTGCTTTTTTGTTCAACTTTACAGCCTGCATAGTTTGCATCAGTGTAGTCTATAAGATCAAAGGTGTTAGTATGAGGATACTATAAACTATAATCATATGTTCCAACCAAATATCTAAGGATGCATTTCACAGCACATAAGTGAGATTCATTTGGACACGATACATGATGTCTAGTCAGCTAGCAGTAAGATATAGCAAACTCACAATCATACCTCTGTATTTTGATTCATCCACTTTCTTACCCTTTTCATCCTTGTCAAGCTTTAGAAAAGTGCTCATAGATGCACTGATTTCTTTGGCTTCATTCATACCGAACCTTTTTCAGCAGTTCCTTAGCGTACTTACCTTGATTTACAAAAATTCCATCATTGGTTTGTTTAATTTGCAATCCAAGGAAGTAGTTGAGTTCTTCTATCATGCTCATCTCGAATTCTTGCAGCATAGTCTTGCCAAACATCTTACACAAGGATTCATTAGTAGCACCAAAAATAATATCATCAATATAAATTTGGACAATAAGAACATCATCAGAATTTTCTGGCTTAATAAACTATGCAGTATCAATCAGCCTCTTGAAAAACCTTTTGAGAGTAAGAATCCACTAAGCCTTCCATACCAAGCTCGTAGGTCTTGTTTTAAGCTATAAAAAGCCTTTGAGGGTTTGAAAACATCATTTGGAAAGTGCTCATTAATAAAACTTGGAGGTTATTCTACATATACCTTCTCTTCAATAAAACTATTTAAAAATGTACTTTTAACATCCACTTGATAAAGAACGAAATTTTTGAAAGATGTAAAGGCAAGTAGCATTCTTATGGATTCTAATCTTGCAACGAGAGCAAATGTCTCGTCATAGTCAATGCCCTATTCTTGATTGAATCACTGGGCAACAAGTTTAGCTTCATTTCTAATCACCACTCCATGTTCATCAAGTTTGTTTCTGAAAACCCACTTGGTACCAATAAACCAGATGATCAAGTGGTCTAGGGACGAGTTTCTAAGCTTGATTTCTTTCAAATTGGTTCAACTCTTCTTGCATAGCTAGCATCCAAAAATCATCATGTATGGCCACATTAACAAAGTTATGTTCAATACTAGAGAGTAAAGCAAAATTGTCTATAAAATACCATCTAGTTTTGACTTCACAGCTACGATCACCAATAGTTTGCTCTTTTGGATGACCAGTTTTATACTTCCAATATTTTGGTAGCACTTGATTAGTGAGCTCTTCAGTTTCTCGCTTGCTCTGTACTTCTTGTTTGTAACACCCTGCTACCAACGTACCGCAAAAGGGGCGGGGATGTCACCCCGTCTTATGGATAAAGGGTCTTTATAACTAGGTAATAGAAAATAAAGTAGGAAATAACTTAATAATAAACTTATTACAATCCCAAAACAATACTTTTACAAGTCTTGAAACGAATAGATGATAACCAAAATCTCTAACAAATAAATACATCAGGATAAATCTTCTAAGCTCATGGTAGCATAACTAGATCGACCTGAAGACATGATATAAAATGTGTGAGAAATATTTCCTAATAAGTCCTGTGTGTGCTCACGGTATTTCAGGAAAAATAGTTCATGTATGCAAGTTTTGAACAAGTCATAATCAAAAGTCTGCAAACTTAGAAATTTATCTTTGAACACTGAGTCGTGTTTTATAAGCATTTGTAAAGTAAAAATGCTTAACTTGCATCATGAATGGACATGGCACCACACTTTCTGCACCACGTCAAGAGAACGGTTAGGATGCCACACTTTGTGCATCATGACGACAGAATGATCGGGATGCCACACTTTGTGCATGCTGATACAAGATAGGTGTACGACCCCCTGGGTATAATACTCCTCCATCTCTTCAACCAAACATACTGGGTGTCTACTCCGGAAATAAATAGTCCACCTAAACTGTACTGCTAGCACAAACCGCTTGACCAACAACAATTATCATCTTATCTAGGTTGGGTTCAGCCCTCAGAGGTGGCCTTCTACTGAGAGACTCACCCAACCCTTCAAAGAGTAGTCCTAGTAGTCTACCTTTATTGAATACTTAACGTTATGCTTTTTCCACATGGAAAATGCAAAATTAGTAAGGAGTTTTTTTTGAAGTAGCAATTATGATTTTCAAACAACTTTAGGTAAAATATTGTTTAAGGAAAATTTATTGTTTTGCTCGGAAAATTGTTTGCTTGACAAAAATTATTTTATTTTAGAAGAAGGAATCTATTGTCCATAATTGCATCTCAAGGTACATCTTTCAAGACAATCAGTGCATTCTACTTGCAGAAAAGTATTTGTTCACAACATCTTTATGCAAGAACTTACCTGATCTCTTGCTTTTCCATGATATAATAGCCTTCCAAGAAAATTCAAGGCAACCTAACCCCGCATGGGGTAAATATAGAGTATAAGTCCCAACATCCAGGCAATACTTACTTTAAATAAATAATTCTTTTCCTAACATGCTTAAGTTCAATTACATACAACAACATCTAGTTAAGGCAACAACTCTTTAAGCTTTAACACTAGTTGATAAGGTTTTTTATAGAATAAGATTAATTTGATAAGTTAAAATATATAGGTTTTATAAATAATAAATAAGTAATAAATTATAATATTGACTATTTATTAACAAATAAAAAATAATTAGTAATATTAATAAATAAAATAAGTAATAAATAATGAGTACTATTAATAATAAATCCTAAATAATATTGGTAATAAATAAAAAATAGTATTATTACAAATAATAGGTAATATTAATAATAGAATAAAATAATTTTAATAATAACAAATAAAATAAATAATAAATAAATTATTCTTATACAAATAATATTTAAGAGTGTAAACAAAATTTTTAGTAATGCTAACTAGTAATAATATGAATATAAAAGACATTTGATCTTAATTTCAATATATCATTATTTTTATCTAATAATGTTTTATAAAAATATCCTATTCATTTATCTAATGAAATACCAATATTTTAAGTAATAATTAGTTTAAAAAATACTTGTGTTCACTGAAATTAGTCAATTAAATTAAAAAATAGTAATAATAATAATAATAATAATAATAATAATAATAATAATAATAATAATGATGATGATGATGATGATGATGATGATGATGATGATGATGATGATGATGATGATAGTAAGAATAATACTAAAAATAATAAAAGTAGTTCTTATAATAATTTTTAATGACTATAGTGAAATACTAGAGAAAATTTATATACATATTCATACACACATGGATCCAACATAACATGTTGATTTATCCAAAAATAGGCTTGTAATAACATATATCCCTACAAGGGTGATCTTCTACTAGCCATAATCTTATTTATGCATTTATTGAAAAATATAACATCAAGAAGGCATAATCAACAATGATGGTTTAATATCTGTTATACATCAAACATCCATAAAACTCTTAATTATAATGAACATACAATGATCTTATAGAATAATCCATACTATTTGAGTCACAACATTCATTAAATGCTTCTTGTCTTAAATCTATTCGCTTCACCTAATTACATATCTCCCACCCCACAGAATTCTGTCAACCTATCAAATCCCTCAACTAAGAGTCATGATTTTGAAATTTTAAAGAGGAGATCGAGAAAGAAATACTTGATTTGATGAACGTTTGACGAAGGTTGCACCTTGCTTAGTGGAGATCCTTGAATGCTTGATGGCCTTTAGTGGTCCGAAAGTAGTCCATGGTTGATCATCAATATTTCAGCCAAGAAAGAGAGAGTGTGTGAGAGAGGAATAAATGAGACTAGAAAAAGTTAAGAGAAATCGAATAGAAGAAGAAGAACAAGGAGATTGTTCTTATTTTATCTTTTTGGTGTTTTTCGAATATTCAACAAAAAAGGTTTGTTTGATCAGTTTGGAAGTTCAACTTTATGTGTTTCGGTGTTATAAAGTGCAAAAATGAAGAATATAGGCTGAATATTAATGATCTATAGTGTTTGGGAGTTATTGGAGGTGTTTAGGAGTGGTTTAGGCTTGAAGTTGTTAAATGTGTGTTCTTGGTGTTTTTTGAGAGAATTTGAGAGAAGATGAATTTCAAGTGTGTTTTGAATTGTGATGGCTGAATGGCTTAGAGTAGGAGGAGCTTTTGGTTATCCTAGAATAAGAGAGAGAGTTTCAGATTTTTTTAAAAAAAAAAAAAATTCAAATTGAGAGAAAAGTGGAGTTGTTTAAGGTATAGTGTAACACCCCGGAAGACCTAAGCCCGCCAGGGCCGGGGATGTCGCCCCGTCCAAAGGACAAGGGGTCTTATAACTAGGTCACAAATAAAAATTACTGGAATAAATAATACTCAAACTAAAAGAATTTATTACAACCCAAAAAAAAAAAAAAACTTCAAAAGTACATCCATGGAATTCCAAAACAAAAACCATAATTAAAGTCATCCACTCTCGTCTTCCCAAAGCAATACATAAAACCAAAAGATACATTCTCTTCCAAGGTAACTACTCACCCACAACAGGATCAACCTGAAATCATGATAAAAGGTGGTGAGACAGAAATCTCAGTAAGTCCGTGTGTGCTTTGGGGTTTAGTGGAAACAATTCGTGGATGCAAAGTATGAAATATTTATAAGAGAAACATTGGCAAGCAATAAACATTTGTCAAAAGCAAGAGCGGCATTTTGGCTCTTCTAGCCATATATAAGTAATGAAATCAACCACTCGAAAGAAAGGGATATGGGTTACCACACTTTGGGCCCCATAACCGGTCAGAATGCCTAACACGTTGTGTAGACTGACAAAAGTAGGTGATCGACCTACTGGACAAGATACTCCTCCTTCTCTATACCCAAACAACCACCGGGTGTCCATTCCTGCAAAAATACAGTCACTTGACTGAAACAAAATAAACCGCTAGCTCGGACCGGCACGACTCACTGGAACTGGCCTCTTATCCGGGAAGGACTCACCCCTTAGAGGTGGCCACCAGCTGAGAGACTCACCCTAACCCTTGAAAGACTAGTCCTAGTAGTCCACCCTTTTTGAGTACTCAATGACATTCCCCACTTGGGACAAAATGAACAAATCATTGTGCTTCATGAAAATAACAATTTGAAGGTTTCCAAAGCTTTGAGAGAAATTAGTTTTAGAAAGAGTTTCAAGTTTGGAAAAATCTGCTCAAAGACTTTCAAATAATTTAAGCGTTGGAATTAAGGATGAATTCAACCCTTAATTGCTTTCAAATAGCCGAGTGCCCTTGCACTCCACATTTAGCTTGCCATAAGGAAATCATTTCACATCAATCAGGTTTTATGCAGGAGCTTACCTGATTCTTGCTCACAACAACAAGGTCTCGGACAGATGACCTAACCCCACATGGGCAAATACAAATCTTAATCAGATTCAAGCCACAATCCACTTCCTCAATTTTAAATCAACTCAATTCACTACTACCATGATCCTAGTGTCACAAGCTCTACGGCAAAACATTAATTGAATAGGTTTATAAGCTAAATTTTATTTGTTATTTAAGATAATTAATGGATTAGGAAATAAATTTTAATAAGTTGAAAGTTTAAATATTGTTAAGGAAAATTTAGAGTTTATTTGATCAAGCGCCATAGGTGGTACTAGGTAAAATAGTGATTTAATGATAGCTTAGTTGTTAGAAAATCATTGATAGCTAAAACTAGTTAAGATTAAATTTAATAGGTCTTTCTTGGAAAATAATAAGTAAATCCTTAAGGGTTTTGATCTAATAAATATTTTATTAAGTGTAAATCTTTTTCATAAGAGCTTTAATTAATTTTCTTTATTTTAAATAATATTTATTTATTTTATTTTCTAGGAAAATCATTATTTATTTGACTAAAATATCCTTTACATATATTATAATTCCAAATCTACCCTTCCTAGGGTTTTCGAAATTCTTTAGCAAAACTTATTAGTAAATATTTTATTCATGAAATAAAATTTGCTTAGGGACAACTAGATCATGATCAAGATTCCATGGTCAACCATAATCAATAACATACTCAATCCTTCAATTCATCAAATCATCCAAGTCTTGCACATAGGCATAGATCTAAATTTATTATTACATGATTTAACCTCTACTAGCATAAATATGATCATGGCTTCAAAATCTAATCATGCATATAAATCCTATTCACCCATGGTGACATAATCTCTAGCATGCTTCATCACAAATACTACCTATGACATGCATCAAATCTCAACTCATCATTAAATCCACCAATGTAATCCTTCCATGCATAAATCCCATCTCCTTTACAATCATACATATACCCATGCTTCAATCAATCAACATCACATACATAAACCCATCGCCATTCATCAACCTAGAGACATGATTCTAAATTTTAAAAAGAGGATTGAAGGTACTTACTTGATTGATGAATGACTTGAAGGAGTTTAGAGAAGATCTCAACTCCTAGATGGCTAATCTTGTTCAAGAAGAGTGGCGAAAGCATGGCCATGGAGGAAGAGACCATTCGGCCAAGAGAGAGAATTTCGGTCCATGAGAGAGAGAGAGAGAGAGAGAGAGAGAGAGAGAGAAATAAAAAGAGATCATTAGCATGCTTATTCATATAGGTTTTCATTAGAGATTAATTTTGAAGGGGATGAAGTTGTTAGAATAAGTTTACCTTGAAGATGTTCTTGTTCTTCACAGAAATTTCTGCTTTTTTATCCAAAGTAGCAAGATGTTTGGAGTAGTTTGATGTTAATATTGGTGTTGATGGATGCACAGCAAGGAGTAGATCAAATCTGGTGATTTTCGTGAGGGTTTGAAGTGGTTTGGAGGTGTATTAGGTGTAGAGAAGAGGTAGGTGTTCTTGGTGGTGTGTGTGTGTGTGTTCTTGTTGCTTGAAGAAAATCGAGAGAGAGAGAAGAAGAAGCTGCCGATTTTTCTGAGGAGTTGTGGCTGTCGAAATTCTGTAGGGTTTAGGGAGTGACTTCTCTGATTTGGAAGGGAAAGGAAAGATTAGTTGTTACAATCCTTGAAGAATATTTTTAGGAAGAGAATTTGGAAACTAGATATTCTAAGAATATCTTGATTTTTCTGGACAGCTTTGAAGTCTCCTATGGCCGACTGGATTGTGCAATTTTCTGGGGAATTAAAGCTGGTTAAAGGAGGCTTGTGATGGCCGAAACTAGGGTGCACAATTGTGGAGAAGTTGTCTGATCAATTGAGAAAAATTCTATGGAAAGTTGTTAAATAAGATGGCTGAAACTTTGGAAAGTAATCAAGCTAAATTGCAGGGATTTGGTTGAGAGATTTTCGGTCAGCCATGGAGGGAATTTCGTGCAGAAGCTTCAGGGAACAATGGAGCTCTGTTAATGGAGGTTTAAGGGAGGTTTTGACAGAAGTATGTTGGGGTTTTCGGTTGAAACAAAATAGGAAACAAGCTGGACAAAAATTCTGTACAGAATTTCGCTGAACAGCAGTTTTCTGGCAGAATTTTCGTCTGCCATTTCCAGCAGATTTTCAGCGAGTTTTGAAGGGGATATCAGGGGTATTCAAGGCTGGTTTCTAGCCTTCTTTATGGAGGAAAAACATGGCTAAGGTGCTGCACAAAATCTGGGACAAAACAGCTTGGTTTGGAGCTCACAAAGCTGATTTTCGTACTGGAATTTTTCCTGCTTTGCTCCAGCTTGTGCAGTCCGAATTTGGGCAAAAACTTCCAGATTTCAACTGATCCGAAAGACCATTTTTCTGGTAGCATTTGAGAGGGAATGTGAGCTAGAATTTTTGACCTTTTGAAGGTACAACAAGCTGGAAAATTTCAGCTCATTTCATGAAGATAGATGAACTAAGTTAGAGGAAAAATTTCAGCAAGCTTTCAAGAGGGATTTTCCTCTTGAATTTTCCCACAAATCATTTACATTTTTCCAAACCATGAGAAGCCTTTTACTAGGACATTTTGATCCTAAAAGACCTTAGTCCTCTACTGAATTTTCTGGAAAGGAAAAGGAAAGAACACCTTAATCAAACTAAGGAGTTGGAAATTAAGAAAAATTAAAGATCAAGGGAGAATGAATTCCCTTTAGGCATTTCGCGAAGAACAAAAGAGTGAAGTGAGAATTCTCCTAACATGTCTCTCCTAGGACATCATCACCACATTGATCTAGGCCCTCTTGGCCGAAACCATCCTTTTCCAAGCAAAATGAAATTTACTCAAGCTAAAGCTTCTATGATGGAGTTTGAACCTTAGACCTCAAGAATTTATTCCAAGGCTCTAACCACTAAACCACAACATCTCTTGTTGCTATTTCTACTAGAAAAATTATTTCCTATTCAATCCACAAGCTATCTCCTTATTTTCACCTCGGTCAAAAATTACCATTTTGCCCCTCTCACACATCACTCACCAACAAGACTTCAAGATAATAAAAATCAAATTCAAAGCACATAGAAATCATATGAAAACATATTTAATCATGAAATAAAACATGACATACATCCCAACCCCCTTACTCTAAGGTTGGTCTTGACTGGGTTTCACATATAGGATTGGTTAATGGTGTTTGCTCTTGGAAGGTTTTTTGTTCTTCAATGGTGTATGGCTGAATTAGCTATGTTTCACCCAAAGGATGGAGAGTTGTTCAGAATTAAGGCTGGCTGAAAATGACCATGAAATGGCAGAGGATTTTCTAGTTTTATCAATTAGCTAAAGGAGTATTTTAATTGAACAAAATCTGGAATTTAATTTGAAGTTTGAACAAGTTAGGATAGAGTGAAAATAGGAGCCTTTTGAGGTATGGTAATGGAGTCCTATTACTCAAGGTTGGTGGGAAAGCCAAGATGTTCAGTTCATGGCTGTACAAGGGCTGAAATTCAATGAGGCTTGCTGATGAATTTTGGCCTTATCCTTGAAGAGACAAAGCTAGAAAAATTTCTAGATTTGAAGCTAAAAAACACTTGGAATTAAAATGGTTTTAGTGCAGAATTTTTGGTCCTCTTAAGCACAATTTTGCAGCTGGATTCTAAGGGTGCTTGAAGGTCTTTATGGTGGTTTTCTAGCCTTCATCTTGAAAAAGAATAGAGGAAGTTCCAGCAATTCATATGTTCTAACAGGTGACTTCAAGTTCATGTTCAATGTTGCTAGTTTGCTAAAAAAAATTCTGGTTTGGGACTGTATGCACAGCTCCGAAAATTCAAGGAATTTCCATCCTTCATCCTCACATAAAATGACTGGTTTTCTTGGAAAAACTAGGTAGGAAAACTTGCTGCAATTTTTAAAAACAGCCTTGAAGGAAATCTGGAAAATTTTCCTAATTTTTTTACCAAAACATGAACAAGATGAAGATGGAGTTTTGAAGGAGTAGCTATGGTGTTTTTTCTTGGAACCTCTACCTATTTTCCCTCCTTACTTTCGACCATCTCTATCCCACAAGAGCTGGGATTTTTGAATTCTAAACATAAGGAATTATCTTAGAATTTTTTTGATTAGAAATGGATTAAAGAATTAAGAGTAGTTTAAATTTCAAAGACGTTAGGACAAGGCTAGCAAAATTAAAGGGGACAAGAATTCTTCTAGAATTCTTTTTAAGACAAGACCATATGGTCAAGACATTAGACATTACTATTATGTCTTCCTTAAGACAACACTCCTACCTGTAAGGAATGTATGGAAAATGAAAATTCAAACATAGCTAAAATAAATATGAATAAAACTTAAGTGATGGGATTTGAACTCAAAACCTTAGAGATTAAGTCACAAAACTCTAAGCACTTAACCACATTAATTCTTGTTCTTATTTTCTCAACAAAATATTCTTCTTATCTAAACCTCAAGCCATCTTCCTATTTTGACCTCAAGCAAAATTACCTTTTTACCCATTCTACCCAACATGCACAAATAAATCATTTAACCTATAAACCACAATTCTAAGGCACGCAAAATCATGCAAAAGGTATATTTTATGCATAATGACCTGACATGCATCCCAACCCCCTTACTCTAGGGTAGGCTTTAGATGGGGTTTCACATCCTCCTCTACTTAAAAGAATTTCGTCCCAAAATTTTGGCATACATTTCTCTCATGTTAGGATATTTCTGTTTCATCCATTCTTGTGCTTCCCATATGGCATCTTATGCATCGGCATGCTAAACTTCAAATCAAAACCTATTGTTATTGGAACTTTACCACAGGCTGTGATGTAGACCTTGGGTCTCGATTCAGAGGCGATACTTGAGGGTACTTCATGCAACTTTACTATTTCTCGTACATATGTCTGAGCTAACATTCTCATAAAGTCCCTTACAGTTACGAGGATAAAATGCACTAACTTTGTTAGTTGATTAACTACTACCCAAATGGCATCTTTTTAGGTCTTTGACATGGCCAAGTCGGTGACAAATTCCATCGCTACGTCCTCCCATTTCCATTTTGGTATTGGCTATGGTGCAATAATCCAGCTGGCTTTTTTTGTATAATGTGATTCTCCCATAGCACTTTCGTATTTGGTATCTGCTTATTTCGAAGAGTCTTGATGCTTCAATTTAGAATCTTAATCAACTTCTCTATGTAACTCAAATCAGGTTACAATAGTAAATGCTCGTCGTTAAAACATATTTCGAATCAGGATCGCACATATTTAGCTGAGATATATGAAACACGTCTCGTAATCTCCATAAAATGCTTGGTAAGTCCAATCTATAAAAGACAATTCCATCATTCTATTCCTATCATTTGTATTGCTCTTCTACTGACTTCGAGTCATCTTCAGTATTTCTCTTGTTACTTTTAGCTTGTCTACCTTTTCTTGATCATGAACTTTACCGGATTTGATAATCTACCTATCTTCTATTTATCCCTACTATAATGATACTTGACACGTCTGGCTTTGCATCATTTCTTATTGGGCTATCCCAATAGAAGATCGGTAATTGCTGTTGCAGGCCTACTTTCATACGGCACGCGTTCCATCCATTTATCAACAAAGCCCAGCATTCATGCCCTAAACATGTCCTTTAGTATCTGAATAAGTCTTTCTGACTGGCTATCAATTTTGGAGGATATTCGATAGTACAGAACTTCCAAGTTCATTCCATTATCTCTAGGAACTTAGTTTAAAATCTTGTAGTGAACCTAGGATCCCACTTAGATACAATAGTCGATAACATCCCTTGCAGCCTCTACTTGGGCTAAGGCTATCTTAAGACCACTCTTGATTACCGCTCATTCCAAAAATAGAACTATGCTTAACTAAACTTTCACTTACCAAACATAATGGAAATTTATACCATCTACACTTTCTAACACCAATTTTGATTGTCTCATGTCCTTGAGGCATTTCAAATACATCAGGTGTTATCTGGAAAGACACTATAAAATTATCAAAGCAGGATTGAAATCCTATACATCTACTCCATAAGCATTAGAGCCTTTGTCAATCAGTATGACATCACTACCCATCCTTGGTATCTCTTTCCAATGTTAGTCGAAATCTCAAGTATATCTTCTTTTCAAATTCATACTTAATAATATGCTTATCTTAGGTCTAACTTAGGAATAACCATATATATCTTTGATGACCAAACTATCCAATATTCTCTAGTCTTAGCTTTAAAATTCAACATTTTCTTTACTATTGGGTCTCGTAGGCTACAACACCACGCTAGATATCTTTAGTATTCTTTCAACAACAGTTTATAAACCTTTGCTCTTAGTATTATGCTCTACACTTCCTTCACCTTACCTCTTCAAAAATTTAATCATACCTAACTGATTCCCAAAAATGCATTATTCTATCTCTACAACCAACTTAACTCCTTACTTCGACAATTAATCCTTGTCTAATATGCTACCATAATCCTCAAAAGAAAACAAGTCAGATTCCCGATAAATTTTACTTCTTCAGCTAAAATTTCATCTCGCAAATCAAACCTATAGTTCCTTATTTCCTTGCATGATGAGGAATGCTTAAACAATTAATAAGAAAATCTATAACTATTCATAGTTGATAGATTCAACTCTTATGGTCTGCCTTAACACTACTCTATTGAATAGCACACTACACAATATATATAGGCTATGCAGAATAAAGACGGAAGAGCATATTCTTTCAAGAGAAATAAAGAATTAACCTAGCACCACAGTTGCATCCGATCTCATGTCCTCTCTGCTCAACCAACTTGGTCATCACCTATAGTCTTAACTTATTTCCTCTAATAACTACATTTCCTCAGCTGGCTAAATTCAACGGTAGGGTCTTAATCGGGCTTGTCCAACTGTCACCTTAGAAGATCCCCCAGTTTCTTTCTTTTGCTCTTCTTCATGCTCTTCTCTTACATTTAGCTGTGAGTGCTCTGCTAGCTCGTCTTTAGGTGTTGAAGGTTTCCTAAGATGACCAGTTCTGCCTATTGCTACAATTTTACGTCTAGGTGCCATCTTTGATCAGCATCGCCACAATTATAGGTCGACAAATGCATACGTAGGAATGCAAACATATAACACAAAGATAACATATATAACTTTTGCTTACTAATTGAACATATGAGAGTATTACATTTTTTTTTCTTTTTGAAAGAAGTGAAATACTCAAAATCTTTATTCAAAATAAATTATACTTTGACACAAAGAAATTGGATATCATAGCTGATACCTCTATAGGAATCAGATAATCATAGGCAAGAAAGTAAATAAGGCCATGAACTCAATAAATAGATTTCCTAATCAACAAATTGCATCACAAATCTACTAAGTCTTCTCACTACTCTAGTCGTTACTTGAATTGTTGGAAATAGATTTTTTGAGCCATCATTCTCTTCTTTTCTTGTAGTCTATTCCCAATCCAAACCCAAGTGTACAACCATTAGTTCTATTCTTCCTAGGACTCTCTTCCACCTTCCATTTTTCCCTTGTCCATCGCCCCTAAGATTGACTCCCTAAGTGGCCTCATACCTAGGGTGAGTCTATCCTTCTGACTGGGTCCCTCACCACCAGACTCCTCAAAGTCAAAGCCAAAAAGGGTAATGTCAAACTCTCCTATTTGTGGGGTTCGAAGAGGCACAACTGCCTCCTTCATCTCCTAATCAGACTCTTCCATCCTTACTTCTATTTCCCTATCAGAATAATCCATCTCTTATCCTCCCTCATCATCAGCATCACTCAACTTCTCTCCTCCCTCACCATCTAAATCAAGATCAGGAGCCACTTCCCTATCTGAGACTAAATTAACCATTAGTATGGGAAGGTCCACCACCCGCACATCTTCAACACCTCCCTCCTATTCGGGTAACTCAAATGCAGCATCCTCAACCTCCATATTCTCTTCCTTACCATCATTAGGCATAATAGGGTTGGAAACCTTAATCCAAATCTTACGGTCACTGCTTTCTAATTCAAACCAATCTGACCCAGGTTTGGGTTCCGTGCCTGAAGAGGATAGGTCCACTACAGGAACTAGAGCAGGTGTTCTACCACACATAAAAGGCCAATCTCGTGTAACAGGCACGAATCGACTAACCATACTACAAACAGGACACATAGATTAGCATTAGAGATTATAAAGCATAATGTAATAAATCTAAATATTGTCAACAGCTGCCTAAACCTAGGCTTTGATACCACTTGTAATGCCCCACTACATACGTAGCCCAAAAGGGGGGAGGGATATCACCCCGTCCTTAGGATAAGGGGTCTTTATAACTAGGTAATAGAAAATATAGAAGGAAACAACTTAATAATGAACTTATTAAAATCCCAAAATAAAACTTTTACAAGTCTTGAAACAAATATATGGTAACCAAAATCTCTAACAAATAAATACATCAGGATAAATCTTCTAAGCTCTTTGTAGCATAAGTAAATCGACCTTTCAAGTAGGATCGACCTGAACACATGATATAAAAGGTGTGAACATCTGTGTGTGCTCATGGTATTTAAGGAAATACAGTTCATGTATGCAAGTTTTGAACTAGTCATAATAAAAAGTTTGCAAGCTAAGAAATTTATCTTTGAACACTGAGTGGAGTTTTATCAACATTTCTAAAGTAAAAATGCTGAACTAAAAAAGAAATAACAACTTTAATAAAGTTAACTATGAAGTCATGCATCATAAATGGACATGGCACCACACTATGTGCACTACGTCAAGAGAACGGTTTGGATGCCATACTTTGTGCATCATGATGAAAGAATGATCAGGAGGCCACATTTTGTACATGCTGATATAGGGTGGGTGTACGGCCCCACCGGGTAAGATACTCCTTCATCTCTAGACCCAAACATACCGGGTGTCTACTCCAGAAAAAAATAGTCCACGTGAATAGTACTGCTAGCTCGGACCGGCCTGACCAACAAGAACTGTCGTCAAGCCTCCTACTAAAAGACTTACCCAACCTTTCAAAGAATAGTCCTAGTAGTCAACCCTTATTAAGCATTCAACGTTATACTATTTTCCAGTTGGAAAATGCAAAATCAGTAAAGAGTTTTCTATGAAACAACAATTATAGATTTCAAACAACTTTAGGTAAAATATTGTTTAGGGAAAACTTATTGTTTTGCTCGAAAAATTGTTTGTTTGACAAAAAATATTTATTTTAGAAGAATGAATATATTGTCCATAATCACATCTCAAGTACATCTTCCACGATAGTCAGTGCATTCGACTTGCAGAAAAGCATTTGTTCACAACATCTTTATGCAAGGACTTACTTGATCTCTTGCTTTTCCTTGATATAATAACCTTCCAAGAAAGTTCGAGCCAACCTAACCCCATATGGGGTATGTGAAACCCCAGTCAAAACCAACCTTAGAGTAAGGGGGTTGGGATGCATAACATACTTTTTTGCATGATTAAATATATTTTTATTTGATTTTATGTGCCTTGGATTTGAGTTTTAATGTCTTGGAGGCTTGTTGGTGAATATTGTGTGAGAATGGCAAAATAGTAATTTTTGCTTGAGGTGAAAATAGAGAGATAGCTTGAAGATTGAATAGGAAATAAGTTGCTAGTGAAAATAACAACAAGAGTTGTTGTGGTGTAGTGGTTAGAGCTTTGGAAATTAATTCTTGAGGTCTTGGGTTCAAATTCCATCGTAGGAGCTTTAGCGTGGTTAAATTTTATTTTTGCTTGGGAAGTAATAATTTTGGCCTTAAGTGCTTAGAGTAGGGCAGTGATGATATCCTAAGAGAGACATGTTAGGAGTATCCTCATTCTACTCCCTTGCCCTAATCGAATTTCCTAAGAGGAATTCATTTTTCCTTGATCTTTGATTTTTCCTTAGTTCTCAACTCATTAGTGTGATCAAGTTGTTCCTGTTAGTTTCTTTCCAGAAATTTCAGTAAAGTGCTGTGGTCTTGTAGGATAAAAATGTCTTAGTAAAAGACTTCTTATGGCCTGAAAATGTGGAAGAGTTGTGGGAGATTCCAAGAGGAAAAAGTCCTCTAGTGAGCTTGCTGAAAATTCACTTTAGCTAGTTCATCTTCCTTCTTGGAATGAACTGAAATTCTCCAGCTTATTGTACCTTTAAGGTGTCGAGTTTCTTAGCTAGCATTCCCTCCCAAATGCTACCAGAAAAATGGTCTTTTGGATCAGCTTGCAACCTGAATTCTTTAGCCATTTCCAGACTGCTCAAAGCTAGAGCAAAACCAGGAAAAATTCCTGTACAAATCGCAACTTTGAGAGTCCAAAACCAAGCTGTTTTCTTCTAGATTTTGTTGAGCACTTTAGCCAAGATTTTCCTCCATGAAGAATGCTGGAAACCAGCCTTGAACACCCCTAAAATTCCCCTTCAAACTCAGTGCAAGATAGCTAGAAAATGGCAGCCGAAAAAGCTGTCCAGAAATTCCAGCCTAGCGAAATTCTGTGCAGTCCAATTGTCCAGCTTTGTTTCCTAATCTTCCTCCAGCCGAAACACCATCATTGTTCTGCATAAACCTTCCTTAAACCTTTAGTAATAGAGCTCCATTATTCCTCTTCAGCTTCTGCATGAAATTCATACATGGCTGCTCGAAAATCTCTCCAACAAATCCCTACAATTATGCTTGATGGATTTCCAAAATTCCAGCCACCATAGTGTAGCAACTTTCCATAATGTATCCCTCAAATAACCAGACTTCTTCTTCACCATTATGCTCCCTATTTTCAGCCACCATAAGCTTCCATAAACCAACATTAATTCCACTGAAATTCTACTCAAAACAGTCAGCCATGGCAGACTTCCAAAGCTCTCCAACAATCAATATATTCTAGGATATTTAGTTCCCAAATTTACTTCCTAAAAATATTCTTCAAGAATTTTAACAACTAGCCTTTCCTTTTCCTTTCCAAATCAGAGAACCAACCTCCTAAACCCTACAGAAAATTCAGCAGCCCTAATTCTCTCAGAATTTCGGCAGCTGCACAACACAATCTCACAAATTCCTTCAACCTTCAAGAACATACACACTACACCAAGAACACCTACTTCCTCTTTTCACCTAATACCCCTCCAAACCACTTCAAACCTTCTCTAAAATCTCCAAATTTGATCTACTCACTGCCGTGAGTCCATCAACACCATTCTTAACATCAAACTCCGCAAATCAGCTCACTAGTTCGGATCAAAACCAGAAAATTCTGTGAAGGTTCAAGAACACCTTCAAGGTAGGATTGTTCTAACAACTTCATCTTCTCCAATTTTGATCTCAAGTGAGAATATATGTGAATAAACATGCTAATGGTCTCACTCACTCTCTCTCTCTCTCTCGCCCCCTCTCTCTCTCATTGCCGAAACTCTCTCTCTTGGCCAGATGGCTTCATCTTCCATGGTCATGCTATCTCCATCTTTCTTGGATAAATTTAGGCATCTAGGAGTTGAGATCCATTCTAAACTCCTTCAGAGCATTCATCAACCAAGTAATTGCCTTCAATCTTTCTTTTAAATCCTATATTCATGTCTCTAGGATGTTGTTGTTAGAAGGTGGATTATGATAGGGTTTGAGTATGTATGGTTGAGATTGAAGCATGAATATATGTATGATTGTGAAGGAGATGGGATTTATGCGTGGAAGGATTATCTTGGTTGATAGTATGATGATTTCAGGTTTGATGCATGTCATACGAGGTATTTGTGATGAAGTATGCTAGAAATTATGCCACCTTTGATGAATAGAATTTATATGCATGTTGGATTTTTGAAGCCATGATCAAATTTATGCTAGTAGTGGTTAGATCATGTCTTGATAAATGGAGATCTATGCTTGTATGCATGATTTGGATGATTTGATGAGTTGAAGGGTTGTATATGTTCATGATTGTGAATAACCATGGAAATATGATCATGATCTAGTTGTCCCTAAGCAAATTTTTATTTCATAAATAAAATATTTAATAATATAATTTTGCTAGTGATTTCAAAAAACCCTAGGAAGGGTGGATTTGGAATATTATATTTATATAAAGGATAATTTAGTCAAATAAATAATAGTTTTAATAGAAAAAATAAAATCTATATATATTTTATAAAATAATGAAATCAACTAAAGCCTTTTATGGAAATAATCATAATTAGTAAAATGCTTATTATTATAAATTTAATTATTATCTTTTAATCAAAGCATATTAAAACTTATTTATTATTTTTCAAGCAAGACTCATTAAAATTCATTTTCAACTAACTTTGGTTATCAATTATTTTCTAACAACTAAATTATTAATAACTCATTATTTTCCCTAATAATCACTTAGGACTCTTGATCAAATAAACTTTAAATTTTTCTTAGCAAGATTTAAACTTTCAACATCTTGGAATTTATTTCCCAAACCATTAGTTATTTTAAATATCAGATTAGGCTCAACCTATAAACCTATTTATTTAACGTTTGGCCTTAAAGCTTGGGACAGTAGGATCATGGTAGTAGCAAGTTGAGTTGATTTAAAATTGAGGAAGTGAACTGTGGCTTGAAATTGATTGTGATTTGTATTTGCCATGTGGGGTTAGGTTAACTGTTGGGGACCTCTTTATTGTGAGTAAGAATCAGGTAAGCTCTTGTATAAAAACCTGATTGTTGAAAAATGTTTAATTATGGTAAGCCAAATATAGAGTGCATGGACACTCATTTTTGTAAAGGCAATTGAGGGTTGTCTCATATTTTATTTCCGTCAGATGAGTTATTTGAAATTTATTAAGCAGATTTACTCAAACTTAGAACTCTTTCTAAAACTGTTTTTGACAAAGATTTTTGAAAACCCTTAATTGCCATGTTCAAGTGGAACTGTGTTTGTTCATTTTTGCCAAGTGGGATACGTTACGTTGAGTACTCAATAAGGGTGGACTACTAGGGCTAGTCTTTGAGGGGTTAGGGTAAGTCTCTCAGTAGGTGGCCACCTCTGAGGGGTGAGTCCTTCCCGGATTGGACGTCAGTCCAGTGGGTCATGCCGGTCCGAGCTAGCAGTGTTCTTTTCAGTTAAGTGACTGTGTTTTTCTGGAATAGACACCCGGTTGTTGTTTGGGTATAGAGAAGGATGAGTATCTTGCCCAGTAGGCCGATCACCTATTTTTGTCAATCTGCACAAAGTGTGGCATTCTGTCAGGCGGTACGCACAAAGTGTGGCATGCTGACCATTCGGTTATGGAGCCCAACGTGTGGTAACCCATAATCCTTTCTTTTGAGTGGTTGATTTTCTAAATTATGTTTGGCTGGAAAGGCCAAAACACCACTCTTGCTTTTGATGGATATTTATTGCTTGCCAGTGATCTCTTATAAAGAATTTTATTCTTTGCATTCATGAACTGTTTTCACCAGACACTTAAACACACATGGACTTACTGAGATTTCTGTCTCACCACCATTTTTACCATGATTTCAGGTCGGTCCTGTTGTGGGGATGAGTAGCTTAATATTGACTGCTTTGGAAGATTTTCTGATAATTTATTTTGTGTAATGTTTCGGGGAAGATGAGGGTGGATGAATGTTATTATGGATTTGTTTTGGGTATTCTTGAATTTATTCGTGGATTTATTGGATTTGTTTTTGGGATGTAATAAATTTTAAGTACAAGTATTATTTTTATTCCGCAATTTTTATTTGTGTGACCTAGTTATAAAGACTTATTGTCCTTTGGGCGGGGCTACATCCCCGGCCCTGGCGGGCCTAGATAGTGGGGAGTTACAAGTGGTATCAGAGACTAGGTTATAGGCAAATATTGCTGATATATATTCTATTCATTTAAGTTTAAATCTTTATCTAACCTATCTTATTGATGCTGTAGGATAGTTAGACTGCTTAGGACAACGAGAAAAGGGTAGCAGTGGCAGCCGCCTATCTTTCTAGACCTGGAGGACCTTCCAGTCCCCCAACCTGCCCCTCAGCCAGTTATTCCTATGGTGGATAACAGTAATGATGAGGTTATCCCTATGGAGAGTGACAATGATGGCGAGATTAGCCCTATGGAGGATAGCGGTGAGGACGAGGTCTAGATCATTGAGCCACTCCTGATTCCGATGATTGACATAAGCTCTGACAGTGAGGATGAGGTGATGATAGTGAAGCCTGGACCCCACCCTCCTAATCCTGAGGTGGACTTAGCAGTAGATAGCGATGACCCGGGGGAGATAGATTATGAGTCTCTGCCTAGGCCTTCTTTTCTTCCTTCCTTCAGCCGTGTGGAACCCGGGGAGAGTTCTGGGCGCCCTGGGAAGGAGCCCATGGGGATTTACTAGCTGGGATGGGGTAGATTTTTTCAAGAACTCTGGGGGATGGTTATATGAAGCTGATGATGAGGGTTCTGATGAGGATTAGGGGACTTGAGTTCCTTTGATTTGGATGTTTATTTATTTACTATTTTTCAAGAACTTTTATTGTTATGGATCTTAATTCTGTTTTCTATTAAGATTTTGAATCTATGCAAGTCCATTTTTTAAAGAGAATTTATTCATTAGCTAAATTTACATCCGCTTTCTATTTACATCTATTTGACAATGCATGCAAGTACAACTAAAATGATTTGACCTTTAAGTGCATACACTTATCATCTAGGGTGCGGTTTAGAATGGCACCCAAGCGTCGTGCAACTTCAGCAGGTGGAAGGGTACCGAAAGTTGAACAAGTGGCACTAGAAATAAGAGCAACTCAGATGCAAGCACCCAACCGGGGTGAAGGGAATAGTCAGAATATGGGATCAAGGTCTAATATGCCAGTTGATGTGACCATGGGCCAGGCATTCAGCAAAATGGCTGAGGTTTTGCAGTCAATGACCGAGAGGCAGAACCCAAAAGGTGAGGATGAGGCCTTAGAGCGATTTTTGAAGTTCCAGCTGCCCGTCTTCCTGGACGAAGCAGAACAGGATCAAAAGGCGGAGCAGTGGGTTGAACAGCTAGAGGACATATTCGCGACGCTCCAGTACATCGAGGAGCGGATGGTTAAGTTTGCAGTTTTTCACTGAGAGGACCAGCTCGAGCGTGGTGTTAGTGGGTCCAAGACGATTGGGAGATGAACGAGCAGGAATGGACGTAGTCCAACTTCGTTGAGGCCTTCAGGGTAGAGTATATTCCATAATGGATTGTGAAGAAGCGAGAGGACGAATTTCAGAATTTGAGGCAGGGGAGCATGTCAATTGCTCAATATGTGGCGCGATTCACACAATTGTTGAAATACTGCCGGAGATTGGTGGATACCAAGTAGAATAGGACAAGGCAATTCGTTAAGGGGTTGAGACCAGAGCTGAGGAGAACATTGGCACCTGCTCCACCGACTACTTATTCGGGGGCTGTGGACGCAGCAACTCGAATGGAGAATGAGGATCGCAGCCGGATGGCAATAAAACACTTCCAGCCACCAAGACAGTCGCAAGGACAATTTCCGAGACCGCAACCCCACAAGTGCCCCGCCAATCATCAATGGCAGAACCAGGGGAAGCAAGCCCAGACAGCACCAAGTGGACCTGCCCTGAATCTCCCATCATGCAGGCAGTGTGGAAGGAAAGGCCACACTGAGAGAAATTATTGGTCTAAGGGTGGTGAAAATAAATGCTATCACTGTGGCGACCCGAACCACCTGAGGAATGCTTGCCCCAAATTGCACCGCGTCGGGCATGGAAACCCGGCTCAGAACCCGGGGCCCAACCGAGAGTATCCGGGAGTAGAGCACCGAGGCCCTAAGTGAAGGCCAAGGTATTCACTCTCAACAGAGAAGAAGTTGGGGCCGATGCAGTAGTGGTAGAAGGTACGTTCTCTATTCAAGGACGATCCTTTAATGCCTTGATTGATCCTGGCTCTACTCATTCCTATATAAATAAGTTATGTGCATGTCATTTGGGTTGGGATAGAGTGGAGCTACCTTTCATTTTAGAGGTAAGCACACCTCTGGGGAAAATGGTGCAAGCGGATTGGTATGTAAATGAGTGTAAAGTTAATGTGGGGAGAGAAAGTTTGGTGGGGGATTTGATAGTGCTGGACATTGAGGATTATGACTTGATTTTGGGGATGGACTGGTTAGCCAAGCATGGGGCTAGGGTAGACTGTAAAAATAAGACCGTCCAGTTCGTCAGACTGGGTTGTGATGTTTTGGAATTTAATGGCAAGAGGGTAAAAGAATGTGACTATCTTCTCGCGGGGGCTAAAGCCCGGAAACTGTTGAAGCAAGGGTGTCAAGGGTATCTGGCTTACGTGATAAACAAGCCGAAGGACCACTGCACTCTAGAAGACACTGAAGTAGTGAAGGATTTTTCTGATGTGTTTCCAGCGGAGCTTGACTCTCTACCTCCTAGCCGAGAAGTGAAATTCACCATCGACTTAGTTCCGGGAGCGAAACCAGTATCGCAAACTCTGTACCGGATGGCACTGGCAGAGTTAAAAGAGTGAAAAGAGCAGTTGGAGGAGTTAGTGGGTCAAGGCTATATCAAACCGAGCACGTCACCTTGGGGAGCACCTGTGTTGTTTGTAAAGAAGAAGGACGGAAATCTGAGGCTATGCATCGACTACCGAGGGTTGAACAATTTAACAGTCAAGAACAAGTATCCCTTATCGTTGATTGACGAGCTATTCGACCAGTTGCAAGGATCCAGTTGCTACTCTAAGTTGGATCTGAGATAAGGGTACTACCAAGTGCGGATAAGAGAGGATGATATTCCCAAGACAGACTTCAACACCAGATATGGACATTACGAGTTCGTGGTGATGTCGTTGGGGTGACTAACGCTCCAGTAGTTTTCATGGACCTGATGCACCGAGTATTTCGACCTTATCTGGACAAGTTCGTGGTAGTCTTCATCGATGATATTTTGATTTACTTCAAGAGTCCGGAGGAGCATGCGGAGCATCTGAAGCTCGTATTGGAGAAATTGCGGGAGCACAAGCTGTACGCCAAGTTCAGCAAGTGCGAATCCTGGCTAGACAGTGTGGCATTCCTTGGCCATGTGGTGACCAAGGAGAGAATCAAGGTAGAGTCGGCAAAGGTTGAAGCGGTATCAGATTGGAAGTAGCCGTAGAATATTACCGAGATCCGGAGTTTCTTGGAACTGGCTGGTTACTACCGAAGGTTTATCAAGGGATTTTCGACACTTGCATTGTCGATGAATCAATTGTTGCGGAAGGATGTTCCATTTGTGTGGAATGAGAAATGCAAGAAAAGCTATGAAGAATTGAAGTGTAGACTGATGGCAGCACCGGTATTGAGTCTACTGGAGGAAGCGAAACCTTACGCACTGTATACTCACGCTTTGAAAGAAGGATTGGGAGCAGTGTTGATGCAGGACCGGAAGGTGATTGGTTATGCTTCTCGGAAGCTAAGACCTCATGAAGTGAACTACCCCACTCATGATCTGCAGCTGGCAGCTATAGTGTTCGCCCTCAAGAAATGGCGACACTACCTGTATGGAGCCGAATATGAGGTGTTTATCGACCATAAGTGTTTGAAGTATATCTTCACTCAAAAGGACCTGAACCTGAGGCAGCGAAGGTGGATGGAATTCCTAGAAGAATACCATTGTCCGATCAACTACCATCCCGGGAAGGCCAACGTTATGGCAGATGCCCTGAGCAGAAAAGTGAGAATGGCCAGACTGAAGGTACAGGAAATGCAAGCAGTTCAAGATGTGTTAGACAGAAGGGCAGAAGTACAAGACAAAAGAATTGTCATCAGCAATTTGAAGTTGGTGCCAGATTTGAAGCAGGAAATAGTGGAAGCTCAGCGAAGCAACGCCGAGTTTCAACTTTTCAAGGATAAGGAGCTTAAGTGGCCAGGCAGTGAATTCCGTTAAGATGAGGCGGGACTTTTTCATTTCAGAGATCGATTATGTGTGCCCGGAGAGCAGCAATTGAAGGACAGAATTTTGGAGGAGGCGCACAAGAGCAAGTATGCCATTCATCCGGGGGAAGTCAAGATGTACCAGGATTTGAAGAGAGCTTATTGGTGGCTGGGACTGAAGTGAGATGTGGTCAAATATGTTTCGACCTGTCTCACCAGCCAGAAAGTTAAAGTGGAGCATAAGAAGTCAGTGGGACTATTACAGCCATTGCCAGTGCCTGAATGGATGTGAGATGAGGTGACTATAGATTTCGTCACCGGACTTCCCATGTCAAGGACTCAAAAGGATGCTATATGGGTGGTGGTGGATCGACTAACCAAGTTGGCCCATTTCATACCGGTGAATGTGAGGGACTCGATGGAGAAGCTAGCTCAGATTTATGTTCGAGATATCGTCCGACTTCATGGAGTGCCTTCAAGCATAGTGTCAGACCGAGACCTGAGGTTTACGTCTCGTTTTTGGGGAAAGTTTCAAGAAGTAATGGGGTCGAATCTGAAATTCAGTATGACGGCGCATCCACAACCCGATGGGCAGTCAGAAAGGGTGATCCAAATATTAGAGGATATGTTGAGAGCCTGTGTCTTGGATTTCGGAGATAAGTGGATCGAGTGTGTACCGTATGCCGAGCTGTCATATAATAATAGCTACCAAGCCTCAATTGGGATGGCATCGTATGAGGCTTTGTATGGGCGCAAGTGTCAAGTACCGTTGTATTAGAGCTGGTCGAAAAATGGTCATGTGGGCAAAACCGGAGAGGTCTGTGTCCAAGAAATGTTAGATAAAGTGAAACTAATTCGGGAAAGGTTAAAAGCGGCTCAGAGCCGATAGAAGAGCTATGCAGACAACCGGTGAAGAGAATTAGAATTTCAAGTCGGAGACCGTGTATTTCTGAAACTAACACCAAATAGGGGAATTTTGAAGCATCCGAAGGGAGAAAAGTTAAATCTGAGATATTTGGGGCCGTTTCTGATTAAGGAAAGAATTGGACCAGTAGCTTACTAATTACACCTGCCGGATGGGTTGACGGGTATCCATGATGTGTTTCATGTGTCGTAATTGAAGAAGTATAATGCGGATCCCGACCATGTATTGAATGATGAACCGTTAGTGTGGCAACCAGACTTAAGCTACGTGGAGAAGCCTGTGCAGATATTGGACCGCAGTGTCAAAACTCTCCAGAATAAACAGATACCGATGGTTAAGATCCATTGGGAGCACCATGGCACGCAGGATGCCACATGGGAGTCAGAAGAATGGGTTAAGCGGAAGTATCCCGAGCTGAAATAGAGTTATGCTTGAATTTTGGGACGAAATTCTACTAAGGAGGGGAGGATGTGAAACCCCAATCAAAACCAACCTTAGAGTAAGGGGGTTGGGATTCATAACATACTTTATTGCATAATTAAATATATTTTTATTTGATTTTATGTGCCTTGGATTTGAGTTTTAATGCCTTGGAGGCTTGTTGGTGAATATTGAGTGAGAAGGGCAAAATGGTAATTTTTGCCTGCGGTGAAAATAGGGAGATAGCTTGAGGATTGAATAGGAAATAAGTTGCTAGTGAAAATAACAACAAGAGTTGTTGTGGTGTAGTGGTTAGAGCTTTGGAAATTAATTCTTGAGGTCTTGGGTTCAAATTCCATCATAGGAGTTTTAGCTTGGTTAAATTTTATTTTTGCTTGGGAAGTAATAATTTCGGCCTTAAGTGCTTAGAGTAGGGGAGTGATGATGTCCTAAGAGAGACATGTTAGGAGTATCCTCATTCTACTCCCTTGCCGTACTCGAATTTCCTAAGAGGAATTCATTTTTCCTTGATCATTGATTTTTCATTAGTTCTCAACTCATTAGTGTGATCATGTTGTTCTAGTCAGTTTCTTTCCAGAAATTTCAGTAAAGTGCTGTGGTCTTGTAGGATAAAATGTCTTAGTAAAAGACTTCTTATGGCCTGAAAATGTGGAAGAGCAGTGGGAGATTCCAAGAGGAAAAATTCCTCTAGTGAGCTTGCTAAAAATTAACTCTAGCTAGTTCATCTTCCTTCTTGGAATGAACTGAAATTTTCCATCTTATTGTACCTTTAAGGTGTCAAGTTTCTTAGCTAGCATTCCCTCCCAAATACGGCAAAAAAAATGGTCTTTTGGATCAGCTTGCAACTGAATTCTTTAGCCATTTTCGGACTGCTCAAAGCTGGAGCAAAATCAGGAAAAATTCCAGTACAAATCGCAACTTTGAGAGTCTAAAACTAAGCTGTTTTCTTCTAGATTTTGCTAAGAACTTTAGCCAAGTTTTTCCTCCATGAAGAAGGCTGGAGACCAGCCTTGAACACCCCTAAAATTCCCCTTCAAACTCACTGCATGATGGCTGTAAAATGGCAGTCGAAAAAGCTATCCAGAAATTCCAGCCTAGCGAAATTCTGTGCAGTCCAATTGTCCAGCTTTGTTTCCTAATCTTCCTCCAGCCGAAACACCGTCATTGTTCTACATAAACCTTCCTTAAACCTTCAGTAACAGAGCTCCATTATTGCCCTTAAGCTTCTGCACGAAATTCATACATGGCTGCCCGAAAATCTCTCCAACAAATCCCTGCAATTATGGTTGATGGATTTCCAAAATTCCGGCCACCATAGTGTAGCAACTTTCCATAATGTGTCCCTCAAATAACCAGACTTCTTCTTCACCATTATGCTCCCTATTTTCAGCCACCATAAGCTTCCTTAAATCAGCATTAATTCCACTGAAATTCTGCTCAAAGCAGTCGGCCATGGCAGACATCCAAAGCTCTCCAGCAATCAAGATATTCTAAAATATTTAGTTTCCAAATTTACTTCCTAAAAATATTCTTCAAGGATTTTAACAACTAGCCTTTCCTTTTCCCTTCCAAATTAGAGAACCAACCTCCTAAACCCTACAAAAAATTCGGCAGCCCTGATTCTCTCAGAATTTCGGCAGCTGCACAACACAATCTCTCAAATTCCTTCAACCTTCAAGAACACACATACTACACCAAGAACACCTACTTCTTCCTTTCACCTAATACCCCTCCAAACCACTTCAAACCTTCTGTAAAATCTCCAGATTTGACCTATTCACTGCCGTGAGTCCATCAACACCATTCTTAACATCAAACTCTGCAAATGAACTCGCTACTTCGGATCAAAACCAGAAAATTCTGTGAAGGTTCAAGAACACCTTCAAGGTAGGATTGTTCTAACAACTTCATCTTCTCCAATTTTGATCTCAAGTGAGAATACATGTGAATAAACATGCTAATGGTCTCACTCTCTCTCTCTCCCCCCCTCTCTCTCTCTCATTGCCGAAACTCTCTCTCTTGGCCAGATGGCTTCATCTTCCATGGTCATGCTATCTCCATCTTCCTTGGACAAATTTAGGCATCTAGGAGTTGAGATCCGTTCTAAACTCCTTCAGAGCATTCATCAACCAAGTAATTGCCTTCAATCTTTCTTTTAAATCCTATATTCATGTCTCTAGGATGTTGTTGTTAGAAGGTGGATTATGATAGGGTTTGAGTATGTATGGTTGAGATTGAAGCATGAATATATGTATGATTGTGAAGGATATGGGATTTATGCGTGGAAGGATTATCTTGGTTGATAGTATGATGATTTCAGGTTTGATGCATGTCATACGAGGTATTTGTGATGAAGTATGCTAGAAATTATGCCACCTTTGATGAATAGGATTTATATGCATGTTGGATTTTTGAAGCCATGATCAAATTTATGCTAGTAGTGGTTAGATCATGTCTTGATAAATGGAGATCTATGCTTGTATGCATGATTTGGATGATTTGATGAGTTGAAGGGCTGTATATGTTCATGATTGTGAATAACCATGGAAATATGATCATGATCTAGTTGTCCCTAAGCAAATTTCTATTTCATAAATAAAATATTTAATAATATAAGTTTGCTAGTGATTTCAAAAAACCCTAGGAAGGGTGGATTTGGAATATTATATTTATATAAAGGATAATTTAGTCAAATGAATAATAGTTTTAATAGAAAAATAAAATATATAGATATTTTATAAAATAATGAAAGCAACTAAAGCATTTTATGGAAATAATCATAATTACTAAAATACTTATTATTATAAATTTAATTATTATCTTTTAATCAAAGCTTATTAAAACTTATTTATTATTTTTCAAGCAAGACTCATTAAAATTCATTTTCAACTAACTTTGGTTATCAGTTATTTTCTATCAACTAAATTTTTAATAACTCATTATTTTCCCTAATAACCACTTGGGACTCTTGATAAAATAAACTCTAAATTTTTCTTAGCAAGATTTAAAATTTCAACATCTTGGAATTTATTTCCCAAACCATTAGTTATTTTAAATATCAGATTAGGCTCAACCTATAAACCTATTTATTTATTGTTTGGCCTTAAAGCTTGGGATACTAGGATCATGGTAGTAGCAAGTTGAGTTGATTTAAAATTGAGGAAGTGGATTGTGGCTTGAAATTGATTGTGATTTGTATTTGCCATGTGGGGTTAGGTTAACTGTTGGGGACCTCTTTATTGTGAGCAAGAATCTGATAAGCTCCTGCATAAAAACCTGATTGTTGAAAAATGTTTAATTATGGTAAGCTAAATGTAGAGTGCATGGACACTCATTTTTGTAAAGGCAATTGAGGGTTGTCTCCTGTTTTATTTCCGTCAGATGAGTTATTTGAAATTTAATAAGCAGATTTACTCAAATTCAGAACTCTTTCTGAAACTGTTTTTGACAAAGATTTTGGAAACCCTTAATTTCCATATTCAAGTGGAACTGTGTTTGTTCATTTTTCCCAAGTGGGATATGTTACGTTGAGTACTCAGTAAGGGTGGACTACTAGGGCTAGTCTTTGAGGGGTTAGGGTAAGTCTCTCAGTAGGTGGCCACCTCTGAGGGGTGAGTCCTTCCCGGATAGGACGTCAGTCCAGTGGGTCGTGCCGGTCCGATCTCGCAGTGTTCTTTTCAGTCAAGTGACTGTGTTTTGCCAGAATGGACACCCGGTTATTGTTTGGGTATAGAGAAGGAGGAGTATCTTACCTAGTAGGCCGATCACCTACTTTTGTTAGTCTACACAAAGTGTGGCATTCTGACCGGCGGTATGCAAAAGTGTGGCATGCTGACCATTTGGTTATGGGGCCCGACGTGTGGTAACACGTAATCCTTTCTTTTGAGTGGTTGTTTTTCTAAATTATGTATGGCTGGAAAAGCCAAAACACCATTCTTGCTTTTGGCGGATGTTTATTGCTTGCCAGTGATCTCTTATAAATTTCGTGAGGTTTGCTGAAGAATTTCGACCTTAGCCTTGAAGAGACAAAGCTGGAAAAATTTCAGGAATTGAAGCTCAAGAACACTTGGAATTAAAATAGTTTTGGTGCAGAATTTTTTGTCCACTTGGCACGATTTTGCAGCTGGATTCTAAAGGTGTTTGAAGGTCTTTTAATGGTGGTTTTCCAGTCTTCATCTTGAAGAAGAACTGAGGAAGTTCCAGTTGTTCATATTTTCTAACGAGTAGCTTCAAGTTCATGTTCAATGTTGCTAGTTTACAGAAAAAAATTCTTGTTTGGGACTGTTTGTACAGCTCCGAAAATTAAAGGAATTTCCAGCCTTCTTCCTCACATAAAATTACTAGTTTTCTTGGAAAAACTAGGTAGGAAAACTTACTACAATTTTCCAAAATAGCATTGAAGGAAATATAAAAAAATTTCTAGATTTTTTTACCAAAACATGAACAAGATGAAGATAGAGTTTTTAAGGAATAGCTATGGTGTTTTTTCTTAGAACCTCTACCTATTTTCCCTCCTTACTTTCGACCATCTCTACTTACAAGAGCTGGGATTTTTGAATTCTAAACATAGGGAATTATCTTAGAAATTTTTTTATTAGAAATAGATTAATGAATTAAGAGTACTTTAAATTTCAAAGATGGTAGAACAAGGCTAGCAAAATTAAAAAGGACTAGAATTCTTTTTAAGACAAGACCACATGGTGAAGCTATTACCAGTATGTCTTCCTTAAGACAACACTCCTACCTTTAAGGAATTTAAGGAAAATGAAAATTCAAACATTGGTAAGATAAATATGAATAAAACTTAAGTGATGGGATTTGAACTCAAGACATTACAGATTAAATCACAAAGCTATAACCACTTAACCACATTAATTCGTTTTTTTATTTTCTCAATGAAATATTCTTCTCATCTAAACCTCAAGGCATCTTCCTATTTTGACCTCAAGCAAAATTACCTTTTTACCCTTTCTACCCGACAAGCACAAATAAATCATTTAACCTATAAAACTACGATTCTAAGGCACGTAAAATCATTCAAAAGGTATATTTTATGCATGATGACATGATATGCATCCCTACCCCCTTACTCTAGGGAAGGCTTTAGGTGGGGTTTCACATCGCTGCTCTTCCAATTCCTTTTCTTTGGCATGAATGTCCAGCGATGGTGTTTTATGTTCTTCTTTTCCTTTTTCTTTTGAACTCCCTACATCATCATCCTCATTTCTTGATGTATAAATATTAGATTCGTCAAAGACAACATATACAGATTCTTCTACACATAGAGTTCTCTTATTGTACTATCTATGTTCATTTTTATTAGAAGAATATCCATAGAATACAACCTCATTAGATTTGCTATCAAAATTTTCAAGATTGTCTCGGGTATTAAGAACAAAAGTTTTGCAGCCAAATACTTAAAAATAGGATATTAATGGAGTTTTTTCAAACATAAGCTCAAAGGATGTCATTTTTAGAAAAGGTCTTAGCATTACTCGGTTAATAATATAGCATGTTGTATTATCAGTTTCAGCCAAAAAGTATTTTGGAAGAGAGTTTTCACAAATCATGAATCTAGCTATTTCTTGCAAAGTTCTATTTTTCCTTTCAACAACACCATTTTGTGGAAGGGTTTTAGCAGCTGAAAAGTTGTGAAGGACTCCATTTTCAACACAAAAAAATGTAAAAACTCAGTGTTATAAAATTCTCTGCCATTGTCACTCCTAATAGAAATCAATTTGCATCCAAGAGAATTTTGGATATGCTTGAATAATTTAGAAAATTCAGAGAATGCCTCATCTTTTTGCCCAAAAAACAAAGTCCAACTAAATCTTGAGAAATCATCTATTAGAACATAAGCATACCTCTTACCACCAAGGCTAGTCGTCTTCGCCGATCCAAACAAATCCAAATATATTAATTCAAGGGGTTTTGATGTGTAAATCATTTTCTTGGGCTTAAAGGAGTTTTTAATCTGTTTTTCAAATTGGCATGCATCACATATTTTGTTTTTATCAAACCTCATTTTGGGCAAACCCTTAACAAATTCTTTTGAAGATAATTTATTTAGCAAAATCAAATGATACATGGCCTAGCCTTCTATGCGAAAGATAGCCATCATTATCTTGCACAGAAAGACATCTAATATCATGAGCCATAAGATCATCAAGATAGAATACATATACTTTTCCAACATAGTTAGCAACAAAAATTGTTTCATTACTTGAGCTGTCCATAACAGATTAAGAATATTTGTCAAAAATAACTTTGCAATCAATTTCACGTAATTAACTAATGCTAAGCAAGTTATATTTCAGTTCATCAATTAATAATACTTGTTTGATAATGATTGAAGATCCTTTACCAATGTTACCTATGCCAAGTATCTTTCCTTTCTTCTTGTCTCCAAAGGTAACAAACCCATCATATGTAGCTTGAACATCTTGTAATAGCGCTGCATTTCCGATCATATGTCTTAAGCATCCACTATCCAAGAACCACTTTGTAAAGCTCATTTTCTCCAGTGAATGTTCCTATATATGAGATGGGAGATTGATTTTTGGTACCCATATTTTCTTAGATCCATAGGGGTTAGCAATGATTCTTTCAATTCTTCAATCAGTTTTCATTTCTAATCCTATGCTTTTCCTAATGTGATACCCAGATGAATTGTGTCCATTTCAACCATACTAAGTGCAACAGGGTAATTTATGTTTGAGGAGCTTGCTTTACAAAATACGACTTGTATTTTCCTATTTTGGGCACTTTACATTAGCTAATACCATTTCTATTTCCAGCAATCCATTGTACTCCAAGAAGATTATTCAAATTGCTTTGGCCATCAGTGAATTTTTCAATGTAAGTAGTATGATCATCAACTTTTATTTTCATATTATCAAATTCAAAAATCATAACTTTAAGATATGAGACTTTATCATGCAAGCATTTATTCTCAAATGTAGAACAATTCAAGAAGGTAGAAGTGATTTCTTTTTCAACATTTAAACATCACGTAGAGTCAAGTAAAATTTTGTTGTCACTTACTAAAGTGTCATACTCATTTGATAAGAAATCAATTTTTATTTTCATTTCATTATTTCTTCTTGACAATGTTTTTATTTCACAGAACATATCAACGAGAAGTTCATTTGGATCATCAATATTATCACAAATAGAATCATGCAATTTAGCTACAAGATTAGATGAGAAGGAGTTTACCTTATCCTCCACTACCATGAAGCATATGTTAGCAATTTCATTTTCAGAATTTGCATTTTCCTCATATTTGGACTCATTTTGATCCTAAGTTCCCATCAGCCCTTTTCCTTTCTTTGTTTTCAAACCATTCTTTTTCTTTTTGAGCATATTAGCTTCTTTCTCTTTAGCTATTGGGCAGTCTGGAATGAAGTGTTCGGTACTCTTGCATTCATAGCATCGAGGCTTGAAAAATGAAGTTTGTCCATTCCTTTTTGCAAACATCTTCCCTCTTTTAATTTTTCCCTTTTTTGAACATTTTTCTGATTTTTTTTTTTTTTTGCAATCATTTCCAATTCTTCAATATCCACTTCAGTTCCATCGTCACTATTAGATTGACTGTTGTCAGTATCTTTATAAATAGTTTTTAGTGTTGTTCTTCTTTTACCTTTGCCACTATCATCATAGTCTTGTAACCTTTTGAGCTTTATTTCATGAGTTAAGAGAGAGTCAATGAGCTCTTCAGTAGGTAAGGTTGTTAAATCTTGTGATTCTTCCATAGCCAAAGCATTGGGTTGCTAGTTCTTTCGGAAGGCATCTAGAAATTTTCTATTTTGTTCACCAAGGGAATTGCTCTTCCTTTAAGCCTTAAGTCTATTTGCAATGTTTGTGAATCTAGTGAATATATCAGTTATGCTATCATTTGGCTTCATAGTAAATAATTCGTAATCATGAATCAAAAACCCCAACATCGATTTCTTCA
Organism: Voacanga thouarsii; assembly: GCA_026120185.1. NCBI lineage: Eukaryota > Viridiplantae > Streptophyta > Magnoliopsida > Gentianales > Apocynaceae > Voacanga > Voacanga thouarsii. Next base: position 112,079 of record JANUWF010001131.1, read on the forward strand.
CTTGATTTGTCCCCTCATGGGTGACTTTAAGCAATCTCCATATGTTATGGGTTGAATCATAGCCACTTACTCTTTTATATTCTGTGGCATCAAGGGCATAACATAGAATGTTCATAGCTTGAAAATTCAATGTCATTTTGGCATTGTCTTCAACATCATATTTATCACTTTGTTTTGGAACTATTCGACCTTCAACACTTCTACAAGAAACATATGGTCCTCTTTTAATTAATTTCCATAGCTCAAAATTAATTGAGCAAACATAGATCTTCATACAATTTTTTCAGAATGTGTAATTACTCCCAGTGAACAAAGGGGGTCTATTTGTCAAAGATCCCTTAACATAGGGAATGGAGGAAATATTTCCTATAAGGATCTTTTCTACAAGGCTGCATAGCTGAAGAAAAGTAGACCAAGGCTCTAATACTAAATGAAAAATCGTAGAGGGGGATGAATATGGTTTTTGGAAAATTTAAAATAATTTTCTAAAAAGGGATCTATTTTTTGATGTTCTCCTTTTGATTTCCAAATCAAGGAGTTTGCAAAAAAGAGTTTTGAGCAACCTTAAGGATTCGACTAGGATCCGAATGAAATGAGACAACCAAGGTACCACCAATATAAAAATGAGAATGGGTTGGTAAGGGTCATAAATAATTTTTTTGAATGATTGAACTTATTGAGCACAGAAATTTGCAACCTGTCATAATTTAAATGCTAGGAAGATGAACACAAGATTTAAGTGGTTTAATCCTCCAAGATCAACATCCACTACATTAAGCTCACACTTAAGGATTTGAACCCGATTTCTATAAACTCAAGTCAACACAATGGTGTTTTCCTACACCAATTACAAGTGAGGATCACCACACTTGGTTTTAACCAAACCAATCAATCAACTACAAATCATGGCTCACCCCAAATAGAGTTTACACCACGACCTGGATATACAAAAAAGGATTATAAGAATGAAGCAGAGGTAGCTTACACTTTTGAGCAAATGTGCAAACAAATGAGCAAAAACAACCTTTACCTTTTGAAACAATTAGATTTCACTTTGAAGCATTAATGAAAAGGGAGATTTTTGTATTCTAGAGAGTAAGAGTGTATCTTAGAAAGATGTGACAAAAATTTTACATTAAAATCGAGCATTAAAATCTTCAATAGAGGTAAAAAGTTAAACTCCCAAGGCTAGAAAAGACTAGTTTCTCACTGTCAGACTTTCCAGAGTTTTGGACTCAAGGATCAAATGATGATGCGTCTAAATGGTGAGTCCAAAATGGCCCTTTTCTAGGCAGAAATATTTTGACACTATTCACTGAGTTTTGGACGATGCTTTTAGATGCAGAGCCATCAGAACAATTTAATCCAAAATTTGGAAGACTCAATACTTTAAAATCTTTTTACTTTTGTGCTTTAATGTAGAAATGAAATGAAATATAAGGTGAAGAAGATATAGGAATTTATATAATATACCATAACAAACGATTCCTGGTCGAAAATTCTTTTACAAGGACATCATGATCTTGCGAGCTCTTTGGTTGAAACTATACTTGATCAATCACCATTTTGGATTCTATTTCCTTAAGAGCTTCTTATCAACCTTATTTACATTCCTTGAAAGAACTGGGTTCAACCATATCCTATCATATGTAAGTCACACAAGTTAGTCCTCATCAATATTTGTCATAAGTCAAAACACAGGAGAATGCCCTTTGGACTAACAAAAACCTTAAGATCAAAATCTCTAAGAAATTTTAGAATGGAAAATTTTTGAAATTATTAAGATCTTAACTTAAATAAAATTAATCTATAAGGAAATATTTCTCGAATGATATAAACATTAACAAAGAAATATTTTTATGGATTTAGGTATTTTATTTGAACTTCAAGCAGAGCTTAATTGAAAATTTTCAAATGATATATTTTTGAGAAAACCCTTATTCCAAAACTAGGTAGGAGAGGGATTCCAATAGTCCCACGACTTCTATCACGATCCTCATTAGAGATTGTAGGTCTCCTCGCATCACCCTGGGAGTGAACCCGTGCAGGATGGAAATACCACAATGATCTAGAATTAATGAAGGGATGTAATTAATGACCCAGGACACGTACTATGATCGGCCAACCTATGTTGGAGATTATAGTACAAGGTATGTCCATAAGAAATGAAAATAAATGACCATCCCCTTTATGAAGTTATCTTATAGATCATTTCCTAAAAGGAAAATTAATTTGTGGTGGTTAACATACTTAGCTTAGGAAACTATTAATCTTCACAGGAAGTTATGTCAGTTTTCCTAAGAATCAAATTAATCATGACAAAGATAATAGTAATTGGGTTAGCTATTATCAGTTTAATATGAGAATAGAGTTCACAAAATTATTTTATTTCCAAAATTCTGAAAATTTATTTTATTTTTCAAATTTCAAAAATGGTTGGCGGAGGTTCTTTCAGTCCCGTAGCCATTATTCTTATCGAGAATAAGCTAAAGGGTGCAAATTATGTGGACTGGAAGAAGAACCTGGACATAATACTCATAATCGAGGAGTATAAGCATGTCATTTACGAGACCTACCCTATGATCGGGTAAGATTCTACCGCTAAAGAGCACGGGACAGAAAAGGCATAGAAAAAGGCTGACAAGATAGTTCAATGCTATATGCTAGCCTCTATGTCGAATGTGCTCCAATCCAAACATGACCACATGGAACTGCATATGAATTAGTACGCATTAGCTATAATGTTCGTAGATAAAAGCCAGCCCGCAAGGCAGAAGGCTCTTCAAACAGTAATTAACACCAAGATGGCTGATGGACCATCAGTCAAAGAGCATATGCTTAAGATAATTGCTGCTTTCAAGAAAGCAGAAGTCTTGGGGGCTGCCATTGACCCTAAGAGCCAAGTGGACATGGTTGTTAAATCTCTACCAGGCTCCTTTACTCCGTTTAAATTTAGTTATAACATGAATAAGTAAAACACGAGTTTAACTGAGTTGATGAAGGAGCTCTAGGTGGCAGAGAAGGTCATAAAGCCACACAATAGGGCTATGATGGCTTCTTCGTCATGAACTGGGCCCAACCCCAGAAAGTTCAAGAAGAAGAAAGGGAATGCTGTGCACCAGCCTAAGTCCTAGCCCAATGATAAACTTAAGGGGAAATGATTCAAATGTGGGAAGAACGGGCACTGGAAAAAAGAGTGTCTAAATCTTCAGGCCATGAAGAACCTTACAAGTAATGTTTTCTATCTAGAGTCTATATCAATAGTTGGATCAACTTCTAGTTAGATTGTTGATTTATGAGCCATTGATCGTATCTGTAACTCCTTACAAAGGTTTAGAAAGATTAGAAGACTCTAGAAGGGCGAACATGGACTACGCGTTGGAAATGGAGCACATGTGAAACCCCGGTAAAAACCAATCTTAGAGTAAGGGGGTTGGGATGCATATCATACTTTATTTCATAACTAAATATATTTTCATATGATTTCTATGTACTTTGGATTTGATTTTTATTGTCTTGTTGGTGAGTATTGTGTGAGAGGGGCAAAATGGTAATTTTTACCCGAGGTGAAAATAGGGAGATAGATTGTGGATTTAATAGAAAATAATTTTTCTAGTGGAAATAGCAACAATAGTTGTTGTGGTTTAGTGGCTAGAACCTTGGAATTAATTCTTGAGGTCTTAGGTTTAAATTCCATCATAGAAGCTTTAGCTAGACTAAATTTTATTTTTGCTTGGGGGGAATTGGTTTCGGCCCTAAGGGCCTAGAGCAAGGAGTGATGATGTCCTAGGAGAGACATGATAGGAGTAATCTCATTCCACTCCTTTACTCTACTCGAAATTCTTAAAGGGAAATTCATTTTTCCTTGATCTTTGATTTTCCTCAATTCTCAACTCCTTAGTTTGATCAAGATGTTCTAACCTTTTTCTTTCCAGAAAATTCAGTAAAGTGCTGAGGTCTTTTAGGACCAAAGTGTCTTGGTAAAAGACTTCTTATAATCTGAAAATATGGAAGAGTTGTGGGAAATTCCAAGAGGAAAAATCCCTCTAGTGAGCTTGCTAAAATTTCATTCTAGACTAGTTCATCTTCCTTCATGGAATGAGCTGAAATTTTCCAGCTTGTTGTACCTTCAAAATGTCGAGCTTCTTAGCTAACATTCCCTCCCAAATGCTTCCAGAAAAATGGCCTTAAGTTCAGCTTGAAACATGAATTATTTCTGCCATTTTCGGACTGCTCAAGGGCTGTATAAAACCAGTGAAAGTTCTGGGCAAAATCGCAGCTATGAAGGTTCAAAACCAAGCTGTTTTCTTCCAAATTTTGTGCAGCACCTTAGCCATGTTTTTCCTCCATGAAGAAGGCTGGAAACCAGCCTTAAATACCCCTGAAACCCCCCTTCAAACTCTCTGCAACTAGGCTGGAAGTGGCAGTCAAAATTCGGCCCAGAAAATTACTCTGCAGCGGAAAAAAAACTGTACAGAAGAATTCCCAGCTTTGTTTCCTATTTTCCTTCCAGCCGAAACACCAACCTACTTCTGCAAAAACCTTCCTTAAACCTCCATTAACAGAGCTCCATTGTTTTCCTCAAGCTTCTGGACGAAAGGCAGCAATGGCTGTCCAAAAATCTCTCCAACAAATCCCTGCAACTTAGCTTGATTGGTTTCCAAAATTTCAGCCATCTTGTTTAGCAACTTTCCATAAAATATTACCCTATTGACCAGACATCTTCTTCACCATTGTGCACCTTAATTTCAGCCATCATAAGCTACCTTGAACCAGCTTTAATTCCTCAGAACAGCTGCTCAACCATTCGGCCATAGTAGACCTTCAAAGCTGTCCAAATAATCAAGATATTCTTAGAATATTTAGTTTCCAAAATCACTTCCAAAAAGATTCTACCAAGATTGTAACAACTAACCTTTCCTTATCCCTCTCAAATTAGAGAAAACATCCTCCTAAACCCTACAAAATTTTGGCAGCCCTAATTCCACAGAATTTCGGCAGCTACAACATCCATTCTCTCGATTTTTCTTCAGCCACCAAGAACACACACTACACCAAGAACACCTACTACTTACTTTCACCTAATACACCATTAAACCACTTCAAACCCTCACGAAAATATCCAAATTTAGTCTACTCACTGCTGTGAATCCATCAACACCATTCTTAACATCAATCTCCACGAATCATCTTGCTACTTCGGATCAAAACCAGAATTTTTTGTGAAGGACAAGAACGCAATCAAGGTAAACTTATTCTAGCAACTTCATCTTCTCTAACGTTGATCTCTAATGAGAACCTATGCGAATAAACATACTAATGATTTCTTCTTCATCTTCTCTCTGTCTCTCTCTCTCTCTCATGGCCGAAATCACTCTTCTTTGGCCGGATGACTTCTCCTTCCATAATCTTGTTCTCGCCATCTCTCTTGGACAAGGTTAGCCATCTAGGAGTTGGGATCTACTCTAAACTCCTTCAAAGCATTCATCAACCAAGGATTCTTTCAAACTCTAGAATCATGTCTCTAGGATGATGTTGTTAAAAGATGATTGACGATGGTATTGACTATGTGTTGTTGATGACTGAAGCACGAGTACATGTATGATTGTGAAGGAGATGAGATTTATGCATGGAAGGATTATATTGGTTGGTGGTATGTGGAATTGAGTTTGATGCATGTCATAGGTAGTATGTGTGATGAAGTATGCTAGAGATTATGTCACCTTTCGTGAATAGGAGTTATATGCATGACTAGAATATTGAAGCCATGATCATGTTTATGGTAGTAAATGTTAAATCATGTCTTAATAAATTTAGATCTATGCCTATATGCAAGATTTGGATGATTTAATGAATTGAAGGATTGTGTATGTTCTTGATTGAGGATGGCCATAGAAATTTGATCATGATCTAGTTGTCCCTAAAACTAATTTTCACTTTATGCATAAAATACTCAATAAAATAATATTGCTAGTATTTTCAAAAAACCCTAGGAAGGGTAGATTTGGAATTATTATATATATAAAGGATATTTTAGTCAAATAAATTATAATTTTTCTAGAAAAAAAATATTATTTAAAATAAAGAGATCAATTAAAGCTTTATGAGAATGATTCATAATTAGTAAAATATTTACTAAATCAAAACCCTTAAGGATTTACTTATTATATTCCAAGAAAGGCTTATTAAATTTAATCTCAACTAGTTTTAGCTATCAATTATTTTCTAACAACTAAACTATCATTAAATCACTATTTTACCTAGCACCATCTATGACTCTTGTTCAAATAAACTCTAAATTTTTCCTAACAAGGTTTAAACTTTCAACTTCTTAGAATTTATTTCCCAAACCATTAATTATTTTAAATAACAAATTAAACTTAGCTTATAAACCTATTTAGTTATTATTTTATCTTAAAGCTTGGGACACTAGGATCATGGTAGTAGTGAATTAAATTGATTTAAAATTGAGGAAGTGGTTTGTGACTTGAAATTGATTAAGATTTGTATTTACCCATGTGGGGTTAGATCAGCTGTTCGAGACCCTGTTGTTGTGAGCAAGAATCTGGTAAGCTCCTGCATAAAACCTATCGATGTGAAAAATGTTTTCCGTATGGTAAGCTAAATGTGGAGCGTATGGACACTCGTTTATCTGAAGGCAATTGAGGGTTGAATTCGTTCTTATTTCCAACACTTAAATTATTTAAAAGCAAATGAGTAGATTTTCCAAACTTAAAACTCTTTCCAAAACTTATTTCTCCCAAAACTTTGGAAACCCTCAAATTGCTATTTTCTTGAAGAGCAATGCTTCATTCATTTTGTCCCAAGTGGGAAACGTCGTTGAGTACTCAATAGGGGTGGACTACTAGGACTAGTCTTTGAAGGGTTAGGGTAAGTCTCTCAGCAGGTGGCCACCTCTGAGGGGTGAGTCCTTCCCGGATGAGATGTCAGTCCGTTGAGTCGTGCCGGTCCGAGCTAGCAGTATGTTTTCAGTCAAGTGACTGTGTTTTGCCGGAATGGACACCCGGTTGTTATTTGGGTATAGAGAAGGAGGAGTATCTTGCCTAGTAGGCCGATCACCAACTTTTGTCAGTCTGCACAAAGTGTCGGCATTCTGACCAGTTATGGGGTCCAACATGTGGTAACCCATATCCCTTTCTTTCGAGTGGTTGATTTCATTACTTATGTACGGCTAGATAAGCCAAAACGCCACTCTTGCTTTTGACTAATGTTTGATGCTTGCCAATGTTTCTCTTATAAAAGTTTCACACTTTGCATCCACGAACTGTTTTCACTAAACACCCAAAGCACACACGGACTTACTGAGATTTCTGTCTCATCACCTTTTTATCAAGATTTCAGGTTGATTCTGCTGTGGGGTCGAGTAGCTAGTACTATCTGCCTTGGAAAAGAATGTCTCTTTTGATTTTATGTATTGCTTTGGGAAGACGAGAGTGGATAATTTTATTTATGGTTTTTGTTTTGGAGTTTCATGGATTTACTCTTGGAGTATTTTGGGTTGTAATAAATTTTTAAGTGAAAGTATTATTTTATTTCAGCCATTTTATTTGTGTGACCTAGTTATAAAGACTCCTTGTCCTTTTTACGGGGTGACATCCCCAGCCCTGGTGGGCCTAGGCTTTGGGGTGTTACAAGTGGTATCAGAGACTAGGTTATAGGCAAATATTGCTGATATATGTTTTATTTATTTAAGTTTAAATCTTATCTATGCTATCTTGTTGATGTTGTAGGATGGTTAGACTGCTTAGGACAGCAAGGAAAGGGCAGCAGTGGCACCCGCCTTACTATCTAGACCAGGAGGACCTTCCAGTTCCCCAGTCTGCCCCTCAGCCAGTTGTCCCTATAGAGGATAACAATGATGTTGAGGTTATCCCTATGGTGGATAACAGTGATGATGAGCTTGATCTTATGGAGGATAGCAGTGAGGACAAGGTCCAGATCCTTGAACCACCTCCAATCCCGGTGATAGATATAAGCTCTGACAGTGAGGATGAAGTGATGCTAGTGGAGCCTGAACCCCACCCTCCTAATCCTGAAGTGGATTTAGCAGTAGCTAGTGATGACCCGGGGGAGATCGACTATGAGTCTCCACCTAGGCCTTCCTTCGTCCATTCCTTTAGCCGAGTTGAGCCCGGTGAGAGCTCTAGGCACCTTGGGAAGAAACCAATAAAGGGATTTGCTAGCGGGGATAGGGTGGATTTTTCCAAGAACACCGGAGGTTGGTTGTATGAGGCCGATGATGAGGGTTTGGATGAGGATTAGAGAGTTAGGAGATATTTTGCTTGGATGATTATTTAATTACTGTCTTTTGAGAACTAGTTTGTCAAAGATTTTCAATTCTATGTTCTGTTCACAATCCTAGATTTATGCAAGTCAACTTTTGAAATCAAAATTATGAGCAATTCTTTAAATAAGTTTGCATATGATTTCTTTCTACTCACACTTAACCATGCATGTATGCACAACTAAAATGATTTGATGCTTGAGTGCATTCACTTGACATCTGGGGTATGGTTTAGAATAGCACCCAAGCGTCGTGCAGCTTCTTCAGCCAAAAGGATTCCGGAGGCAGACCATGTAGCACCGGAAGTTGGAACTGAGCAGATGCAATCACCCAATCCGGGTAATGGACAAAGTGATCCTGAGATGGGAATGGGGACGGATGCCTCGACTGATGTGTCAATGGGCCAGGCACTCAGTAAGGTGACCAAGATTCTTCAGACTTTGGTCGAGCGGAGGAACCCTAGAGGGGAAGACGAGGCGTTAGAGAAGTTCTTGAAATTCCAACCGTCCATCTTTATGGGTGAAGCCGAACAAGATCAGAAGGCCGAGCAATGGGTCGAGCAAATGGAGGACATCTTCGCAACGCTCCAGTACTCGGAGGAGCAGATGGTTAAGTTTGCAGCATTTCGGTTGAGAGGACCAGCTCGAGCATGGTGGCAGCGGGTCCAAGAGGACTGGGTGGTGGATGAGCAAGAATGGGCATGGTCCAACTTCGTTGAAGCCTTCAGGGCTGAGTACATCCCACAGTGGATTGTGGAGAAGCGGGAGGACGAATTTCAGAATCTGAGGCAGGGGAGCATGTTAGTGGCTCAATATGCGGCGCGATTCACGCAATTGTCTAATTACTGCCGAAGATTGGTGGATACCGAGCAGAATAGGACGAGGCAATTTATCAATGGGCTAAGACCGGAATTGATGAGAGCATTGGCACCTGCCCCACCGACAACTTACTCGGGGGCGGTGGACGCGGCTACTCGCACAGAGAATGAGGACCGCAACAGGATGGCGGCCAAGCCTTTCCAACCACCAGGACAGCTGCAGGGACATTTCCTGAGGCGGCAACCTCACAAACACCCGGCCAACCATCAATGGCAGAACCGGGGAAAGCAAGCTTGGACAGCACCAGTTGGACCTGCGCCGAATCTCCCAACATGCAGGTAGTGTGGGAAGAAAGGCCACTTCGAGAGAAATTGCTGGTCCAATAGTGGAGATAGAAAGTGCTACCACTGTGGTGACCCGAACCACCTGAGGAATACCTGCCCTAAGTTGCATCGAGTCGAACAAGGAAACCCGGCTCAGAACCCGGGGCCCAGCCGAGCTAACACCACGGGAGCATCCGGGAGTGGAGCACTGAAGCAGCAAGTGAAGGCCAAGGTATTCGCTCTCAACAGAGAGGAAGTTGGGGCTAATGCAGCGGTGGTTGAAGGTACGTTCACTATTTAAGGACGTTCCGTTAATGCTTTGATTGTTCCTGGCTCTACTCATTCCTATATAAACAAGTTGTGTGCATATCATTTGGGTTGGGATGGAGTGCAGCTACCTTTCATTTTAGAGGTAAGCACACCTTTGGGGAAAGTTCCAAGAGGCAATGGGATCGAATTTGAAATTTAGTACGACGGCGCATCCGCAGACCGATGGGCAATTAGAAAGGGTAATCCAAATATTGGAAGATATGTTGAGAGCCTGTGTCCTGGATTTCGAGGATAAGTGGATCGAGTGTGTACCGTATGCCGAGCTATCTTATAACAATAGCTATCAAGCCTCGATTGGGATGGCACCGTACGAGACTTTGTATGGGCGCAAGTGTCCGGTACTGTTGTATTGGAGTTGGACGGAGGATGGTCATGTGAGCAAAACCGGAGAGGTCTGTGTCCAAGAAATGTTGGATAAAGTGAAACTGATTCGGGAAAGGTTAAAGGCGGCTCAGAGCCGGCAGAAGAGCTATGCGGACAATCGGCGAAGGGATCTAGAATTTCAAGTTGGGGACCATGTATTTTTGAAGCTGACACCGAATAGGGGAATTTTGAAGCATCCGAAGGGCTAAAAGTTGAATCCGAGATATTTGGGGCTGTTTTTTATTAAGGAAAGGATTAGACCGGTAGCTTACCGATTAGACCTGCCCGATGGGTTGACGGGTATCCACGATGTGTTCCATGTGTCGCAATTGAAGAAGTATAATGTGGCTCCCGGTCATATATTGAATGATGAACCGTTGGTGTTGCAACCAGACTTGAGATACGTGGAGAAGCCTGTGCGGATATTGGACCGCAGTGTCAAAACCCTACGAAATAAGCAGATACCGATGGTTAAGATTTAGTGGGAGCACCATGGCAGGCAGGATGCCACATGTGAGTCAGAAGAATGGGTTAAGCGGAAGTATCCCGAACTGAAATAGAGGTATGCCTGAATTTCGGGATGAAATTCTTCTAAGGAGGGGAGGATGTGAAACCCCGATCAAAACCAACCTTAGAGTAAGGTGTTGGGATGCATATCATACTTTATTTCATAACTAAATATATTTTCAAATGATTTCTATGTGCTTTGGATTTGATTTTTATTGTCTTGAGGTCTTGCTGGTGAGTATTGTGTGAGAGGGGCAAAATGGTAATTTTTGCCCGAGGTGAAAATAGGGAGATAGATTGTGGATTTAATAGAAAATAATTTTTCTAGTGGAAATAGCAACAAGAGTTGTTGTGGTTTAGTGGTTAGAACTTTGGAATTAATTCTTAAGGTCTTAGGTTCAAATTCCATCATAGAAGCTTTAGCTAGATTAAATTTTATTTTTGCTTGGGGGGAATTGGTTTCGGCCCTAAGGGCCGAGAGCAAGGAGTGTTGATGTCCTAGGAGAGACATGATATGAGTAATCCCATTCCACTCATTTACTCTACTCGAAATTCTTAAAGGGAAATTCATTTTTCCTTGATCTTTGATTTTCCTCAATTCTCAACTCCTTAGTTTGATCAAGATGTTCTAGCCTTTTTCTTTCCAGAAAATTCAGTAAAGTGCTGAGGTTTTTTAGGACTAAAGTGTCTTGGTAAAAGACTTCTTATAGTCTGAAAATATGGAAGAGTTGTGGGAAATTCCAAGAGGAAAAATCCCTCTAGTGAGCTTGCTAAAATTTCATTCTAGACTAGTTCATCTTCCTTCATGGAATGAGCTGAAACTTTCCAGCTTGTTGTACCTTCAAAATGTCGAGCTTCTTAGCTAACATCCCTCCCAAATTCTGCCCGAAAAATGGCCTTAATTTCAGATTGAAACATGAATTATTTCTGTCATTTTCGGACTGCTCAAGGGCTGTACAAAACTAATGAAAATTCTGGGCAAAATAGCAGCTTTGGAGGTTCAAAACCAAGCTGTTTTCTTCCAGATTTTGTGAAGCACCTTAGCCATGTTTTTCCTCCATGAAGAAGGCTGGAAACCAGCCTTGAATACCCCTAAAACCCCCCTTCAAACTCTCTACAACTCGGCTAGAAGTGGCAGTCGAAATTCGGCCCAGAAAATTACTGTGCAGCGGAAAAAAAAACTGTGCAGGAGAATTCCCAGCTTTGTTTCCTATTTTCCTTCCAGTCGAAACACCAACCTACTTCTGTAAAAACATTCCTTAAACCTCCATTAACAGAGCTCCATTGTTTTCCTCAAGCTTCTGGACGAAAGGCAGCAATGGCTGTCCGAAAAGCTCTCTAACAAATCCCTGCAATTTAGCTTGATTGGTTTCCAAAATTTCAGCCATCTTGTTTAGCAACTTTCCATAAAATCTTACCCCATTGACCAGACATCTTCTTCACCATTGTGCACCTTAATTTCAGCCATCATAAGCTACCTTGAACCAGCTTTAATTCCTCAGAACAGCTGCTCAACCAGCCGGCCATAGTAGACCTTCAAAGCTGTCCAAACAATCAAGATATTCTTAGAATATTTAGTTTCCAAAATCACTTCCTAAAAATATTCTACCAAGATTGTAACAACTAACCTTTCCTTTTCTCTCTCAAATCAGAGAAAACTTCCTCCTAAACCCTATAGAATTTCGACAGCCCTAATTCCACAGAATTTCAACAGCTACAACATCCATTCTCTCGATTTTTCTTCAGCCACCAAGAACACACACTACACCAAGAACACCTACAACTTGCTTTCACCTAATACACCAACAAACCACTTCAAACCCACACGAAAATCTCCAGATTTAGTCTACTCACTGTTGTGAGTCCATCAATACCATTCTTAACATCAATCTCCACAAATCATCTTGCTACTTCGGATCAAAACCAAAATTTTTTGTAAAGGACAAGAACGCAATCAAGGTAAACTTATTCTAGCAACTTCATCTTCTCTAACCTTGATCTCTAATGAGAACCTATGCGAATAAACATACTAATGATTTCTTCTCTCTCTCTCTCTCTCTCTCTCTCTCTCTCATGGCCGAAATCACTCTTCTTTGGCCGGATGACTTCTCCTTCCATAATCATGTTCTCGCCATCTCTCTTGGACAAGGTTAGCCATCTAGGAGTTGGGATCTACTCTAAACTCCTTCAAAGCATTCATCAACCAAGTAAGTACCTTCAATCTTTCTTTTAAACTCTAGAATCATGTCTCTAGGATGATGTTGTTAAAAGATGAATTGCGATGGGATTGAGTATGTGTTGTTGATGATTGAAACACGAGTACATGTATGATTGTGAAGGAGATGAGATTTATGCATGGAAGGATTATATTGGTTGGTGGTATGTGGAATTGAGTTTGATGCATGTCATAGGTAGTATGTGTGATGAAGTATGCCAGAGATTATGTCACCTTTGGTGAATAGGAGTTATATGCATGACTAGAATATTGAAGCCATGATCATGTTTATGCTAGTAAAGGTTAAATCATGTCTTAATACATTTAGATCTATGCCTATATGCAAGATTTGGATGATTTAATGAATTGAAGGATTGTGTATGTTCTTGATTGAGGATGGCCATAGAAATTTGATCATGATCTAGTTGTCCCTAAAACTAATTTTCACTTTATGCATAAAATACTCAATAAAATACTATTGCTAGTATTTTCAAAAAACCCTAAGAATGGTAGATTTGGAATTATTATATATATAAAGGATATTTTAGTCAAATAAATTATAATTGTGCTAGAAAAAAAATATTATTTAAAATAAAGAGATCAATTAAAGCTTTATGAGAATGATTCATAATTAGTGAAATATTTACTAAATCAAAACCCTTAAGGATTTAGTTATTATTTTCCAAGAAAGGCTTATTAAATTTAATCTCAACTAGTTTTAGCTATCAATTATTTTCTAACAACTAAATTATCATTAAATCACTATTTTACCTAGCACCATCTATGATTCTTGATCAAATAAACTCTAAATTTTTCCTAACAAGGTTTAAACATTCAACTTCTTAGAATTTATTTCCCAAACCATTAATTATTTTAAATAACAAATTAAACTTAGCTTATAAACCTATTTAGTTATTATTTTATCTTAAAGCTTGGGACACTAGGATCATGGTAGTAGTGAATTAAATTGATTTAAAATTGAGGAAGTGGTTTGTGACTTGAAATTGATTAAGATTTGTATTTACACATGTGGGGTTAGATCAGCTGTTCGAGACCCTGTTGTTGTGAGCAAGAATCTGGTAAGCTCCTGCATAAAACCTATCGATGTGAAAAATGTTTTCCGTATGGTAAGCTAAATGTGGAGCGTATGGACACTCGTTTATCTGAAGGCAATTGATGGTTGAATTCGTTCTTATTTCCAACACTTAAATTATTTAAAAGCAAATGAGTAGATTTTCCAAACTTAAAACTCTTTCCAAAACTGATTTCTCCCAAAACTTTGGAAACCCTCAAATTGCTATTTTCATGAAGAGCAATGCTTCGTTCATTTTGTCCCAAGTGGGAAACGTCGTTGAGTACTCAATAGGGGTGAACTACTAGGACTAGTCTTTGAAGGGTTATGGTAAGTCTCTTAGCAGGTGGCCACCTCTGAGGGGTGAGTCCTTCCCGGATGAGATGTCAGTCCATTGAGTCGTGCCGGTCCGAGCTAGAAGTATGTTTTCAGTCAAGTGATTGTGTTTTGCAGGAATGGACACCCGGTTGTTATTTGGGTATAGAGAATGAGGAGTATCTTGCCCGGTAGGCCGATCACCAACTTTTGTCAGTCTGCACAAAGTGTCGGCATTCTGACCGGTTATGGTGCCCAACATGTGGTAAACCATATCCCTTTCTCTCGAGTGGTTGATTACATTGCTTATGTACGGCTAGATAAGCCAAAACGTCACTCTTGCTTTTGACTAATGTTTGATGCTTGCCAATGTTTCTCTTATAAAAGTTTCACACTTTGCATCCACGAACTGTTTTCACTAAACACCCAAAGCACATACGGACATACTGAGATTTCTGTCTCATCACCTTTTTATCATGATTTCAGGTTGATCCTGCTGTGGGGTCGAGTAGCTAGTAATATCTGCCTTGGAAGAGAATGTGTCTTTTGATTTTATGTATTGCTTTGGGGAGACGAGTGTGGATAATTTTATTTATGGTTCTTGTTTTGGAGTGTCATGGATTTACTCTTGGAATATTTTGGGTTGTAATAAATTTTTAAGTTAAAGTATTATTTTATTTCAGCCATTTTATTTGTGTGACCTAGTTATAAAGACCCCTTGTCTTTTGGACGGGACGACATCCTCGGCCCTGGGGGGCCTAAGCTTCGGGGTGTTACAACATAAGTTTGGGCCCTTGCAGTGGGAGAACTGGAACTTACTTTTGATTGTAATAGAATAGTTATTTTCAAGCGTATTTTATTTTTTCCTGGTTTTAGACAAAATTTAGTTTTAGTTAAAAAACTAATAAATCAAGGATATTCTATTTCTTTCCATTCTAGTATAACTATTAGTATAAATAGAGAAGTAATATTTACTGGACACATGTATGAAAATTTATTCTTCATTAATCCTATTGACAATAAATTGAAAAACGCTTAGTCTGAACTTTTAAATAGGAAGAGAAAGTCCAATGTCAATCACCCATATCTTTGGCATCTAAAGTTGGGTCATATTAACTCAATAAGGATTTAGAGGTTAATCCATGATAGGCCTTTTGGCTTATTGAGATTGGAAAGTTAGCCTCAATATGAATCCTATCTTATGGAAAAAATAACCAAAATATCCTTTACCCAAAAGGTAGTTAGAGCCAAGGAAGCACTGAGACTTGTTCGCACTGATGTGTGCGGTCCTTTGTCAACACCAGCAAGAGAGGAATTTGAGTTCTTCATCATTTTCACAGATGATTGTACAAGGTGTGGTTATGTTTATTTGATGAGATGCAAGTCTAACTCTTTTGACAAGTTCAAAAAGTTTAAGGCTGAAGTGAAGTGTTGGACAGGTAAACTAATCAAAACCTTACGATTGGATCATGGTGGAGAATACCTTCATCGTGAATTCAAGCATTTTATGGAACATCATGGGATTGTATCCTAACTCTTTATGGTAGGAACACCCTAGCAGAATGCAGTAGTTGAGAGAAAGAATAGGATATTGATGGAAATGGTCTGAAGCATAATGTCTTATGCTATTCTTCCAGTATCTTTTTGGGAATATACTCGAGAAACAGCAGCATATATTCTAAACATGGTGCCTTCCAAGTCAGCACCTAGGACATCGTATGAGATGTGGATTGGGTGTAAGCCAAGTCTAAATCATCTCAAGATATGAGATTGTCCAACTTATGTACTGATTAAGGAAGACAAGTTAGAACCAAGATTGGAATTATACTATTTTGTTAGGTATCGAAAAGGTACAAAGGGTGGTTACATTTATCATTCCAATGAGAAAAAAATATTTGTGAGTACTAATACTAGATACTTAGAGGATAATCAAAGAACATCTATTAATAGTTCAGCAATGTTGGAACTCGAAAAGAAGTTATCTTTTGAATCAACTTCTTGTAACCCAATTATAGAACAAAAAAAGGCACAGCCATAGGTACCTGTACGAATAGAACCTCATTGTAGTGGGAGGATATCTAAGGTTCTAGGAAGATAGACTAGAGAGGCTTTTTACCTAGTCATTGACCATCGGAACAAGATCCCACTATATATAAGGAGGCTATTGCTGATGCCGATGCAAACCTATGGCATGAAGCAATGAAAGCCGAGATTTGGTCTATGTACTTCAATAAGATTTGGGATCTTGTAGCTTCACTTGAAGGGATAAAACTCATTGGGTATAAGTAGGTGTACAAGTGGAAGAGGGGAGCTAATAGGAAGGTGGAAACCTTCAAAGCTAGGTTTGTGGCAAAAAAGTACACTCAGAAAAAAGGAATCGATTATGAGAAAACATTTTCCCCAGTAGCCATATTTAAGTCTATCCATATCCTCCTTGCCATCACATATTATTATGACTATGAGATATGGCAAATAAATATTAAAATGGAATTTTTAAATGGCTATCTTACTGAAGACCAAAAGCATATGGTTTGTAAGATTAATAAATCCATTTATGGACTTAAGCAGCATCTAGAACATGGAAAATTCACTCTGATGAGACCGTAAATTCTTATGGTTTCATTCAAAACTAGGATAAACCATGTGTGTATAGGAAATTAGAAGGCATAAATGTAGTTTTTCTTATACTGTATGTGGATGATATTCTACTCAGTGGAAATAATGTAGGGAGACTATCATCTACTAAGGTTTGGCTATCTAATCAATTTAGAATGAAGGACTTGGGTGATGGCAGTTAAATTCTTGACTTAGAAATAGGAAACATAAAATATTAGGTTTACATTATGCTACACACATTAACAAGATACTGCCAAGTTCAGCATTGATTCAAGCAAGGGGGCATTGATCCTACTGACATGGGTTGTCTTTTTCCTCAAAGAACTATCGAAAGTCTCAAGAAGAAAAGATAGAATGAGTAGAATTTCCTATGCTTCAGCTGTGGGAAGTCTTATGTATGACATGCTATGTACTTGGCTAGATATCTACTTTGTTGAAGCTGAGTTAGCAGATATCAGTCAAATCCCGGGGAGGTTTATTAGCAGGCTGTAAAGTATATTCTCAACTATCTTAAAGGTACAAGAGATTATATGCTGGCTTACAGGGCTGATGACTTGGTTCTTACAAGATACATAGACTCAGACTTCCAAGCGGATAAGGATGAGAGAAAATCCACTAGTAGATATGTCTTCACCTTGTCTGGAGGAGCCATTTTATTCAGAAGTATCAAGCAGTCTTGCATTGCTGACTCAACCACGAAAGCCAATGATGTGGCAGCTTCAGAGGTATCTAAGGAAGCAGTTTACCTCTGAATGTTTCTCTTAGAACTTAGTGTCATGACACAAATGGACAAACTGATTGTAATGTATTGCGATAACACCAGTGCAGTCTCAAAATCTAAAGTACTGGAACCACAAGAAGGGAAAGCACATAGAGAGAAAGTTCCACTTGATATGGGATTTTGTCTAGAGATGGGAAGTCGTGGTAGAATAAATTGCCTTGGAGAACAATTTAGTAGATCCTTTCACCAAGCCTTTATTGGAAAGAGTCTTTAGAAGACACTTAGATGCCAAAGAGGTGGGCACCTATGGAGTTACTTAATCTTAGAGTGCAAGTGGAAAATTGTTGGCATGTATACCCTCTTAGACTAGGTTTCTGATGTAATTCTAATTTGTATTAATAAAAATATTTTTCTTAGAAATTGTTTGTGAAATCTTCTTTATATTTGTGCACAATTTTCATTCTAAAAAACTCGTTGTGTTTAAGTAAATGGTTCATGTGAATGGAGGTCTTTCATAATAAGGCATGGACTATAGGATACTTAACACATAAACTACTATTCTTAACTAGATGATAAGAATACGAATCTTATCATGGCAAGGTTATTATGCAATGAATTCTAAATAGGGAATGGCTTATCATTAGCCAACGAGTAGTCTTCATAACATAAGCGTATTTCAAATACGTAGAACATGACTTGTAATAGTAGTTTCTACAAGTACCATGTGATAGAAACCTAGACTAATACGCTACAACGTGAACTTGTACAGTACAGCTTGAATATGAGTTGGTGGTATTATGAAACCGAAAGCGTATGCTTTGATATACTATAATTGAGGTTCTTTAGAAGGACCAATATACTTGTATGTCGGGTATATGTAACTAGTTAGTCAAGACAGACTTGTACAACATAATGTCTGTACTATATCACCCATTGTGGTTGTCCGAATGATCTAATTATCCAGGGCCTTGGGGAACATGACTTAGATATTAGCTTAAGGGTAGCTCCATTGGAAATAGAAAATATTCCAAGAAGTCGTGGATCACTGGACTAGAAGCCTAAGGATGGTATATGTTTTTAGAGACATGTTAGTACACCTTTTCCTCTCCAAAGGCACGGCGGTTTGTATATGGCTATTTTAGTTATTTCACCTGTAGGTCGATGACATACCTAATGCATCATTGTCTATGGGGTCGATATTTTCTAATGGTAATATTAGAAAATATTTAAAGTGTAAAATACAGTTATTTATATACCAAGAGTATTTTGGCCATTTTAGTAGCAAGGTGATATGTGTTTTTGGTCTTGAAATAGCCCGTAAGATTAATTAATTTTAGGTTGAGAAAATGGACACAATAAATAGAATTTTATTTTATTCAGGAAGTCTAATTTATATTTGGAATAGAATAAAATAAAGGAAAAAGAAAATTTTAATTTATTATCTAGTTTAATTGATTAATTAATTATTCAGGGCCAAAACTCAGATTGAATAATTAGAAAATTAACCTAGGTCTAAACTAATTAATAAAAGGCTTAAATAATTATTTTAGTTCATTTGAACTCAATAATTATTTATTGGGCTATAGTAATATGCCTAGGAAATAAATCATTAATAGTTATTATTTTGGGCTTATTGGGTCCAAATAAAATAATAAATTATTATTTGCCCAAAAGCCTGAACTAAATGGGTTCTTGATTCACAAAACAGAAGAGCTTAGGCTAAGCCGAACATCTTCTGTTGATAGCCTTTGGGAGTTTTGAAATATCAAAACTCTGGTGTTTTGCTTATTCGATATAGTGAATAGTCGTGGGTCTCTGTTGAGGATAATACATAGAACACACGAAGGAAAAAAAAAAAAAAAACCTTCTTCTCCTCTCTCTCTCTCTCTCTCATTCGTTTTCTTTTCCTTATGACTTCTTGATTTTGCTAATCAATAGAAAAGGATGAAGAGGAGCCTTTCTTCACCTAAGTTGCTTCACCAACATAAATTGGATGGTGGAATATTCTGAGAAGCAAAAGGCTTCGCGTTCATGTCATGGAGGAGTAGGCAAATTGCTAGTTTGCAACTAAAAGTTTCGAGTGTCCTTGAGATCTTATCTCTCGAGAGAGCTTTTCTAGTAATTTCATCGGATTCTTCACGGGTGATAAGAAATACAAAGTAAAAAGGTTTTTGTTTTTGCCTTTCTTTACTCTCTGTGTTTGATTTTGACACAGATAGAGTATGCATGCATGGTATGTTAGTATTGTGCCCTAGAGGCAATCACTTGAACATTATATATGACACATTCTATTTTAATAAAAGGCCTTATTTATCTTACAATTTCTTTTATTTACTTTAAGTAATGTAAATGTTTGATAAAGTCCCTAGTACAACACTGTGTTAAGGAAATCATGATAGTAATCATGATATGAGATTCCTACCACACTGGATGGTGTCAGTACTTAAATACTCCCTAGTCATAGTATTAATGAGACAGGACATCATTAATACGTCAAGACAAGCATGTGTTAGACTTCTTGATTTGATCAGGCGGTGGTTCTCATAACTATGAGTATTGAGATACTTAAAGTTAACACATGGATGCTTCTTAATGGAACAAGTTCATTAGATGACCTAGCTTTGAGATAATCACGTGAATAATTATTTAGTGCCAGTGATATAATCTCAATATAGCAAACGTGCAAGTATCCTTATACTTGAGATCTCCAAGGTACTTTGTTTGTTGAGCTTTGTACTTTGATTCCAATCTCTGGAGCTCAATCGATGGCTGCCTATGGGATGGATATTAGGTACATTGTGAGGTAAACAAAAGTAGCTGAGAGAATCAATAAAAGATTCACCACTCCTAATAGTAGAGGCAAATATCTCACGGCCACTTATACGTATTACTACTCCAAAAGTCCTTGGCCAAGGCAATTGTGTATTGGAAATAGTTCCAATTGATACACATCTAGAGTAATGGGTTCCTGGTACAAGTATTATTGTATTCAGACCAGAATTATTTCTGGAAGGAGTTGGCACTAATTCCGTACTTCAAACTGAATGAGATATTTTATGGTGAAAGGAGTTTATTGCACTGAAGTTTTGTTATTAAAGGGTTTATGTCAAACCACTTGCCTTCCTGGACTCTTGGGTGGTTATGATGTGTTGCTAGATACCGCTCAAGATCTGGGAATATGGGTTTATTAATTGATGAATTAATAAACCAATCAATATTAGAATTAATATGATTAATTCTAATTAATTATAGATTATTAATCTCAAAGACGTTTGGATTAATTCATGTTCTCTACCAATTCACTGGGAAACCTAATAGGTCACACACAATAGAGGATTATATGCTCAAGATATTATTTGATAACATAGTGGGGTTAATTGAAAGAAAGAGAAGTTGTTGTGAACAAATTATAATTAGTTATAATTTGTGGTCTAAGTTGTAATTGTGAGAACTTGATGTTTCCAATTACAATTAGGGAATTCTAATAGGATTAGAATTCTCAGTTTTAGCAAGATATTTTGGTTATACATATGATATAATCGAAACCCTAGCTGAGGTTTGGATCAACAAACACACAAAACAACAGCCACAAACATTCTCTCTTCTCTCTATCTCTCTCAATTTGATCTTGATCAAAGAACCCTAGCCGCCATCTTTTTTCTGCTAGCACAAAAAATTTAGTGCTTGAGTATTCCTCTGTGTGGGTTACTGTTAAAGATAATCACACACTGTGATTATAGTAGTTAGACGTTTAACTCATGTGGAGGTTGATCACGAGGATTGCTGGATCACGCCTCAACTTGAAGAAGAAATTTTTTGTTCTTCGGACGATCACCCAAAGGTAAAAACTATTACATTTACTCTCTTTATGTCTTGTTTTCTAGACATAGACGGGTCCTGGGATGGTATCTCGTTTTATTTTTTGCTGCGCCGTATACGATACAAGCCTGAGAAACCCAACATGGTATTTGTTAGATTTCAAGGCAAGAACGATCTCGACTGGTATAGAAACTTGAGAATCATTTTCAAGTCAAAAAAGTTGCTCTATGTGTTAGATGCCCTTATTCCGCCGCCACCAGTTCAAGATGCTCATGTTGATGAGTATATTGTCCACAAAAAGCACAAGGAGGATAGTGACACGGCATCTTGTATTATGCTAGCATTAATGACTCATGAGTTACAAAAACAACATGAGCATATAGATGCTAAATCAATGATTCTCCATCTTCAAGAGCTGTTTGACGCCGAGCTAGAACAGATAGATATGAGATCTCAAAGCAACTGTTCCGTTGTAAAATGGCTGAGGGTGCTTCTATGGCCACTCATCAGTTGAAGATATTGGGCTTGATTGAGATGCTTAAGTCTCTTAGGTCCATGACGGACCATGAATTAACTATTGACTTAATTCTACAATTTTTGTCTAATAGTTTTTCACAATTTTTGATTAACTATCAGGTGAACAAGATTGAGTCCACCATTCCTAAGTTGATCAATCTTCTAAAGATAGCAGAGTCCTCTATAAAGAAAGATTCTAATATGGTCTTGATGGTAGAATTTTCTTCTTCCATGAAGAATGTTTAAAGTGTTGGACATGATGCCCTCAAAGACTTTGTATTCTGTGTAAATATATTGCAATAAAGTATTTATTCATTCAATTTAGTTTATTTCTTATATTATTCCACATTTAAAGTCCAAGTATGACAAGTAATAGTTTATGTGTTAAGCCATTCTTCATAGAAATGTATAGACTATGTGTACTTGTCATACAAGTAAAATTGATTTCTTAGTCATTTGACAGAATTGGGCATTCCATCAAGGTAAGACTATTATTCCAAAGTTCCAATGAGGAATGGTTTACCTTGAATCATTGAGTAGTTCACTAACATTATTGGCATAATTGTATTTTGAATACATAGAACTAGACTCGTAGTAGTGGTATGTTAAAGTAGTATAATTTTAGAGACCAGACTATTCTGCTACAATGTAGACGGATACCTTCATACTTGAGTATAAGTTGGTGGTTGAGAGAAGATAGGGTTTTATACTTTAATATATGTTGGGTGAGATTTCTTTTGTGAGATCAATATCCTTCTATGTTAGGTGTATTACACTAATTAGTTAAGACGGGCCCATGTAACAAAGTTTCTCTGCTTCACTAAGTGAAGTTAAATCACCCCCTGATGATTGTCTAGGATAATCTAATGATCCAGGGCCTTGGGAATGACTCTAGAATGTGTACTTTTGGGTAGTTTCCAATGATTAGCAAGTACATTCAAGTGAGTCAAGGATTATTGAACTAGGGATTTAAGGATGGTAGATGTCTTTGAGATATGTATTAGTACATTTATCTTGTCTCATTGATGGGTGTTACATAGAGTGGTATTTCCATCATTTCACCTGTTGGTAAGAGATATTACTTTGGCAATATTATTCTTGGGATCAATGTTTCCATATAGTGATAAATGGGAAATTTGAAATGCTAAAATGCAGCTATTTAATAGTAATGGCATTTTGGTTATTTCAGTAGCCATAAATAATATATCTCTTGGTCCTCGGAGTAGCTCAAGTTGCCTTGGTGTTGTTTAGATACAATTTGTGCTTAATGGATAATTATATAGAAGAGATTAAATTTATTTTAAGAGTCCAGTTAGAATTAATTAACTAGTCTTGGATAGTTATAAGACCTAGAAAAGATACTTAATTAATTAAGAGAATGGGGCTAAAATGAATTAATTAATTAGGCTGATATATGTTAACATGTATTAAGAGTTCAATTTGAATTAATTAATAGGTATCCAATGAAGCCCAGAAAAGATAATTAATTAATTGAGAGGATTGGATAAGTCTTGGACTGATCTATAAGCACAGCACCAAGCCCATTAAGGCTTAATGTTTTTCGGCTATTAGGGCTTGAGGAATCCCTAAGGCTGACCGAAAATAAGAGGAAAAAGATTGGAAAAATGACAAATGTTTTTTTGGGGTTCTTTTCTCTCTAGTGTGTCGTCTCTTCCTCATTTACTGTTCCACGTTCTTCTCTTCTTTCTTTCTTGGGGGAGTATCTTGATTATGCAAAGATGGAGTTTTCACCAAGATAACACAAGAGCAGGGTAGAGTCATACTCTCAAAGGCGAAGAGAGGATGCTTGGAAACTCTTTATGTGTAGGAGCAGAAGATTGGCGGGAATACCGATCGAACCACACATGCCTCCTTCTCCCTTTCCAATGCAAGGTCCAGTGCAACCCAGCCCTATGTTGGTTAATCCCTAACTAATAAAGAAAAGTAAGTACTCTCTCCTAGATGTGGCTAAAAAAACTAAAAAAAAAATTTCTGCTGCGCTTTCTTTAATGTTTTTCATTTTAATTCTTCAATTGGTATCAGAGCTACGATATTCATCTAAGAGCATATACTAGGGTTAAAAACTGGAAAATGTGATTTTTTTACTATTAAAAATGAATCTTTTGTGATTTTATGTGATCTCTTAAACATTATTTTCTAGAGTTCATGTACGCTTTGGGATTAGAGACATAGGATCATGTATTCCAATGGCTTTCCTATCATTTTTATCTTGTTTTAAGTAGATTCGTTGAATGCCTCATGTTTTGAGGCATAGCCACTTGTAAAGGTATGCTTTTATGCTTACTTTTGCATTTCTTTTAACCTGTGAATTTTGCGGACTGAAGTACATGATTGTTGGAATTGTTGAGGGGTGAAAATTGGCTAAAAATCTGGATTTTTCCAGAAATCGGCAAACTCCAGAATGTATCGGCGCCAGGTGGCCCGATCGAATCAGGCACTAGGTCCACTCTGCCTAGCCAGAGATTTTAGAGAAACAGAGCATACTCGGCACCAGGAGGGCCTAATAGACTAGGCACTAGGTCCACTTTACCCAACCAAAGGTGTTGGAGAAACAGAGTAGACTTGGTGCTAGGAGGGCCCAATGGACCAGGTGCCAAGTCCACTCTACCCAGAGGTAGATGCGCACAATTTTGTCCAAGAAAAGGGATAGCATTGCTAAAGTTCTGTACCTCAATTTTTTCTTGAAGTAGTCTTGTTTTGAAGCCCTTGTATGAGGTAAATTTTCTACAATAGTTTTATTTATCTATGGATGAATAATTTGCATGCAAATGAGTAGTAATTGATGGAACCACCTGTGGATTAAACGAGATCATTAATTTTTAATTCTTGAAGTTTAACCATTGTTTGGTCACTTAGGTATAAATGAATAGTTTGAGCATGAAAAAGTTTAGTTTTGTTCTAATGCTTATTTCATTTTTGTGATCAAATGCGCAAGTTCTTGTGAGACCACAGTCTTATTAGATAGAACGATTTTTTGATAAAAAATGTTTTAATTTAAGGAACTTTTAAATAAAAGAATTCATGGTTTATTCTCTTAAATTAATCCTTGACATAGAGTATAATATTGAACTTAAGGTTATTGAATAAAGTTTTACTTGGTTATCAACTTAGAATAGTAAAATAAAATCGTAGTTTATTCTCTCAAACGATTTAATCCTTGACATAGAGAATAATATTGAATTTTTTTTTTTTACTGAAGTCAATGAAACCATAGGGTTATAGAAAATGTTTATGGGCCTAGAACTCTATTTTCAATAATATATTAAGTGGGAGAGGGTTTCCAACGACCCTATGACTTCCATCACAACTCTTGTTAGAGATAGTGGATTTTCTCATGTCATTCTGAGCATGATCCCTATAGGATAGATTTTTACAAGTATCTAGAACTAATGGAAGAGTAAAATTAAAAGCCTAAGGTATTTGCTAGGACGGACAAATCTACATTGGAGGATTTTAGCAATAGATTGCTGGTAGGTGGTGTGAATCAGTGGCCATCCTATCGATGGAACTTTTTCTATACCATTACCTTTGTAGGAAGTTTTGATTCGTGATGGTTATCCACTTAATTAGAATGCTATTAATCTTCCTACGAAGCTCTGTTAGTTTTTCTAAGAGCCAAACCATTTATACTATTGATAATGGTTTAAAGAGTTATCTATTATCAAAGAAATAATATAAAGAATATTCATTTTTATTTCTTACAGACTAAACAAATATTTTTTTGCTATATTTCAGAAATGTCTTATTTCAGTTCATTGTTAATTATTCTCAAGGAGAATAAGTTGACAACCCCAAATTATGTGGACTAGAAGAGGAACTTGAACATAATACTTACTGTCGCAGAGTACATGTATGTTATTATAGATCCCTGTCCTGAGATTGGGAAAGAATCCACTGATCAGAAGTGAGTGGTTGAGAAGGTATGGAAGAAAGCTAATGAGATGGCTAAGTGCTATATGTTTGCTTCCATGTCTAGTGTGCTCCAATCTAAGTATGAGCACATGGCCACTCCGTACGACATGGATTTGTCATTGCTCACTATGTTTGCTAACAAGAGCTGACCCACAAGGCAGGATGCTCTTTGGGTAATCATGAACAGTAGGATGGCTGAGGGGGCATTGGTTCGAGAGCATCTGCTTAAGATGATTGCCAACTTCGAGAAGGCCGAGATCCTAGGCACAACAATAGATCCTGAGAGCCAAATTAACATAGTTTTTGAAACTCCGCCTGATTCATATTCTCAGTTTAAGTTGAAGAACAACATGAACAAGTTGGATATGAATCTCACAGAGCTTATTAAAAAGCTCCAGATGACAGAGAAAATCATGAAGCCCGTGTTAAAGGTTTTGGTCTATAGTTCTATTACTTCTTCTGAAATTAAGATAAAGCTTAAGAAATTCAAGAAGAGGAAAGTCCAGAACAACACAGTGGCCTAGCCCAAAGCATCTGGTTAGGCTAAGCCCAATGGAAAGCCCAAAGGTAAATGCTTCAGGTATGGCAAGAAGGGGCATTGGCAGAAAGATTGTCCAGACTTCTTAGGCAAGTCTACTCCAGGTATTGCTCTATACCTAGAGTCTGTTTTAATGGTTAGATCAACATCTTCCTTGATAGTTGATTCTAGAGCTACTGACTATGTCTATAACTCTTCGTAGGGGTTCAGAAGGACAAGGAGACTCAACGAGTATGAGCATGGACTTTAAGTACGCAATGGAGTAAGAATGTGGGTTGAAACAGTGGGAGATCTTGGGCTTATTTTTTATTGTAATTGGATGTTAATTTTAAAAGATGTTTTATATATTTCTTATTTTAAACAAAATTTTATATTTGTTTCCAAATTGATGAACCAAGAATATTTTTATTTTTTCCATTCTAGTGTTTCCATTAGTAGATATGGTAATATAATTTGTACAGAAAACATATATGGAAATCTCTTTTATATATATCCTATTACAAATTAAGTAAACAATATTAAAACTAAACATGATAATAAAAAGAGAAAGGCCATATCAAATGACTCGTATTTATGGCATCTAAGATTTGGACATATAAATGCCAATCGGATTCGGAGGCTAATCCATGATGGGCCTTTTGGTTCATTGAGATTGGAAGAATGGCCTTAGTGTGAATTTTGCCTTAAAGATAAAATGACCAAAAGATCCTTTACCAAAATGGTGGATAAAGCCATGGAAATACTAGCACTAGTTCATACAGATGTTTGTGGTCCGATGACTACACCAGCTAGGGGAGACTACGAGTACTTCATCACTTTCACAAATGATTACACTCATTGTGGTTATATTTTTCTGATTAGGCACAAGTCTGGCTATTTTGATAAATTTAATGAATTTAAGGCTAAAGTGGAGCATCAAATAGGTAAGTTAATTAAAATTTTGAGATCGATTCATGCTGGAGAGTAACTCCTTGGTGAGTTTAAGGATTACTTGATACATCATGGCATAGTTGATGTGTTTGAATTTGGGTATAAAAAATCATATAAAAATCAACACATTCCCAATCAAGTTTAAATTAAAACGTTAACCCAAATCATACATATAAGCAAGCGTACTCATCATTAAGCATAGAATAGGGTTAAAAACGAGTGTCGATCCTCAACGAATAAGTATGCCTTAATCACTTTTCTTTCATTGTTTAACCGACTCCATAAAGTGAAAAAGAATAGCAACGGAAAAATAAAATAAATTAAAGTAAAAGAATATGTACATGTCAAGGATGGAGAATTATGTAAATCAAGCCATTATTTTAACAACCTTGATCTTAAAGTACCGAATCATTGTCATAACTAATCATTCTCTTGGTATCATAAAAGATTATGGTAGATTCACTTCTTTTTCAATCCATGAAATCACTATCTTCTAGACAAATTAGCATCAGATATTCTGTCTCAACTAATTCACCCGAATAATGCATTAAACACAATCTTTGATTAAATTTCCATATTCTTGCAAATTTAAAATATGAAATTAACCAATGAATTCATATTCTAGCAGATATCAATTAACCTTTATTTACCCAGTTCTTAGCAATTAGCCCCTTTTTCAAACAAGTTAATAGACAACAAATATGAAATTAATGAATTGAAACCATCATCACCCATTTTTCAAACAAGTTAATGGAAAGAAACAACAAATTAATTTTGTAATCAGCTTAAGTAATTAAATACCAAGAATAACAATCAATTAATCAAAAGATCAAAGTAACTCTAAAAATCATAAATACCTAAAGAAAATGTCAAATTACAATAAAATAATTAATACATCATTGTTCAAGAAAAAAAACAAAGTTAAAAGAAAGCACTAATAGACAAGCCTCCTTCTTCTTCCTTTGTAGACTCTCTTGCACAATCCTCCTTGATTTAATGAATTCCTCCTTGATTTTGATTAATTTTCTATTTCGCTCTTCGAATTCTCCCTTTTGGCTTGTGTTTTCCCTCTATTTATAGGCTTTAGAAGTGCCTAAGTTCGTCCCTCTAGGTTTTCTGGCCGAATAGAAGTAGGAACATACTAAAACTCTTCAAAATTGCCAAAAATGCGTATGAAAATCAAGGCACGGCCTTGATTCCAATGCACAACCAGTGCCGCCTTTCCTGCC
Source organism: Voacanga thouarsii (assembly GCA_026120185.1). Lineage (NCBI taxonomy): Eukaryota > Viridiplantae > Streptophyta > Magnoliopsida > Gentianales > Apocynaceae > Voacanga > Voacanga thouarsii. The sequence continues at coordinate 140,629 of JANUWF010001131.1, forward strand.
TAGGGCCAGCGCCGGTTGCGGTTTGTTCCCCTGCCCGTTCACTAATTTTTCTCGATTTTCACACCAAGTGTTCCAAATTGCAGCCGGTACCACCTCTGGCCTCCTAGCCGTCGGCGGTTCAGCTTTGTTCAGCTCTATTTTCACTAATTTTTCATCGCCTTGAAATGCATGCCAACAGCTCGCGGCCGGCGCCGATTCTCCTATCCTGGCTGGCGCCGCCTCTATTCTGTTTAGCGACATTTTTTACCTTATTTTACCCCCAAAATCTGAAATAATGTACAAAATACCTTTCCAATGATAAAATCTCAAATATGAAGGAATATGACCAGTTATTGTACAAAATGTGTCTTAAAATGGCCTCAAATAACTAAGAAATATGTGACTAATTTAGGCCATATCAATAGTATCTCAGTTAACTGCGCCTTGGACTACACAGCAAAATGGAGTAGCCAAGAGAAGAAATAGAAATTTTATGGAAATTATCAAAAGCATGATGAGTCATGTGTCTCTTCCTATTTCTTTTGGGGGTATACCTTAAAAATAACGACATATATTTTGAACTTTGTGCCTTCCAAATTAATACCTAGAACACCCTATGAGATGTGGACTGAATGAAAGCTCAGTTTTAACCATCTCTAGATATGGAGTTGTCCAGCTTATGTGATGACAAAAACAAGTAGGCTAGAACTAAGATCAGAGTTCTGCTACTTCGTTGGATACCCAAAAAGAACAAAAGGTGGATATTTCTATCATTCTTAAGAGCATAAAGTACTTGTTAGTACTAAAGCTAGATACTTAGAGGATGAACAAGTTATTTCCACCACGGGTTCAAGTAGAATAGAGTTAGAAGAGAAGTTGGTCACTGATTAAATTTCAGGTACATCTAACACCCCGATCAAGGAACTAAGAGAAACACTATAGGATGTTCCTATACAATCTGAGCCTCGTCGTAGTGGGAGGATCACAAGAGTTCCAGAAAGGCAAACTGGAGAGCTCTATGATCTAGTCTCTAATCTTTAGGAACAAGATCTCACTAGAGAGGAGGAGGCCATTTGTTGATACTAATGCAGATAAATGGCAGCAAGTCATGAATGTCGAGATTGAGTCCATGCACCTCAATCAGGTCTGAGATCTTGTCACTATGCTTGATGGGACAAAACCCATTAGGTGTAAATGGGTAAAAAAGAGGAAGAGAGGTGCGGATGGAAAGGTTGAAACCTATAAAGCAAAGGTTAGTTGCTAAAGGTTATACTCGAAAAAAAAAAAACACGATCAATTATGAGGAAACCTTTTCACCAGTAGCCATACTTAAGTCTATCCAAATTCCCTTAGCCATCACATGTTATTATGACTATCGGATTCGATAAATGGATGTCAAGATAGCCTTCTTAAATGGCTATCTTAGCGAAGACATCTATATGTCCCAGCCAGAAGGTTTTGTTACTAGAGGTCAAGAACAAATGGTTTGTAAACTTAAGAAGTCTATCTATGGACTTAAGCAAGCGTCATGAGTATGGAACATACATTTTGATAAAACTATCACATCTTATGGTTTCATTTAAAATGTGGATGAACTATGTGTGTATAAGAAATTAGATAGTGATAAAGTGATTGTCATGGTACTTTTTGTAGATGACATTCTACTCATTGAAAATGTTGTAGGGACATTGTCATCCATTAAGGTTTGACTATCTAGTTAATTTACCATGAAAGACATGGGAGAAGCTAGCTATATTCTAGGTATTAAGCATCTTAGAAATAGGAAGTACAGAATATTAGGCTTATCCCAAGCTACTTATATTGACAAGATATTAGTTAAGTATAGCATAGATCAACATAAGTGTGCTATCATATCCTTTAAACATGGATTATCATTATCTTCTAAGTAGTGTCCTCATATACTAGAAGACAAGTCGATAATGAACAGGATAACTTATGCTTCGGCTGTGGGAAGTCTCATGTATGCTAGGTTTGCTAGATATCTACTTTACAGAAGGCATGGTTAGTAGCTATCAGTCAAACTCAGGGAAAGCTCGCTGGCAAGCCATAAAATATAAACTCAAATATCTCAAGGAAATAAGATATTATATGCTTGTATATAGTGTTGATAATTTAGTTCCTACCGGTTAAACAAACTCAGATTTTTAGGTGGATAAATATGAAAGAAAATCCACTAGTGGATATATATCCACTTTATCTGGAGGAGCTATTTCATGAAAAAATATCAAGCAATCCTGCATTGTTGATTCTACCATGGAAGTTGAGTACGTTGCTACTTTAGAAGCTTCTAAAGAAGTTGTGTAGCTCCAGAAGTTCCTTACAGAACTTGGAATGGAATCGCAAATGGACAGGCCTGTCACGATTTATTGCGACAACACTGGAGCGGTGTCACAATATATGGAACCTCAAAATTATGGGAAGGGCAAGCGCATAGAGAGGAAGTATCACCTCACCCAGGAGTTCAATTAGAAATGGGAGATTGTAGTTGATTAGATTTCCTCTATCAACAATCTGGCGGATCCCTTTAGCAAGCTTTTGACAGAAAAGGTGTTTCACAAATACTTAAATATCATAGGGGTAGGCACTTGTGGACTTTCTTAGTCTTTATAGTATAAGTAGGAGATTGTTGGAAAGTATCACCACAAAGACTATGTATTCTGTGTGAAACCCCACCTAAAGCCAACCCTAGAGTAAGGGGGATGGGATGCAAATCATGTTGTTATGCATAAAATATACCTTTTGAATGATTTTGCATGTCTTAGAATTGTGGTTTATAGGTTAAATGATTTATTTATACCTATTGGGTAGAAAGGGTAAAAAGGTAATTTTGCTTCAGGTAAAATAGGAAGACGGCTTGAGGTTTAGATAAGAAGAATATTTCGTTGAGAAAATAAAAACAAGAGTTGTTGTGGTTAAGTGGTTAGAGCTTTGTGAATTAATCTCTAAGGTCTTGAGTTCAAATCCCATCACTTAAGTTTTATTCATATTTATCTTAGCTATGTTAGAATTTTCATTTCTGTTACATTCCCTAAAGATAGGAACATTCTCTTAAGGAACACATAGTGGTATTGTCTTGACCATGTGGTCTTGTCCTAAAAAGAATTCTAGAAGAATTCTTGTCCCCTTTAATTTTGCTAGCCTTGTCCTAACATCTTTTAAAATTTAAACTACCCTTAATTCTTTAATCCATTTTTTAATCATAAAAATTCTATGACAATTCTCTATCTTAGAATTCAAAAATCAGCTCTCGTTGGATAGATATGGCCGAAAGTGAGGAGGGAAATTAGGTATGGACTCCAAGGAAAAGAAAACACCATAACTATTCCTTCAAATTCCATCTTCATCTAGTTCATGTTTTGGTAAGAAAAATATGGAAAATTTTCTAGATTTCCTTTAAGGCTGTTTTCAAAAATTTCAGCCAGCTTTCCTACCCAATTTTTGCAAGAAAACCAATCATTTTATGTGAAGATGAAGGCTGGAAATTCAGTGAAATTTTGGAACTATACAAACAGCCCCAAACCAGTTTTTTTTTTTTTTTTTTTCCAGAAAGCTAGTAACATTAAACATGAAATTTGAAGCCACCGCTGGAACATATGAATAGCTAGAACTTTCTGTGTTTTTCTTTAACATGAAGGCTGGAAAACTACCATTACATGACCTTTGAACACCCTTAGAATCCAACTGTAAAATCATGCCAAAGAGAACCAAAAATTCTGCACCAAAACCATTTCAATTCCAAGTGTTCTTGAAGCTTAAATTCCAGAAATTTTTCCAACTAGTCTTTTCAAGGCTAAGGCCGAAATATTCTTCATCAAAAACCCATTGAAATTCAGACCTTGGACAACCATGGACTAAACATCTTGGCTTCCCCACCAACCTTGAATATTAGGACTCCATTATCATACCTCAAAAAGCTTCTAAAATCATTCTATCCAAAACTTATTCAAACTTCAAATTAAATTCCAGATTTTGTTCTATTGAAACACTCCTATAGCTAATTGATAAAACCAGAAAATCCTCTGCCATTGTATGATCATTTTCAGCCAGCCTTAGTTCTAAACAACTCGTCATTCTTTGGTTGAAACCTAGCTAATTCAACAGTACACCATTGAAGAACAAGAAAACTTCCAAGAGCAAACTCCATTAACTAATCTTATACCTCAAACAACTCCACCTTTTTCTCCATTTGAATTTTAAAAAGTTTTGAAAACCTTCTCTCTCATTCTTGATAACTGAAAATTCATTCTGCACTAGGCCATTCGGCCATCATATTTCCAGCCACACTCAAAATTCATTTTCTCTCAAACTATCTCAAAAACACCAAGAACACACACTTCACATCTTCAAGCCTAAACCAATCCTAAACACCTCCAATCACTTCCAAACACTTTAGATCATCCATGTTCAACCTATATACTTCATTTCTTCACTTTATAACACTGAATCACACAAATTTGAATTTCCAAACGGATCAAACCAATCTTTTTTGTTGAAGATTCAAAGAACACCAAAAGGTAAAATAAGAACAATCTCCTTATTCTTCTTCTTCTATTCAACTTCTAATATTCCTTTCTATTCTTATTCATTCTTCTCTTACTCTGTCTTTCTCTCTTGGCCAAGATGGTGATGATCAATCGTGGCTACTTTTGGACCACTAAAGGCCATCAAACACTTGAGAATCTTCACTAACCAAGGAAAATCCTTCGTCAAACGAGCATCAATCAAGCATTTCTTTCTTAATCTCCCTTTTTAATTCTTGGAATTTAGAATCCTAAATATTGATAGGTTGATTAAATGAAGTAGGGGTTGAAGATATGTACGTAGGTGAAGGGGATGGAGTTAGGACATGAGAGTTGGAATGAATGATTATGCCTTATAGATTTTGCTTTTGAATCATTATATGTTCATCATGATTAAAGAGATTTATGGATGTTTTGATGCATGTTAGATATTATGACACCATTGTTGATTAGGCCTTTATGTTCTTATTTTTCAATAAAGCCATAGATGATGTTATGGCTAGTAGAAGACCATTCATGTTGTAGTAGATGTTGATTCAAGACTATGTTTATGGATAGATTAACATGTTATTTATTATTGGAGAATATGTTCATAGAACTTCTCTAACAAAAGAAAATTATGGTAAAAACAATTTATTATTTTTTTTATTAACTCTAGAATTATTTTTATTAACATTATTGTTATTAATTTAATTAGAATTATTATTCAATTTAAGCTATAAAATTCAAAAAACATTAGGTAGGTTTGAAATAGAGTATTATTTAAAATTATTTTTTTTATTAGTTAAATAAATAAAATCTTTTATTAAAAAAATAAATAATAAAATATTAGAATTAATTAATATTTAATGACCTTATAGACCATATTAATTAGCCTTACTAAAACTTTTATCTATACTCATAAACATTATTTATATTAAATTTATTTATTATTTATTAATTAAAAATTAAGTATAATTAATTTATTATTAATTTTATTAGTTATTTATTATCTATTAGTTATTAATTAAAAATTAAGTGTAATTTATTATTTATAATAATACTATTTAAATATTACAAATTACCAATATTATTTAGGATTTATTATTATTCATTCTTTAACACTAATTTTATTTATTAGCAATATTACTCATTATTTGTTATTTGAAACTATAACTTATTATTATTTATTTTATAACACTCATTTATTTTAACTTATCAAACTAGTTTTGTTTTATAAAATATTTTATCAACTAGTATTAAAGTTTAAGACATTATGGTCTTGGTTAGTTGTTGATCTGGCTAGTTGAACTAGGAATTATTTATTTAAGGCAAATATAGTCTGACTATTATCTTATACTTTGTTTTTGCCCAGGCGGGGTTAGGTTGACCTTGGAAGACTTTTGAACTCAAGAAAAGAAAAAATATCAAGTAAGTTCCTGCATGAAACCATTTGAAGACTAAAGTTATTGTGGCAATTCAAACTCAGTGTATATGAGTATTTGTACTATAAAAGCAATTATGGACAATTTTTCCTTTTTAGTTCAATCAAGCAAACCATTTAAAGTTAAACAAACAATTTCACACCAAACGCTAAATTTTTCCAAAAACCTAACTTTGGCAAGAATTTTGGAAACTATAATTGCTATTTTCAAGTGAATCATTGCATGGTCATTTTCCTCCCAAGTGGGACAAGCAATGTTGAGTACTTAATAAGGGTAGATTGATAGGACTAGTGTTTGAAGGGTTAGGGTAAGTCTCTCAGTAGGTGGCCACCTCTAAGGGGTGAGTCCTTCCCGGATAGGATGCCAGTCTTGTAGGTCATACCGGTCTGAGCTACCAAGTTCAATTAAGTGGACTATGTATTTCCAGAGTAGGCAATCAGTAAGTTTTGGTGTAGAAATAGAGTATCTCACCCGGTAGGCCGTACACCAACCTTATGTCTGTGTCCACAAAGTGTGGCATTTTGATCGTTATATTGTTATGGTGCACAAAGTGTGGTGCCATGGCTACCTCTTTTGAGTGGTTGTATTTATTGTGCACATGTATGTTTGGAAAGCAAAACACCACTCTTTATTTATGAAATTTATTTGAGGCTTTCCAGCACTTTCTTTTCTGAAACTTTTACAACTTACATACATAAACTGTTTTACCTAAAACACTCAAAGCACACACGGGCTTACTGAGATTTATATCTTACCACTTTTTATACCATGTTTTCAGGTCGATCCTGCTGTGAAGGTTATTAGCTAGAGAATTGCCTATGTTTTCAAGACTGATTGTTATGCTTCCTATGTATTTCTTTTGAGGGACAGTAGTAGACATTTATTTTAGAATTTGTTCATGTATTGCTGGGTTGTAATAAGTTTAATTTTGAATTATTATTTTTTATTTTATCTTGTGTGTCCTAATTATAAAGACCTCTTGTCTTCTAGATAGGGCGACATCCCCAGCCCTAATGGGGCATAGGTAGTAGGGTGTTACAAGTGGTATCAGAGACAAGTTTAGGCAATTATTGATAGTATACACTTTATTTCATTAAGGTTAAATGCTCTTGACTAATCTGGCTTGTTTATACTGTAGGATGGTAAGAATGATTAGAACTTAAGGAAGGGACAGTAATGGCATCCACCAATCCTTATCAACATGGAAGATTTACCAGTGCCACAACTTTTATCGCAACCCGCACCTCAACCAATCATACCCTTGGACGAGAGCAGTGATGATGAGGTTCAGATTATTATGCCATATCCAATACTTGTAATAGACTTAGTTACTGATAGTGAGGATGAGGAAATTGACAAGGGGTATGTCCCACTCCCACCCAGCCCCGTGATTAACTTGACTGCCGATAGTGATCACCCGGGGCAGATAGACTATGAATCTTCACCTAGACCTTCTTTTGTACCCCCAACCAACCATGTTGAATTTGGGGAGAGCTCTAGGAGACCCAGGAAGGAGCTAATAGTCTATGAGTTTGTGAATGCAATAGGGATAGATTTTCCTAGGAATACTGGAGGATGGTTGTATGATGCTAACACTGGAGATTCTGATGAGGATTAGAGGGGCTAAGTTCTGCTATGCTTAGGAAGTTTTTATTTACATCTTTCAACAAACTCTTGTGCTAGGAGTCCATTTATGTTTAATGCTTTATTTCAAAATTTATGCAAAAAAGAGTACATGGTGTACTATAATCTTGAAACAAATGTAATTCATTATGCAAAACTTGCATCTAATATACTTTTACTTAAAGACTGAATGTGAATGCATGCTCAATTTGAATGTTTTAAATTTTAATGCTTAAACTCATTATCTAGGGCATGGTTTAGAATGGCACCAAAGCGTCGTGTAGCAACATCAAGCAGAAGGGTTCTTGAGGCAAAACCTATAACTCCGGAGCTTGATACAACTCAATTGTCATCGCCAAACCGGGGAAATAAGAATGAACTAGAGTAGGATGTGGGATTGGAAGAACTTGTCAGCGAGACTATAGGGTAAGCATTCCAAAAAATTATCGAGATTCTACAAACCCTATCTCAGTGAAAGAATCCGAAAGGGGAAGATGAAGCATTGGAGGGGTTTCTAAAATTTTAACCTCCCACCTTCTTGGGAGAAGCCGAGCAAGACCGGAAAGCGGAGATGTGGGTGGAGTAGATGGAGGTCATCTTTGCCACGCTCCAGTACACCGAGAAGTGAATGGTAAAATTTACTGCGTTTAGGCTGAGGGGCTTAGCTCGGGCATAGTGGTAGCGAGTCCAAGATAACTGGGAAATGATAAATCAAGACTGGACATCAGCCAACTTTGTGGAAGCATTCAGTACAGAATATATCCCTCAATGGTTAGTGGAGAAAAGGGAAGACGAATTCCAAAATTTGAAATAAGGGAGCATGATTGTGGCTCAGTATGCTGCTCATTTTACTCAATTGTCAAAATACTGCAAAAGACTAGTAGATACTGAGCAGAACCAAACAAGGCAGTTTGTTAAAGGATTGAGGTAGGAGTTAAGAAGGACTTTGGCACCCTCTCCACCAACAAGTTATTCAGGGGCAGTCTATACAGAGACCTGGACTGAGAATGAGGATCATAGTAGGATGGCACGAATACCTTTCTTACTGCCCAGATAACCACCAAGATCTTTTTAGAGGCAGCAACCTAATTAGCGACTTGCCATCTAGCAATAGCAGAATCAAGGGAAGCAATCACAAATAGCACCAGTTGGTCCTACACAAAATCTTCTATATTGTCGACATTGCAGAAAAAAGGTCATGTAGAGCAGAATTGTTGGTCCAAGGGAGCGGAGCAAAAATGCTACAATTGCGGAGATCCGACTCATCTATAAAACGCCTATCCAAAAGTTCTCTGAATCAAGCAAGGAAACTCGACTCAGATCATGGGAGCTAATCGAGCCAATGCTTTTAACCGGGAATTCAGAAGGAGCCTCCAAAAGTGGAATTCAGAAGCTGCAAGTGAAAGCGAAGGTTTTTACTCTTAACCGGGAGGATGTTGGAGCAAATGTAGGGATGGTGGAAGGTACGTTTACTATCCAAGGTCATTTTGGTAATGCATTGAGACCCTGGATCTACCCATTCCAATTTAAATAAGAATTGTGTACATCATTTGGATTGAGATGGAGTAGAACTGCCTTTTACCTTGTTGATGAGTACGCCCTTAGGGAAAATGGTACAAGCGGATCGGTATGTGCAGAATTATAAGATTGAAGTGGAGAAAGAAAGCTTCGAGGGAGATTTGGTAGTCTTAGCTATTGACGACTATGACTTGATTTTGGGTATAGATTGGCTAGCTAAACATGGGACTAAAGTAGACTGTAAGAATAAGCCTGTCCAGTTCATTAGACTAGGATACGATCTGTTGGAGTTCAATGGCAAGTGAGTAAAAGAGTTGAAGTTTTTTATAGCTGGAGCAAAAGCCCAGAAATTGTTGAAGCAAGGATGTCAAGGATATTTATCCTATGTGATAAACAAGCCAAAGGATCAGTGCATTCTCAAATATACCGAGGTGGTAAGAGAATTTCCCGACGTATTTCCTGCGAAACTCACTTCTCTACCTCCCAACCGAGAAGTTGAGTTCACCATGAATCTAGTTCTAGGAGCAGAACTGGTATCCCGAACCCCATATCTGATGGCATCGGTAAAGTTAAAGGAATTAAAGGAGCAGCTAGGGGAATTGGTAAAGTAAGGTTACATAAGACCAAGCATGTCACCTTGGGGAGCTCTAATGCTATTCTTGAAGAAGAAGGATGAGACCTTGAGGTTATATATCGACTACCGAGGGTTAAACAATCTGACTGTCAAGAATAAGTATCATCTACCATTAATTAACGAGCTGTTCGACCAGTTGTAAGGCTCCAGTTGTTTCTCCAAATTAGATTTGAGGCAAGGATATTACCCAGTGAGGATAAAGGAGAAGGATATTCCCAAGACGACCTTCAATACAAGATATGGTCACTACGAGTTTGTGGTGATGCCTTTTGGGGTGATAAATACACCAGTAGTATTTATGGATTTGATGCATCGAGTTTTCCAACCCTAATTAGACAAGCTTGTGGTGGTATTTAGCGATGATATACTCATATACTCTAAGAACCCCGAGGATCACACAAAACATTTGAAGCTGGTATTGGAAAAGCTAAAAGAGCACAAGCTTTATGCCGAATTTAGCAAGTGCAAGTTTTGGCTAGATAGTGTGTCATTTCTTGGCCATGTGGTAACCAAGGATGGAATCAATGTGGACCCTACAAAAGTTGAAGTAGTTTCAGATTGGAAGCAACTAGAGAACATCATGAAGATTCGAAGCTTCTTGGGACTGGCCGGCTATTTTAGAAGGTTTATTAAAGGGTTCTCAATGCTAGCATCACCTATGACCCAGTTACTGAGAAAGGATGTACCCTTTTTCTGGAATGAGAAATGCGAAAAGAGTTTCCAAGAGTTGAAGTAGAGGTTAATGACAACACCCGTGTTAAGTTGCCAGAGGGATATAAACCTTACGCTCCATATACTAATACTTCAAAGGAAGGTTTGGGAGAAGTATTAATGTGGGATAGGAAGGTAATAGCCTATGCCTCTTGAAAGTTGAAGCCTCATGAAGTTAATTATCCAATGCATGATTTGGAGTTGGCTTGCCATTGTATTTGCTTTAAAAAAAAATAGTGGCATTACTTGTATGGAGCTGAGTATGAAGTGTTTATCGACCATAAGAGCCTGAAATACATCTTCACCAAGAAGGACTTGAATTTGAGGCAATGAAGATAGGTGGAATTTTTGGAAGATTATCGTTGTCCTATCAACTACCACCTCGGAAAGGCTAACATTGTTGTTGATGCCCTGAGCCGTAAAGTCAAAATGGGTAGGCTAAGAGTGCAGGGGATTCAAGTAGTCCAAGAAGTGTTGGATAGAAGGACAGAAGTACAAGAAGAGAAGATTATTATTAGCAATCTGAGATAGATACTGGACCTAAGGCGGGAAATCATCGAAGGCTCAGCAAAGTAATATGGAATTTCAACTTTTCAAGGACAAAGAGCTTAAATAGCAAGGTAGTAATTTTCGACAGGACAAAGTGGGAGTTCTATATTTCTAAGATCGTTTGTGCGTACCTGATGAGCACTAGTTGAAGGATAGGATTTTGGAAGAGGTGCATAAAAGCAAGTACGCTATTCCTCTAGGAGAGGTAAAAATGTATCAAGACCTGAAAAAGGCCTTATTGGTGGCCTTGAATGAAGAAGAACGTGGTTATGTATGTCTCCATGTGTCTGACCTATCAGAAAGTTAGAGTAGAGCACAAAAAGTCTGTAGGATTGCTACAACCATCACCAATACCTAAAAATGGAAGTAGGAAAAGGTGACATGGACTTCGTTACTGGATTTCCTATGGCATGGATCCAAAAAGATGCCATATGGGTAGTGGTAGATAGATTGACCAAGTCGGCACATTTCATACCAGTAAACATAAGGGATTTAATGGAGAAGTTAGCTCAACCCTATGTGCGAGAAATAGTCAGATTGCATGGAGTGCCTTTGAGCATTGTGTTCGATCGAGTCCCGAGAGTTACATCCCGATTTTATGGTAGGTTTCAAGAATCAATGGGTTCTAGTGTAAAGTTTAGTACAACAGCGCATCTGCAAACCGATGGTCAGTTAAAAAGAATTATACAGATATTAGAAGACATGTTAAGAGCTTGTGTGTTGGATTTCGGGGATAAATGGATTGAATGTGTACCATATGCGGAATTGGCTTACAATAATAGCTATCAGTTTTCAATTGGAATGGCCCTAAATGAAGTATTGTATGGACGTAAGTGTCAAGTACCTCTATACTGGAGTTGGTTGGAAGACTACCATATAAGCATGTCTCGAGAAGTCTGTATTCGGGAAATGTTAGATAAGATGAAGCTGATAAGAGAAAGGTTAAAAGTGGCCCAGAGCCGACAGAGGAGTTATGCGGACAATAGGTGAAGGGAGTTAGAATTTCAAGTAGGAGATAGTGTGTTCTTATGGTTGACGCCGAATAGAGGAATTTTGAAGCATCCAAAAAGTGGGAAGATGAATCTGAGATATTTGGGACCGTTTCTGATCAAGGAAAGAATTAGACCGATGGCGTATCAACTGGATTTGGTAGATAGGTTGACGGGAATACACGATGTGTTCCATGTGTCTTAGTTGAAGAAGTAAAATGCCGACCTTGGACATGTTTTGAATGATGAACTATTGGTATTGCAACCTGACTTGAGCTATGTGGAGAAACCCGTGAGAGTTGTGGACCAAAGTATCAAGACTCTATGGAATATGCAGATTCTTATGGTGAAGGTACAATAGGAACATCATGGCACATAAGACGCCACATGGGAAACAGAATAGTGGGTAAAGCGGAAGTATCCCAACCTGAGATAAAGGCAAGCCTGAATTAAGGAAGATACAATGGTAATGTCTTGACCAGGTGGTCGTGTCCAAAAAAAAATTCTAGAAGAATTCTTGTCCCCTTTAATTTTGCTAGCCTTGTCCAAACATCTTTGAAATTTAAACTACCCTTAATTCTTTAATCTATTTTTTAATCATAAAAATTTTGTGATAATTCCCTAGCTTAGAATTAAAAAACCAGCCCTTGTGGGATAGATATGGCTGAAAGTGAGGATGGAAATTAGGTAGGGATTCCATGGAAAAGAAAACACCATAGCTATTCTTTCAAACTCCATCTTCATCTTGTTCATGTTTTGGTAAGAAAAATATGGAAAATTTTCCAGATTGGCTTCAAGGCTATTTTCAAAAATTTCAGCCAGCTTTCCTACCTAATTTCTACAAGAAAACTAGTCATTTAATGTGAGGATGAAGGCTGGAAATTCAGTGAATTTTTGGAACTATACAAATAGCCCCAAACCAGATTTTTTTTCCAGCAAGCTAGCAACATTAAATACGAAATTTGAAGCCACCGTTAGAATATGTGAACAGCTAGAACTTCCACTATTTTTCTTCAAGATGAAGGCTGGAAAAATACCATTAAATGAGCATCAAACACCCTTAGAATCTAGCTGCAAAATCATGTCGAAGAGAACAAAAAATTCTGCACCTAAACCATTTCTATTCCAAGTGTTCTTGAGCTTAAATTCCAGAAATTTTTCCAGCATGTCTCTTCAAGGCTAAGGCCGAAATTCCTCATCAAAAACCCGCTAAAATTCAGACCTTATACAGCCATGGACTAAACATCTTGGCTTCCTTATTAACCTTGAATATTAGGACTCCATTATCATACCTCAAAAAGCTCCTAAGATCACTCTATCCAAAACTTATTCAAACTTCAAATTAAATTCCAGATTTTGCTCTATTAAAACACTCCTACAGCTAATTGACAAAATCAAAAAATCCTCTGCCATTATATGATCATTTTCAGCCAGCCTTAGGTCTGAACAACTCTTCATTCTTTGGTTGAAACCTAGCTAATTCATCCCTACACCATTGAAGAACAAGAAACCTTCCAAGAGCAAACTCTAATCTTATATCTCAAACAACTCCACCTTTTTCTATATTTGTGTGAAACCCCACCTAAAGCCAACCTTAGGGTACGGGGTTTGGGATGCATATCATATTATTTTCCATAAAAATATACTTTTTGAATGATTTTAAGCGCATTAGAATTATGATTTATAGGTTAAAAGTCTTAGCTATGCTTATTGAGTAGGGAAGGTAAATCAGTAATTTTGCATGAGATCAAAATAGGAAGATGGCTTGAGGTTTAGATAAAAAGAATATTTGGGTGAGAAATTATGCACAAGAGTTAGTGTGGTTAAGTGGTTAGAACTTTGTGAATTAATCTTTAAGGCCGTGAGTTCAAATCCCACCACTTAGGTTTTAATCATGATTATCTCAGTTATGTTTGAATTTTTGTTTTTCTTACATTCCTTAAAGATTGGAATATTGTCTTAGGGGAGACATGAGGATAATATCTTGATCAAATAATCATGTCCTAAAAAGAATTCTAGAGGAATTCCTGTCCTTTTTATTACCTCTAGCTTTATCCTAACATTTTTATAATTTAAATTATTCAAAATCCATTAAATCTCTTCTTTTAATTCCAAAAAATTCTGTGATAAATCTTCAACCTTGAATTTTGAAAGTCAATATTGAAAGATAGTGGCTTGGCTTAAAATTGGAGAGAAATTAGGAAAGGATCCCAAGAGAAATAAATCACTATGGTAGAACCTTCAAACTCATCTCCATGTTGTTCATGTTTTTGAAGAAGAAAATTTGGAAATTATACAGAATTTTTAACAGTCCAGCTTCCAAAAAATTCAGCCAGTACCCTGACTTATTTGCTGCCAAAAAAATGGTCATTCCATGTTGCATGAAGACTGAAAATTCTGTGCAAAATTCAGACTGCATAAACTGCACAAACTAGAAAAATTTCCTGTGCAAATTCGGTGCAATCCAAGCTGAGAATGAAGCTGTTTTTTTTTTTCCTGTCATCAACCCAAAAAGAACCTCCTCTATTTCTCTCCAGAAAGAAGGCTGGAAAACAACCATAAAAGACCCTCAAACACCCCTCAAAATCATCTGCAAATCGAGCTGAAGAAATGCAGAAATTCTGCACAGAAAAATTGGCAACATTCGAAGCTTTGAACAACTTTGAAACCAGAAAAAAATTCCAGTTCTGTCTCCTTAGGCCTAGACCAAAAAAACACCTTCTAACCTCTACAAAATGGACCTTGTTTAGCCATTTACTGAACACCATTAACCCCTATATTTACCTTGAGTACTTGGACTCCATAATCATACCTCAAAAACCTCCTAAGATCACTCTTTCCAAAACGCGTTTGAACTTCAAAAAAATTCCAGAATTTTGCTCCATGAATAAACTCTTGTATCAAGAAACCAAACTAGAAATTCCTCTACCATTAAACACTAAATTTTGGCCAGAAATAAAGCCTGAACAACCTTCAATTCCTTGATATAAGTCTGACCAGTCCAACCGGCTCCATTCAAGAGCAAAGAAACCTCTCTTAATCAAACACCATAAGCTAACCTCCTACCTCCAACAATTCCACAATTCTCTCCATTTTAATTTCAAACAAAATCATATTATTCCCTCTCCTTCAGGCTGAAAACTGAAACTCCTAATCACCCTAGACCTTTCGGCCAACATCATTCCATATTTCGTATGGCTTTTCTCTCAAATCCTATCAATTTTCACCAAGAACACACACTACACTCTTTCATGCCTAAACCTACCCTAAACACCTCCAATCACTCTCAAATACTCCAGATTACTCCTACATAGTCCCTAGTGTTCATTTCAGATATTTATAACACAAAAACACGCAAACAAGAAATTTCAATCGGATCAAAATCAGTTTTTTCTTGAAGGTCTCAAGAACATCATCAGGGTAAATCAAGAACAACCTTTCTTGGTCACCCACCTCCATTCAATCTTCAATAGACCGCACTAATGCCCTCTCTCTCTCTCTCTCTCTCTCTCTCTCTCTCTCTCTCTCTCTTGGCCGAAATGGTTAATCAACCATCAACCATGGCTGTTTTTCTTTGGACTACTCAAGACTCTCAATCGTGCGTGGACCTTCTTTAGTCTTCTTCAAGGGATCGACTATCAAGTATTTTTTCCTTAAATCCTTCTTTTTATTTCTAAAATCATGTCTCTTAGATGTTGATAGGATGAATAGAATATGAATGGGGGATTGAGCGTATGCATGCGGATGAAGGGGTTGGGATTAGGACATGAGAATTGTTGTATATGGCTAAGGTATATGAATTTTCTTAGGAATCAATGTATGTTTATTATGCTTAATGAAATTTATGGATGTTCAAAGCATGTTAGATATTATGGCATGAAAGGTGATTAGGCTCTTATGTTCTTATTTTCCATTAAAGCCATAACTGATGATTATGCCTAGTAGGGATTTGGCCATGTGATGATATGTGTTGATTTCAGCATATGTTCATGAATGGATTAGTTTATTGTTTAATGTTGGAGAATGTGTTCATGAATCTTTTTCTAGCAATAGGAAAATCATGATTATTTTCTTGTCAATCCTAGGTCATTTTTATTAACAAATTTTTATTACTTTTATTAGAATTATTATTATATTTTTCTTAAGAGTTTTGAAATTTCTAGGATGATTTGAAAATGGAATAGTAAATAAAATATTAATATTTTACTGGTCAAATAAATATTATCTTTTGTTAAAAATAATATATATATATATATATATAAAACAATAAATAAAATCTTTTATACAAATAATAAATAAAATATTATAATTAATTAATGACGTTGTATACCCTAGTTAAAACTTTTACCTATGTCCATAAGTTTTATCCATGTTAAAATTTATTTATTATCTATTAATTAAAATTTAAATATAATTCATTTATTATTTATTTTATTATTTATTACTAATTATTTATTATCTATTAATTATTAATTGAAAATTAAGTGTAATTTATTATTTATTTATTTATAAGAATACTATTTAAATATTACTATCTACTAATATTATTTAGAACTTAGTATTATTAAAATATTTAATACTAATTTATTTATTAGCAATAATACTCAAAATTTATTATTTGAAACAATAACTTATTAGTAATTATTTTACAACCCCTCGTTATTTTAACTTATCAAGCTAGATTTATTTTATAAAATCTTTTATCATCTAACCTTAAAGCTTAGGACATTAAGGTCATAGTTAGTTATGGTTGTAACTAGTTGAGTAAGGAATTATTTATGTAAGGCAAGTATAGTTCGAATGTAACATTATGTCTTGTTTTTTTCCCCAAGTGGGGTTAGGTTGACCTTGGAGGATTTTTGAATTCAAGTAGAGCAAAGGATCAGGTAAACTCCTGCATAGAGTTATTTGAAGACAAAAAATTATTGTGGCAAGCCAAATTCAATGTGTATGATCATTTGTTTGTAAATGTAATTAAGGACTATTTTTTTTCGCCTTTTTATTTCAGTCAAGCAAATCATTTGGAGATTTAAACAAGCAGTTTGACTTAAAATGCTAAACTCTTTCCAAAACCCAACTTTGACAAGAATTTTAGAAATCCTTAATTGCTATTTCCAAGTAAAACATTGTATGATCAATTTTGTCCCACGTGGGACAAACAACATTGAGTACTCAATGATGGTTGACTACTAATACTAGTCTTTGAAGGGTTGGGATAAGTCTCTCAGTAGGTGGCCACCTCTGAGAGGTGAGTCCTTCCCGGATAAGATGCCAGTCCGGTAGATCATACCGGTCCGAGCTTACAAGTTTCAGTCAAGTGTACTGTGTGTTCCGGAGTGGACAACCAGTAAGTTTTGCTGTAGAGATGGAGGAGTATTTCACCAGTAGGCCATACACCTATCTTATGTCAGCATACTCAATGTGTGGCAGTCTGACCGGCAGCATGCTCAACGTGTGGCATACCACCCATTATTTTGTCATGGGGCCCAAGATGTGGTGCCATTGCTATCTCTTTGGATGGTTGTATTTATTGTGCACATGTATCGTTTGGAAAGCAAAACACCACTCTTCATTTTTATATTATTTAATGCTTGTCAGCACTTTCACTTATGACACTTTTACAACTTGCATATATGAACTGTTTTACCTAAAGCACTCAAAGCACACATAGGCTTACTGAGATTTTTATCTCACCACCCTTTTTATATCATGTTTTTTGGTCGATCTTGCTATGGAGGTCATTAACTAGATTGTTGCTTATGATTTTGGAAGACTCTTTGTTATTTTTCTTTTGTGCTTTTAAGAGATTGTAGCAGACAATTTATTTTGGATTTGTTCATGTATTGTTGGGTTGTATTAAGTTTAATTTTATAGTATTTATTTTATTTTATTTTATTTGACCCAGTTATAAAGACCCCTTGTCCTATAGACGGGGCGACATCCCCAGCCCTATGGGCCTAGGTTGTGGGGTGTTTCAAGTGGTATCAGAGCCTAGGTTTAGAGAATTATTAATAGTATATGTTTTTTTTTATTAAGGTTAAAGCTTTTGACTAACCTGTCTTATTTATGCTGTAGGATGGTTAGAATGATTAGAACCGCAAGGAATGGGCAGCAATGGCATCTTCCCATCCCTATCCACCTGGAAGATCTAGCAGTGCCTCAGCCTGCACCATAGCCCGCACCTTAGCCAATTATACCCTTGGATGATAGTAGTGATGATGAGGTCCAAATTATTGAGCCACCCCCAATACCTATAATAGATTTAGTTACTGACAGTGAAGATGAGGAGATTGACATGGAATATGTTCCCCTCCCTTTTAGTCCCATAATTGACTTGACAGCTGATAGTGATGACCCGGGGGAGATAGACTATGAATCTCCACCTAGACCTTCCTTCGTACCTCCACCCAACTAGGTTGAAACCGGCGAGAGTTCTTGGAGACACGGGAAGGAGCCAATGGATTATGGGTTTGCGAATGGGGTTGGGATGGACTTCTCTAGGAATTCTGGGGGATGGTTGTATGATGCCAACTTTGAAGACTCTGATGAGGATTAGAGAGGCTAAGTTCTACTATGCTTAGGTCATTTTATTTACTGCTTTCAGTAAACCTTTTGTGCTAAGGATTCTATTCATGTTTACTACTTTATTTCCAAATATATGAAAATAAGAGTACTTGGAGTACTCTAAATTTTGAGAAAAATTTATATACAATTCTTTACCTAAAAATATGCATATGATTTTCTTTTACTTAAACCTAAATGTGAATGCATGCTCAATTTAAATGTTTTAAACATTGATGCATAAACTCATTATCTGGGGCATGGTTAGAATGGTACCCAAGCATTGTGTAGCCACTTCTAGCAGAAGGGTTCCTGAAGCTGAGCCTATAACACTAGAGTTTGAGACAACTCAAATGCCGTCACCCAACCAGGGGGATGAGAACGAGCCAGAACTAGAAATAGGTTCGGAAGAATCGGTCAGCATGATGATGGGGCAAGCATTCAATAAAATGACTGAGATTCTGCAAACTTTGACTGTGCAAAGGAATCCAAAGGGTGAAAACAAAGCCTTGGAGAGGTTCTTGAAATTTCAATCTCCCATCTTCTTAGGAGAAGCTGTGTAAGATCAGAAGGCAGAGCAATAGGTAAATAGATGGAGGACATCTTCACTACGCTTTATTACACTGAGAAGCAAATGGTGAAGTACGCTGCATTTTGATTAAGGGGCCCAGCTCAAGTATGGGGTAACGAGTCCAAGATGACTGGGAGATGATTGATCAAAACTGGACATGGGCCAATTATGTGGAAGCATTCAGGGCTGAATATACCCCTTAGTGGATAGTAGAGAAACGGGAAGATGAGCTCCAGAATCTAAAGTAGGGAGGTATGACTGTGGCACAGTATGCAACATATTTTACTCAGCTATCGAAATACTGCAAGAGGCTGGTGGATACCGAGCAGAACATAATGAGGCAGTTTGTAAAGGGATTAAGGCAAGAGTTAAGAAGGGTGTTGTCACCTTCTCCAACAACGACCTATTCGGGGGCAATGGACATAGCCACCCGGACTGAGAATAAGGATCACAACAGAATGGCACCAAGACCTTTCCTACTGCTAAGACAACCGCTGAGACCTTTCCAATAGCAGTAGCCTAACAAGTGCCCTGCTAACCAGCAGTGGCAAAATCAGGGAAAACAAGCACGGACAGCACCAGTTGGTCCTACACAGAATCTTCCATTATGTCGATACTGTGGGAAAAGGGGCCACGTGGAGAAAAATTGTTGGTCCAGAGGAGGTGAGCGAAAATGCTACCATTGCAGAGACCTGAATCATTTGCGAAATGCCTGGCCAAAACTTCTCTGAGTCGGATAAGGAAACCCGGCTCAGATCACTAGATCGAGCCAATGCCACTGGAGCTTATGGGAGTGGAACCCAGAAGCTACAAGTAAAGGTAAAAGTTTTCGCTCTTAACCAGGAGGAGGTTAGAGTTGATGCAGCGGCGATGGAAGGTACGTTTACTATCCATGCTCGTTCCATTAATACGTTGATAGGCCCTGGATCTACCCATTCCTATTTAAACAAGAATTGTGCATATCATTTAGGTTGGGATGGAGTACACCTACCTTTTACTTTGTTCGTGAGTATGCCTTTGGGGAAAATGGTGCAAGCAAATCAGTATGTGCGAAATTGTAAAACTGAATTGGGGCGAGAAAGCTTGGAGGGAGATTTGATAGTCTTGGTTATTGTTGATTATGACTTTGATCTTGGGAATAGATTTGCTAGCTAAGCATGGGGTTAGAGTAGACTGTAAGAATAAATTGGTTCAGTTCATTAGACCGGGATGCGATGTCTTAGAGTTCAAAGGCAAGAGAGTAAAAAAAATTGAAGTTTTTGATAGCTAGGGCGACGGCCTGAAAATTATTGAAGCAAGGGTGTTAAAGATATTTGGCCTATATGGTAAATAAGCCAAGGGACCAGTGCCCCCTCGAAGATACTGAGGTGGTGAAAGATTTTCCCGACATGTTTCCAGCGGAGCTCACTTCTCTACCTCCCAACCAAGAAGTTGAATTCAATGTTAATCAAGTTCCAGGAGCATAACCATTATCCCAAACTCTATATCGAATGGCACCGATAGAGCTAAAAGAATTGAAGGAGCAGCTAGAAGAGTTGGTGAGGCAAGGCTACATCAGATCTAGCACGTCACCCTGGGGAGCACCAGTACTATTTGTGAAGAAGAAGGATAGGACTCTGAGGTTATGTATCAATTATCGGGGCTTGAACAGCCTGACCATCAAGAATAAGTATCCACTACCATTAATTGATGAGCTCTTCGACCAGTTGCTATTCCAAACTGGATTTGAGGCAAGGATACTATCAAGTGAGGATAAAGGAGGAGGATATTCCTAAGACGGACTTCAATATAAGATATGATCACTATGAGTTTGGGTTGATGCCTTTCGGAGTAACTAATGCACTAGCGGTATTCATGGATTTGATGCATCGAGTTTTCCAACCCTACATGGACAAGTTCGTGGGGTCTTCATCGATGAAATACTAATATATTCCAAGAACCAGGAGGATCATGCAGAACATTTGAAGCTAGTGCTGGAAAAGTTAAGGAAGCATAAGTTTTACGCTAAGTTTAGCAAGAGCGAGTTTTGGCTGGATAGTATGGCATTTCTTGGTCATGTGGTAACCAAGGAAAGAATCAAGATGGACCCAGAAAAAGTTGAAGCAGTCTAGGATTGGAAGCAACTAGAAAACATCATAGAGTTTCGAAGCTTCTTAGGATTGGCCGGCAATTATAGGAGGTCTATTAAAATATTTTCAATGCTAGCATTGCCTATGACCCGGCAACTAAGAAAGAACGTACCCTTTATTTGGAATGAAAAATATGAAAAGAGTTTCCAAGAGCTAAAGCGGAGGTTAATGACAATACCTATGTTAAGTCTGCCAGAGGAAGATAAGCCTTACGGACTGTATACTGATGCTTCGAAAGAAGGCTTGGGGGCAATTTTGATGCAAGATTGGAAGGTGATCACCTATGCTTCTCAAAAGTTCAAGTTGCATGAAGTCAATTATCCCACGCATGATTTAGAGCTGGCTGCTATTGTATTTGCTTTAAAGAAATGGCAGCACTACTTATATGGAGCTAAATATGATATGTTCACTAATCACAAGAGCCTGAAGTATACCTTTACCCAGAAGGACTTGAATTTGAGGCAGCGAAGGTAGATGCAATTTTTGGAAGAGTATTGTTGTCCTATCAACTACTACCCCGGGAAGGCCAACGTTGTTGCTAATGCCCTGAGCCGAAAATTCAAAATGGCTAGGCTGAGAGTGCAGGAGGTTCAAGCGGTTCAGGACGTGTTGGATAGAAGAGCAGAAGTGCAAGAAAAGAGGATTGTTGTTAACAACCTGGGGTTGATACCAGACCTAAGGTGGGAAATCATTAAGGCTCAGCAAAGTAATGTAGAATTCTAGCTTTTCAAGGACAAGGAGCTTAAACGACAAGGCAGTAAATTTTGGCAGGATGAAGTAAGAGTTTTGTATTTCTGAGATCGTTTGTGTGTACCCGATGAGAACTAGTTGAAGGACTGGATTTTGGAAGAGGCGCATAAGAGCAAGTAGGCCGTTCATCCAAGAGAGGTCAAAATGTATCAAGATCTGAAAAGGGCTTATTCGACGTGTATGACCTGTCAGAAAATTAATGCGGAGTACAAAAGATCAGCATGATTGTTGCAGCCGTTTCCAGTACCTGAATGGAAATGGGAAGAGGTAACCATGGACTTCGCTACCAGAATCTCTATGGCAAGGACCTAAAAGGACGCCATATAGGTAATGGTGGATCGATTGACCAAGTCAGCGCATGTTATACCGTTGAATGTAAGGAATTCAATGTGGAAGTTAGCTCAGACCTATGTGTGAAAAATAGTCAGACAGCATGGAGTACCTTCAAGTATTGTGTCTGACTGAGATCCAAGATTTACATCCCAAATTTAGGGCAAGTTTCAAGAATCAATGGGATCTAGTTTAAAGTTCAGTACAACGGTACATCCGCAAACCGATGGATAGTCAAAAAGGGTTATTTAGATATTAGAAGACATGCTGAGAGCATGTGTATTGGATTTCAGGAATAAGTGGATCGAATGTGTACCATATCTAGAGTTGGCGTAGAATAACAGCTATCAGTCTTCGATTGGAATAGCTCCATATAAAGTATTGTATGGACGTAAGTGTCAAGTACTGCTATATTGGAGTTGGTCGGAGGATGGCCACATAAGCAAGTCTGGAGAAGTCTGTGTTCAGGAAATGTTAGACAAGGTCAAGCTGACCAAGGAAAGGTTGAAGGAAGCCTAGAGCCGACAAAAGAGTTATGTGGACAATAGGAGAACACAGCTAGAATTTCATGTAAGAGACGGGGTGTTCCTAAGATTGACACCAAATAGAGGAATTCTGAAGCATCCAAAAGGTGGGAAGCTGAATTCGAGGTATTTGACACCGTTTTTGATAAATGAGAGAATTAGGCCGGTGGTGTATCGATTGGATTTGCCAGATGGGTTGACAGAGATACACGATGTATTTCATGTGTCTCAGCTGAAGAAGTACAATGTTGATCCTGGACATGTTTTTAATGATGAGCCGTTAGTGTTGCAATCCGATTTGAGCTATGTGGAGAAACTTGTGAAAATTTTGGAACGAAGCATCAAGACTCTCTGGAACAAGTAGATTCCAATAGTAAAGGTACAGTGGGAGCATCATGGCACGTGGGATGCCACATGGGAAACAGAAGAGTGGGTAAAACGGAAGTATCCCGATCTGAGATGAAGGTATGCTTGAATTTCGGGACGAAATTTTTCTAAAGTGGGGACGATGTGAAACCCCACCTAATGCTAACCTTAGGGTAAGGGTGCTAGGATGCATATCATATTATTCTGCATAAAAATATACTTTTTAAATGATTTTCTGTGCATTAGAATTATGATTTATAGGTTAAAAGGCTTAGCTATGCTTATTGAGTAGAGAGGGTAAATCAGTAATTTTGCTTGAGGTCAAAATAGGAAGATTACTTAAGGTTAAGATAAGAAGAATATTTGGGTGAGAAAATATGCACAAGAGTTAGTGTGGTTAAGTGGTTAGAACTTTGTGAATTAATCTCTAAGGTCATGAGTTCAAATCCCACTACTTAGGTTTTAATCATGATTATCTTAGTTATGTTTGAATTTTTGTTTTTCCTACATTCCTTAAGGATAGTAATATTGTCTTGGGGGAGACATGAGGATAATATCTTGATCAGATAATCATATCCTAAAAACAATTCAAGAGGAATTCATGTCCTTTTTATTACCTCTAGCTTTGTCCTAACATCTTCATAATTTAATTTATTCAAAATCCATTAAATCTCTTATTTTAATTCCAAAAAATTCTGTGATAATTCTTCACCCTTGATTTTGAAAATCAATCTTGAATGATAGTGGATTGGCCAAAAATAGGAGAGAAGTTAGGAAAGGATTTCAAGAGAAATAAATCACCATGGTAGAACTTTCAAACTCATCTCTATGTTGTTCAAGTTTTTTAAGAAGAAAAACTGGAAATTTTCTAGAATTTTCAACAGTCCAGCTTCCAAAAATTTCAGCCAGTACCCTCGCTCATTTGTTTCTAGAAAAATGGTCATTCCATGTAGCTTGAAGAATGAAAACTCTGTGCAAAATTCGGACTGCATAAACTGCACAAAACTAGAAATTTCCTGTGCAAATTTGCTGCACTCCAAGCTGAGATTGAAGATTTTTTTTTTTTTTTGTCATCAATCCAGCAAGAACCTCCTCTATTTTCCTCCTGAAAGAAGGCTGGAAACCAACCTTAAAAGTCCCTCAAACACCCTTCAAAATCATCTGCAAATCGTGCTGATGAAATGCAGAAATTCTGCACAGAAAAATTAGCAACCTTCGAAGCTCTGAACAACTTTGAATCCAGAAAAAAATTCTAGTTCTGTCTTCTTAGGCCTAGGCCAAAAAAACACCTTCAAACCTCTACAAAATGGACCTTGTTCAGCCATGGACTGAACGCCATTAACCTACATACTTACCTTAAGTACTTGGATGCCGCAATCATACCTTAAAAACCTCCTAAGATCACTCTCTCTAAAACACATTTGAACTTCAAAAAAATTCCAAAATTTTGCTCCATGAAAACACTCTTATATCAAGCAACCAAACCAGAAATTCCTCTACCATTAAACACTGAATTTTGGCCAGCAATAAAGCCTGAACAACCTTCATTTCCTTGACATAAGTCTGACCAGTCCAGCCAGCTCCATTCAAGAGCAAAGAAACCTCTCTTAATCAAACACCATAAGCTAATCTCCTACCTCAAACAACTCCACAATTCTCTCCATTTGAATCTATAACAAAATCAGATTATTCTCTCTCCTTCTAGCTGAAAAACAAAACTCTTAATCACCCTAGTTCATTCGGCCAATATCATTCCAGATTTTGTATAGCTTTTCTCTCAAGTTTTCTCAATTCTCACCAAGAATACCAAGAACACACACTATACTCCTTCAAGCCTAAGCCTACCCTAAACACCTCCAATCACTCTCAAATACTCCAAATTACTCCTACATAGTACCTAGTATTCATTTCTGGTATTTATAACACAAAAACACGCAAACAAGAAAATTCAATCGGATCAAAATTAGCTTTTTCTTGAAGGTCTCAATAACATCTTCAAGGTAGATAAAGAAAAACCTTCTAGTTCACCCTCTTCCATTCAATTTTCAATAGACCGTACTAATGCTCTCTCTCTCTCTCTGTGTGTGAAACCCCACCAAAAGCCAACCCTAGAGTAAGAGGGTCGGGATGAATATCCTATTATTTTGCATGAATATATATTTTTTGAATGATTTTATGTGCTTTAGAATTATGATTGATATGCTAAAAGGCTTAGTTATGCTTATTGAGTAGGAGAGGTAAAATGGTAATTTTGCTTGAAGTCAAAATAGGAAGATAGCTTGAGGATTGAATAGGAAGAATATTTGAGAGAGAAAATAAGAACAAGAGTTGTTGTGATTTAGTGGTTAGAGCTTTGTAATTAATCCATAAGGTTATGAGTTCAAATCCCATCATTTATGTTTTATCATAATTATTTTAATTTAAGGTTGGATTTTCATCTCTTGCATTCCATAAGTAAAAATAGGAGTGTTGTCCTAGAAGAGACATGATGGAAATGTCCTAATCCTATTCTTATGTCCTAAAAAGAATTCTTGAGGGATTCATGTCCTTTTACTCCCTATCTTACCCTAAACTCTTTACCAATTAAATTTGTTAAAAATTTATCCAAATCTATGTTTTTAATTCCAGAAAATTCAGCAAGGATTCTTGGCCTTTGAAATTTCGAAAATGATTATTAGAGGTTGGAGATTGGACTAAAAATAGGAAAGGTGTTATGGAAGCTTCCCAAGAGAAATTAATCTCCATGGTTGAGCCTTTAAACTCCACTCCATAGTGTTTATATCCTCTATGAAAAGAATCTGAAAATTTTTTAGATTCTTGAGCAGCCTAGTCTTCGAAAATCTTAACCATCTTCCTTACTCAATTGCTACTAGAAAAATGGTCAATTTATTCAGCTTAAAGACTGAAATTCTTTTGCAAAAAATTGGACTGCACAAAGCTGTGCAAACCAAAAAAAAATTCTAGACAGTTTCGATGCATGGCAGCCGGAAATCAAAGCTGTTTCTACTGCCTTCAAACCAGTAAATTACCTCTGCTTTTCCTCCATAAAGAAGGCTGGGAACCAGCCTGAAAGGGACCTCAAACACCTCTCAAAACCCTCTACAAATCGGTTGGAATATTGCAGAAGAAACTGCACAGGAAATTCTGCAACCATTCGAACCACAACCAGAAAAATTCTAGCCTTGTTTTCTTCAAGCCTTGTCTGAAAACCACCCGCAAATCTCTATAAGTTAATCCTTGTTCAGCCATGAACTAAACACCATTATGCCCCCTCCACTTACCTTGCACAACCGGACCCCATAGCCACACCTCAAATTCCTCCTACAATTACACCAATCAAACTTCCATTTGAAGTTAAAAAATTCCAGCATTTGCTCCATGAAAACACCCTTAGATTAGGCCTCATAACTAGAGATTCTTCTGCCATTAAACTCAGGAATTTGGCCAGCCTTATAGCTCCCTCAACCCTCATTCATTTCAGCAAATCTCAGCAAACTAGTTGGCCATTTGTAGCTCCAAGAAACCTCCATCAATCAAACACCATTAACATATCTTCCACCTCAAAACACTCCTTAAATTTCTCCATTTGAATTTCAAACAACCATATTTTTCTTTTCCTCCCTAAATTGAAAACCAAATCCCTAAACTCTCTCAATCATTCAGCCAACCCTCTTCAGAAGATTCGTCCAGCATTCACCTCTAATCCTCTCCATTTTCACCGAGAACACCAAGAAAACACACTACCTTTCTTCAAGCTAAAGACCACTCTAAACACGTCCAATCCCTCTCAAAAACTCCATAACACGCCTACATACCCCCTAGAGTCCATTTTTTGAATTCATAACATCAAATCTTGAAAACAAAAATTTGCAATCGGATCAAAACCAGATTTTTCTTTGATGTCTCAAGAACATCATCAAGGTAACCAAGAACAACTTTTGTTCATCTTCTTCCCTTCAACCCTTAACATGTTATACTAATTCTCGCTCTCTCTCTCTCTCTCTCTCTCTCTCTCTCTCTCTCTCTCTCTCTCTCTCTCTCTCTCTCTCTCTCTCTCTCTCGGCCGAAATGGTTGCTACAACCATAGCTATTTTCTTTCTCCTCTCTTAGACAATTCAAGACCCTCAAGCGTGTGGAACTTCTTAAATCTTCATCGAGATAATCATCCACCAAGTATTTCTCCTTAACCTTCTTTTTAATTCTGAATTCATGACTCTTGGATGTTCTTAGAGAGAATAGAATATGATTGGGGATTGAGTATATGCATATGTATGAAGGGGTTGAGATTGGAGCATGGGAATGATTGATCATGATTAAGTTTTATGAAAATTCTTTGAGAATTGATATATGTTCATCATGTCTTAAGTGAGTATGAGTGTTTAAGCATGCTAGATGTCATGTCACCTTTGGTGAATAGGTTTTTTATGTTCTTATTTTTATTGAAGCCGTGAGTATGATTATGTTTAGTAGAGATTTGGCCATGTGATAGTAGGTATGGATTTAAGTCTTTGTTCTTGAATAGAATAGTTTATTGATTGATGTTGGAGTATATGCTCATGAATCTTATTAGCAATAGGAAAATTATGATCATGACCTTGTTAATCCTAGGCTATTTTGATTAGCAAATTTTATTACCCTAACTAAAATTAGTACTATGTTTTTCCTCCAAAGATTTCGAAATTCTTAGGAAGTTTTGGAATTGGAGTACTAAATGAAATAGTGATATTTTATTAGCCAAATAAATGATATCTCCTATTAATAGAATAACATATACATATATATATATATATATATATATATATATATATAACCTTTTATATAAATGAGTAAAATATTAATGACCTTATGGGCCATATGTTCATAAATATTATTTATAATTATTAATCAAAATTTAATAAATGTTATTTATTATTATTTTTAATGCGTATTGATTATTAATTAAGAGAGTAGTAATAATTTATTTTGCTACTTAAGAATTACCATTTATTAATATCAACTAGGACTTAGGATTCTTCAATAATTAAACCCTAGCTTATTTATTAATAACAACACTCAAGATTTATTATTTGAATATATAAGTTATTGGTAATTATGTTACAAATCCTAGTTATTTTAACTTATCAAACTAGACTTATTTTATAAAAGCATTTATCATCTAGTCTTAAAGCTTAAGATACTAGGGTCATGATTATAATTAGTTGAACTAGGATTATTTATGTAAGCGAATATAGTTTGAGTATAACCTTATGACTTGTGTTTACCCCAGGTGGGGTTATGTTAGCATTGGAAGATTCTTGAGTTTGATCAAGCAAAGGATCAGGTATGCTCCTGCATAAACTTATTTGAAAACAAAAGGTTACTATAGTAAGCCAAATGCGATGTGTATGGACACTCATCTTGTAAAGGTAATTAAGGACTATTTTCTTTTTATTTCAGTCAAGCCAATCATTTGAAAATTTAAGCAAGTAGTTTTGCAAAAATACTAAACCCTTTCTAAAACCCAACTTTGACAAGAATTTTAGAAACCCTTAATTGCTATTTCCAAATAAAGCAATGAATTATCAGTTTTCTCCCAAGTGGGGCAATCAACGTTAGGTACTCAATAAGGGTAGACTATGAAGACTAGTCTTAGAAGGGTTACGGTAAGTCTCTCAGTAAGTGGCCACCTCTGAGGGGTGAATCCTTCCCGGATAGGATGCCAGTCCAGTATGTCATGCCGATCCGAGCTAGCAAGTTTTAGTTATGTGGACTGTGTGTTTCCGGAGTGGACAACCGGTAAGTTTGGATGTAGAGAATGAGGAGTATCTTACCCGGTAGGCCGATCACCTACCTTTTGTCATTCTACACAAAGTGTGGCATTCTGACCGTTATATGGTCATGGGGCCCAACGTGTGGTAACCCATGGCTACCGATTTGAGTGGTTGTATTTATTGTGCACATGTATGGTTTGAAGAGCAAAACGCCACTCTTTATTTTTTTTTAACCTTATTTATTGCTTGCCAGCACTTTCTCTTTTACAATTTTTACAACTTGCATACATGAACTATTTTACATGAAACACTCAAAGCACACACGGGCTTACTGAGATTTTTTTTATCTCATCACCTTTTATGCCATGTTTTTAGGTCAATCCTACTGTGGAGATGAGTTGCTAGATTTGTTGCCTGCTTTGATGGCTTTATGTTATTTATTTTATGTGTTGTTTTGAGAAATGCTAGTAATCAATTTATTTTGGACTTGTTCCTGAATTTTTGGATTGTAATAAGTTCAAATTTTAAAGTATTGTCTTTATTTTTGTTTGTGTGACCTAGTTATAAAGACCCCATGTCCTTTGGAAATGGTGACATCCCCGCCCTGTTGGGCCTAGGTAGTGCGGTGTTACACACACACACACACACACACACACACACTCTCTCTCTCTCTCTCTCTCTCTCTTGGCCGAAATGGTTGATCAAGCATCAACCATGGCTGTTTTTCTTTGAACTATTCAAGACTCTCAATCATGCGTGGACCTTCTTTAGTCTTCTTCAAAGGATCGACTATCAAGTACCTTAAATCCTTCTTTTTATTTTTGAAATCATGTCTCTTAGGTGTTGATGTTGGATTGTATGCCCTCTTAGACTAGGTTTCTGATGTAAAATTGAATTATTTAATAAAAGAATTTATTTTCAGAAATTGTTTGTGAATTTACTTTTTGTTTGTGCACGATTTTCGTTTGGAACAGACCCATTATGTTTGAAAAAGTGATCCATGTGAATGGTGGTCTTTCACAGTAAGGTATGGATCACGGGTTATTTAACACATAAACATTTGTTCTTAACCTATTGATGAGACTGGGAACCTCATCATGTTTAGGTTATTATGTTATGAATTCGAAATGGGGAATGGCTTACCTTTAGCCAGTGGGTAGTCCACTCACTTCATGACATAAGCGTATTTCGAATACGTAGAACAGGACCTGTAGTAGAGGTTTCTCAAAGTACTATATGGTAGAAACCTAGGCTACTACTGCTACAGCGTGGACTAGTACTCTACGAGTTGAGTATGAGTTGGTGGTCTGGCGAAGCTGGAAGCATATACTTTGATTTGCTGTAGTTGAGTTTCTATCGTAGGGCCAATATACTTGCATGTTGGGTATGTGTGACTAGTTATTTAAGACAGACTTATACAAGATAGTTTCTGCACTATATCGCCCTTTGTGGTTGTACGAATGGTCTAAATTATCCAGGGCCCTGGGAAACATGACTTGGATGTTTGCTTTAGGGTAGCTCCCTTGGAAAGCGGAAACACTCCAGGAAGTCGTGGATCATTGGAATAGAAGCCTAAGGATGGTAGATGTCATTTAGGGGGGTGTTAGTACACTTCTTCCTCTCTAAATGTACGGCGATGTGTAGAGGGATATTTTAGTCATTTCACCTGTAGGTCGGAGACTTTGCGAATGCAGCATTGTCCTTGGGGTCAATGTTTCCTTATGGTGATATTAGGAAATATTTAAGATGCAACATACAGCTATTTATATAGTAGGGGTATTTTGGTCATTTTAGCAGCCAAGGCGATGTGTCTTTTTGGTCCTCGGGATAGCCCGTAAGTCCTAACTATTTTTGGGTTGAGGAATTGGTCTCAGTTGAAGAGGATTTTATTTTATTTTGTTTTATTTTATTTTATTCAGGAAGTCTAATTTATTATTGGATTGGAATAAAATAAATAAATAAATAAATGAAATAGGAGTTGAGAGAAATTAATTATCTAGTTTATTTGCTTAATTAATTATTCAGGGCCTAGGTCCAGTATGAATAATTAAGAAATTAACCTGGGCTTAAACTAGGGGAAATAATTAATGTTTGATTATTTATTGGGTTATTTATATAGGCCCAAGAAATAAATAATTAAAGATTAATTATTATGATTCATTTGGGCTAATTAATTATTTATTGGGTTACTTATGTAAGCCCAGAAAATAAATAATTAATATTTATTATTTTGGGCATTTTGGGTCCAAGAAAAATAATAAATATTTATCTGGCCCAATAGCTTGGACCTTAGGGTTTTTTTCCAGATACGGTTAAGAGGAGTTTAAGGTTAGGCCAAACTGTTTCTCAGGATAACATCCGGGTGTTTTGAAATCCCGGGAGATGTTTATCAGAGATTGAGATACCTAGTTTAGGCCAAATATAAACAACTCTTTGAAAAGGAAAAACCCTAATTTTTCTTTCCCTAGCCTTACACACTCACGTGAGTCTCTCTCTCAAGGTCTCTCTCCTTCTTCTTGTTTTTCCCTTGTTCTTTGCTAACTAATAGCGAGCGAACCAAGGAGAATTGAGAACGTTTCTCTTTCCCATTGTGTTCACCAACTAGAGGTTAGGTTGAGGAATATCCCGAGAGCTAGAGAGCTAAGCGTTAATGCAAACAAGGCGAAGTCGAAGGCTAGCGGGTGTTCAACCGGAAGCTCCTTCAAGTGTGCAAAGCGAGGCGATTCCAGCCGTTCAATCTGTTCCTACGCAACCTAGGAGGGTTAAGGAATGCAAAGGTATGATCTTCACGCTTCCGCATGGCCTTTATGGCTCGCGTTTTATTTTTCTCCAATTTTTTTTTCGCACGGTGCATGCTCCCCTGTTTCTGCGTTCCATCAATGTTGTATCAGAGCCAAGGTTTTTGATCAATATAGGGAGCATGGTAGTTAATAAAAATGGAGTAGATGATTATACCTGTGATCCTTCGCTGTTTTGGTATGGGATAGGTGGATTTGTAAGCTTCACAGTGGAAGTATAGGCATATCTGTAATTTTTTTGGCTTTGATGTTTTAATCGTGTAAACCCAATTTAAATGGGTATAGGCGGTTGTGGTTTAATTTTGGATGAGTTTTTATAAGTAAAAATGTCCAAAGAAGCCAAAGAAGGCAAGAAAAAATCAAACCAGAGATGAACTGAAGAAAAAAATTCGCGCGGGTGAAAAACGAAGAGGAAGAAAACTGTTCATAAGTTGTGGAACCGCAGCCGAGCCGCCGAGCCGAGCCGGGTTTTCTGTGAGAGCAGCCTCTGTTCTCGAGCCGCGAAGCTGAGCCAATTGCCAGTGAATTCGAGCCAGTTGCTGCGAATTTGAAATTGCAAATTTCTTCAATTGGCGCGCGGGTCAGCGGGGCTCCGGACGCGCGGATGCGGGCGCAAAGGCGGACGGGAAGGCGGAGCGGGTTCTCGGGCGGGCAGACGCTCCACGGGCTGAGGCAGCGTCTGATCTGGTGCGGCTGGTGCACCGGGGGGCGCGGTGGACCACAGGCATGCTGGCGCGGATCCTGTGCATCCGGTGCAGTGGACCTCCAGTGATTTTTGCAATTTATTTTATATTTTTTTTCCTTTTTCGTTTTGGGTCCCATACCAGGCGAAGTTAATATTTTTGTAATATTTATATTCTTGGAATATATTTGTATGAAAAATATTAGTAAGGGATTTTAGGATTAAACAAGATCATTAATTAATTAATGTGTTTAATTCTATTATTTGGGCACTTAGGTTTAAAAAATAGAAAAGCATGAAAATGTTTATTGTTTTCTAGCATGCTATTTTTTTATGTACCTATGTGTGCTTTGTCTCAAAGACCAAAGTCTTTGGGAACCTTTTGTTTTGGCAAGGAAAAATATTTTTCTTTAAAAACTAAATGGTTATTTTAATTGGTACAAAAATTAATCCTTAAATATTTTCTCAAAAGATTTAATCCTTGACATAGAAAATATATTCGATTTAGATAATTTTGTAAATTAAAATGGAGAGCCATTTTGTTTTGTTTTGGACTAGAAAAATGATTTTGTCAAATAAACTTGAGACCAAAGTTTTAATTGGAAAATTTTTGAAATCATTAAGTTTTAACTTATATAAAATTAGTCCATGGAGGAAATCTCTCAAAGGATATAAGCCTTGACATAGAGATTTTATTGGACTTAGATATTTTATTTTTGAGTTAATAAAAACTTAATGGAAATTTCAAAAGGATATTTTCTAGAAAACCTTTATTTTAAAAGACTAAGTGGGAGAGAGGTTCCAACGGCCCCACGGCTTCCATCACGGTCCTCATTAGAGATCGTGGATCCCCTCGCATCACCTTGAGAGTGAACCCGTATAGGATGGGGATACCACAAGGATCTAGATCTAATGGAAGGATGTAATTAATAACCCGGGGCACGTACTATGATCGGCCAGCCCACGTTGGAGGTTATAGTGCGAGGTATGTCCATAGGAAATGAGAGGAAACGGCCATCCCACAATGAAGTTATTCTCTAGACCATTACCTAGAAGTGAAATTAATTTGTGGTGGTTAATACACTTAGCTTAGGAAAGCTGTTAATCTTCCCAAGAAGCTATGTCGGTTTTCCTAAGAGCCAAATTATTTTCGGTGCACAAATTTCATTTTGTTTTCACAAACTAATTTCTTTCTTTTATTTTCGATTTTCAGAAATGGTGGGAGGTTCTTTTAGTCCATTGGCCGTTATTCTCGGGGAGAATAAGTTAACGGGTCCAAACTATGTGATCTGGAAAAGGAACCTGGACATAATACTCACGAGTAGGAGTATAAGTATGTCCTTTACGAAACACCTTCGTTATCGGGGAAGGTTCCACCGCTGAAGAGCGAGAGGCTGAAAAGGCATGGAAGAAAGGCGACGAAATGGCACGTTGCTATATGTTAGCTTCCATGTCTAATGTGCTCCGATCAAAACACGAGCACATGGCTTACGCATATGACATAAGTCAATCGTTGGCAACTATGTTCGCGGACAAGAGCCGGCCCGCAAGGCGGGAGGCTCTTCGAACAATTGTAAACACTAAGATGGGTGAGGGAGCATCGGTCCGAGAGCATATGCTCAAGATGATTGCTTGCTTTCGAGGAGGCGAGAAATCTTAGGGGCTGTCATTGACCCAGAGAGCCAAGTGGACATGGTTCTCGAATCTCTACCGGGCTCTTTCACTCGGTTCAAGTTAAACTATAACATGAACAAGTTGAACATGAGTTTGGCTGAGCCGATGAAGGAGCTCCGGATGGCGGAGAAGGTCATGAAGCCGCGAGTCTAAGGCCATGATTGCTAAGGCCTCTTCTTCAAGAAGCTGGGCCTAAGCCCGGAAAGTTCAAGAGGAAGAAAGGGAATGCGGCAGCCCGGCCCAAGAACCAGCCCAAGGACAAACCAAAGGGCAAGTGCTTCAAGTGTGGAAAGAAGGGACACTTGGAAAAAGAGTGTCCGGATCTTCGAGCCAAGAAAAACCCCACGGGTAATGTTTACTATCTAGAGTCCATATCAATGGTAGGATCAACTTCCACTTGGATTGTTGATTCGGGAGCCAGTGATCATATACGTAACTCCTTGCGGGGGTTTAGGAAGATAAGAAGACTCAAGAAGGGCGAACATGGGCTTCGAGTGGGTAATGGAGCACAAGTCCGGGCCCTTGCGGTGGGAGAGCTGGATCTTATTTTTTATTGTAATAAGATAGTGGTTTTAAAAGACATTTTATATGTACCTGGTTTTCATCGAATTTGATTTCGGTTGCAAAACTTATTAATCAAGGATATTTTGTATCTTTCCATTACGGTATTTCTATCGGTAGAGATGGAGAAATTTTATGTCTTGGGCACATGTATGGAAATTTGTTCTTTTTAAACCTATTAACAACAATCAAATAACGCTCTGTACTGAACCTTTAACTAAGAAGAGAAAGACCAATATCAATGATTCATACCTTTGGCATACGAGGTTGGGTCATATTAACTCAACCGAGGATTCGGAGGCTAATCCATGATGGGCCTTTGGGCTCATTGAGATTGGAAAGTTGGCCTCGGTGTGAATCTGCTCGATGGGAAAAATGACCAAAAGGTCTTTTACACCAAAGGCGGATAGAGCCAAGGAGGTGTTGAGTCTTGTTCACACCGATGTGTGCGGTCCATTGTCTACACCGGCTAGGGGAGGTTTTGAGTACTTCATCACGTTCACGGATGATTGTACGAGGTATGGTTACATTTACGATGAGACGCAAGTCGACTCTTTTGACAAGTTCAAAGAGTTTAAGAGCTGAAGTGGAGCGTCGGACGGGTAAATTAATCAAAACCTTACGATCGGATCGTGGTGGAGAGTACCTCCTAGGTGAATTCAAGGACTACATGGTACATCATAGGATAGTATCCCAGCTCTGCTGCAGGGAACCCCCGGCGAACGGAGTAGGCGAGAGAAGGAACGGGACGTTGATGGAAATGGTCCGAAGCATGATGTCTCATGCTACTCTTCCGATATCCTTACGGGGATATGCCCTGGAAACAGCGGCATATATTCTAAACTTGGTGCCTTCCAAGTCAGTACCTAGGACTCCCTATGAGATGTGGACTAGGCGTAAGCCAAGTCTGAATCATCTCAGGATTTGGGGGTGTCCAACTTATGTACTGATCAAGGGAGACAAGTTGGAACCAATATCAGAATTATGCTATTTTGTTGGGTATCCAAAAGGGACAAAAGGAGGCTACTTTTATCATCCTAAGGAGCAGAAGGTACTAGTCAGTACCAATGCTAGATACTTGGAAGATGATCAAAGTACTTCTACTAAAAGTTCAACGAGGTTGGAACTGCAGGAGAAGTTATCTATGGAATCAACTTCTACTGACCCGATTTTGGAACAAGAAGAGGCACGGCCTCAAGAGCTTGTACAAATGGAGCCTCGTCGTACTGGGAGAGTGTCTAGGGTTCCGGATAGATGGACTGGAGAAGCCTTTGAGCTGGTTTCCGACCATCAGGAACAAGACCCCGCTAGATACGAGGAGGCTATTGCTGATGCCGATGCAAATACGTGGCATGAAGCAATGAAAGCCGAGATTGAGTCTATGTACCTCAATCGGGTTTGGGATCTTGTAGCTTCACTGAAGGGATAAAACCCATTGGGTGCAAGTGGGTATACAAGAGGAAGAGAGGAGCGGATGGGAAGGTGGAAACCTTCAAAGCTAGGCTTGTGGCGAAAGGGTATACTCGGAAAGAGGGTATCGACTATGAGGAAACCTTTTCCCCGGTAGCCATGCTTAAATCCATTCGCATCCTCCTTGCCATCGCTCTGTCACTATGACTACGAGATATGGCAAATGGATGTCAAGACGGCATTCTTGAATGGCCATCTTAGCGAAGACATCTATATGTCCCAACCGGAAGGCTTCATTCTTGAAGGCCGGGGAACACATGGTTTGCAAGCTTAAGAAGTCCATTTATGGACTTAAGCGAGCATCAAGAGCATGGAACATTCGTTTTGATGAGGCTGTAAAGTCTTATGGTTTTATTCAAAACGAAGATGAACCATGCGTGTACGGGAAACTTGAAGGGATCAATGTGGTTTTTCTTGTCCTGTATGTGGATGACATTCTACTCATTGGAAATGATGTAGGGACATTGTCATCTACAAAGGTTTGGCTGTCTAGTCAATTCGAGTATGAAGGACATGGGAGAAGCCGACTACATTCTCGGGATTAGGCTTCTTAGAAATAGGAAGCGAGAGAATGTTAGGATTATCCCAAGCGACATACATTGACAAGATGCTGGCCAAGTACGAGCATGGACTCATGCAAGGGAGCTCTAATCCCTTGCGGACATGGGTTGTCATTTTCTTCGAAGGATTGTCCTAAGTCTCAAGAAGAAAATGACGAGAATGAGTAGGATTCCCTACGCTTCGGCTGTGGGAAGTCTCATGTACGCTATCTTGTGTACTAGGCCGGATATCTGCTTTACCATGGGCTTAGTTAGCGAGATATTAGTCAAACCCGGGGGAGGTTCATTGGCAAGGCTGTAAAGCATATTCTCAAGTACCTCAAGGGAACGAGAGATTATATCTTTGGTTTACGAGGTGATGAGTTGGTTCTGCGGGATACATGGACTCGGACTTCCGGGCGGATAAGGATGAGAGAAAATCCACTAGTGGATATGTCTTCACCTTGTGCGGAGGAGCAATTTCATGGAGGAGTATCAAGCAATCTTGTATTGCTGACTCAACCATGGAAGGCGAGTATGTGGCGGCTTCGGAAGCATCCAAGGAAGCGATCGGCTCCGGAAGTTTCTTTCGGAACTTGGAGTCGTACCACATATGGACAGGCCGGTTGTGATGTATTGCGACAACACTAGAGCGGTGTCGCAATCTAAGGAGCCTCGGAACCACAAGAAGGGAAACACATCGAGAGGAAGTACCACCGATCCGGGATTTCATCCGAGAGACGGGAAGTCGTGGTGGAGCATATTACCTCGAGAAAACAATCTAGCGAGACCCATTCACCAAGCCTTTGGGTGAGATAGTCTTCAAGAGACACTTAGACGCCATAGGGGTGGGCACCTATGGACTTCCCTAGTCTTAGAGTGCAAGTGGGAGATTGTTGGATTGTATGCCCTCTTAGACTAGGTTTCTGATGTAAAATTGAATTATTTAATAAAAGAATTTATTTTCAGAAATTGTTTGTGAATTTACTTTTTGTTTGTGCACGATTTTCATTTGGAACGAGACCCATTGTGTTTAAATAAGTGATCCATGTGAATGGTGGTCTTTCACGATAAGGTATGGATCACGGGTTATTTAACACATAAACATTTGTTCTTAACCTATTGATGAGACTGGGAACCTCATCATGTTTAGGTTATTGTGTTATGAATTCCAAATGGGGAATGGCTTACCTTTAGCCAGTGGGTAGTCCACTCACTTCATGACATAAGCGTATTTCGAATACGTAGAACAGGACCTGTAGTAGTGGTTTCTCAAAGTACTATATGGTAGAAACCTAGACTACTACCGCTACAACGTGGACTAGTACTCTACGACTTAAGTATAAGTTGGTGGTCTGGCGAAGCTGGAAGCATATACTTTGATTTGCTGTAGTTGAGGTTCTATCGTAGGGCCAATTTACTTGCATGTTGAGTATGTGCGACTAGTTAGTTAAGACAGACTTATACAAGATAGTTTCTGCACTATATCGTCCCTTGTGGTTGTCCGAATGGTCTAAATTATCCAGGGCCCTGGGAAACATGACTTGGATGTTTGCTTTAGGGTAGCTCCCTTGGAAAGCGAAAACACTTCAGGAAGTCGTGGATCATTGGACTAGAAGCCTAAGGATGGTAAATGTCATTTAGGGAGGTGTTAGTACACTTCGTCCTCTCTAAATGTACGGCGATGTGTAGAGGGGTAATTTAGTCATTTCACCTGTAGGTCGGAGACTTTGCGATTGCAGCATTGTCCTTGGGGTCAATATTTCCTTATGGTGATATTAGGAAATATTTAAGATGCAAAATACAGCTATTTATATAGTAGGGGTATTTTGGTCACTTTAGCAGCCAAAGCGATGTGTCTTTTTGGTCCTCGGGATAGCCCGTAAGTCCTAACTATTTTTGGATTGAGGAATTGGTCTCAGTTGAAGAGGATTTTATTTTATTTTGTTTTATTTTATTTTATTCAGGAAGTCTAATTTATTATTGGACTGAAATAAAATAAATAAATAAATAAATGAAATAGGAGTTGAGAGAAATTAATTATCTAGTTTATTTGCTTAATTAATTATTCAGGGCCTAGGTCCAGTATGAATAATTAAGAAATTAACCTGGGCTTAAACTAGGGGAAATAATTAATGTTTAATTATTTATTGGGTTATTTATATAGGCCCAAGAAATAAATAATTAAAGATTAATTATGGTTCATTTGGGCTCATTAATTATTTATTGGGTTACTTATGTAACCCCAGAAAATAAATAATTAATATTTATTATTTTGGGCCTTTTGGGTCCAAGAAAAATAATAAATATTTATCTGGCCCAATAGCTTGGACCTTAGGGTTTTTTCCAGATACGGTTAAGAGGAGTTTAAGGTTAGGTCAAACTGTTTCTTAGGATAACATCCGGGTGTTTTGAAATCCCGGGGAGATGTTTATCAGAGATTGAGAGACCTAGTTTAGGCTAAGTATAAACAACTCTTTGAAAAGGAAAAACCCTAATTTTTCTTTCCCTAGCCTTACACACTCACGTGAGTCTCTCTCTCAAGGTCTCTCTCCTTCTTCTTGTTTTTCCCTTGTTCTTTGCTAACCAATAGCGAGCGAACCAAGGAGAATTGAGACCGTTTCTCTTTCCCATTGTGTTCACCAACTAGAGGTTAGGCTGAGGAATATCCCGAGAGCTGGAGAGCTAAGCGTTAATGCAAACAAGGCGAAGTCGAAGGCTAGCGGGTGTTCAACCGGAAGCTCCTTCAAGTGTGCAAAGCGAGGCGATTCCAGCTGTTCAATCTATTCCTACGCAACCTAGGAGGGTTAAGGAATGCAAATGTATGATCTTCACGCTTCCGCATGGCCTTTATGGCTCGCGTTTTATTTTTCTCCAATTTTTTTTTCGCACGGTGCATGCTCCCCTGTTTCTACGTTCCATCAGTTGATAGGAAGAATAGAATATGAATGGGGAATTGAGTGTATGCATGCGGATGAAGGGGTTGGGATTAGGACATGAGCATTGTTGTATATTGCTAAGCTATATGAATTTTCTTGGGAATCAATGTATGTTTATTATGCTTAATGAAATTTATGGGTGTTCGAAGTATGTTAGATATATGGCACCAAAGGTGATTAGGCTCTTATGTTCTTATTGTCAATTGGAGCCATGATTGATGATTATGCCTAGTAGGGATTTGGCCATGTGATGGTATGTGTTGATTTAAGCATATGTTCATGAATGGATTAGTTTATTGTTTGATGTTGGAGAATGTGTTTATGAATCTTTTTCTAGTAATAGGAAAATAATGATTCTTTTCTTGTTAATCGTAGGTTATTTTTATTAACAAATTTTATTACTTTAATTAGAATTATTATTATATTTTTCTTAAGAGTTTCAAAATTTCTAGAAAGATTTGAAAATGGAATGTTAAATGAAGTATTAATATTTTATTTGTCAAATAAATAATATATTTTGTTAAAAATAATATATATATATATATATATATTACAATAAATAAAATCTTTTATATAAATAATAA
Source organism: Voacanga thouarsii (assembly GCA_026120185.1). Taxonomy (NCBI): domain Eukaryota; kingdom Viridiplantae; phylum Streptophyta; class Magnoliopsida; order Gentianales; family Apocynaceae; genus Voacanga; species Voacanga thouarsii. The sequence goes on from JANUWF010001131.1 coordinate 180,825, forward strand.
TAAATAAAATATTAGAATTAATTAATGACCTTGTAGACCCTAGTTAAAACTTTTACCTATGTCCATAAGTTTTATCCATATTAAAATTTATTTACTATCTATTAATTAAAATTTAAATATAATTCATTTATTATTAATTTTATTATTTATTACTAATTATTTATTATCTATTAATTGAAAATTGAAAATTAAGTGTAATTTATTATTTATTTATTTATAATAATACTATTAAAATATTACCATCTACTAATATTATTTAGAACATAGTATTATTCAAATATTTAATACTAATTTATTTATTAGAAATAATATTCAAAATTTATTATTTGAGCTTATAACTTATTAGTAATTATTTTAGAACTCCTAGTTATTTTAACTTATCAAGCTAGATTTATTTTATAGAATCCTTTATCATCTAGCCTTAAAGCTTAGAACATTAAGGTCATGGTAATATATGGTTCTAACTAGTGGAGCTTGGAATTATTTTTGTAAGGCAAGTATAGTTCGAATGTAACCTTATGCCTTATGTTTACCCCAGACTGGGTTAGGTTGACCTTGAAGGATTTTTTAATTCAAGCAGAGCAAAGGATCAGGTAAGCTCTTGCATAGAGTTATTTGATGACCAAAAATTACTGTGGCAAGCCAAATTCAATGTATATGATCATTCGTTTGTAAAGGCAATTAAGGACTAATTTTTCTCCCTTTTTATTTCAGTCAAGCAAATCATTTGGAGATTTAAACAAGCAGTTTTACTTAAAACGCTAAACTCTTTCCAAAACCCAACTTTGATAAGAGTTTTAGAAACCCTTAATTGTTGTTTCCATGTAACACCCATTTATTTTAACTTATCAAACTAGTTTTGTTTTATAAAATATTTTATCAACTAGTATTAAAGTTTAAGACATTATGGTCTTGGTTAGTTGTTGATATAGCTAGTTGAACTAGGAATTATTTATTTAAGGAAAATATGGTCTGACTATTATCTTATACTTTGTTTTTGCCCAGGCGGGGTTAGGTTGACCTTGGAAGACTTTTGAACTCTAGAAAAGCAAAATATCAGGTAAGTTCCTGTATGAAACCATTTGAAGACTAAAGTTATTGTGGCAATTCAAACTCAATGTATATGAGTATTTGTACTCTAAAGGCAATTATGGACAATTTTTCCTTTTTAGTTCAATCAAGCAAACCATTTAAAGTTAAACAAATAATTTCACACCAAACGCTAAATTTTTCCAAGAACCTAACTTTGGCAAGAATTTTGGAAACTATAATTGCTATTTTCAAGTGAATCATTGCATGGTCATTTTCCTCCCAAGTGGGACAAACAACGTTGAGTACTCAATAAGGGTAGACTACTAGGACTAATCTTTGAAGGGTTAGGGTAAGTCTCTCAGTAGGTGGATACCTCTGAGGGGTGAGTCCTTCCCAGATAGGATGCCAGTCTGGTAGGTATACCGGTCCGAGCTAGTAAGTTTCAGTCAATTGGACTGTATATTTTCGGAGTGGATAATCGGTAAGTTTGGGTGTAGAGATGGAGGAGTATCTCACTCGGTAGGCCGTGCACCTACCTTATGTCAACATGCTCAACGTGTGGCATACTGATCATTATATTGTCATGGGGCCAAACATGTGATGTCATGGCTATCTCTTTAGGTGGTTGTATTTATTGTACACATGTATAGTTTGGAAAGTAAAGCACCACTCTTCATTTTTAATTTTTATTTAATGGTTGGCAACACTTTCACTTATGAAACTTTTACAACTTGCATACATGAACTATTTTACCTGCAACACTCAAAGCACACACGGGCTTGCTGAGATTTTTATCTCACCACCCTTTTTATATTATGTTTTTCGATCGATCATGTTGTGGAGATCATTAGCTAGATTGTTGCTTATGATTTTGGAACACTCTCTGTTATTTTTCTTGTGTATTGCTTTTGAGAGTTGTAGCAGACAATTTATTTTGGATTTGTTCATGTATTGTTGGATTGTATTAAGTTTAATTTTAAAATATTTATTTTATTTTATTTTATGTGACCTAGGTATAAAGACCTCTTGTGCTATAGACAGGGTGACATCACCAACTTTTAATTATCATAAGCTCACTCATATTTTCAGCAATGGTATCTAGGATTTGATATGAACTCAACTTTTACAACTCAATCACCATTCCAATTGTGATCCTTCTTTTCTTTCTCTTTCAATTTTCTTTTCTTTCACTCATCCCTTTTTTTCTCTTTTTCTTTGCTGCTGTTCTTTTCTTTCTCATCTTTTCTCTTTCTTCTCTTTCTTTTAGCAGCTTTTTATTTTTATTTCTTGTTTTCAATCTCTCTTTTCTCTTTCTTCTCTTTCTTTTCTCTTTCCAGCTCAATACAACTATTGATACATGACTAAAAGTAATGAGTATTGATCTTTCTCCCTTTTATTCTCCCTCAACATTCTCCTTCGTATACTTTCATCCATCAAGAGCATAAAAATTTGGAAAATTATTCAAACTCTTAGAAGCAAGCAATGGACAAAGTATGATAATAGGTTTTAAAGATTGAAATCAACAATTTAGGCACAAAATAGGCACTAGGGATAATATAAAAATTGGTAGGCTTTTAAAGCTCCAACTATCCAAAGAAGGCCTATTACCGTCATCCCTAAGTTAGACCATGACTGTCTTTCTTATTTCGCCTCGAGAGATATTTAAGTAAGTTCTAGAATGGTCCATGAAGTTTAGAATAAAAACAGGTTTATGAACAATGCAAAGCATTTGATCAAGAACTACTTAGTCCAAGAGCATGCAAAAAGTCATGCATAAGCCATAAATGATCTAGAATATATGCTCTATAATCTATCACAAAGACATGCATTAAAAATACTACTTGAAAGTTAAATAAAAATCCAAAAAATTTGTGAAAAGTTTGAAATTTTTTCTCAAAGGTTCAAAGAACTTGATGTGTTATTTATTTGGGTACAAAAATCATACAAAAACTAAGCACATTCCCAATCAAGTTAAATTGAAATGTTAACAATAAATTACACATATGAGCAGGCATACTCATCATTAACATAGCATAGGGTTCAAACGAGTGTCGATCCTCAAGGAACAAGTATGCCTTAATCACTTCACTTTCAATGTTTAACCGACTCAATAAAGTGAAAAAGAAATAAAATAAAATAAAATAAAAATATATACATGTCAAGGATGGAGAATTATGTAACTCAAACTATTATTTTGACAAACATGATCTTAAAGTGCCTAATCATTATCATAACTAATTATTCTCTTGGCATCATGAAAAGTTAATATAGACTTACTTCTTTCCCAATCCATGAAATCTCTATCATCTAGATAAATTAGCATCACATACTCTGTCTCAACTAATTCACCCAAAATATGCATTAAACACAATCCTTGATTAAATTTCCGTATTCTAGCAAACTTAAAACATGAAATTAACCAATAAATCCATACTCTGACAAACATCGATTAACCTTTAATTACCTTGTTCTTAGCAATTAACCCCTTTCTCAAGCAAGTTAAGAGACAACAGATATGAAACTATCAAATTGAGACCACCATCAACCCCTTTCTCAAGCATGTTAATAGAAAGAAACAACCAATCAATCTTGTAATCAACCCAAGTAATTAAATACCATGAATAACAATCAATTAATCAAAAGATTAAATAACTCTAAAAATCATGAATATCTAAAACAATGTCAAACTACAATGAAATAATTAATACATCATTGCTCAAGAAAAAGAAAACAAAGTAAATGAAAGCACTCATAGACAAGCCTTCTTCTTCTTCCTTTGAAGACCTTCTTGTACAACCCTCCAAGATTTTGAGAATTCCTCCTTTGAATTGAGTGATTTTCTACGATAATCTTTGAATTCTCTCATTTTCTCTTGTGTTTTCCATCTATTTATAGGCTTATGAAGTGCCTAAACTCATTGGTATAAGGTTCTTAGCCGAGTAGAAGTAGGAAGATACTAAACTTCCACAAATTACCAAAACCCTCGTGCAAAAATCAAAGTTTCATCTTTTCCTTAGAGCACAGCTGGTGCCGGTTGTGTTCTAGTTCTCCCGTTGTTCACCGATTTTTCCTTGACTTCCATGTACTGTTGTCCAAAATGCAGCGGGCGTCGCCTTGGCTGTTGGAGCCAGCGCTGGTTAAGTTCTGTTCCGATCTGTTTCAACAATTTTTTGTTACTTTGAAGTTCGTGTCATCAGCACATGGTCGGTGCCAGTTCCTCTATCCTGGCCGGCACTGCCTTGGTTTTATTTTGCAACATTTTTGCTTCATTTTACCACAAAAATCTAAAATAATGAACAAAATACCTTTCCAAGCGTAAAATCTCAAATATGAAGGAATATGACTAGTTATTGAATAAAATGTACACAAAAGAGCCACAAATAACTAGAAAAAATATGACTAATTTAGCCCCTATCATATTCCCCCATACTTAGATCTTTGCTTGTCCTCAAGCAAAGTATCAAAGACAAGTAGAAAACACAAGGTGTAACAAATAACTCAATCAATTTTGAAGTAACATCTCTAATGCTTCCTTCATTCAAGAATATAAAACACATGCTACTACACATTTCACAACAAATGTAAGACTTGAGTAAGTGAGTAATGACTTAATAGAACCATCTCAATACTTAACAATATTCTCAAACCATTGGAAAGAATTTTTAGTTAAAAAAGAATATGCATTTTATAAGCATACTTTTCTTACACTTTCTCCACTAATCCGAGGCATATCATGATTCTACTTAGGTCAAGTAGGACTTTCAAGCTTGTAATGTAAGGCTAAAGGCTTGTAATGTAGCTTATCGAACGAAGGGTATAGGAAAATCAAATATCAAAGAAGCTGAGACAGGTATAATATCTGAACATGAGGCACCCAAGTTGGTTATAATCCCTTCCGCTATGTCGGAAGAAGAGATAGTGGAGATGGTTATGATATCTTTGAACATGTTTAATGGAGAAGTTATTGAAGGTGATGTTATAAATTATGCAGCAACGGGTGACCCAAACTCTGCAGATAGTGTAAAAATTATGGTCCGAGAATCCTTAGAGCAGATATACCCTAACTACTATTTTGTATACTCTAACTGTAGACCTTAGTTTTTAGGACCAGTAATGGATGAATAGAGGACTTGGAACAGTGTTTGGTATGTGTATAGTTTGAGCTAAGGATTTGTGCACTGGTATAACGCGTATGTATAAAATTTTATGTACTGGAAACCCTGAATTCTGGAAAATACGGAGGAGTGCAATTATACTAGCACTAATGCATCATATTCCATAAGAACTTCAAAGTTAAGCGTGCCTGGGCAAGAGAAGTACTATGGTGGGTGACCCCTGGGAAGTGACCTAAAAGTTGAAGGAGAAGATTTGGTGTAGTTTATACAAAGAAATAAAAGGGAATTCTAATTTGTTGACTTTAAAAGACTTGGAGAATGTAGTCGACAAAAGAAAGAAATTTCCAGAAATAATGCTACTGAAGAAAAGTAAGTCATTCGTTGATATAAGTATGAGAAGAGGAGCATAAAACCACAAATTACCTTACCTAGATGATCTATAAAATAAGAGTATTTTAGAAGAAATTATATAGGACCCAGATCGAGACTTATAAGGGATAATCAAGGCCCAATCTCAGCTTCTAAATCAAGAGAAAATAAACTATTGGTAAAAGCATAAGTGATCCCCTTGGATGAAGTGGATTTCAGAATGGTAACAAACAGCTGTGATTGCAGAAGGTGAAGTCTTATTGATGGAAAGAAGGCTAAGATTCTGATAAATCCAACTTCTCTTCATATTGAATATCTTTTTGTTCAAGGTAAGGATTAAAGATAGAGAAGATGCCTATGAACTAGGAATTAGCACGCCTTGAAGGGAAACAGATAAATAAGGATAAAAAGTGTCTGGAGCATGTACTGGTAAAAGATATGGTTCTGAATGGAAATTTCATATATGTACTTACAAATGACTATGATACTATACTTATCATGGCTTGGTTATTGCAATATCATGCCCCGATTGATTATTGAAATAATGTGATATAGCTGTATAAACTAAGTAATGACGTAATGGAATTCTGGAGGGGAAAGAAAGTAAGAAAAAAAGGATCACCTTATATTTGGAGTTACGGCTAAGAAATTATTATAAGGGTTGCTCTAGAAAAAGAAGTTTTGATTACTATTAATTCAGTATTAGTTATAGAACCAATTGCAAGAACTTCTATAGAATGGTGCCAATAAAGGTGAAGAAATTTAAGAACAATGGCATGAATTATTAAAATGAAGGTTTGTGTGATCTACTACACCTCCTTATGGACCACCTATGTTGTTTGTGAAAAGAAGAATAGAGTATTAAGGTTGTGTATCAATTATCATAGGTTAAATACAGTAACAGTGAAGAATAAATATCTTTTGCCTATGGTTAATGAATTATTTGATCAATTTTAAGAAATAGGATGTTTTCTAAATTGGACATAAGGTGAGGATATTATTAAGTGTGGATTTGGAAGAGGATATTCCAAAAATCGCATTCAATACTCAATACGAGCATATTGAGTTTGCGGTGATACCATTTGGTGTTAGCAATGCTCCTATTACATCCATGGATTTGATGCATCGACTATTTCAACCATATTTGGATAACCTTACCATTGCCTTTTTTACAATATCTTAGTGAATTCTATAAGTCCTCAGGGACATACAGTATACATTCAAAAAATGTTAGAAAAATTGCGGGAGGCTATATTATACAGAATATGAGTTTTGGTTAACTAATATAGAATTTTTGAAACATGTGCTATCTGAGGAAAGAATTACAGCAAATCCTGTGAAAGTTGAGGCAGTGATGAATTAGAAACTCCTTGAGACTTCAACAGAGGTACGAAGAAAGTTCTCTATGTAAAGGTACAAATGGAGTTTCCCAGAGTTAAAGTAAAGAAAAGTTTTAGCATTTCCCATGCTAGATAAACATTATGAGATATACCCTAATGCCCTTAAGAAAAGATTATGAGAAGAAGTATTGAGGTAAGAAACGTGGATAAGAGTCTATATCTCAAGAAAAATGAAATATCATGAAGGAATACAAAAGTTGTTAAGGAAAGAAGTAATTAAAGAGAAAGAAGAAAATTCCAAGAAAATGAAGTCAGAATCCTTTGAGTGCAATATTAGATTCCAAGGCTAGTTGGTAGGGAACAAAGTATTTTAGTCAGGCACGTTGAAGAAAAAATACAATCCACCTAGAGACGGTTAAGATGTATCGTGACTTAAAATGGACTGGTGGATTGAAATGTTGTCTCTCAATTTGTAGCTTGATACTTCATGTATCAACAAGTAAAAGATGATCAGTAACGATCTAAAGGGTTATTATAACCATTGCCTATAATATTGTAGAAGTGGGATGAAATTTCCATGGATTTCATAACGGGAATACTTTAATAGTAGAGTTCAGAGATATGATTTCTATAGCAGTGGATTTATTAAATTGTCCATTTTCCCCCTGTCAATTAATAGTACTCTTTGGAGGAAACTGAGCAAGACATATATGTAGGAAGTAATTAGATTGAATGAATTACCCTTCACTAGTGTATCTGATCATGATTCAAAATTTACTTTCACTGTTCGGAGTAAGCTACAACAATTGTCTATGACACCATTGAAATTTAGCATTGTAGTATACCTACAAATAGATGGACAAATGGAATAAGTGATTAGAATATTGGAAAACATGTTGTGGGCATGTACCTTAGATTTGGAACCAAGTGGATTGATAATTTGGCATATGCGAAGTTTGCATACAATAATAGGTATCAGATGACAAACGGAATGGCTGCATTAAAAGCTTCACGTAAAAAGGAAGTGCCAAACACCTCTATATTGGGAAGAAATTAATGCCTCGGTATATTGGACGCTTTTCTAATTGTGCAATGGATCGAAAATGTACCATGTCAATTGTAATTTTCTTCAAAACTACAAGGAAATTCAAATTTTGAGGACGAAATTACTTAAAGGAGGGGAGATTGTAACATCCCTCTTTTGTACACTTTGACTAGTGAGTACTTTATATAGAATGAGTATTTGTATGAAGGCTCAGAACAAGAAATGATTGTTAGTGTTATGTCCCAGAGGCAATCACATGTATTATGTATATTGTGCATTATTAAATAAAACAAGGCAGTCTTTATCTTTTAGTTTGTTTTATTTATGCTTTCGTGTAAAACAACTGTTAGATAAAGTCCCAAGTGCAACACTGTGTTAAGAAAATCATGATAGAGATCATCATATGAGGTTCCTACTACACTGAATAGTATTCATACTTAAATTATCCCTAGTCATAGTATTAATGAGATAGGACATCGTTAATACATTAAGACTAGCACATGTTATACTTTCTAATTTGATCAGACGGCGGTAGTTCTCACATCTATGAGAATTATGATATTTGAAGTTAACATGTGGATGCTTGTTACCTGAACAAGTACATTGGATGACTTGACTAAGAGATAATCACATAGATAACTATTTAGTACCAGTGATAGAATCTCATCATAGCAAATGTGCAAGCATCCTTAGACTTGAGATCTCCAAGGTATTTTATTTGCTAAGTGTTGTGCTTGATTCCAATCTCTGAAGTCCTGACAAGATTGCCTATGGATGCATATTGGGTACAACATGAAGCAAACGAAAGCGGTTGAGGGGATCATTAAAGGATTCACCCCTCCTAATAGTAGGGGCGAATATCTCACAACTACTTATGGGATTTAGTAATCAAGAAGCCCTTGGCCAAGGAAATTGTGTATTGGAAATGGTTCTAAATGATACATATGATGAGTGGTGGAATTTGGGAACAAGTACAAAAATATTTGGGCTAAAATTAATTTATTATTCTAGAAAGAGTTGTCACTAATTTCATACTCCAAATCGAATGAGATATTGTATAGTGATAGGAGTTCATTGCACTATTATTTTTTATTCAAAAGTTCATGTTAAGTCACATAACTTTTTGGACTATTTGACGGTCATGATGTGTTGCTAGAAACTGCTCATGATCTATTGAATATGGATTTATTAATTAGAGAATAAATAAATCAATCCTGGTTAGAAATAATAAGTTAATTCTAATTATTAAGGATTATTAGTCTTAAAGATGTTTGGATTACTTGATATTTTGTTACCAATAGACCGGAAAATCTAATAGGTTTCACAAAATAAAGTCTTGAGTGTTTGATATATATTATTTGATAATATTATAGGGATTAATTTTGAGAATAGAATAACTTTATAGGAGAATTACAAGTTTGTTATAATTTGAGGACTTAATTACAATTATATGAACTTCAAGGACTTAATCGAAGTTAATGAAACTAGTGGTACTTAATTGTAATTATTAAAAGTCCTAATACCTAGGATCAAGAAATCCTTACTTTTCGACATATCTACAAAAACTAAGTTACCTCCCGTTGAATAGGGTGAAGGGTAGAAATTACCCCGATCCACCAAAGACTTCTTATGATATAGTGTTGAAAGATTCAACTCCTTGAAGTATGCTTCCTTCTCACAGTGGATAATTACTCCTCGTAGCATCTCTCCTCTCCTTGAAGATTCTCTAGTTCAAGTGTATGGGCTAGCATGAACTCATGAGTTTCCTCAACAATCTTAAATAATTGTTTCCTTTGATCGCACAATCGTTGGGAAGCTTTTTCATGCCACTGAACAGATGAATTTATATTGGCAACACAAAAATTCACTAATGCCTCTAATGACGTCTCACAAAAAACATCAATATGAGCTTGTAATTTTGCTAATCAATACACTACTGTTTTTTTTTTTTTTTAATGCAACATGCAGTATTGATGAATCATGCAATTTAATTCATGAAGACACAATAAAAAGAACAAAACAAAACACCGAAAATAAAAATTGTTTCAAACAGCAAAAATGACTTCACTGCTTTCCACGGCCTACCCCTAGAAAAGACAAGAAGAAAGTTAGCTAACAAAAATTCATATTTAAAACAAAATTAAAAGAAGAAAAAGTTAGTAAAATTAAATAACTAAATATACAATATATAAAAACATACACAGACAAGTTAGTTATTATGAACATGTATATACCTATTTACATATTTACAACATATAGTGAAATTGCAAAACAATTATACAAACAACAACATAGGCACTTCTTCATACAAGGAACGTATATACATATTTACATATTTACATGGTTAAATCAACAAAATCTAAACTTTCATGCTATTGTTCCCCGGCAACGGCGCCAAAAACTTGATCTGTCCAGACTTCGGTGTAAAAATCATACAAAAACTAAGCACATTCTCAATCTAGTTTAAATTAAAACGTTCAACCCAAATCACACATATGAGCAAGCGTACTCATCATTAACCGAGCATAGCGTTCAAACGAGTGTCGATCCTCTAGGAACAAGTAGACATTAATTACCCTTCCTTCATTGTTTAACCGACTTAATAAAGTGAAAAATAAATCAAAAGAAATAAAATAAAATAAAATAAAAATAAAAATATATACATGTCAAGGATGTAGATTTATGTAACTCGAGCCATTGGGTAGACAAGCATGATCTTGAAGTATCCAACCTTTATCATAACTAATTATTCTCTTGGCATCACGGAGAATTAAAGTAGACTCACTTCATTCCCAATCCATGAATCCCTATCTTCTAGGTAACTTAGTATCACATACTTTGCCTCAACTAGTCTTACCCAAAAGATGCATTAAACACAATTCTCTGATTAAGTCCCATTCTCAGGCAAACTTAACCCAAGAAATTAACCAATTGAATCCATACACTGGCATACATCAATTAACATTTAATTACTCTGTTCTTAACAATTAACCCCATTTTCAGGCAAGTTAAAAGACAAAAAATATGAAATCAATAAATTGAACTACAATCAACCCTATTTTCAAGTAAGTTAATGGAAAACAATTAATTAATCTCATAATCAACCTAAGTAATTAAATACCAAGAGTAATAATTAATTAATCAAAAGATCAAATAACTCTAAAAATCTTGAATATCTACAACAATGTCAAATTACAATAAAACAATTTACATATCATTGTTCAAGAAAAAGAAAACAAAGTAAAAGAAAGCACTCATAAACAAGCCTCCTTCTACTTCCTTTAAAGACTTTCTTGTACAACCCTCCTTGAATTGAAGAATTCCTCATTTGATTGAGTAATTTTCTATGATGATCAATGAATTCTCCCATTTTCCCTTCTGTTTTTCATCTATTTATATGATTAGGAAGTGCCTAAACTCGTAGGTGCAATGTTTTTGGCTGAGTAGAAGTTGGAAGATACGAAAACTCCTCAGATTACCAAAAACCGCGTAGAAAAAATCAAGCACCGCCTTAACTCCAAGGCACAACCGGCACTGGTTGCAGCTTCACAGTTGGCGCTGCCTTAGTTCTGTTTTGCTCTATTCCACCAATTTTTTCGTCGTTTTGAAATTTGTGTAATCCAGTGCATGGCCGGTGCCGGTTCTAGGGCCCTAGCTGGCATCGCCTCTCCTCTGTTTTGCGACATTTTTGTTTCGTTTTACCCTAAAAATCTGTAATGATGAACAAAATACCTTTCCAAGAGTAAAATCTCAAATATGAAAGAATATGACTAGTTATTGAACAAAATTTATTACAAAAGAACCTCGAATAACTTGGAAAAGAATGACTAATTGAGCCCCTATCAACAACCAACTAATCTCGTAATAAGCAGAAGTGATTAAATACCAAGAAGAACAATCAATTAATCAAAAGATCAAATAACTCTAAAAATCATGAATAACTAAAACAATGTCAAATTACAATAAAACAATTAACACATCATTGTTTAAGAAAAAGAAAATAAAGTAAAAGAAAGCACTCATGGACAAGCCTCCTGCCTCTTCCTTTGGAGAACTTCTTGCACAATCTTCCTTGATTTGGCAGAATTCCTCCTTGATTTGACTGATTTTCTATTATGATCTATGAATTCCCCCTTTCTCTTTGTGTTTTCCTTCTATTTATAGGCTTAGGAAGTGCCTAAACTCATAGGTGTAGGCTTTCTGGTCGATTAGAAGTAGGAAGATACTAAAATATTGTAGATTACCAAAAATTGTGTGCAAAAATCGAGGCACCGCCTCAACATCAAGTCACAGTCGGCGCCGCCTTAGTTGCCTAAAGCCTGCGCCGGTTGTGATCTGTTTCCTCAGTTGTTCACCGATTGTTTTCTTGATTTCTCTGCAATGTTTTCTAGACTGCAGTCGGTACCAGTTCAGTTCTATTTCAGACATTTCATTGATTTCTCTATCACCTCGAAGTGCATGCCAACAACATGTGGCCGGCGCCTGTTCCTTTGCCCTCTTCGGTGCCACCTCTGTTCTGTTTTGTAACGTTTTTTCCTTGTTTACCCCTAAAATCTGTAATAATGCAAAAAATATCTTTCCAAAGGTAAAATCTCAAATATGAAGGAATATGACTAGTTATTGAAGAAAATGCATCACAAAATAATCTCAGATATCTAGGAAAAATGTGACTAATTTAAGCCCTATCAAATCTACATCAACATATACTAGGATGGGCTCCATTGCGTCCCATTAGAGGCTCTGCTATAATCCATTAGAAGCTCTATTATGGCTTTTCACTATTCTTTGATACCATTTGTAACACCCAATATTTCTATAGTGTAGTGGGTGATAACTTTATGGGATGTCGCCCCGTTTGAACGCTCTGGCAAGGGGACTTTATAACAACCTTCATTCAATAGGAAGAAAAAAAATTTCTAAAATTACTTTTACTGAATAAAGAAAACACAGAATCTAACTTCTGATGCATATACTCAGTGGCATAACATATCTAAAATATAGTATTAGCCTTTCAGAGTCCACTGTTCTTCCATTCCGCAATTGATCCCTAAAATTTTTCAGAAGAAATAACACATATGTGAGAGTAAGGATCTGTGAGTCCCGTGTGTAATCGTTTTTTTCCACAGAAAATAATTCATGAAGAGTAATCTCAACATATATAAACTAGTCCCGAAATTCTTGTGTGTAAATATTCTAAAATAGGTTATCAAAGGTTTCGAATAAAACATATATTGATTCAAGTATTCAAGAGATCAGAATAAAAACATGTTGATTCATGTATTCTTGAATTCTTCTAGAAAATACACTGATTCAAGTATTCAAGTATATGAGTATTTAGGTATTCACATATAGTCAGTGCATATTGTAAGTATTTAACTCAATGCTTACGTCAAGTAGTTAAGTTAATGCTTACATGAAGTATTGTGCTTACACCAAGTAGTATACTTGCACCATGTAATCAAGTTAGTTCTAGACTAAGTAGTTAGGTTAGTGCTTAAGCTAGGTATTCAATTCAGTGCTTATGCTAAGTAGTCAAGTCAGTGCTTACGCCAAGTAGTAAAGTATTTAAGCATTGTCAATCATGTATTGGATTCAAGAATTGTCATGTTCAGGAATTCAAGTTTCGTGATATTTTCAAGAATTCAAGATTTAAAATATTCATCATGCTTCTAAATCCTGTAGAAAACCTCGCACTTGAGTATATCAGGAAAGTAGCTTCTATATCACGAAAACGCTTTACTTAAATTGCAATTCGAAATTCGAAGAAATCACACGAGATATTTCATGTCCATCATGTTTAAGAAACATGTGCTTTCAAACTCAAATGTAACATTTATTTCATAATATATTAGAAAAGCATTAATTCTATGAAGAAAGCACATGATCATTTCAGAAAAACACTAAGCTAAATGTAATTTAAAAGATTTTGAACTCATCACGTATCCTAGATTTTGTACCATATAGAATTCAAAATCCTTAAGCCTTTGCAAGACTTTTAAAATAGATAAACTACATCGGTTATAATTTTAAACTTCTTTTAATATTCTAGAATTCACAACCAATACATATTGCTAATATGTACATGTTGCGAAGAAATTATTGAATTTCCTATTTCTGAATTTCATACCAAAATGGAATATAGTTCTCGAGGTAACTCAATTCCAATTCAGTACTCTTTTCCGCAAGAATATTTTCAAGGCCTTCACATGAATCCTTAATCCTTTATGCCTTTAATTGTTCACATGAAATAAACTCATAGCTTTACTTTCTGAAACTAAAATTCGGCATTTTTTCACATTTGCATACCTTAGTATTCTTGTTATAATTCTTGATTTAGAAGTATGATTGATGCCAAACTAGTTCCAAAATGTCCTTAAGACATTCCTTGATGATTTTCAACTCATGAACCACTGATTACCATTCTTATTTCATTCATTTTTGCTTGTAACATCTCAGTTTCTCAATCCCATCGCAGCTTCGGCAGCTTGTGGCATTTTCATCATAACCTTTTATTCACAACTCTAAATCATGTAAAATTAGTCTCAAAATGGTCTATGTGTTGGGAATATACCCTCTAAGATTAGTTTTTTTATGACAATATCGAATATGTTAATAAAAGAATTTATTTGTCGAAAATCGTTTGTGAAATAATTTTTCTTTATTTGTGTACATTTTTGTTTGGAACAGACCCATTATGTGTAAATAAGTGATCCATGTGAATGGAGGTATTTCACAGTAAGGTATGGATCATGGGTTATTTAAACACATAAACAGTCGTTCTTAACTGATTGATGATAATGGGAATCTCATCATTTTTATGTTATTATGTTATGAATTCCAAGTAGGGAATGGCTTACCTTTAGCCAGTGAGTAGTCCACTCACTTCATCACATAAGCGTGTTTCGAATATGTAGAACAGGACCTGTAGTAGTGGTTTCTAAAAGTACTATATGGTAGAAACCTAGCTTACTACTACTACAGTATGGACTAGTACTCTATGACTTGAGTATGAGTTGGTGGTCTGGCGAAGCTGGAAGCATATGCTTTGATATACTATAGTTGAGGTTCTATCAGAGGGCCAATATACTTGTATGTTGGGTATGTGTGACTAGTTAGTTAAGACAGACTTGTACAAGATAGTTTCTACATAATATTGTCCCTTGTGGTTGTCTGGATGATTTAAATATCCAGGGCCCTGAGAAACGTGACTTGGATGTTTACTTTAGGGTCACTCCCTTAGAAAGCTGAAACACTCTAGGAAGTCGTGGATCATTAGACTAGAGGCCTAAGGATGGTAGATGTCTTTAGAGAGGTGTTAGTGCACTTCTTCCTCTCTAAATGTACGGTAATGTGTAGAGGGGTATTTTAGTCATTTCACTTGTAGGCCGAAGACTTTGTTAATGCAGCATTGTCCTTGGGGTCAATATTTCCATATGGTGATATTAGAAAATATTTAAAATGCAAAATACATATATTTATATAGTAGGGGTATTTTGGTCATTTTAGTAGCAAGGCGATGTGTCTTTTTGGTCCTCGGAATAGCCCATAAGTTCTAATTAATTTTTGGGTTGAGAAAGTGATCTCAGTTGAGAGAGTTTTATTTTGTTCAGAAAGTCTAATTTATTATTGGATTGGAATAAAATAAATAGAGAGAAATTTATTATTTGGTTTAATAGGTTAATTAATTATTCAGGACCTGGGTCCAGTTTGGATAATTAGAAAACTAACCGGGACTTAAATTAGAGGAAAATAATTATTACTTAATTATTTATTAGGTTATTTACTTAATTAAATCCCAAGAAATAAATAATTAATGTTTAATTATTTTTGGATTTATTAATTATTTATTAGGTTATTTATTTAATCCCAAGAAAAATAGTTAATGTTTATTATTTTGGGCTTTTCGAGTCCAAGAAAAATAATAAATATTATTTTGGCCCAATAGCTTGGACCATAGGATTTTTCCGAACACAGTTTAGAAGAGTTTAGGGTGAAGCCAAAATTTATTTTTTTAATAATATTTGGGTATTAAATCTCAGGAATATTATTTTTATCAAAATAATTATTTTTGGTTTCATGACTCTTGGCTTTCTGTGTGGAAAAAATAAAATAAAATAAAAAATAAAAGATGTCGCTTGGCATTCTCTCTCTCTCTCTCTCGTGCCTGTTTGTTTTCCTGGCTTTTGGTTTTCTTCACTGTTTTTGCCTATAATTGAAGAAACCATGCCTAGGAAATGGATGGTTGGTGAAGCAAAAGAAAACTGAGATAGTTCATTTCTTCTCACCTGAATGTGTGCTCACCAACGGTAAATTAGGCAGAGGAATATTTCGTGAACTGAAAAGCTTGGCATTTCACCGGAAGAGAAGATAGAAATGCAGTGCACTGGACAGTGGAAGCTTCACTGGAGTTCATCCATGGATGTTGAAGGAGCTGTTTTTCAAGGTTCAAAGCTTTCTTCAATATTCTTCAAGTTTTAAAGGCTCTAACAAGTATGTTTTATGCCCACCATGATGCTCTCGTACTTTGATATTATGTTATTGTTCTCCATTTTCGTCTACTGCACATGCTCTGTAAATTTTCAAATTCCTTCACTATGGCATTTAGCTATAGTTTCAAGTCATGGGGTTCCAAAACAATGGGCCATATTGCTCAATTTATTATGTCTTTAGGTCTACTAAGGATTTCCTTCAAAGCAAAATTTTTGTTTTGTTCGTTTCTTGACACCATCAATTCTTCTTTAATCCTAACAACTATATAACACTTAATCTATCTCAAGTTCCATTGTAATAGTCCTCAATTCTCTAATTTTTAGAGACATTGAACACAGAAAATTGATCTTTTCTCTTCAAGAAATCAACAATTATAAACAACAACAACAACAACAATTCATTTTCTTCATCAATTAAATCCAATTTTCCTTTCCATTGCTTACACCTTCTTGTGTAGCCATGAACTATCAATTATACCACCATCAAAACACCTTTATTCACCATTTAAAACATAGCAGATATTTTTCTCAAAGCTACCAGCACACACAACACACACAAACACTTCAAACATGGCTAAATCTAAAAGAAAAACCATTATTGTCATGAATTTTCTCAATAAAAATTCATATCAAAACAATCCTTATTCTTCTTGCTTCAACTTTAATTCATGAAACATAAACTTTTACCTTGCTTGTTGATTGCTTTAGGCTGAAAAAGCTCCAAGTTCCTTCCTTTTTCTCTTCTTGGAAAGCTTTCTCCCTCTTTTCCTATTTTTCCCCCTATTTTTCTTTTTCTCTTTCTCCTTTCTCCTTTATTTTTCTTCTTCTTTTCCTTCTAATTCTTGGCTGCCATTTTCTTCAGATAAACACTAGCTTTCCACGCCATTTGCTAGTCAAATTGTCACACAATTCATTAAATGAATTATGGGCTATCAACTAATTGCTAGTTTCGTATTGGTGAATTTAATTTAAATAGCTATCTTAAACTTATTCAATAAGCCTTTACAATTTAAAAATCCCATAAATATTTAACTCCTCCAATGATATTTTGGCACTTGTGTTTGCCCACAAATCACAAAATGACATTAGGCTCAATTTTGACTATTTTCATAATTTCCTCATAAATGAACTAAAATTCGGGTAAAAGAATATTCCAAGTAGGAAAACTTTTATTTCACCAATGAAATCTACATATTTCACTGAATTCAATGTTGGAAGTCATGACTCTCAAATTCTTCTTAACTTTTTTTCAATTCAAGGACAAAATTCCAATTGTGGTCAAAATTACGATAATAACACTGATGCCTAAAATTATACCAACATGTGTTATCTCATCGCACTGATCAAGAGCTTATATCCAAATTCTCATTCTATAGAAGTAGTTGTTAATTGAAATATAAACATACGGTAGAACAACCTCAAAATTCCATCTGGGTCCCAACAACCCCAAAATATTTTTATCTCACCAAAATGTTCATCTCATTATATTGATCATTTCTTATTCTGGACAGTTATACAAATTCTTCTTCTATATAAAGTAGAAGCTAATTAAAGTAAAAAAGTGAGGGTTAACCACATTGGATGCTAAATTACTTGGTTTTGAACACATTAAAGAATTGTACGCACAGGATGAATATTTAAGGGAAATTTATCATGCTTGTGAAAAGTGTGCATTCCATAAATTTTATAGGCATGTTGGGTTTTTGTTTAAAGACGGAAGACTTTGCATACCAAGGGCCTTATGGGGGAGCTTTAATGTGACATTTTGGTGTCGCCAAAACTTTAGACATCCAACAAGAAAATTTTTTCTGGCAAAAAATGAGAGGAGATGCAGAAAAGCATTGTAATTTATGCATTCTATATTGAAGGGCCAAATCTAAGTCATTACAACAATGATTATATACTCCTCTACCTACCCCTAATTGGATATTGTAAGTGTTGTGCCCTAGAGGCAATCACTTATACATTATATATGACCCATTTTATTTTAATAAAAGGCATTATTTATCTTACAGTTTCTTTTGTTTACTTTAAGTAATATAACTGTTCGATAAAGTCCCTAGTACAACACTGTGTTAAGAAAATCATGATAGAGATCATGATATGAGATTCCTACTACACTAGATGGTGTTAGTATTTAAATAATCCCTAGTCATAGTATTAATGAAACAGGACATCATTAATACGTTAAGACTAGCATGTATTAGACTTCCTGATTCGATCAGGCGGTGGTTTTCATAACCGTGCGTATTGAGATACTCAAAGTTAACACATGGATGTTTGTTAATGGAACAAGTTCATTGGATGACCTAGTTTTGAGATAATCACATGGATAACTATTTAGTGCCAGTGATATAATCTCAATATAGTAAACGTGCAAGTATCTTTACACTTGAGATCTCCAAGGTACTTTGTTTGCTGAGCTTTGTGTCTTGATTCCAATCTCCGGAGCTCGATCGAGGGCCGCCTATGAGATGGATATTGGATACATTGTGAGATAAATGAAAATAGTTGAGAGGGTCAATAAAGGATTCACCACTCCTAATAGTATGGGCGAATATCTCACAGCCACTAGTAAGAATTACTACTCATAAGTCCTTGGCCAAGGCGTATGTTTATTGGAAAGGGTTCCTATTGAGGCACATTGAGAGTAGTGGGTTCCTTGTACAAGTATAGTGATATTCAGGCCATAATTAATATATATTCTGGAGGGAGTTGGCACTAACTCCGTACGCCAAACTAAATGAAATATTATATGGTGAAATGAGTTAATTGCACTGTAGTTTGTTATTGAAGGGTTCATGTCAAGCCACTTAACTTCCTGGACTCTTGGGTGGTCATGATGTGTTACTAGATACCACTCATGATCTAGGAATATTGGTTTATTAATTGATGGATTAATAAACTAATCCTGATTAGAATTAATAGGATTAATTCTAAATAATTAAGGATTATTAATTTCAAAGACGTTTGGATTAATTCATGTTCGCTACCAATTGACCGGAAAACCTAATAGGTCACACACAAAAGAGGAATATATACTCAAGATGTTATTTGATAACATAGTAGGGTTTATTACAAGAAAGAGAGGTTGATGTGGCCAAATTATAATTAGTTGTAATTGATGGGCCAATTTATAATTCTGAGAAGTTGATGGGTTCCAATTGCAATTGGAGAATTGTTTGGAATTCTCAGATGTGGTTTTTGTAGAGGCTTTTGGTTATATGAGATATAATCAAAGTGGTTTTATTGTTGAGCAAGAAGTCATACAAAACAAACAAAAGGGCACACATGAAGGAATGGGTGCCAATACTCTTTTTTATCAACACACATGAAATAATGTGTGTGGGGCCATTCTCTCAAGAGAATAACAGAGAGATGATATTCATGTTCTCATATACATCTCTCTCTCTCTGTCGTGTGGCTTCTTCTAAGAGGGAATACAAGACTCTTCTTCTTCTTCTTCCCCAGCCAACATTGTTGTTTTCTGCTAGCACAGAAAATCTTGGTACTTGTGTGAGATCCACTGTGTGAATTTTTGTTAGAGATAATCACACACTGTGATTATATTGGTTGGACATACAACTCTTGTGGTGATTCGTCAAGAGGATTGCTGGATTGCGCCACAACTATCTTACTCGAAAAAGGAAATTTTTATTTTACACACAAACGAAGAAAGGTAAAAATTGTTATCTTTTTTTCTTTGTTATATATATATATATATATATATATATCTTGTTTTTCACACATGCGGATCCTGGATGGTATCTTGTTTTTATTTTTCCGCTGCGCCGTATATGATATGCATGAAATACCTAACAGATATCTCTATGGAATTCATATTAGGGTTACTAAGAACCAAAGGGGGGAAGGATTGCATTATTGTTGTTGTTGATCATTTTTCTAAAATAGCTCATTTTATTCCTTACACAAAAATAAATGATTTTGCTTATATTGCACGATTATCCTTCGAGGAAGTGGTAAGACTATATTTGATACCATGAAGCATTGTATCATACAGAGATTCAAAATCTTCAAATCATTTTTTGAGAATATTCTGGGAAAAACTTGGAACTAACTTATTATGTTCTATAGCATGTCATCCACAGATGGATGGACAAACGAAAGTTGTCAACCCGACACTAACGCAATTATTACGAGCAATCATTAGGTAGAACCTAAAAAATTGGGAAGAGTGCCTCCGACATATAGAGTTTGTCTAAAATAGAATGCTTATTCTACCACTTCATATTCTCCATTTCAAGTTGTATGTGGATTTAATCAAATAACTCCCTTAGATTTGTCTCTTTTACTGGTAGATGAATGTTTGAACCTTGATGGCAAAAAGAAGGATGAAATGGTGAAGTCTATGCATGAGAAGGTTAAGTCCTTAATTGAAATACGCAACAAGGCGATAGCATATAAGCACAATCAAGGAAGGAAATAGGTGATATTCGAACTAAGAGACTGGGTATCTGTGCATTTGCGCGAAGAAATATTTCCTACCAAATGCAAGTCAAGGCTTGAACTATGAGAGGATCGGCCGTTTCAAGTTCTTGAGCAATATAGAGATAATGTCTACAAGATTGATCTACCAGTGAGTATAATGTAAGTGCTACATTTAATGTGACTAATCTTTCTCCTTATAATGTGTTAGTGTTGTGCCCTAGAGGCAATTACTTGTACATTGTATATGACACATTTTATTTTAATAAAAGGCATTATTTATCTTATAGTTCCTTTTGTTTACTTTAAGTAGTAAAACTGTTCGACAAAGTCCATAGTACAACACTGTGTTAAGGAAATCATGATAGAGATCATGATATAAGATTCCTACTACACTGGATGGTGTTAGTACTTAAATAGTCCCCAGTCATAGTATTAATGAGGCAGGACATCATTAATGCGTTAAGACTAGCATGTGTTAGACTTCTTGATTCGATCAGGTGGTGTTTCTCATAACCGTGAGTATTGAGATACTCAAAGTTAACACATGAATTCTTGTTAATGGAACAAGTTCGTTGGATGACCTTGCTTTGAGATAATCACATAGATAACTATTTAGTGCCAATGATATAATCTTAATATAGCAAACGTGCAAGTATCCTTAGACTTGAGATCTTCAAGGTACTTTATTTGCTGAGCTTTTTACTTTGATTCCAATCTCTGAAGCTTGATCGAGGGCCGCCTATGGGATGGATATTGGGTACATTGTGAGGTAAATGAAAGTAGTTGAGAGGGTCAATAAAGGATTCACCACTCCTAATAGTAGGGGGCGAATATCTCACGGCCACTTGTAGGAATTACTACTCAAGAAGTACTTGGCCAAGGCAATTGTGTATTAGAAATAGTTCCAATTGATACACATATAGAGTAGTGGGTTCTTGGTACAAGTACTATTGTATTCAGGCTAGAATTAATTCTGGAGGGAGTTGGCACTAATTTCGTACTCCAAACCGAATGAGATATTGTATAGTGAAAGGAGCCAATTGCACTGAAGTTTGTTATTGAAGGGTTCATATCAAGCCATTTGATTTTCTAGACTCTTGGGTGGTCATGATGTGTTGCTAGATGCCACTCATGATATGAGAATATGAGTTTATTAATTGATGAATTAATAAACCAATCCTGATTAGAATTAATAGGACTAATTCTATTTAATTATGGATTATTAATCTCAAATATGTTTGAATTAATTCTTGTTCTCTACCAATTGACTAGGAAATCTAATAGGTCACACACAATAGAGGATTATATACTCAAGATATTATTTGACAATATAGTAGGGTTGATTGAGAGAAAGAGAAGTTGTTGTGGACAAATTATAATTAGTTATAATTTGGGGTCTAAGATGTAATTGTGAGAACTTGATATTTCCAATTACAATTAGGGAATTCTAATAGGATTAGAATTCTCAGTTTTGGGAGGAAAATTTCGTGTAATATATAGTATATGTAACACACAAAAAACCATAGCTCAAAACACACATGAAAAACCAAGAGCTACGAAACAACAACTTCCTCTTTTCTCTCTCTCAATTTGATCTTGATCAAAGAACCCTAGCCACCATCTTTTTCTGCTAGCACAGAAAATTTGGGTGCTTGAGTTTATCCTCTGTGTGGATTACTATTGGAGATAATCACACACTGTGATTATTAAACGTTCAACTCACATAGAGATAGATCACGAGAATTGCAGGATCATGCCTCAACTTGAAGAAGAAATTTTTTGTTCTTCGGACAATCACCCAAAGGTAAAAGCTGTTACCTTTACTCTCTTTATGTCTTATTTTCCACAAATAGACAGGTCCTAGGAGGGTATCTCGTTTTATTTTTCGCTGCGCCGGATACGATACGAACCTGAGATACCCAACATAATGTAGGCTATGATTCGAGGATGAATCCAATCCAAGAAGAGAGAAATGATAGGGATCAACTTGGCTAGGAGAACCAAATGAAAGAAGAGGGAGAAGACAAAATTGAAGAAAAATCGAGGTTGCCCGAACCGTCAATGAGAAACCGTGCAAAGTAATTTCAACAACAGCATCAAGCATATTAACACGCGCATTCGAAGTGGGATGATCTTTAGACAACATTGGCAGGATTTCAAGAACAAAATTGCTTCTTGGTTCAAGTAGAAGAGACTGCCCGACACTCTGCAGACTGCGGATAGCCGATGGTAGCTCAACAGCCAAAATTGGTGCCGAATGGTGCACCCTAAGAGAGCTGTGTTACTGGTGTTTTAGACAAAAAATGGAACTGTTCTACTAGAATTGAACCGGCGCCGTCCCAAAGTAGCCAGATCGGTGCCAGCTCGGTGCCGAAAACCCAACGAAATGTGTTTTGTTATGCTAATTCGGGGTTATTTTGTAATATTTAAAACTTCATTAGTTAGTTCTGAAGGCCTTTTTGCATTTTCTTCAATCTCTATTATAAAAACATAAGATACAACATATATTCAAGAGAAATGATTGAAGAAATGTCCTCAGGAAAGTTTCATCCATGAAGTTCTTCCTCAATTCGAAAGCCAACATAAGGATTTAGTCCACCCTGTAGTAAGTGTTTATAAACTCTTTCAATAATTCAACTTGCAAAATAAGCTAGGGTTCTAATTACATGTTGTTTTATGGTTCTTATTTGTTTCTTGTTTGAATGCCCAAAATTTCCTATCTTTCTTTTTCTTCATCTCCTAGTAAATAAAGGGAATTGTGGTGTTATTATGGTAGATCCAAAAACTACTAAATATTGGGTTCTATTAGATTAATCCAATAGAGTTATTGGTTTGTGGGGAAAAGGTATTATCTTGTGTCTAATTTCCTTTTTCTCTTTCCCCAAAAAGCTTGTGTTTTGGTCTCTTTTGTTCCTGTAAAAGCTAATTTAAGGCAAAAAAAAAAAAATCATGTTAAATAACACCCCTCAAGCTTATATCATGATAGCTCTGGGTACAAAATCTATGTGATGCTCAATATCTCATATATGTATTAGTCATTGGGGCACCTCCTTTGGAAAAACATCTTCAAATTCTTACCTAGCTACAATTTCATTAGGCAATGAAAGGTGGATTTGTAAGTGGAAATATAAGAACCATTGCAAACAAGAAGGATAACAGGATTTTTAGCTTATATTGCCTCTATGACCTCACTTCCATGTGCAAAATAGTTTTCTTTATCTCCTCTCTCTTCTTTTTGCTCACTCTTATCCTTATTGGTCAAAGTGATTTGTTTTTCCATTCTCTCTCTCAACTCATTTTCATTCCTCTCTAGCTTTTGATTTTTGTCATTGTTTAACTCAGTTGTGGGCGTGGGAGTAAGAGTAAATTTGGATCCTTCTTTGAGTAGGGAGTAAGTGTCATTTCTTCCATCATGCTTCACACTTCGGTGATATTGCCAAGGCCTACCTAGAATTAAGTCACCTTCTTAAATCGACATCACATTATATAGCATATTATCCTTGTATTTCCCCATCTTAAAGGACACCAATATTTGTTTGTTTACTCTCAATTCTCCACTATTATTAAACCATTACAACTTGTAGGGTTTGGGGTGTTTAATCCAATTCATGCCCAATTTATCAACCAAGCTTGCAATATCATATTGCCGCAACTTCCACTATCCACAATGACATAACAATATGTCTTGTTGATTAGGCATCTTGTGTAAAATATGTTCTTTCTTTGTTGATAGTCTTAGTCCTTAATGACTTGAGAATTCCATGATCTCCTTGTAACTCCAACCAAGGCATATTCCTGACATACAATCTCTCATTCATCATTTTTCTCATTCTTATTCTCTTCTTAAACTTTGTTGCACCTTTCTCCTTCATCCTCCTCTTTAGTAGAAACTTTTCAATTAGGGTTAGTATATATAGTCCTCTTGCTAGAGCAGTCATGAGAGATATGTCTATAGCCAAGACATATAAAAACATTTGATATCTTTATTCCATTATGGTCCTTCCATGTCCTTCCATTTGTCATTGTTCTAACTTTCACTAGGTTTCTAATCTTCTCTTAGTTTTCCATCATTCTCTTGGCTTGTTGTAATCCCTGTGGAAAGGTTTAGGACCATCTTCCTTCTTGGTAGGCATGTTGCTAGAAATGTTTAGGTTTGGTGGCGTAGTTTTAACAAAGGCCATCCTCTTTAGTTGTCTCTAAATCTTCATAATTGCACGAACTCTTTTAAGAATTCAATTCCATCAAATTAGCTCTCTCCCTATTTAATCCTCCAAAAACCTAGCTTTTGTTGCCCTAGATCCTCATTGATATGATACCTCATCAATATCATTTATATTTCTATATGATAATCCTCCATACTCTTATTCCATTGCTTGAAAGATTGAAGTCTTTGATTGAGGTCATTATGACAATCTTGAGGAATAAATCCCATGCTCATCATGTCCTTCAATAAGTTCCAAATTGCCATATGTTCCACTCCCATTTGGGTCTTTTGAGTAATAACTTGCTCCCATCAATCCAAAGAATACTCTGAAAATCCAAAAATATCATACCTTACCTTTGATCTTTTACTATATGTATAGCACTCAAACAATATTTCTATCTTACATACGGAATGAAAGTAGGATTCGGGATCATTCATTCCAAAGAACATGGATACTTTAATTTTAATATAGTTCAACTCTTTCTTTTCTTTATTTCCCTCTCCCCTACCTCTTCTATTTTCTAATCCTCTATTTTGTTCCCAATAGTCTTCTCTATGTTCCTCTTCATACCATTCACTAACTCCCTCAAACTCTCCCTAACTCTCTTAGATTATTTCTACCATTCTTTTGTTGCACCTTACCTCTACCTCCTCTCTTCCCTTATCTTCCTCCTTTTAAACAAGCTTGATGGAATCCACCAATATAGTGCTCATCCCACTCTTCACCACGTTAGGCATAAAATAGAGTATAGATATCATCCCCTATTTTTGGACTAGGGGCCTCAAATTATTCTTGCCCCCTTCTTTATACCATGGTAGAAGATTGACCAAAATGAATTTTCAAGTCCATTAACTCTCTTATCATGCCTTCAAACCTACTTTGCATCATTCTCATCAGAGCATGTATGCCCTCGCATAATATCCTTGCATCAATTAGTTCTTCTTGAGGTCTACTAGGTCCATTCGAATTAGGCCTAGAAAATTCTTGTTGTGTGTCATGATGATGCAATATTCAATCCAAATTCTTCATAATAGCTAAGTGTTTAGTCCATCTAAGTAACCCAAACAAAATTCAAAGGATTTTTCAATTAAGAATTCTTAGGGAAATTTCAACAAACACTTGTTGGATACCCTAAAATAAGCAAGTTTCAAGCAATAATTTCAAGAAATGAAAGACTTAACAATACAAGAACAAGCACTAAAAGTAGAAGAAAGAAATTCAAAAAAGAAATGAAAAAGAATTAACAAGAAATAAAGAGACAGAATCAACTAGTGTGTAGAACTATGAACAATAGGATGATCACAATCAAGAAATAGTAATGATGAGTTCAATGGTTATGGAATTCAACAATGAAGTGTTATATGAAGTCCTAATATCCCAAAGAATGTAAACAAGAAGTCATAACTCTCAATTATAGCTACATCATAACTCTTAATTATAGCTACAAAAATTCTCGTAGAATAATTATCACGATTATCAAAAACATTCACTTCAATCTCTTCATGCAAGATGTAGCAGAAATTTCACACCCATACAAGCCCAATTTCGCCACAAATACAAGAAAAATTTGTTTCTAAGTGTTATACTGACACCAAAGAGCAAATTCTACACAAGAAACACAAGAGAAATGATTTTTTAACCTTTTTGAACTATTTTTTTTTTAAAAAAAAACGGGATTTGTCCTGTTTTTCTTCAACTTTCTTAGCCTTCTTTTCTTGCTTGCAAGTTTTGATTGGAATCAAAGCTTTCCTTACTCTGAAACCAAACTCTTTGATATGCTCTTGGGTTTTTTGTTTTTTTTTTAATGAATATAGGTTGCTCAATTACTTTAAACCTCATCACTTTCAATGAAACTAAAATCGAGAAATTTTAGTGGCTAAAAAGAAGAAATAGAGATATCTTTCTATAACCTAATAAACTTTTGAAAATCAAAGCCTTAAAGACCCTTAAAACAGCAAAATGAATTCAAGAATAAAGAAGTAGCACACTATAAGCACCCAATTGGAATTCAAAATAGAACTAAAAAAGAACAAAACTTCCAAGACCTAATTTAAAAAAACCAAATTTGATTATCTATGGATTTTAGAGACTCTACAGTGGGTGGATGAATCCCTTAGAATGGTCTTGAATAAAAGATGAACAAGGAGGTTACACCTCTTAAGCCGTTTTTCAAAATTTTTAATAATATGAGTTGATTATCTTATTAAATCATATGAATTGGTATTTATACTACCTAAGCCCTAACATAAGTTTAGAAATGTCCTATACAAGTTTTTTTGACATAAAAGAAAATTACAAAGCTTATAATATAGAAGAAAACTGGTCAACTAAAGAAAAATTACTGATCTACACTTGTTGGTCCGACCACAATCGGCACCGGTTCAAGCAATTGAGCTGGAGCAAGTTCTCTTCGGTTAGTTGAAACCCAAATTCTACAATAGAGCTGGCACTGGTTTAGTCCTAGGGCCACACCGGTTCACTTCTATTTCCATTAGATGCTGGCTATAGCAGCCCAACTAGCGCCGGTTCTATGTTGTTCTTTTTTACTTGATTTGTGATTTTTTTCACCCTTTTCTCCCACTACTTGCTCGACTTGACTTCATGTTGAATTTTTTCTTTTATAATCATTAAAGAGAACTCTTGGACATCTTCTTCTATCCTCCAAAGTTCCTCCATCCTCAAAATTGGCTTCATGAAAGCTTGGAAGCTTCTTTGAATTCTATTGGTGTGCAATCTCCTCATTGGCCCTTGCAAGGTTAGTCCCTTGCAAGGTTAGTCCCTCTTCTTATCAGTGGTGTTTGTGGTGAACTTGATCCTCATCAATTACTATAGCTCATAAGTATACACTATGTACGTTATATGGTCTGAATTGTTTGTATGGAGTAGAAATGCTTTGTTAAGTGTTTATTTTCTAAGCGTTAATATTATTCATTTTTCTGTCTTTTTTAGTTCTAAAAGTTGGCAATTTCTAATTTTTTTTTACTTATATAAATACTCTTAGAAAGAGAGTTAAGGGTACCAAGATATATGCCTCAGAAAATTTTAGTAGCTAATGCTCTTTTAATCACTTTTTGTAGGTAAAGAATACATTTTATTTATTTGAAATTTTAAAAATTCTTTATTTCAGTAATTTATATGGATTTTTGGAGTGGTTGCATCTGCAAAAGGCTTTTATTTACTACTTTGGTTTAATAGAGGGATTGTTAATAGGAGTGAATTCATGAGGATATAGGAACTAATTGATGCGGCTGAAGCTACTCGACGTTCTAGTGCTTCAATTGTATAATGACATCTAAGTTCTTTGATTTTCTTGTCTTAATTTGTTTGGATATTTTTGTAAGTAATTTTTCCCCTTTCCATATGAAATTTAAAGGGCCATATAATCCTAAAAAGGGAAAGAGAAAGTCTAGAAAATTTGGCAGCTCAACATGGAATTGGTATCGTGGATGGAGCTGCATGAAAACCTTAATAAACATATGGCTAGTTGCGAAGTTGAGCTAACCTGCAAAGTATGTTTGGCATGTTCTCTTGTGTTCTTTTTATGTTTAGCACTTTTTTCCAATCATTTCTGGATGCTTTTTATTGAATTTGTGTCTTTAATCTACAAAGTTGTTTTAAATCAAACGCTATTACTAAAGTCTTATGATTCATAAATTTGGAAAAACAACCTTTTAGAACTTTTCTTTATTTAGATGTCAAGTATGTAGAGAGAATTGTTATACCTCTAGAAATCATGATTCACTTTATTAATTTCCTATGTGTATTTGTCGTTGAAGCCTATATTATTTCTGGTTCATAAAAATGCCTATAAGGGCATAAGACTAGAAATAGATTGGGAATAAGTGTGAAAACTTGTAGATTGTTTACATATATATTGAAAGTAGCTTTACAGTATAAGGATTTGGAGGAGCTATATTTCTTGGATACAATAGGAGAATTTAATTGCTAGCCTAACTAGATTGAACTTGATTTTTTATTGTTAGCTCAAGGAGGTGGTTCTTATTACTATAATATCTTCATCTTACTTATTGTTTCAAGGTATATGGTGGTTTTCAATTATTTAGTTAACTTCGTATTGGTTTGGAATCCTATTTGATCATGTGTTTGTCCAACTATTAGCACCATCAAAGTTCCAAAGTTTTATTTCACAGTTACTAAAAATTTCTACACATTTCATGGGCATTCGACTAATATTATTTACGTGGCTAGTTATCCTGCCTATATAATGGTCTTGAATGCAAAGTGGGTTGTAGTTGATAGTAGGTTAGTCCTTTGGCAAATAATTGTATAAGCGTCTTCTTCAATAACACAAATTGTTCGTGCATATTGAAAAGACCAAGAAAACGTCATTTTTTTGGAATATCTTCCTTCTTCTTCATTATAGAACTTCTATTTCTTTTAGAGTTTCTTCATTACTTATTTTAGAATAAGTGCATATCATTGGACTTATATATACTTGGGGATGAGCCTATTGCATGGGTAGTTTGAGTAGACAAAGTTATTTTTAACCTAATGTTACTCTTTCTTTTTTATTTTAGTGATAGTTATATGGGCTTTGATCCTTGTGCAAGTGAAAATGCAAGTACTTGCAAACTGAAGAAAGGAGGAAAGTAGCCCATGATTATCATTTAACTAGATTAGCAAATTCTAGTGGCAAACTAGAAACATTGTAGACATTTTGAATGAAGGACTAGGGGAACACAATAGGTTCAGACTCTTAAAGAGGTGATATTTTTCTTAGTTGGTGTACTTAGGCAGATATAGCAAAAGATGTGGCATTACCATCTTCTTATTTGAGTAGTTTGAAAATAATGGAATGGTATTTCTCCTGAATATCTTGATGTGGTATGCTTAGCATATTTTGCTTATTTAAAACACCATGTCAATGTTTAATCAGTATAATTTTGATTCTGGAATTAATAATTTATAACAATAATTTTCATCTTGTACAATATTCTTCAATTTGTTTACGTTTTTTCCAAATGTTTTAGTGCATGACAAATCAAAATTTCTATAATTACACTATATGAAGCACTCTTTATGTGTAAGCAACTCTTTTCATATTTAAATTTCTATTGTTTAAAACTTGCCTATATGGTGTGAGTGATTTCATTCAATTTTACTTTTAGAATCAGTGCATAACAAAATTTCCTATTCCTTAATTCATGTTATTTCTTAATTTCTTTACATAGGGTTTTTCAAGGAAAAAAGTAACTCGTGTTTTTTGTGAGATTTTAGATGAGGGGCAAAAAACAGAGGAGCATGCTTCAATGGGAAAAAAATAGAGAAAAAAAAAAAGGCAAGCCTTAAAGGCTGCACGGAAGCGTTAAGATCATACCTTTGCGCGCTTTAAACCTACTAGGTTGAGTAGGAGTGGATTGAACGACAGGAATTACTTCGCTTTGCCCACTTGAAGAAGCTTCCGATTGAAAACCTGCTAACCTCCTACTTCGCCTTGTTTGCATGAACGCCAAGCCTTTCAACTCTCAGAATATGCCATTGCCCAACCTCTAGTCGGTGAACACAACACTGAAGAAGAACGGTCTCAAGTGTCCTTGGTTCTCTTGCTATTGGTTAGCAAAGCTCCAAGGAGAACAACAGAGGAGGAGACGTTAGAGTGAGAGAGAGAGAGGCGTGAGTCTCTATTGTTGTTAGGGAGATTAGGGTTTTTCTTTCACTAGAGACTTGTTCATTGGTTAGCCAAAACTAGGTCTCTAATTCTCTGATAAACATATCCCCGGGATGTCATATTTCAAACACCCAGATGTTATCCTGAGAATATGTTTGGCTTAACCTTAAACTCATCTGAACCGTATCTGGAAAAAACCCTACGGTCCAAGCTATTGGGCCGAAATAATATTTATTATTTTTCTTAGACCCAAAAGGCCCAAAATAATAAACACTAATTATTTATTTCCTGGACTTATATAAATAACCCAATAAATAATTAATGAGCTCAAATGAACAAAAATAATTAATCTTTAATTATTTATTTCTTGGGCTTATATAAATAACCTAATAAAAAATTAAACATTAATTATTTCCCCTAATTTAAGCCCAAGTTAATTTCTTAATTTTCATACTGGACCTAGGCCCTGAATAATTAATTAACCAATTAAACCAGATAATTAATTTCTCTCAACTCCTATTATTTATTTATTTATTTATTTTATTCCAGTCTAATAATAAATTAGACATTCTGAATAAAATAAAATAAAATAAAACAAAATAAAATCCTCTTGAACTAAGATCAATTCCTCAACCCAAAATTAATTAGGACTTACGGGCTATTCCGAGGACTAAAAAGACATATCATCTTGGCTGCGAAAATGACCAAAATATCCCTGCTATATAAATATCTGTATTTTGCATTTTAAATATTTCATAATATCATCATAAGGAAATATTGACCCCAAGGACAATGCTGTTGGGGATATGCCCTAAAGTCAATTTGTACTTATACAATTGTCATTATGTTTTATATAATAATATGAGGCTTTCCTTTCCATGAATAGTGAGTTTTGTTTTGTTGGTCATCAAGTACGTGACTTGATAGTAAAACCCTACAATGAATACAATGACTATTCTAAAAGCTGTCCTCGATCGATTATTATTATTGGAATAATAATAAATTAAGATTAGTATGTTTGTGACTTGATGGCTATGTTTTCTCGGCCATGGATATTTGTGATATCGAGTCAAGACATAAATAAATGTTAGAGAACATTGTATTGGACATGACCCACTGTGAGAGTACTTCATGGAATATGTCATAAGTACTTTCTAGCCATAATAATATTGAAAGTCCTTTGACCTAAATTCATCATAGTTTCTTACTTGATAAATTCTATATTTTGACATTGTCTAAAGTTGTCTTTAACCAGATAATAAATTAGACTACTGTTGGATATAGAATAAATCAAAGAGAGGAATATGACTGATTGTGAAGGAATTTGTCCCTCTCAGTTATGAGAGAGATATCCATGGGCCCCTTGATAAGTTAGACTGTTAAAAATGCATGGCCGTGCTCAAATATATCAATCTAAGATATTGATATCATTTGTTTGAACAGTCTACTATGAAATCAAGAAATAATTGATTAAGCTTAATAAGGATGACATGCTCCGTGCCTTATGCTTAATCTGGATATCGTGTGACAAAAGGACTAAATATAAAATTATGGTTTGGTTCAAAGAGATCACCGATCTTCATTTAACCTGGATAGTTATAATGTTTTGCTAGAAACTGCTTATAACTTGTGGGCCATTTAAATATGATTTAGGCATACTGCCAGTGTTAAATGAACCTATAGGGTCACACAATAAGCGAATTTGTTAGGTTATTTTTCTGGTGACCAGGTTCGATGAATCTGGATGATATCCAGATTATAAGAATCTAACTCGGTAAAATAATTAGTTAAATTATCGAGATAATGGCAGAATCTTATCATATCAGTTTTAATTTAATTTGAATTTAAATTAGAATATGATAAGATATTATTAGGGTTGGACTCTAAGAGATTCGAGGGTTTTTAAGAAAACCCTAGCCGTCTTTTCAATAGTCCAATTTTTCGGTTGAGAACATTCGTGCCATTCTCTACCAGAAAGAAAAAAAAAAAAAACCTCTCAAACCCTAGGCGCTAGCACTCCCCGGGTATCCAGTGAGTTCGCGGTGTGTATCCGATTAGAGGACGTTCGCATACTGCAGCGTCTGGTGATTGTTCGGGTTGAACGTACAACAGCGCAACCAGAATCGAAAGATTTCGATTACAGCAACCAGAGGTAATTCCTAAACCTTAGATCTTCTTAATCATTTACTTGGGTCCTCGGGAGGGATTCGTAGATGTTTTCCGCGTTTAGGAGTCCACGAATCCTAACAAATGCTGCATTAGCAAAAGTCTCTGACCTACAGGTGAAATAACTAAAATACTCCTCTACACATCGCCGTACATTTATAGGGGAAGAAATGTACTGACACCCCTCTAAATGACATCTACCATCCTTAGGCTTCTAGTCCAATGATCCACGACTTCTTGGAGTGTTTCCGCTTCCAAGGGAGCTACCCTAAAGCAAACATCCGAGTCATGTTTCCTAGGGCCATGGACATTTTAGACCATTCGGACAACCACAATGGGCGATATAGTGCAGAAACTAGCTTGTACAAGTCTGTCTTAACTAACTAGTTACATATACCCAATACACAATTATATTGATTCTACTATAGAACCTCAACTATAGTATATCAAAGTATATGCATCTAGTTTCGTTGGATCACCAACTCATACTCAAGTCGTAGAGTACTAATCCACACTGTAGCGGTAGTAGTCTAGGTTTCTATTATATAGTACTTTTAGAAACCACTGCTACAGGTCCTATCCTACGTATTCGAAATACACTTATGTCATGAAGTGAGTGGACTACTCACTGACTAAAGGTACGCCATTCCCCATTTGGAATTCATAACATAATAACCTAAACATGATGAGATTCCTAGTCTCATCAACAGGTTAAGAACAAATGTTTATGTGTTAAATAACCCGTGATCCATACCTTACTGTGAAAGACCACCATTCACATGGATCACTTATTTAAACATAACGGGTCTGTTCCAAACGCAAATTGTGCACAAACAAAAAGTAAATTCACAAATAATTTTTGAAAATAAATTCTTTTATTAAAATATTCGATTTTACGTCAGAAACCTAGTCTAAGAGGGCATACAATCTAACAATCTCCCACTTGCACTCTAAGACTAGGTAAGTCTATAGGTGCCCACCCCTATGGCATCTAAGTGTCTCTTGAAGACTCTCTCAACCAAAGGCTTGGTGAATGGATCTACTAGATTATTTTCTGAGGCAATATGTTCCACCACGACTTTCCGTCTCTAGATGAAATCCCGGATCAGGTGGTACTTCCTCTCGATGTGTTTCCCCTTCTTATGGTTTCGAGATTCCTTAGATTGCGATACTGCTCCAGTGTTGTCACAATACATCACAATCGGCCTGTCGATATGCGGTACGACTCCAAGTTCTGAAAGGAACTTCCAGAGCCAAACTGCTTCCTTGGACGCCTCCGAAGCTGCCACATACTCAGCTTCCATGGTTGAGTCAGCAATACAAGACTGCTTGATACTTCTACATGAAATTGCTCTTCCAGATAAGGTAATGACATATCCACTAGTGGATTTTCTCTCATCCTTATCCACCTGGAAGTCTGAGTCTGTGTATCCTGTAGGAACCAAATCATTAGCCCTGTAAACCAGCATATAATCTTTCGTTCCCTTGAGGTACTTGAGAATATGCTTTACAGCTTGCCAATGAACCTCCCCAGGGTTTGACTGATATCTGTTAACTAAGGTCACGGCAAAGCAGATATCTGGCCTAGTACACAACATGACGTACATGAGACTTCCCACAGCCAAAGCGTAGGGAATCCTACTCATTCTGTCCTTTGCTTCTTGAGACTTAGGACAGTCATTTGAAGAAAATGACAACCCATGTCTACAAGGGATTAGAGCTCCCTTCCATGAGTCCATGTTGTACTTGGCCAGCATCTTGTCAATGTTTGTTGCTTGGGATAACCCTAACATTCTCTGCTTCCTATTTCTAAGAAGCCTAATCCTGAGAATGTAGTTGGCTTCTCCCAAGTCCTTCATACTGAATTGACTAGACAGCCAAACCTTTGTAGATGACAATGTCCCTACATAATTTCCAATGAGTAGAATGTCATCCACATACAGGACAAGAAAAATCACATTAATGCCTTCAAGTTTCCTATACACACATGGTTCATCTTCGTTTTGAATAAAACTATAAGACTTTACAGTCTCATCAAAACGAATGTTCCATACTCTCGATGCCTACTTAAGTCCATAAATGGACTTCTTAAGCTTACAAACCATATGTTCCTGGCCTTCAGTAATGAAGCCTTCTGGTTGGAACATATAGATGTCTTCACTAAGATGGCTATTTAAGAATGCCGTCTTGACATCCATTTGCCATATCTCGTAGTCATAGTGACATGCAATGTTAAGGAGGATGCGAATAGATTTAAGCATGGCTACTGGGGAAAAGGTTTTCTCATAGTCGATTCCCTCTTTCTGAGTATACCCTTTCGCCACAAGCCTAGCTTTGAAGGTTTCCACCTTCCCATCCACTCCCCTCTTTCTCTTGTACACCCACTTGCATCCAATTGGTTTTATCCCTTCAGGTGAAGCTACAAGATCCCAAACCTGATTGAGGTACATAGACTCAATCTCGACTTTTATTGCTTCTACCATAGATTTGCATCTGCATCAGTAATAGCCTGCTCGTATCTAGTGGGGTCGTGTTCCTGATGGTCAGAGACCAACTTAAAGGCTTCTCCAGTCCATCTATCCGAAACCCTAGACACTCTCCCACTACGACGAGGCTCCATTTGCACAGGCTCTTGAGGCTATTCCTCTTTTTGTTCCACAATCGGGTCAGAAGAAGTTGATTCCGTAGATAACTTCTCCTCAAGTTCCAACCTCGTTGAACCTTTAGTGGAAGTACTTTGATCATCTTCCAAGTATCTAGCATTGGTACTGATTAGTACCTTCTGCTCTTTAGGATGATAAAAGTAACCTCCTTTTGTCCCTTTTGGATAGCCAACAAAATAGCATAATTCTGATCTTGGTTCCAACTTGTCTCTCTTGATCAATACATAAGCTAGACAACCCCAAATCCTGAGATGATTCAGACTTGGCTTACGCCCAGTCCATATCACATAGGAAGTCCTAGGTACTGACTTGGAAGGCACTAAGTTCAGAATATATGTCTCTATCTCCAGGGCATATCCCTAAAAGGATACTGGAAGAGTAGCATGAGACATCATACTTCAAACTATTTCCATCAATGTCCTGTTCCTTCTCTCAGCTACTCCGTTCTGTTGGGGTGTTTCGGCGCAAAGAGCTAGAATACTATCCCATGATGTAACATGTAGTCCTTGAAGTCACCTAGGAGGTACTCTCCACCACGATCCAATCGTAAGGTTTTGATTAATTTACCTGTCCGATGCACCACTTCAGCCTTAAACTCCTTGAACTTGTCAAAATAGTCAGACTTGCGTCTCATCAGGCAAATGTAACCATACCTTGTACAATCATCCGTGAAAGTGATGAAGTACTCAAAACCTCCTCTAGTTGGTGTAGACAATGGACCACACACATCAGTGTGAACAAGACTCAACACCTCATTGGCTCTATCCGCCTTCGGTGTAAATGACCTTTTAGTCATCTTTCCCATCAGGCAGGATTCACACTGAGGCCAACTTTCCAATCTCAATGAGCCCAAAGGCCTATCATGGATTAGCCTCTGAATCCTAGTTGAGTTAATATGACCTAACCTTAGATGCTAAAGGTATGAATCATTGATATTGGTCTTTCTCTTCTTAGTTAAAGGTTCAGACTGAGCATTATTTGATTGGTTGTTAATAGGGTTT
Organism: Voacanga thouarsii; assembly: GCA_026120185.1. NCBI lineage: Eukaryota > Viridiplantae > Streptophyta > Magnoliopsida > Gentianales > Apocynaceae > Voacanga > Voacanga thouarsii. The sequence goes on from JANUWF010001131.1 coordinate 217,328, forward strand.
AAAAAGAACAGATTTTCATACATGTGCCCAGTACATAAAATTTCTCTATCTCTACTGATAGAAATACCAGAATTGAAAGATACAGAATATCCTTGATTTATAAGTTTTGCAACTGAAATCAAATTTTGACGAAATCCAGGTACATATAAAATATCTTTTAAAACCATTATTTTATTACAATAAAAAATAAGATCCAGCTCTCCCACTGCAAGGGCCCAAACTTGTGCTCCATTACCCACTTATAGCCCATGTTCGCCCTTCTTGAGTCTTCTAATCTTTCTAAACCCTTGCAAGGAGTTACATATATGATTAGTGACTCTTGAATCAACAATCCAAGTAGATGTTTATCCTTCCAGTGATATCGACTTTAGATAGAAAACATTACTTATGGGGTTTTTCTTGGCTTGAAGATCTGGACACTCCTTTTTCTAGTATCCCTTCTTCCTATATTTGAAGCACTTGCCCTTTGGTTTGTCCTAGGGCTGGGTCTTGGGCTGGGCTGCTGCATTCCCCTTCTTCCTCTTGAACTTTCTGGGTTTAGGCCCAATTCTTAAGGAAGAATCCTTAGCAATCATAGCCTTTGGTTGCGGCTTCATGACCATCTCCGCCATCTGGAGCTCCTTTATCAGTTTAGTCAAACTCATGTTCAATTTGTTCATGTTATAGTTCAACTTGAACTGAGTGAAGGAACTTAGTAGAGATTTGAGAACCATGTCTACTTGGCTCTCGGGGTCAATGACAGCCCCTAAGATTTCTGCCTCCTCGAAAGCAGCAATCATCTTGAGCATATGCTCTCGAACTGATGCTCCCTCAGCCATCTTAGTGTTTATAATAGTTCGAAGAGCCTCCTGCCTTGCGGGCCGGCTCTTATCCACGAACATAGTAGCTAATGATTGACTGATATCATATGCAGAAGCCATGTGCTCATGTTTTGACTGGAGTACATTAGACATAGAGGCTAACATATAGCAACGTGCCATTTCGTCAGCCTTCTTCCACGCCTTCTCAGCCTCTGGCTCTTTGGCGGTGGAACCTTCCCCGATAACAGGGTAGGTCTCATAAAGGATATACTTATACTCTTCGGCTGTAAGTATTATGTCCAGGTTCCTCTTCCAATCCACATAGTTTGGACCCATTAACTTTTTCTCCCTAAGAATAACAGCCAATGGACTAAAAGAACCTCCCACCATTTCTGAAAATCGAAAAATAAAAGAAAGAATTTCTTTTGTGAAAACAAAATAAAATTTGTGCACTGAAAATAATTTGGCTCTTAGGAAAATTGATATAGCTTCTTAGGAAGATTAACAATTCCTTAAGATAAGTGTATTAACCACCACAAATTAATTTCTCTTCTAGGTAATTATCTAAAGGATAACTCCATCGTGGGATGGCCGTTTCCTCTCATTTCGTATGGACATACCTCACACTATAACCTCCAACGTGGGTTGGCCGATCATAGGACGTGCCCCGGGTTATTAATTACATCTTTCCATTAAATCTAGATCCTTGTGGTATCCCCATCCTATACCGGTTCACTCCCAGGGTGATGCCAGGTGACCCACGATCTCTAATGAGGACCGTGATAGAGCCGTGGGGCCATTGGAACCCTTCTCCCATTTAGTCTTTTAAAATAAAGGTTTTTTGGAAAAATATCCTTTTGAAATTTCCATTAAGTTTTTTCTTGACTCAAAAAATAAAATATCTAAGTCCACTAAAATCTCTATGTCAAGGCTTATATCCTTTGAGAGATTTCTCCATGGACTAATTTTATTTAAGTTAAAACTTAATGATTTCAAAAAATTTTCAATTAAAACTTTCTAGAGACTTTAGTCTCATGTTTATTTAACAAAATAATTTTTTCTAGTGCAAAATAAAACAAAATGACTCTCCATTTTAATTTACAAAAATATCTAAATTCAATATATTTTCTTTGTCAAGGATTAAATCCTTTGAGAAAATATTCATGGATTAATTTTTGTACAAATTAAAATAACCATTTAATTTTTTGAAGAAAAATAATTTTCTTGTCAAAAAATGTTCCCAAAGACTTTGGTCTTTGAGAAAAGGCGCACATAGGTACCAAAAAAAAAAAAATTAAATAGCATGCTAGAAAACAGTAAACGTTTTCATGCTTTTCTATTTTTAAACCTCAGTGCCCAAAAAATAGAATTAAACACACTAATTAATTAATTAATGATCTTGTTTAATCCTAATATCCCTTACTAATATTTTTCATGCAAATATATTCCAAGAATATAAAGTATTACAAAAATATTAACTTCACCTGGTATGGGACCCAAAATGAAAAAGAAAAAAAAAATTGCAAAAAAAAGCTGGCGGTCCACGTGCACTCGCCGCAGCAGATCGATGCCTTCTGTTCTTCGGTGCACCGCGCCACCCGGTGCACCAGCCGCACCAGATCAGACACAGCAGCAACTCGTGGAGCGCTCCGCCCACCCGCGACGCACTCCATCGGCTCTCAGCTGTTGACCCGCGTGCTGACCCAAATACCCGCTGACGACCCGCGCGCCAATTGCGAAATTTGCAAGCAATCAGCTCATGTGCCGGCTCCATCAAGCCGATTCAATGACATGGCTCCAGACCCATCAACAGCATCGGCTCGGCAGCGGCTCGGTGGCTTTTGAATAGTGTTTCTTCTTTATTTTTTCTTCTCTTCCGTGCGCAAATTGCAAAAACTACTGATCTTCAACTTTTGCTTATTTCTTTGGCTTCGTTGGACATTTTTACTTACAAAAACTCATCCAAAATAAAAACACAACCGCCTATACCCATTTAAATTGGGTTTACACGATCAAACATCAAAGCCAAAAATTTTTACAGAGAGTCCTATGCTTCAACGGTGAAGCTCATAGTCATCCTATCCCATACCAAAACAACGAAGGATCACATGTTTTTTCACCAAACAATCATCTTTTCCATTTTAATTAACTACCATGCGCCCTAAGATGATCAAAGAACCATTGGCTCTGATACCACATTGACGGGCAGAAAACAGAGGAGCATGCTTCAACAAGAAAAAAAACCACAAGCCTTAAAGGACACACGAAAACATTAAGATCATACCTTTGCACGCTTTAAACCTACTAGGTTGAGTAGGAGTGGATTGAACGACAGGAATTGCTTCGCCTTGCCCACTTGAAGAAGCTTCCGGTTGAACACCCGATAACCTTCTACTTCGCCTTGTTTGCATAAATGCCAAGCCTTTCAGCTTGCCAGAATATGCCATTGCCTAACCGCTAGTCGGTGAACACAACAGTGAAGAAGAACGGTCTCAAGTCTCCTTGGTTCTCTTGCTATTGGTTAGCAAAGCTCCAAGGAGAACAACAGAGGAAAAGAAGACGTTAGAGTGAGAGAGAGAGGCGTGAGTCTCTATTGTTGTTAGGGAGATTAGGGTTTTTCTTTCACCAGAGACTTATTTATTGGTTAGCCAAAACTAGGTCTCTAATTCTCTGATAAATATATCCCCGGGATGTCATATTTTAAACACCCGGATGTTATCCTGAGAATAAGTTTGGCTTAACCTTAAACTCATCTGAACCGTATCTGGAAAAAACCCTACGGTCCAAGCTATTGGGCCGAAAAAATATTTATTCTTTTTCATGGACCCAAAAGGCCCAAAATAATAAACACTAATTATTTATTTCCTGGGCTTATATAAATAATTTATGAGCCCAAATGAATCAAAATAATTAATTTTTAATTATTTATTTCTTGGGCTTATTAAATAACCCAATAAATAATTAAACATTAATTATTTCCCCTAGTTTAAGCCCAAGTTAATTTCCTAATTATTCATACTGGACCTAGGCCCTGAATAATTAATTAAAAAAATTAAACCAGATAATTAATTTATCACAACTCTTATTTTTTATTTATTTATTTATTTTATTCCATTCTAATAATAAATTAGACATCCTGAATAAAATAAAATAAAATCCTCTTGAACTGAGACCAATTCCTCAACCCAAAATTAATTAGGACTTACGGGCTATTCGGAGAACCAAAAAGACACATCGCCTTGGCTACTAAAATGACCAAAAATACCCTTACTATATAAATAGCTGTATTTTACATTTTAAATATTTTCTAATATCATCATAAGAAAATACTGACCCCAAGGACAATGCTGCATTAGCAAAGTCTCCGACCTATAGGTGAAATGACTAAAATACCCCTCTACACATCGCCGTATATTTTGAGAGGAAGAAATGTACTAACACCCCTCTAAAGGACATCTTCCATCCTTAGGCTTCTAGTCCAATGATCCACAACTTCCTGGAGTGTTTTCGCTTTCCAAGGGAGTTACCCTAAAGCAAACATCCGAGTCATGTTTCCCAGGGTCCTGGACATTTTAGACCAGTCAGATAACCACAAGGGGCGATATAGTACAGAAACTATCTTGTACAAGTCTGTCTTAACTAACTAGTTACATATACCCAATACACAATTATATTGGTTCTACTATAGAACCTCAACTATAGCATATCAAAGCATATGCTTCCAGCTTCGTCAGACCACCAACTCATACTCAAGTCGTAGAGTACTAGTTTACACTGTAGCATTAGTAGTCTAGGTTTCTATCATATAGTTCTTTTAGAAACCACTACTACAGGTTCTGTCCTACGTATTCGAAATACGCTTATGTCATGAAGTGAGTGGACTACTCACTGACTAAAGGTACGACATTCCCCATTTGGAATTTATAACATAATAACCTAAACATGATGAGATTCACAGTCTCATCAACAGGTTAAGAACAAATGTTTATGTGTTAAATAACTCGTGATCCATACCTTACTGTGAAAGACCACCATTCACATGGATCACTTATTTATACATAAGGGATCTGTTCCAAATGCAAATTGTGCACAAACAAAAAGGAAATTCATAAATAATTTCTAAAAATAAATTCTTTTATTAAAATATTCGATTTTACATCAGAAACCTAGTCTAAGAGGGCATACAATCCAACATCGGAAGCTTCCCAAAACAAGATTATATCTTTAATTTAGCCAGTTGTTCTTCGTTATCTTAGAGAAGACCATATTTATGGATAGACTATTACATGTTAAAATCCAAGATATGATACATATGCCAAACCTAGTGCCCAAAAATTTCAAGTTAGTATTTGTAGTAAATGTGCTTGTCGAAATAGATGAAAAAGTTTGATTCATGCAAAAGTATGATTAATTTTTTTTCATTTTACAAGTAGCTCCATCTTGTTCTCACTCAAGTAATAATACAATTATTAATTTTGCTAGAAGTAGTGCACTTAAGGTTTAAAGTCATCTATTTTTGCTGATTCTGATGGGGCTCCTTGTCCTATGAAAGCTTGCTTATTTATTGTAAGTTTGCTCAGTTGGTTATATTAATTCTAGCATGTAAGTTTGAAATTTATTTTATCAAATGATGAAATTTCTTTTAGAACTTCAAAAAAAGAATTATTTCGTTCAATAAATAAACTTTGACTGTATAAAATTGGAACTTCTTCCTTTCCACATTATGTTGCTCTTGTTGATATCCTGATTGTAAATGAGGTCTTTAAATTTAGCCTTCCTAGTTTTCTGTTTCACATTATAATAGGGTGGTCGGAGATATCGTGCATATTGGCATTCCTCCTATTTTTTCAATAATTAATTTTGAATCCTTACTGCTTAATGTATTATTATTCTTAAGGTAAATTTCATGGAAGGGTTTTGGAAAATAAATCAAATGAATTGTCTAAGCCATCTTTGAGTTTTGGAGAGAGGTTTGAAGATACTTATGAAGTAATTCTAGTGCTGGATAATACAGTAAAATTTGCTACTCAAGGGTGATGATAAGATTTTAATTGATTAATTTCTCAATAGATAATATCAGTAGGTGTCCATAATGTTAATTTCTACATTTAGGCTCTCTTCGTATTACATAAGAACAAGGTAAAGCTGGCTATTTTCCTTTTACTAGTAAAAATCTACTCAAGAATATCTTCTTTTTTTTTTTTTTTTTTGGAGAGGGAGGGGTAAGGAGGTGGGGGCATGTGTATCATTTGCACACATCAAACTTTGGCAAGGTTGATTGCCCATGTAGTTTTCTACTAAGTACTTGCAACTTTCCAAGTTAGTTTATTCATGAAAATGATAATGTTAGCAATATGATATTAACTAGATGAGAAAAGAAAACAAAGGTGGCAATTCAATTGCACAAAAAATTAATAAAGTATGAAATACTAGAAATTAAAAATTGAAAAAGAGGGATCCTATCACTATTTGGTGTGCTATGAGAGTAAACGCTGTATTACTAGGTGATTTCCTCTGATAAGTTCATATCTAAATTAGACTGACTTTGTATATTAACTAATGATAAGAATTTCTAATAGAAAAAAGAAGTTTTCCTATCTACCTTTTACTTTTCGGACCTTTAACAAGGAAAAGTTTTAGTAATGGAAGAAATTAGGGCAATAATTTGAGGGGTGTAAAAAGAAGGACCTATCCTAAGGAGACAATATACACTAATCCTATGTTTCATCATTCAGTAAGAAAATGGAAAGGGTCACTAAGACAATCATCAAAAGCCACCACAAAACTTAGAAAAGAAGAAGGTAGTGAAGAAGGGCTTGAGGTTAGAAAGGTTTTCCATTGGTTGGTGTTGCTAGAAAGATTAAGAGTACAAATGTTGTTGAGAATAAGAAGAATTGACAAAGGAGCAATATCTTTTACATAAGGCGTCTAGTTCAACAAAGGCCTTGTAGTGTAATCATTGATGAGGAAAGTTGTATTAGTTTGATATATGTTACCTTAGTGGAAGACTTAGGACTAGAGACCAAGAGACATCCTAAACTATATAAACTCCAATGGTTGAGTAATTGTGGCAAAGTACAGGTAATCAATCAATTTAAGGTTGAGTTTGATATGAGGCCTAAATGACGTAGTGCTATATGATGTGTTTCCAATGCAAGTAGGGTATATTTTATTGGGATGGCCATGGATATTTGATAGAAATATGGTGCACATGAGGGAAAAAAATAAATATACTTTGAAAAATGATGGAAAGAAGATCACTCTACTTCTAGTACTCCCTAGTGAAGTACTTAAAGATTAAAATATCATAAGGGAAGAAGGCAATAAGGGAAAATAGTTAATAAAAAAAACAATAACAAGAGAGAAAAGAAAGAGAGCATAAAGAGGGTCCAAAAAAAAGAAAGTTCAAAAGAAGGAGAGTGGATATAAAATGAGCGAGATTTTCTTGTGATTAAAAGTGAAAAAAAAATGAAGGGAAAACAACAAAAAATGAGATTGAAGATGAAGTGACAAAAGAGCTACATGTGGGAGCACAAGAGTTTTTATTTTTATCTTCACAACAAAATTTTTATTCAAAAACTTATGTAGGTGGTAATTCGAAGACAAAACCACATAACGAATATGAAAGTTATAGGAATCCGTCCAAGTATAATGCAATAACTAAAGAAAAGGATGGAGAGCCAAAAGATCTATTAAGAACCCTTGGAGAATATCAAACTCCAATAGGCGTTATGGTGTTTTCCTAGCTAACAAGCTAAGGATTATGAAGATCTTGAAGAAATCGATGCCAAATAGAGGATCAAAGGAAGCTAATTTCAACAAGCTGACTAGGAAAATACATTATAGAGCTATAAAGATCAATGGAATGAAAATTAGAGGAGTACAAATAGGGAATGCATGGCCTAGTGCATGGGCATACAATAAGCCATGCAAGAATGGCCGTGTAGCATGCAGTGTAAAAGTAGCACATCATATGGCATGCCCTTACAATATGCCATGCACTAGCCATTTTTGGGAAGCTCAACACGGGCACGGCTGTGCATCTCATGTGTATGGCTGTACAACCCTTTGAAGACATCATAATACTTTGTTTTGATTTAGTTTCAGTTTCTTTTCTATTCTCACACGTTGTAATGAATTTTAAGGCTGCTAATTTTTTTTTTTTTAAGACTTCTTTTGACTAAGGTTTGTAACACTAAAGTAGCTTAGGGTTGGGCTTTAAATGTACCCCATGTTTCATTTTAAACACAAGTTAGAAATTAGAAATTAATGAGTGAATTGAAAAGACTCTTATGAGTGTTTTCTCTTAAGTTTTTCCTGAAAGCTAAGAGTACTTTAGGTCTTTAAATGGGCTTATGTTTTTTTTTTCTATTTTTAGCCACAAATATCACTATTAAATCGACCCCACAAGAATCTTATCAATATCTCTATTACACTAATTAAAACTAAGGGAGCATTAGAATCAATAACCTATTGCAATTTTGGAGAAAACTATATCCCTATCTCTAGGCAACACATTCAATCCATCAATCACCAAGCCCTATTCCTTTAATCCTTCCCTAGAGTTAATCAAAGGGAAGTAAATAGATTGAACAAATCACTTAGGCAACCAATTTCTTACCCCATTTTTTCAAATCATTAGAAAAGGGCAACCGTAAATTAATTCATCTATACAATATAATACCAGTGATTGAATGTTGAAAATAAACTTCTATTAAAATAAATGAAATTGAAACTAAAGCATAATAAAGGTTCAGTCTTTCAAATATAATATAGATCCAAAATAGCCCAACAAAATAAAAATAAGATACGAAAAAGGGGGAAAGAGGAAAAACTCTTGGTTAAGTAGAATCTTCTTCTCCCTTGTAGATCTCTTTTGAAGGTGCTCCATTTTTCTCTAATGAAGAACTTGATCTTTCATATTATGCTTCTTAGTGCTCTCTAGGGCATTTTTAGATTTTTCTCCCTTCCAATTTGTGCCTAACTAAATGGTCAAAGGGCTATTTATAGCTTACACCTTCAAAATCCCTAAAAAAATTATCAGAACAATCCGCAAAATGAACCAACACCTATTGGGATGTATTGCCGGTGCTCGTTTATCTATTTTTCGAAATTCTAGCTAGTAACTGGTGCCTATTCAATGATCTAGACCGGTGCCAATTATTCCCATTAATTTTGGTTCTATGGTTTTTTTAAAGTCAACCGGGCGACTTTTAGGATGTACTAGCAAGCACCGATTTAGTCTTCTAAGGCTCCTTTGTATACGTTTTTACCTTATTTGTTCAACCAATCATCTTGTCATGCAATCTACATAAAATGGCAAAAATTGAGGAAATGAGTAGTCATCTAGTTCATAATTCTAAGTAATTATAACACAATGACATTAAATTAGATAAATTTTAAGCGCTTATCAATGATATACCTATGTTGTTACTGTTTTTTATGTTTTTTACTATGTCGTGTGCACGCATCAATGATATAACTATATTGTTACAGTTTTTATGTTTTTGACTACATCATGTCTCTTATTTGGTTCAGTAAATCCTTGTTTAACTTTTATTTTAGGTTGAATATGCTTAAGTCTTGAGAATTAAAGTTACTCTTGGTCATGCTTGGTTCAATGGTTGAAGCTTTGTTCTTTGAGACTTAGTACTGCTAGCATGATGAACTATATGTAAGGATGAGTAGTTATTTCTTGTTTCATACTAGTTTCTAAACTAGTTTTTATCCTAAGTTTAAGTAAACAGGGATAAGGAGGTAAATTTGAAGACTAAAAAAAAGTGAAGAGAAAAATGATCTGAGAATGCAGAGTGCATGTCCTTTGGAGAAAAACCACTTTTGAAAAGTTAAAAAAATGAGTTGAAAAAACGAGAATGTGAAAACAAGCGCGAGAATGAAAAAAAAAGAAAATATCAATTATGAGTGGAAAAATGAAACGGAGCTGATACAGTGAGATGGAGCATAAAGTGCACTATCTTGAGCCTATTAATCTCGTTTGAGTGAGAAAGTGAGGATGCCCAAGTTTACTACTCAAGTAACAATAGTTTGGAGCTAACAAAAAATTGATATAACTATCAAGTTTGGGATTACATGAATCATGTTGGCTTTGTTATTGACTTAAGGAAGGGGTGAATGGCATTTAAAGTATGAACTTGTGTAATTTTAATTCAATAGTCTTAGCTATACTTAGTATATTATGTGAATTAATTTTGGATTGATTTAGTTGAATAAGTGTTATGATATTTTCTTTAGTGGAAGGGATGAGAATGTCTTTGCTATGTTAGCTATGTTATGATATGAATGTTGATGAATTTTGTTTGTTGATAGTTTTTTCACTTCACGAGAAGTAAATGTTTAAGTATTGAGGAGTTGATAAGACTTCATTTTGTCTATATTTTGGAGCCATTTATGTTATATTTATGTTAATTTCTTATTCAAATGGCTTTCATTCCCACAACTTCACTATCTTTTGTGTAAATTTGATGATGGAGAGTTTTTTGTACAAATGGTGCAAAATTGTAGATAAAAGTAATCAAAATTAAACCAATCTAGTAAGAGGCCGAAGTCGACTAAGGATACTCAGTCAAGGCCAGCTGCTCTCTAGAAAATCAATGCAAAACATTGTAAATTTTGAGGCCTACACAGTCAGGAGCCGACATTAACTCCTAGGAAGAAACCAAGGCTAATTAATACTATTCCTGTGCGGGAATTTTGGCTATATTTTCCAAGGTCAATTGTAGATCGGATTGGAAATGAAAAAGGACTCTTTGGAGCATTTTTTGGTAAGTAAAAAGCTGTATGAACAAGAGGAAACAAGCCCTAATCATAGGTTAGGTGTTGATTAAGATAAAAAAAAGATAAGAGGTTATTTTTCTTTGAAGTCAATGGAGAAGATAAAAGGTTTCTTAAGAAGGGATTTCAAATAGAAGAAGAATATTAACTTGTCTATCATATTCTCTTCTCTTTTCTATATTTTATTTCGTTGACAATGTTGTTTTATTTGTTTCTATTATATTTTTGGGAGGATAATCTAAAGATTATAACTATGTATTAAGTTTTGCTTTTTGATCAATTATTTGTCAATTTCTACTATTTGATTACTTGGATTTATTTTTTTAGGTTAATTGGTTACATTCTTGTAATGAATTCGAGAGATGAGGTTAGAAGATTATATTCAAACTAATTGATTCCATATTTGTTATGTCTAAATTAACTCAGGAGAGGGGTTAAAGTTAAGATCAAGCAATCAAAATGTTGTTAACATCTTTCGGAGATAAGGATGTTAAATTCTTCCATGTTAATATTGCCTAGAGATAAGGGTATTCTATATGCGGTATTGAGTTTAATGCATTTTTTGGTTAATTAATGAGGAGAGATAACTATTAATTTTGCTAGAAGATGGAGAGTCCATCAGTCAAGAGAAAATGGAATCTCAATTTATAATCCTTCATGATGCTATATTTGTCATTAATTGTGATGAATGGTAGCTGAATTTTTGTTGTGTTTTTAAGGAGTTCTATCTAAGTACATGTCCTTAATCCTTATCTTGTTCTATAATTGATCTTGTATATAGTACGTCATTTGTAATTATTTTTACTTTGTCTTTATAATTTTAAAAGGCTAAATAATAGAATGAAAATAGTTAATAGTACTCGCTCCTTGAGGATTGATATTTGTTAATTCCCTATATTATACTTTTCGATAAGTATACTTGCTCTATATGTATATTTTTGGGATTGACGTTTTATTTAAACTTGGTTAGGGATGAGTTTAAAAAAATATTAATTTTTGTATATATTAAAACCTTAACATCAAACTACCATAGTAAGGATACTTTTTTAACATCTTCTTTCATATTTCCCAACAATCATAAATTCTTCCTGACTCTGTTTGCTGAAATGTGAAGATATCAGTTTTGAGTTTTGTTGTCCTTCCTATGGAAAATATTTTGCTAAGTATTTTTTAGTAAGACAAATCCAAGTTGTGATGGCATTAGCAAAGATTCTAGCCAAGACTTGTCCCAATCCCTTAGAGAAAAATGGAAAGAGCCTCAATTTAATAGAATTTTTAGACACTCTGTTCATTTTGAATGTATTACAAATTTTGAAGAAACTTGCAATAGAAGAGTTAGAATCTTCTTTCGGTAAGCTATCAAACTATACAATCAGATGTATTGTTTGAATAAAGTTTTTCTTAATCTCAAAATTATTTGCATCTATCCATGGCATAGTAATACTGGAATCAGTTTCAAATATAGTTAGTCTAGCATAATCCACCATCATTTTTCTACTATTACCGCCAGGATTTTCTTTTCCACGTTGATTAACTTCCATATATCCAAGAGCTTGATTCACACTTGCTAGTTGACCCTTAACTTGTTTGAGTTGGTAAAATCTCTATTCATTCTCCCATTGAAGCCTAGTTAAAGTCCTTTCAATCCTTAGATTTAACTCTACAATATCTTCTTTAGTTCATCAGGTCATAAACTAGAGATGTTGACTAGAAAATAATTATGCAATATTACTAAATATTCTACCCGTTAATCAAAAGAAAAAAATTTCATACTCAACAATATAAATTCAACAATATATTTGTTTACAAGGCACCGAATTACAACAAGTAGCAACATTTACGTATATGTATGGTTAAATCAATAGAACTCTAGCTTTCACAATATTTCTCCCCGAAAATGGTGCCAAATGCATGATGTGGTTGATTTTAGGTATAAAAGTCATTTTTTAGCCCCACACTTTGTCAAGTTTTAAACTAAAATATTAATTAATTTCATTCTAGAAACTGGGCTATTTATGGCGGCTCAAAGACCGCAGTAAATAGTAAAATTGTAACACCCTTCCCTTGGAAGTTAAGTGAAATGTTAAGAATAAGAAAACTTATAAGTGCTCATCATAGCCTTATTTTTTATGCAAATTTTATTTTTTTCTGTTGTAATGTTTAGAATAAAGGATTACTTATTTCTATATTTGTACATTATTTTGTGTAGGATTGAATAATGGAGATTTCGAGGGAAAATAAGAATGAAAAGGACTAAAAAGATATTATAAGGCGGTGTGAAGTCCAATCTACACGACACTGTGGTGTAATAGGAACAACAAAGTCAAAACGCTCAGAGTCCATGGTTGTTGTGCAAATAAACTTTAACGTCCCTGTGCAGGATTACAAATCACAATAAAGTCAAGATCTATGACATCACTTGAAATCTGATATAACTAAATAAAGCTTGTAGGGCTATTGGGATGTCTGCCCCTTAGACTAGATTTCTAATGTAATTTTGACTTGTATTAATCAATGTTTTTCTAGAAATTATTTGTGAATTTTACTTTTGTGCATAATTTTCATTAGAAAAGACCCATTTTGTTTAATTAAATGATTCATGTGAATGGAGATCTTTCACAGTAAGGTATGGACCATGGGTTACTTAATACATAAACTTTTATTCTTAACTAAATGATGAGACTCCACTTCATCATGGAGGTCAAGATAAAGGAGGAGGAGGTGTGGCCATGCAAGGACAGGGGCTGGCGATGAAGATGGATGAAACTAGAGCAAAAAGAAGGCCACCAGAGGACAACCGACGCCAGCTCCAAGCAGCCAAACCGGTGCTGGCTGCATTCTGCTCAACCATGGATTTATCTAGCTTTCGACCATCCGAAGGAAGAACACAGTCGGCGCCGACTGTAGTGCCCAAACCGGCGCCGGCTTCCCCTTGGGCAGCCGTCAACTGTTTCACATTTTAATGCTTTTTTTCGATTTTCTTCACTTTTAATTTCTTGTAAAGACTTATTATGACCCAAAACATTAATTAAACCTCAGGGAATACTTAGCTAGGGTTATGATAGTATAAATAGTACCTTTAGTAATTTGAAAACACAATTCACTTCACTTTAATTTAAATTTGAGAGAGAATCTTAAGAGGCCCTAGCTTCCTTGTTCATCTTGTTCAAGACCAAGCTTAAGGGTTAGTCCTCATTTTGTAAGAGTCTATAAATCTTTTGGATAATTCAATGTTATTTTCTTCGAATGGGTTTTAGTTGCTTTATTCTTCTAAGGTTTGTTTGAAATTCAATATTTGGGTGCCTATTTTCTCTATTCTATTTGTTCTTGTTTGCCTTTGTTGCTTCAAGGATATTAGGGTGAGATTATAGTAGAACTTTCTACTCATCTTGAGGGTCTTTGAGGTTTTGTTCTTTAAGAGTTTGAAAGAGTGTAGGTAGTTATTTGGTTTTCTCCTTTTAGGTCACAAGAGTCTCTGTTTTTTGTTGCTTTAAGTTGAGCTGAAACATAGCCAACAAAAACACCCATAACATGAAGAAAAGCCACCAAGAATTTGTATCAAATAGTTAGGTATCAGAGCAAGAAAAAGATTGATTCCCATCAAAGCTTGAAAGAAAGAAAAGGAACCCTACGAAGTTGAAAAAAAAGGGAAAGTAGGGAAATCCCGTCACTCAAAAAATTGCTCCAAAAAAGTTTTGAAAATTTTGTTATATCTTGATTTTTCTGTTGGGAAATTACTCCTTGATGTTGTTATAATCTTTAGGAACAAATTTATCTTGTGATTGTGGTAAAATTTGGCTTCAATATGGGTGAAAATGCTGATTGTTCTTAAGTGACGCGAATTGCATCCAAGGTGTTTGATAAGTGTTCTATGAGAATATTTTTTGCTATATTTGGGATCTTTGATTCTTAATTTTCATTCCTTGGGATATTGGGACTTAATATATCATTCTATTGTCGAATCCGTGTTCATTGAACTCAAATTTTCTATTACACCTTTGTGATCATCTTATTCTTCATCATCCTAGTTCTAGCTGTTCTTATTTTTTGTTCTTGGTAATTCTTGTTTGTTTTTTGCTTAGGAGTGTTACTTTTGTGTCTAGTGCTTGTATTTATGTTGATTGAGTCCATTTTTCTTGAAATTCTTAACTTAAAACTTGTTTTCTTGAGGCGCCCAACAAGTGTTTATTGAAATTCACCTAAGACCCCCTACTTGGAAAATTCATTTGATTTGTGTGATTCACTAAGTTGGACTAAAATTTTAGCTATTGGGGAGGATTGGAATTGAACAAGAAGGCTTAAGTGTTGAGAAAATGGCAAGAGGGTGAGCCTATCATTAAAAGAGTCTAAGACAGCAAACACGAGCATGGAGTGATCAACATTGAGAGCCAACATGCAAGGAAGAACATTGAGGATCTATTTTTCTTTCTAATCTCTTTCTGTTGCAGGTATAAGTAAGCAAATATCCCATCACCATGGCCTATGAACAAGAGATCTCTAGGCCTAACTCAAGTGGACCTAGTAGACCTCAAGAGGATCAAATTGATGCTAGGGGGTTTGCGTGAGGACTTGCAAGCCATGATGAGCACTATACAAAGTGAATTCCAAAACATGATGAATGAGTTGATAAATCATCTTGGACAATCTTTTATCGTTGCACAAAGGAGAGTCCAAGAGCAATTTGAAATCCCAAGTCCAAGGATGAGGGATGGTGATGCCCATACCCCTCCGTTACATGCCCAACAAGGGGAAGAATATGATGAACACTCTATTGGGGGTTTCCAACAAGCTCCTATGAGATGAGGGAGATATGGCTTGAGAGGAGGACGAGGTAGAAGCCAAGGAAGGAATGGAGGGAACAATATAAGGGGGCTAGAAAGAGAATTTGAGGGAGTTGATGAATTGTATGAGGGGGAAAAAGTTGAGGCCTTTGGGGAACAACATAGAAAATGGGGTAATAGAGGAGGACGAGGAGAAGGAAATGATGTGGAGAGGGAGTTGAGCCATATTAAATTGAAAGTGTCCACATTTTATAGTAAGAGTGACCCCGAAGCATATTTTGAGTGGGAGGGCAAAATGGAGATATTCCTAGATAGCTATACCTATAGTGAGAGGTCTAAGGTGAGGTTGGCTATCTTGGGATTTTCGGAGTATGCTTTGGTATGGTGGGAGCAAGTTAGTGCTCAAAGGAGGCAAATAGGAGTGAAAACCATGGCTAGTTGGAACTTGTTGAAGGATATGATGAGGGCAAGGTTTATACCACACCATTACTACAATGATCTTTACTAAAGGCTCCAATCACTCAAGTAAGGGAACAAGAGTATGGAATATTACCATAAGGAGATGGAAGTTATGTTGATGAGAGCTCAATTCCATGAGAATCCAAGAGCAAGGTTTTTGGGAGGATTAAATAGGGAGATTGCCAATTTGGTGGAATTGCACCCTTATGATCGTTTGGAGGATATGATACATGCCGCTATGAAGATTGAGAGGCAATTAAAAAGGAGGGCAATTACTAGACCACCACTTCCAAACCCCAACACTTTTAGACAGATGCCAATTGAGAAGGATAAGGCTCCTGGGCCATCCCAACGGTATTTCTACAAACATAAAAAGGATTGGAAGCTAAAGGAGGATTGGAAACCTAAGGAAGGATAGATCAAGGATAAGGAAAAATCCATAGAGAGGCCACAAAGGAATAGGGATATCAAATGTTTTAAATGCCTTGTATATGGACATACTTCCCATGAGTGTCCAAGTAAGAGAACAATATATACTAACCCCTACGATGAGGTCTCTACCAATGAGAAAGAAGAGGGAGAAAGGTATAAAGTAGACCAAGACGGAAGAAGAGATGAGGAAAGTGATGAAGGGGAAGTTGTTGTTCAAGAATACTCATTGGTGGGAGTCATAAGAAGGTTATTGAATTCACAAGCTATTGAGGATCAAGACCACCAACAAAGAGAGAATATTTTCTACACTAGATGTCTAACCAACAAGACTCCTTATAGCATCATTGTGGATAGTGGGAGTTGCACTAATGTGATTAGCACAAACTTGGATAAGGAATTGGACATAAAATGGATTAAACACTTCAAGCCCTACAAATTGCACTGGTTGAACAAAAGTGGGAAATTGAGAGTGAATAAACAATTTTTGTTGTCTTTTGAGATGGGGAAGTATAAGGATGATGTGATATGTGATGTGGTACCCATGCAAGTAGGTCACTTGCTCCTAGGGAGGCCTTGACAATACGATAGGCATGTTCAGCAAGATGGGAGGAAGAATACTTATTCCCTACTCAATGAGGGAACTATGTTTACCCTCACCCCCATGGCCCCTAGTGAGGTGAGCAAAGATCAAAGAATCATGAGGGAGAAAGAAAAGAAAAAGGGAGTGCAAGATGTCAAACAAAAGTAAGGAATTGAGAGAAAAAACAGGAGAGGAAAGAAAAAGAGTTGAGTGAGAGAATAGACAAACAAGTACCTTTGCTGATCAAGGATAGGAGTGAGTAAGGACAAGAGAGAGAAGGTAAAAGAAGAGTGCATTTATTTGTAAAATATAGTGAGGTCATAGAGACTATAGAAGCTAAGGAACCGGTCATTCTTCTTTTATGCAAAGGTTCTTATGTTTCTACTAATAATTTTTCATTGTCTTTGCCTAATGAAATTGTTGCTATTCCTTAAGAATTTGAAATTATTTTTCCAAAGGAGGTGGTCAACTAAACACTTACCCAACTATTGCGGACCATAACCAAGAAGAACATGACCAATTGGAAAGAAATGCTGGACGCATCTTGAGATTATTTGGAAAAGTGCTTTTCACTTCACCACTTTTTATTCTCCTTTTGAAATTGTGAATGGTTTTAATCCTCTAACTCATTTCGAAATAATTCCCTTGCCTATATGTGAACGAATGAACCTTAATGGAGCTAAGAACGTGGCAATGGTGAAAGCATTCCATGTAGATAATGGCAATAATTCGGAGACGAATCTTTTTCAAGAAGGGGGAGATGATGAAACTCCGCTTCATTATGGAGGTCGAGATAAAGGAGGGGGAGGTGTGGCCATGCAAGGACAAGGGCCAGCGACGAAGACGGACGAAACTAGACCAATAAGAAGGCCACCAGAGGACAGCCGGCGCCGGCTCCAAGCAGCCAAATCGGCACCGACTGCATTCTGCTCAACCATAGATTCATCCGGCTTTCGACTGTTCGAAGGTAGAACACAGTCAGCGCCGGCTATAGTGCCCAAACCGGCGCCGGCTTCCCCCTGGGTAGCCATCGACTGTTTTGTGTTTTAATGCTTTTTTCCAGTTTTCTTTATTTTTAATTGCTTGTAAAGACTTATTATGACCTAAAAATGTAATTAAACCTCAGGGAATATTTAGCTAGGGTTAGGATAGTATGAATAGCATCGTTAGTGATTTGAAAACACAATTCACTTCTCTTTAATTCAAATTTGAGAGAGAATCTTGAGAGGCCGTAGCCTCCTTGTTCATCTTGTTCACGACCAAGCTTAAGGGTTAGTCCTCTTTTTGTAAGAGTCTATAAATCATTTGGATAATCCAATGTTATTTTCTTTGAATGGGTCTTAGTTGCTTTGTTCTTCTAAGGTTTATTTGAAATTCAATAGTTGGGTGCCTATTTTCGTTATTCTATTTGTTCTTGTTTGCCTTTGTTGCTTCAATGATATTAGGGTGAGATTATAGTAGAACTTTCTACTCATCTTGAGGGTCTTTGAGGCTTTGTTCTTCAAGGGTTTGAAAGAGTGTAGGTAGTTATTTGGTTTTTCTCCTTTTTGGTCACAAGAGTCTCTATTTTTTGTTCCTTTGAGTTGAGCTGAAACATAACCAACAAAACACCCGTAACACCTAGAAAAGCCACCAAGAATTCGTATCAAGAAAACTCATCATGGTAAGGTTAATGTGTTATGAATTCTAAATAGAGAATGGCTAGTCTTTAGCTGTTAAGTAGTCTTCCCATTTCATAACGCAAGAGTATTTCTTATATGTAGAACTCAGCTGTAGTAGTGGTTTCTAAAAGTACTAAGTGATAAAAATCCAGACTAGCACTGCTACAGTGTAGACTTATACTCTACAGTTTGAGTATAAGTTGGTGATCTGACGAAGTTGAAAGCGTGTGCTTTGATATACTGTAGTTAAGGTTTCTGAATAAGACTAATACACTTGTATATTGGGTATATATAACTGGTTAGTTAAGACAGACTTGTACAAGATAATTTCTATACTATATCACCTCTTGTGGTTGTGTTTAGGCTGGGACTAGAATCTATATCAATGGTTAGAAAAAGGACACTGGAAAAAGAAGTGTCCATATCTTCAAGCTGAGAAAAACCCACAGGTAATTTTTTATATCTAGAGTCTATATCAATGTTCGGACCAACTTCTACTCAGATTATTGATTTAGGAGCTATTGATCATATTTGTAACTCCGTGTAGGGGTTTAGAAAATTTCAAAGACTCTAGAAGGGTGAACATGGACTAAGCATGGGAAACAGAGCACAGGTTTGGGCCCTTGTAATGGGAGAACTGGAACATACTTTTTATTGTAATAAAATAGTTGTATTGAAGGATGTTTGATTTGTTCTTGGTTTTAGATAGAATTTAGTTTCGGTTGCAAAACATAAAAACCAAGGATATTCGATTTCTTTCCATTCTGATATAACTATTAGTAGAAATAGAGAAGTTATATATACTAGGCACATGTATGGAAATCTATTTTTCATTAATCCTATTAACAATCAATTAAATAATGTTTAGTCTGAACTTTTAAACAAAAAGAGAAAGACCAATATCAATGACTCATCTCTTTGGCATCTAAGGTTAGGTCATATTAATTCAATCAGGATTTAGAGGTTAATCTAAGATGGGCATTTGGGATAATTGAGATTGGAAAGCTAACCTCAGTATGAATCTTGTCTTATGGGAAATATGACCAAAAGGTCCTTTACCCAAATGGAGGATAAAGCCAATGAGGTACTGAGTCTTATTCACACTATTATGTGTGGTCCTTTATCTACACCAGCAAAAGAGGGATTAGAGTAATTCATCACTTTCATAGATGATTGTACAAGGTACAGTTATGTTTA
The DNA here is from genome assembly GCA_026120185.1 of Voacanga thouarsii. Lineage (NCBI taxonomy): Eukaryota > Viridiplantae > Streptophyta > Magnoliopsida > Gentianales > Apocynaceae > Voacanga > Voacanga thouarsii. The sequence goes on from JANUWF010001131.1 coordinate 237,030, forward strand.
CTTGATAAAACACAAGTCTGACTCTTTTGGCACGTTAAAAGAGTTTAAGACAGAAGTGGAGCGTCGGACAGGAAAACTAATCAAGACCTCACGATCAGATCATAGTGGAGAATACCTCATTGGTGAATTCAAAGACTATGTGGTCCATCATGGGATAGTATCTAAGCTCTCTGTGTTGGTAACACCCCAACAGAATGGAGTAGTTAAGAGAAGCAACAGAAAAATAATGGAAATGGTTTGAAACATAATGTCTCATGGTACTCTTTTAGTATCTTTTTTGGGATATGCCGTAGAAACAGTGTCATACATTCTGAATTCAATACCTTCCAAGTCAGTACTTAGGACACCTATGAGATGTGGATTGGGTGTAAGCCAAGTCTAAATCATCTTAAGATATGGGGTTGTCTAGCTTATGTACTAATTAAGCGAGACAAGTTAGAACCAAGGTCAGAATTATGCTATTTTGTTGGGCATCCAAAAAGTACAAATAGTGGTTACTTTTATTATCATAATGAGCAAAAGGTACTTATAAGTAATAATGCTAGATACTTGGAGGATGATCAAAGTACATCTACTAAAGTTTTACCTAAATTGGAACTTAAGGAAAAGTTATCTTCTGAAATTGTTTCTTATAACCCAATTGTAGAAAAAGAAGAGGCACAACTTCAGGAACCTATACAAATAGAGCCTCGTCATAGTGGGAGGACATCTAGGGTTCCACAAAGATGGATTGGATAAGCTTTTGACCTAGTCTTCGACCATCAGGAATAAGATCCTACTAGATACGAGAAGACTATTGCTGATACTGATGCAAACATATAGCATGAAGTAATAAAAGACGAGATTAAGTGTATGTACTTCAATAATGTTTGGAATCTTGTAGCTTCACTTGAAGGGATAAAACCCATTGTGTATAAGTAGGTGTACAATAGGAAGAGAGGAGTGAGTGGGAAGGTGGAAACCTTCAAAGTTAGGCTTGTGGTGAAAAGGTATACTCAGAAATAAGGTATCGATTATGAGGAAACCTTTTCCCTGATAGCCATGCTTAAGTCCATCAGTATCCTCCTTTCTATCGCATGTCATTACGACTACGAGATATGGCAAATGGATGTCAAGATGGCATTCCTACATAGCTATCGTAGTGAAGACATTTATATGTCCCAACTAGAAGGCTTTATTGCTAAAGGCCAATAGCATATGTCTTGTAAGCTTAAGAAATCCATTTATGAACTTAAGCAGGCATCTAGAGTATGGAATATTCATTTCGATGAGACTGTAAAATCTTATGGTTTCATTCAAAATAAAGATGAACCATGTGTGTATAGGAAAGTAGAAGGCAAAAACGAGATTTTTCTTGTGCTATATATGGATGGCATTCTACTCATTTGAAGTGATGTAGCGATATTATTATCTGTCAATGTTTGGCTATCCTGTCAATTTAGTATGAAGGATTTGGGTGAAGCCAGTTACATTCTCAGGAAAAAGCTTCTTAGAAATAGGAAGTGGAGAATGTTTGGTGATAGAGGCTAAATTAGTCAAATATTTCCTACTTATTTGGGGCTCTTTTGTGATACGTTTTGTTCAATAACTACTCATATTCCTTCATATTTTAGATTTTACTCTTGAAAAGGTATTTTAACCATTATTATAGATTGTTTGGGTAAAACAAAGCAAAAATGTCACAAAACAGAAGAGAGGCGGTGCCAGACACGGCATAGGAACCGGCACCGGCCATGCACTGATGACACAAACTTTGAAGCAACAAAAAATTATTGAAACAAGACCAGAACAGAGTGGAATCGATGCCAACTACATTCTGGAATACATTGTGCAGAATTCGAAAAAAAATCAGCGAACGAGTAGAGAACTAGAACACAACCGGCACCGGCTCCGAGAGCCAAGGTAGCGCCGATTGTGCTCTGAGGATTGTGATTTTTCTAAACAGTTTCTGGTAATTTGTGGAGTTTTAGTATCTTCCAACTTCTACTCGGCCAAGAACAATGCACCAACAAGTTTAGGTACTTCCTAAGACTATAAATAGATGAAAAACACAAGGGAAAAAGGGAGAATTCATTGATCGTCATAGAAAATCACTCATTTCAAAGGAGGAATTCTTCAATTCAAGGAGGGTTGTGCAAGAAGGTCTTCAAAGGAAAAAGAAGGAGGCTTGTCTATGAATGCTTTCTTTTACTTTGTTTTCTTTTTCTTGAACAATGATATGTTAATTGTTTTATTGTAATTCAACGTTGTTTAAGATATTCATGATTTTTAGAGTTGTTTGATTTTTTGATTAATTGGTTATTATTCTTGGTATTCAATTACTTGTACTCATTACGAGATTAGTTGATTGGTTCTCTCCATTAACTTACTAGACCAAGGGGATTGATGGTAGCTTCAATTTATTAATTTCATATTCTGTTGGCGATTGACTTACTGGACCAAGGGGGTTGATTGCTCAGAACTGGTAATTGAAGGTTAATTGATGTCTTCTGAGACGAAGGGTTCATTGATTAATTTCATGTTTTAAATTTGTCGAGACCAAGGGAATTTAATTAAGGATTGTGTTTAATGCGTCTTTTGGGTAAATTGGTTGAGACAGACCAAGTGATGTTGATTTATCTGGAGGATAGTGATTTCATTGATTGACCATCGAAGTGAATCTACTTTAATCTTTCATGATGCCAAGGGAATAATTAGTTATGATAATGATTAGGGACTTTGAGATCATGTTTGTCTAGATAAGGGTTTGAGTTACATAATTCTCCATCCTTGACATGTATATATTTTTATTTTATTTTATCTTATTTCTTTTCACTTTATTAAGTCGGTTGAACAATGAAAGAAGGGTGATTAATGTCTACTTGTTCCTTGAGGATCGATACTCGTTTGAACCCTATGCTATGTTAATGATAAGTATGCTTCCTCATATGTGTAATTTGGGGTTAATGTTTTAATGTAAACTTGATTGGGAATGTGTTTAGTTTTTATATGATTTTTATACCCAAATCCATACGCATCAAGTTTTTGGCGCCGTTGCCGGGGATAAATCTGTGTTTATTGGTTTAATAATTCTTTCCTCGTGCCAAAAACATCAAGTTTTTGGCGCCGTTGTCGGGAAACAATATCATAAAATCTTGAATTTTGTTGATTTAACCATGTGAATATGTAAAATTGTAAAATTGTTCTTTCTGCGAAAAGGTGCCATATTTTGTATCATTTGTCTCTTGTAATCTAATTTACGAACTTTGACTTAATTGACTTACATACTTCATGTTGTATTCTAAATACCACTAACTTTTTTGTTTAGGTAGCTTGTGAATATATCTAATGTGTGTGTTTTTCTTTCCTTTATTTTTTCGATTCTTTGCTTTTACCTATTTGTTTTTTTTTTCTTTTCTTTGTTTTTCTATTATTTTTTCTTGTTTTTATTTTTTTTTAATTTTTTGTGCGAGGTTGATATCATCATGGACAACTATTTTTGGGCATAAAATCAAAGTAGTTATAATGATGCTAGATTGGCAAGATTACAAACTTATATTGATGTTCTTAGTGAGACGTCATTAATAACATTAGTGAATTCTTTTGTTGCCAATACAAATTCATCTATTCAGTAGCATGAAGAAGCATCTCAATGATTGAGCTATCAAAGAACACAACTAGCCATGTTGGTTGAGGATGTCATAAAGGTCTATATGCTTGAATAAGAGAATCTCCAAGGAAAGGAGAGAGGATATGAGGACCAATTGTCCAATGTGGAAAGGGAGGTATTCAATTCTATTCTACGTGCTAATAATTCTAATCTCTCTTTATCACAAGATTTTTTTTTTTAGGTTCCTCTCAATTATTGGAGAACAAGGGTCCAAATGATGCTGTATTAAATTTATCATGCCTCAAGGAGTTGGATCTTTCAACGCTACATCATAAGAAACTCTTTGAGGATGTTGACAAATTCTATCCTTCACCACAATTTCAGGGAGGTAACTTAGTTTTTGTAGACCATACCTTGAAAAGTAAGGATTTTCTTAACCCCATCTTTAAGAACTCAATTTCTAAGTTCTAAGGGGAATTTCAATTATAACAAATCTTTCAAAAGGTTAAAAGGTGATTTCAAGCTTGATGCAGTCTTTAGAAATCATGTGTACTTATACGTTGACAACAGTATTTGTGTGTCTAATGAAATGTTAGGGAAAGAGGTTTATGTGTTTTGCTTTAGTAAGAAAAATTATTTTCATAAACCTTCTATTTTTCAAAAACCTCTCTTCATTCTACATTCATCATGCCTATATTTTATTTTGAGCTTTAATTTCTTTTCAAAAGGTTTGAGGAGGAAGCATGATAAGTGTAAAAAGTTTTTACTTTATTTTTATTTTTATTTTATTTTATTTTTTTGAGTCTTTTTCTTTAGTTTATTTTCTTTTATTTAGGTATGTTTTTATTATTATTTTCCTTGTGCTATTATTTGTGTTTTTTTTTTACAGGAATAAAGTCCTCTTAGACAAGCCCTTCTTTTTACCTCAATTTTGGATATCTATTGAAGCATTATTGCACTTGGGACGTATTACTTAAGCTTTCTAACCCATTATTATTTTTGGTGCCTTTGGAGATGCTTTCTTGTGTGTATTTTCTGCCAAGGAGGACATTGTCCAATTAAAGTATGGGGGAGTGGTTTCGTGATATACTTTGTCTAAGTTTTTATCAATTTTAGTTTGAGCACAAAGTTTGGAAAATTGTAGCTACTCTGTCATGAAAGTAATTTCTTTCTTATCTTATCCCCTTTTTTTTTTGTCCCATGGCATTATTTTTTCTTTATTCTATTTATTTGGCCATTCAAGATAATGTCTAGTTTAAGTGTGGAGGAGTGGTTCGATTGAAAATTCTTCTATGCATTATTCTTGTATCTTTTATCCTTCTTGTAAAAAAAAAAATTCAAAAATTTTTTAATTTTCTTTGAGATTTCAAGTTGTATTTTTAATGCATGTCTTTATGACGGATTATAGAGCATATATTCTAGATCATTTATGGCTTATGCATGACTTTTTGCACGCACTTGGACGAAGTAGTTATTGGTCAAATGCTTTGCATTGTTCTTAAACCTGTTTTTCTACAAAAATTTATGGAGCATTCTAAAACTTACTTGAATACCCCCCAAGGCGAAATAAGAAAGACATTCATGATTTAACTTAGGGATGACGGTAATAGGCCTTCTTTGGATATTTTGAGTTTTTCAAGCCTACCTATTTTGTTATATTATCCCTAGTGCCTATTTTGAGCCTATATTATTCATTTCGTTCTTTAAGACCCATTATCATACTTTGTCCATTTCTTGTTTCTGAGAGTTTGTATAATTTTCCAAGTCCTTATGCTCTTGATGGATGAAAGTATATGTAGGATAATGTTAAGGGAGAGTACTTGGAGAAAGATCATGACTCGTTATTTTCAATCATGTATCAATAATGTGTTGAGCTGGAGAAAGAAAAGAAAGAGAAAAGAGAAAGTGAAAACAAGAAAAGAAAAAAAAAAGTTGCTAGAAAGAATGGGAAGAGAAAAAGTGGAAAAAAAAAAAAGAACAGCAGCAGTGAAAATAAAAGAGAAGTGAAAGAAAAGAAAATAGAAAGAAAAAGAGAAACGAAAGATCACAAGAGGAATCGTGGTTGAGCTTTAAAAGTTTAATTCATATCAAATCTTTGACACCATTGCTGAAAAAGTCGAGTGATCTTGTGAAAAATAGAAAAGAATTGATGAAGAAAGTAAAAAGATGAGAAGAAGAAGAGAAAAAAGAAAAAATGCAGGATTTGCTTGAGTTGAGTTGTAATTGCTGAATAAGGTTATGGTTTGATTGATTTCTAGAATAAGAGTGCAAGAAGAGTTTGGAAATTATTGATTCATTTTGTTTATCCTTTTCTTGTGACCTCTCAATTCTTTGATATTTGATTCTCCTATATCATTCGTTTGATAAGCTACATTACAAGCCTTTAGCCTTTCATTACAAGCTTGAAAGTCCTACTTGACCTAAGTAGAATCATGATATGTCTCAGATTAGTGAAGAGAGTGTATGAAAAGTAAGCTTATGGAATTCATATTCTTTTTGAACTAAATTCTTTCCAATGGTTTAAGAGTATTGTTAAGTATTGAGATGGTTCTACTAAGTCATTATTCACTTACACAAGTCCTGTATTTGTTGTGAAAGATGTAGTATCATCTGTTTTCTGTTCTTGAATCAAGCAAGCATTGAAGATATTGTTTTGAAATTGATTGAGTGATTAATGAAACCTTGTGTTTTCCTACTTGTCTTTGATACTTTACTTGAGGACAAGCAAAGAGCTAAGTGTGGAGGAATTGATAGGGGCTAAATTAGTCATATTTTTCCTAGTTTTTTGAGGTTCTTTTGTGATACGTTTTATTCTATAACTAGTCATATTCCTTCATTTTTTAGATTTTAGCATTGGAAAGGTATTTTGTTCATTATTACAGATTTTTGGGGTAAAACGAAGCAAAAACATCGCAAAATAGAAGAGAGGCGGCGTCGGATAGGGCATAGGAATTGGCGCCAGCCATGCACTGATGACATGAACTTTGAAGCAAAGAAAAATTGTTGAAACGAGACTGAAATAGAGTGTAACCGGTGCCGATTGCATTCTGGAATACATTGTGCAAAATTCAGAAAAAAATCGGTGAACAAGTAGAGAACCAGAACACAACCGGCGCCAGCTCCGAGAGCTAAGGCAGCGCTGGCTGTGCTTTGAGGAAAACGCGGGATTGTGATTTTTCTATGCGGTTTTTGGTAATCTACGAAGTTTTAGTATGTTCCAACTTCTACTCGGCCAAGAACATTGCACCAACAAGTTTAGGCACTTCCCAAGCCTATAAATAGATGAAAAACACAAGGGAAAAATGGAGAATTCATTGATCGTCACAAAAAATCACTCAAATCAAAGGAGGAATTCTTCAATTCAAGGAGGGCTGTGCAAGAAGGTCTTTAAAGGAAGAAGAAGGAGGCTTGTCTATGAGTGCTTTCTTTCACTTTGTTTTCTTTTTCTTGAACAATGATATGTTAATTGTTTTATTGTAATTCAACGTTGTTTAAGATATTCATGATTTTTAGAGTTATTTGATCTTTTGATTAATTGGTTATTATTCTTGATATTCAATTACTTGTGCTTATTACGAGATTAGTTGGTTGGTTCTCTCCATTAACTTACTGGACCAAGGGGGTTGATGGTAGCTTCAATTTATTAATTTCATATTGATGTGTTTGGACCTGGGTGTTAAAATCATACAAAAACTAAGCACATTCCCAATCAAGTTTAAATTAAAATGTTCAACCCAAATCACATATATGAGCAAGCGTATTCATCATTAACCGAGTATAGGGTTCAAACGAGTGTCGATCCTTAAGGAACAAGTAGACATTAATCACTTTTCTTTCATTGTTTAACCGACTCGATACAGTGAAAAACAAATAGAATAAAAGAAAATAGAAATAGAAATAGAAATATATACATGTCAAGGATGTAGAATTATGCAATTCAAACCATTGTTTGGACAACCACGATCTTAAAAAACCCAACCATTATCATAACTAATTATTCTTTTGGCATCATGAAGGATTTAAGTAGACTCACTTCTTTCCCAATCCATGAACCCCTATCTTCTAGGTAACTTGGCGTCACATACTCTGTCTCCACCAGTCTTATCCAAAAGATGCATTAACCACAATCCTTAATTCAAGTTCCATTCCTAGGCAAAATTGAAACGTGAAATTTACCAATGAATCCATACTTTGGCAGACATCAATTAACCTTTAATTACTCTGTCCTTAGCAATTAACCCCATTCTCAGGCAAGTTAAAAGACAACAAATATGAAATCAATAAACTGACGCCATCAACCTTATTGTCAAGCAAGTTAATGGAAAACAATTAATTAATCTCGCAATCAACCCAAGTAATTAAATATCAAAAGTAACAATCAATTAATCAAAAGATCAAATACTTCTAAAAATCATGAATATCTAAAACAATGTTAAATTACAATAAAACAATTAACATATCATTGTTTAAGAAAAAGAAAACAAATGAAAGAAATAGATATTCATAGACAAGCTTTCTTCTTCTTCCTTCATAGACCCTCTTGTACAATGCTCCTTGAACTATTTTTTTTCTGGAAAATATTGGTGATGCACTTTAAAATAAATCTAAGTCTCTATATTGTGCACCTCCCTTATCTAGGGTAAATTGGCATTTATATATAAGCTTACAAAATTCCTAAAAGAATCCTAAATAAAGAAGAAGTAATTACCTAAAAATAATCCAAAACTAAAAAGGTTCAATAAAAGCTAAAATAAAAACCTAAGAAAAACTAAATAAAATAAACTAAGGAAAACCGTCTTTGACTTTGTAAATTTTAGCTTCAATTTGGACTTTTGATTTTGTTTTGTCATGTGGTGCTAAGGCTGATGTTGAATTAAGATTTGTTGAAATTGGTTGAAATTGATTTGCTTTCTTTGTTTGCTTTTAGCTCGATTTGAGCCACCGAATCAAGCCACTGAAGCTGCACTTCTTCTACTTTTGTTTTGCATTGGCTCGATTAAGCCACCTAATTGCTGAAATCCTTTTCTTTAGCTTTTGTTTTCCTTTGTTCTCGGCTTGCTTAGCTGCCGACCGAAGTTACTTTCTTTTTCTTTCTGTTGCAATATTCTCTCTTTGCTACCGTTTTTGTTAACTTCTGTTTCCTTCTTGCTGACTGAAATTTGTCTTTTTTTTCTTTCTTCCTACTGTTGTTGCACCGGCTCAATTTTAGCCAACCATCTGACATTGTTAACTTCTTCTTTGCATTGCCTAGGTCCTACCGGAATTCATGCTTTTTCTTTTACTAATTGCTAACCAAATCAATTCTTTCTTTTCTTTCCTTTGGTCTTTGTTTATTTGTTGACCGAATTTTTTTTTCTTTTCTTTGTTCAATTTCTCTCTGCTTTTCTAGTAGCTAACAAGCGCCGGCTGTCCTTCTAGGGCTGGCGCTGCCTCTGTTCTGGAAAATCACATAATTAGCTCTAATTTTTCCTTATTTTTGCATAAAATTACAAAAAAGCATTTTTATAATGGAAATATCAAATATAAAGGAATATAACTAATTATTTCACAAAATGTATCACAAAATGACATCAAATAACTAAAAAAAATATGACTAATTTAGGCCCTATCACATATTCTGTTGGCGATTGATTTATTGGACCAAGGGGGTTGATTACTCAGAGCTGGTAATTGAAGGTAAATTAATGTCTTCCAAGACCAAGGGTTCATTGATTAATTTCATGTTTAAATTTTCCGAGACCAAGGGAATTTAATTAAGGATTGTGTTTAATGTGTCTTTTGGGTAAATTGGTTGAGACAGACCAAATGATGCTGATTTATCTAGAGGATAGTGATTTCATTGATTGACCATCGAAGTGAATCTACTTTAATTCTTCATGATGCCAAGAGAATAATTAGTTATGATAATGATTAGGTACATTGAGATCATGTTTGTCTAGATAAGGGTTTGAGTTACATAATTCTCCATCCCTGACATGTATATATTTTTATTTTTATTTTTATTTTATTTTATTTTTCACTTTATTGAGTCGGTTAAACAATGAAAGAAGGGTGATCAATGTCTACTTGTTATTTGAGGATCGACACCCATTTGAATCCTATTCTATGTTAATGATGAGTACGCTTGCTTATATGTGTAATTTGGGGTTAACGTTTTAATGTAAACTTGATTGGGAATGTGCTTAGTTTTTATATGATTTTTATACCCAAATATATGCGCATTATTTAGATTATCCCAAACTACATACATTGACAAGATGCTGGCCAAGTTCAACATGGACTCATGCAAGAGAGCGTTGGTCCCTTGCAGACATGGGTTATCTTTTTTCTTGAAGGACTGTCCAAAGTCTCAAGAAGAAAAGAATATAATGAGTAGGATTCTCTATACTTCAGCTATAGAAAGTCTCTTGTACACCATGCTATGTACGAGGCCATATATTTGCTTTGTTGTAGACTTAGTTAGTCGATATCAGTCAAATCTCAAGAAGGTTCATTGGCAGGCTATAAAGCATATTTTGAAGTATCTTAAGGGTACAAGAGATTATATTCTGGTTTATAGGGCAGATGACTTGGTTCCTACAAGATACACAGACTCAGACTTCCAGGCAAATAACGATGAGAGAAAATCCACTAGTGGGTATGTCTTCACCTTGTCTTAAGGAGTCATTTTATGGAGGAATATCAAGGAATTTTATATTGCTAACTTAGTCATAGAAGCTAAGTATATGAAACCCCAACTAAAACCAACCCTAGAGTAAGGGAGTCAGGATGCATATAATATTTTCTTACATCGATAAATATATATATATATATATATATATTTGAATAATTTATATGTGCTTTGGAATTGTGATTTATAGCTTAGAAGGTTTACTTATGCTTATTGAGTAGGAAGGGTAAAATGGTAATTTTTGCTTGAAGTGAAAATAGGGAGATAGCTTGAGGATTAAATAGGAAGAATATTTAGAAGAGAAAATAGGATCAAGAGTTGTTGTGGTTTAGTGGTTAGAGCTTTGGAATTAATCTCTAAGGTCTTGAGTTCAAATCCCACCAATTAAGTTTTATCATGATTAAATTTTATTTTATGTAAGATGGATATTTTCGGCCCTTGCATGGCATAAGAAGAAATAGGAGTGTTGTCCTAGGGGGGACATGAAGGAAATGTCTTAATCCTATTCTTATGTCCTACAAGAATTCTTAAGGGATTCACGCCCTTTTGTTCCCTAACTTACCTTAAATTCTTTACTAACTAAGCTTGTTCAATTATCCAAATCCATGTTTTAATTCCAGAAAATTCAGCAAGGTTGTTGATCTTGGAATTTTGAAAATGGCTCTTAGAGGATAGAGTTTTGACTGAAAATGGGGAAGGAATTAAGGAAGGTTCCGAAGAGAATTAATCTCCATGGTTAAACCTTCAAACTCCACTCCATAAGTGTTCATCTTATTCATGGCAGCAATCTGGAAATTTTTCATCTTCTTGGTCAGTTCAGCTTTTGAAAACTTCAGCCATTTTTCTCACTCAAATGCTGCCAGAAAAATAGCCAATTTGTTCAGCTTGTGGACTGAAATCCTTTGCCAAAATTCGGGCTGCACAAAAGCTGTGCAAACCAGGAAAAATTCCTAGACTGTTTTGCAGCATGGCAGGCCAAAAACCAAGCTGTTTCTTCTACCTTTCAAACCAGTAATTTAACTCTGTCTTTCTCCATAAAGAAGGCTGGAAGCTAGCCTTAAAGGACCCTCCAATATCTCTTCAAACTCACTGCAAGTCAACTGGAGCATTGCAGAAAAAACTGCAAAAAAATTCCAGCAAGCCATTCGAAAATCAAACCAGAAATTCCAGCCTTGCTCCCTCTTCAAACCTTATCCGAAAATCACTTCAACTTTCTTTGAAATTAACATTGGTCAGCCATAAACTAAACTTCATCACCTCCTCAATTGATCTACATGAATGAACACCATAGCTACTCCTTAAATTCCTTCTTCAATTACTCCAATCAAGCTTCCAATTAGAATTCAAAATTTCAGCAAATTGCTCCATGAAAACTTCCATGGATTAAGCTTCAAACAACCAGAAGTTTCCCCACCATTGCACTCAACATTTTGGGCACCCTATAACCACTTCAAACCTCATTCATCTAAGCAAAACCTCAGCAATCCAGTCGGCCATTGAAGCTCCCAAAGAGCCTCCATCAATCAAACCACTCTACCATATCTTCTACCTTAATTCACTCCATGAATTACTCATTTTGAAATTCAAATGATCAGATTTCCTTCTTTCCCCTAATCTAAAAATCTAATCACAAGAATTCCTCTAACCATTCCGCCAACACATTTCAACAATTTTGTCCAACATTCTCTCCGTTCTCTCCATTTTTCCAAGAACACACACCACCATTCTCCAAGCCTAAGACCACTCCAAGCACCTCCAACCCCTTCCAAAAACTCTAGATCACGTCTACTCACCCTCTAGAGTCCATTTCTATATTTTATAACATCAAACATCGAAAACAAAATTCTGCTATTGAATAAAAAAAATCCAGAATTTTTCTTGAAGGTTCAAGAACTCTCCCAAGGTAACCAAGAACGATTTTGATCATCATCTTTCCTTCAATCTTTAAATATGATATACTAATGTTCTCTCTCTCTCTCTGTCTCACACACACACACACACACACACACACACAGCTGAAATGGTTGTTTCAACCATGCCCGTTCTTCTTCTTCTTGCATAGACAAATCAAACCTCCTACGCGTGTGAATCTCCTTGGATCTTCAACAATATTATCATCAACCAAGTATTTTCCTTTAACCATCTTCTCAATTCTAAAATCATATCTCTTAGATGTTGTTCGAAAAGCGTGGAATATGATTGGGGCTTGAGTATATGCTTGTGTATGAAGGAGTTGAGATCGGATCATGAGGATGTTTTGCAATGGTTATGTTGTATAGTATTTCTTGTGGATCGATGCATGTTTTTTATGTATTGAGTGAATTGAATGGTTAAGCATGCTAGATATTATGTCACCTTTGGTGAATAGGGTTTTATGTTCTTGTATTCTTCTTGAAGCCATGAATATGATTATGCTTAGTCAAGTTTAGATCATGTGACAGTAGATAAGGATTTAAGCCTTTATTCATGAATTGAATGGTTTGTTGATTGGTGTTGGAGTTTATGTTCATGATTATTGGTAGCAATAGGAGAATTATGATCATGACCTTGTTGATCCTAAGCTATCTTAATTGACCAACTTTATTACATTAATAAAAAAAAATTAATACTATACTTTTTGTCCAATAATTTCGAAAACCCTAGGAAGCTTTGGAATTGGATTATTAAATGAAATAGTGACATTTTAGCCAAATAAATTATATCTTCTTATAAAAATAATATATATATATATATATTATAATAATGATAATAAATAAGGCCTTTTATATAAATAATCATAAGAAGTAAAATATTAATCTTGTAGGTTATATATTCGTAAATACTATTAAAATTTGTTTATTACCTTTTGATCAAAATTTAATAAAATTTACCATTAACTTTATTTACTAATTATTTTATATCTATTAATTATTAATTAAAAGATTAGTATTAATTTATTCTTTATTTTAATAATATCATCTTGGACTTAGGATCCTTCATCAAATAAACTCTAGTTTATTAACAACAAAGATTTATATTTGAACCTATAACTTATTAGTAGTTATTTTACAACCCCTAGTTATTTTCACTTATCAAGCTAGACATCTTTTACAAAAACCTTTACCATTTAGCCTTAAAACTTAGGACAATAGGGTCATGATTGTAATAAGTTGAACTAGGACTATTTATGGAAGCGAATATAGCTTGAGTTTAACCATATGGCTTGTTTTTACCCCAGGCGGGGTTAGGTCGACTTTGGAAGATCTTTGAATTAGCTCAAGCAAAGAATCAGGTAATCTCCTTCACAAAACTTATTTGATGACAAAAGGTTACTATGGCAAGCCAAACGCGAAGTGTGTGGACCTTCAATTTTGTAAAGGCAATTAAAGACTGTTTAAAGAGCAAGAGCGAGTCTTCTGGCAGGAGGCCACCTTCAGAAGATGAACTCAACTTGGAGAAGTGATAATACTACTTAGTTCTGCCGGTCCAAGCTAGCAAGTTTCAGTTATGTGGACTGTGTGTTGCCGGAGTGGACAACCGATTTACTTGGGTGTAGAGAAGGAGTATCTTACCCGGTAGGCCGTACACTTACCTTTTGTCAGTCTACACAAAGTATGGCATTTTAACTGCTATATGGTCATGGGTGTTGTAATACCTCGCCCAAAATCACCTTTGACTATGGGGAAAAGTCATGTATTGCATAGCATCTTGCATTTTATGTGGTAGCTAGAATAATTTTATTTGCATGATGCATGTGAATTTTTCCGTTGCTCTTGCATTTGAATTAATTGATGTGAAATAGTTGTGTTGTTAAAGACTTGGTTAAGGGAGGTTTGGTTGAAGATTTGGAATGATGAGTATTGGGGTGGTAAGAACTTCTTGTAGAAAAATTAGCATTGGAGTTGTTTTGGAATAGCGGGGAGGTTGGTGATTTCCTTTGGTGACCCGACTTCGAATCCTACCTTTTGTGAAGTTAGTTTCACTTCTTGAAATTCTTTTCTTTAGACCATTTCTTGTCTTGGCCGAAAAAGAACCTATCTATCCTAGAGAAATTTTAGTATTTTTACTCCAAGGAAATAAGTCTCTATATTTATTTCCTAAATTCAAGGACTTTGATGTGAATAAAGTTCACCTTTAATTTTCAGCTTGTGTTCCTTAGGATTTTCGGAAAAAAAACCCCCTAGCTAGGTGCCACTTTGAAGAATTTCAAGTGGTATAAAACTCTTCTTGATGAATATTAGAGTTAGGGAATATATTAGGGAAAAATCTTATTTTACCTTTTCAAGAATTCTAGCCATAATCCTTTTATTTATTTAATTGTTTTAGAGAAATATTTTGACTAAAGTCTTAGATATTTTCTCTGGGTTTAAACGCCACTTCCACAGGAATAAGACTCTATATTTAACTACTAAGTTCAAGGATTTTAGATAAGGATAAAGTTTGTTTTATTTTCAGCTTTTATTCCCTTGAATTTTCGAAAACCTTAAGCTGGAAAAATTCTGGAAATTTTTCCAGATTTTGTCCCCCACCTTGGAGCACCTTTAGCTCAATCCAAACTCTTCTAGGACTAGAGGAAATCCTATCCAAATCCTTGATAAAATCATATTTTATTTCAATCCAAATTCATCTAGGATTTTCTTCCTTTTCCTAGCTGAATTTCGGCAGCTTTGTATCAATATAAGCTGTCCGAAAATTCCAGCTTCTTAGCTACAATCCAACTCTGTGAATCCTAGCTCAAAACACCTAAATATTCCTCATCAATTCAAGGAACCTTAGCTGCATAAAACCAGAATTTTATTCACACAAAAACACTGAAATTCGTCCAGCATATACACAGAAAAATTCGGTCAGCTTTGTGTAGGATTTTCGGCCAGCTTTGTGTTCCTACTTCAATCGATATTCTGCACCCATAATTCACTAAAAAACTCCAGCTGAACAAGCTATTCTCAGCACCCAAAACCCTCAATTTTCCTCTGGAAATTCTGGTAGAATTGCAGCATCCAAAACAGTCCAAACCTCGCTACACATGCACAGAATTTTCGCAGCACTTGCACAGGATTTTTCAGTCATCAAAACTCACGTAAACTCTTCCTTGTTTGGTCAAAATTCTGAACACATTCAGCCTTCCTTTGAGCAGTATTTCGGCCAGCGGAAAGGAGCAAAATTGCTGAATCTTTTCCTCCATAAAACTCACCTAAAAATCGGCAGCAAGGAGACGCGCGCAAGCTGGAATTTCGCCTTTGCTGTCCAAGAAACCTAAAGCCATTAGGAGTCTATCTAAACATCACCATCTAACCCTAAACCAATCTTCTCCAATTTTAAACCATAACAACCGTCTACCCTCTCCATTCTACACGAAAATTTCAGCAACATCTCTCTTCAAATTTTCGAAAACCTAAGAGTTATTCCAAGCAAAAATCGAACACCCCTTAAGGTAAGCACAAATCCTTTCAACCTCTTGATGCCGTTTTCTCTAATGATTCTTTTCTCATTTTTCTACCCTTAAATCACGCCCTATAGAGGTTGATTTCCTCTTCTTCCTTAATTTTCGATCAAGTGAAGCAAAGGAGGTAGCTTCTCTCTTCTTCTCAAGCGAACTCGGGACGATCACCATAGGAGCATCGAAACCTCTTTGCCCGGTAGTTGCAAGGTAAGGGAATACCCTCCCTTGATGCCGAAAGTAAAGTTTAATAGTGTTTATTAGCAAGAAAAACATGTGGTCGTAGTATATGATCTTTGGGGATCGAATAGTTTACCTAGAATTGAATAGGAGATTGCGAATTGTTATGATAAAAATAAATGGGATTAGAGCATGTTTGAATTAATTGAGACCCTGATCATGATATTATATAGTTTTGATCAGGAGGATAATTGAGGAAAGCCAGCTGTGAATTTATCGCATTTATCTGAGGCATACCAAGTAAGTCCTTGCATAAACTCTTTTATTAAATGTTGTGATGGTAAGTCCTTTCATAAAGTGTTTTGCTAAAGGTTGTGATGGCAAGTCCATGTTGTGAAGCTTTGTAAAGCTATTGTTAAACTATATTTGCTTGGATTGTAAACGTGGATATTTATTCTTGAAACAGTTTTGTCAAACTAACGGGTTTTAGCAAGAAAACTATTCTTTTCCTTAAATTTTTAGAAATCTCTTTTAAAGAAAACCACGTTTTACAAAGCTAAGGTTTGGAAATATTTTGAATCTGGAATTGATGGATATGTTCGTTGAGTACTCAATAAGGGTAGGCTAACAATAATAGTCTTGGAGGGCTAGCATAAGTCTTCTGGCAGGAGGCCACCTCCAGAAGATGAACTCTACTTGAAAAGGCGACAGTGTTGGTTGGTTAGGCCAGTCCGAGCTAGCATTATAACTGAAAGGTATTATTTATTTTCCCGGCATGGACACCCGGATGGTTTTGTTAGGTGTAGAGATGGAGGAGTATCTCACCCGGTGGGCTGTATACTCACCTTGATCAGAACGCCCAACGTGTGGTAATCTGGTCCGAACAAGGTGCACAAAGTGTGGTGCCTTGGCCAATTTGTTCTCATGGAGCCCAACGTGTGGTGACATGACTTTTATCAGAGTGGAGGATTTATTTTGTACAAAGTCTGACAATGAGAAAAACCCACTCCTTGCGAAAAGAGATTGTTTATGGCTTGCCAAATTATTTTTACAAATGTTTTACACTTTGCATACATGTACTATTCAAAACACCATGTGCGCACATAGGACTTACTGAGATTTATTCTCACACCGTTTTACATCATGTTTTCAGGAGATAGACTGTGCTGAGTCAACGGGGCATGTAATAGTTGAAGCTTTTGCTATTTTCTCTATCCGTTCTAGGAGACATTTGTTGCTTATGCTTCTAAACAATATTTTGTTTTATTCCATTTTGCTCCAAGTTGAGCCTGATGTAATAAGAATATTTCTTTATTTATCTAAGTTGATCCTTTTGGAGATTGCCTTTATATTTTATACCTCGTTCTAATGACCCCTTGTCCTACGGGACGGGGCGACATCCCTGCCCGTTTAGGGTACGTAGTCGTGGGGTGTTACATGTGTAACACCCCACTACCTAGGCCCAACAAGGCTGGGGATGTCGCCCCGTCCAAAGGATCAGGGGTCTTTATAACTAGAACACACAATAAAAATAAAACAATACCTTAAAATTTAAAAATTATTACAACCCAAAAATTCATGAATAAATCCAAAATAAAAATTGTCCACTCTCAACTCCTAAAGCATTACACAAAAATAAATAAATAAAT
Organism: Voacanga thouarsii; assembly: GCA_026120185.1. Taxonomy (NCBI): domain Eukaryota; kingdom Viridiplantae; phylum Streptophyta; class Magnoliopsida; order Gentianales; family Apocynaceae; genus Voacanga; species Voacanga thouarsii. The sequence continues at coordinate 254,537 of JANUWF010001131.1, forward strand.
AAATAACAAAATATCTTCCAAGGTAGACAACACTAGCTACTCATCCCCACAACAGGGTCAACCTGAAATCATGGTAAAACAGGTGATGAGATAAAAATCTCAGTAAGTCCGTGTGTGCTTTGAGTGTTCAGAGAGAACAGTCCATGAATGTAAGGTATAAGAATTTCATAAGAAAACTACTGGCAAGTAATAAACAATAGTCAAAATCGAGAGTGGCGTTTTGGGTTTTCCAACCATACATGTACAAATAAATCAACCACACAAAAAGGGTGGTCATGGGTTACCACACGTTAGGCCCCATAACCATACAACGTTCAGAATGCCACACTTTATGCAGACTGACAAAAAGTAGGTGATCGGCCTATCGGGTAAGATACTCCTCTATCTCTACACCCAAACAAAATCGGTTGTCCATTCTGGCAACACACAATCCACTTGACTGAAAACTGCTAGCTCGGACCGGCATGACCCACTAAACTGACATCTTATCCGGGAAGGACTTACCACTTAGAGGTGACCACCTACTATGAGACTTACCCTAACCCTTCAAAGACTAATCCTCGCAGTCTGCCCTTATTGAGTATTCGACGTAATTTATCCCACTTGGGAAAAAATGAATAAAACATAGCTTCACTTGAAAATGGCAATTAAGGATTTCTAAAGTTTGGGACAAAGCTTATTTTAGAAAGAGTTTAAAGTTTAAGTAAAATTGCTTATTGATTTTCAAATAATTTGTTTGACTGAAATGAGATAGGAGACAACCCTCAATTGCCTTTACAGAAGTGAGTGTCCACGCACTCCACATTTGGCTTGCCATAATAACCATTTTGCATCAAACAAGTTTTCTGTTGGAGCTTACCTGATCCTTCTTAAAATAAAGGTCTCCAACCGTTGACCTAACCCTGCCTGGGTTAAACATGAGCCATAATTAAACTCAAGCCAAAATTCACTTTCACAAATAATCCTACCTCAATTTACTCTAACCATGACTCTAGTGTCCCAAGCTTTAAGGTCAGATAATAAATAAAAGAGTTTATGAATTAAATCTAGCTTGATATTAAAATAACTAGAGTTTGGGAAATGGGTACTAATAAGTTGAATGTTTAAATCATGCTATAAATAAATTAGGATTTATTTGATGAAGGGCCCTAGGACCTAGATGGAATTATTTAAAATACTAATCCATTAATAATTAGTTGTTGGAAAATAATTGGTAACTAAAATTAGTTGTAAGTAAATTTTAATGGGTTTTGATTGGAAGATAGTAAATAAATTTTAATATTATTTATGAATATAAGACTTACAAAATTAATATTTTACCTATTACGAATATTTATATAAAAAAAACTTTATTCGATATTATTATTTTCTGTATATTTTATTTTATATAAAATCTATATATTTTATTTCTTTAATAAAAGTCATTATTTATTTGACTAAAATATCATTATTTTATATAATAGACCAAATCCACATGTCCCTAGGGTTTTTGAAATCACTAGAAGAAATTATAACTTTAATCATTTTATTAATAAAATTAGCTTAGGGACAACAAGTTCATGATCATATTTCTTAATGCTATCCATAATCATGAACATAAACTCTACATAAATCAACAAAACATCCAAATCATGAATTAAACAACGATCCAAATCTACTAAGACATGATCTAAACTCTACTAACATAAACATATTCATGGCTTTAACAATCATACAAAATCACAAAACCCTATTCACCGAAGGTGACATAATCTCTAACATGCTTGATCATTCATACTACTCACGGCATGAAGACATGCAACAAACGCTAAAAATGCCATACAATCAACCAAGACAAACCATCTCATTCATCAATCCCATCTCCATCATACAAACACATTTATTCATGCTTCAATCTCACCTCCAACACAACAACACATTCTCAAACCCTAATCATAATCCATCCCCTTCCAATATCATCCTAGGGACATGAATCTAGCATTTAAAGAGAAGGTTGAAGAGGCTTACTTGAAAGATGACGACCTTGAAGAAGTTTCGAAAGAATGCTCTCACGTGGACAGCTTAGTTCGTCCAAGGAGGAAGAAGGAAACATGGCCATAGTTGAAGTAACCATTCGGCCAAGAGAGAGAGAGAGAGAGAGAGAGAGAGAAAGAGAGTTCATTAGTGTGTGTGTGTGCGTGTGTGTATATATATATATATATATATATATATATATATATATATATATTCATTAAGAGTTGAAGAAAAGTGAAGATGGAGATGATTGATCATGCTTACCTTGAAGGTGTTCTTGAGCCTTCAAGAAAATTCTAGTTTTTTTTTTATCCAAAAGTGAGACTTGGATTTCAATATTTGATGTTAAAAATTGCAGAAGTGGTTTCAAGGGGTTGAGTAGGTGTGATCTGGAGTTTTTGGAGAAGATTGGAGAGGTTTGGAGTGGTCTTAGGCGTGAGAATGCTAGTAGGTGTTCTTGCTGTTCTTGGTTTGGAGAGAATAGAAAGAATTTGGTTGAAGCTAGCCAAAATTCTGTGGGAATTGTAGGATTTCTAAATTAATTAAATAGATTAAACGCAGTGGAAAATAGAAAGAAATCCAAGCCATGGATCACGGGTTTGCAGTAGAAACGGGAAAAAAAGAAGATCACGCTTATTACCTCTTGAAGCCGGAATTTAAATTTTTCTTGTTCCAAGAACGCAGGCGCGATTCAGATCACAAAACCGGTTCACAGCAGCTCAACTGAAGTCCAAGAAAGAACTCCCTCTAATGATAATCCACACAAGATCGAACGCTCACAATCTCACAATTCTATGCTAGTAGAATTTAGGAGGCTAAGGTTTGATTAATAAGAGAGAGACGGCTAGAGTTTGATCAAGGGAGAGGCAGAGAAACGGTTTCTCTGTTATTGCGTGAATAGTCTGTATCTCTTACCCTAGGGAAACTGTTTCCTTATATTTATAGATTTATAATTACCATAAATTGTAACTTAGTCCTTCAACGTCCAATTGTCAACAAATTGGTCCTTGAAGTTTACTTAATTACAATTAGGTCCTATGAATTATAACAAACTTATAATTCACCTATAAATATATTCCCTTCTCTTAATTAACCCCACAATATTATCATATAATATATTTGAGCATTCAAACCTTTATTGTGTGTGACCCATTAGGTTTCCTGGTCTTATTGGTAGCATAATATGAATTAATTCTAACAATATTAGAATTAATAATCCTTAATAAAATAAAGGATTAAATTTATTAATTCTCTAATTAATAAATCTATATTTAGCATATCAAGAGCGACATCTAGCAATGACTCTTGACCACCCAAAAGTCCAGAAAGTCAAGTGGCTTGACATGAACCTTTCAATAGCAAATTATCAGTGCAATAAACTCCTTTCACCAAACAATATCTCATTCGGTCTAGAGCATGGAATGTAGGATTTCTATCATGCATAATCAGATTAAGCGCAGCGGAAAACAAAAAGAAATCCAAGCCATGGATCACGGGTTTGCAATAGAAATGGGAAAAAGGAGAAGATTGCGTCTATTACCTCGTGAAGTCGGAATTCAAAAATTTCAGAAACAAGAACGCAGGCGCGATCCAGATTATCCAAAACAGTTCATTGCAGCTCAACTGAAGTCCAAGAAAGAACTCCCTCTAATGATAATCCACACAAGGTTGAATGCTCACAATCTCACAATTCTATGCTAGTAGAATTTGGGAGGCTAGGGTTTTGATCAAGAAGAGAGACGGCTAGGGTTTGATCAAGAGAGAGGCAGAGAAAAGATTTTTCTGTTATTGCATGAATAGTCTGTCTCAAACCCTAAGGAAACCGTTTTCTTATATTTGTAGATTTATAATTACCATAAATTGCAACTTAGTCCTTCAACGTCCAATTGTCAACTAATTGGTCCTTGAAGTTTACTTAATTACAATTAGGTCCTATGAATTATAACAAACTTATAATTCACCTATAAATATATTCCATTCTCTTAATTAACCCCACAATATTATCAAATAATATATTTGAGCATTCAAACCTTTATTGTGTGTGACCCATTAGGTTTCCTGGTCTTATTGGTAGCATAATATGAATTAATTCTAACAATATTAGAATTAATAATCCTTAATAAAATAAAGGATTAAATTTATTAATTCTCTAATTAATAAATCTATATTTAGCATATCAAGAGCGACATCTAGCAATGACTCTTGACCACCCAAAAGTCCAGAAAGTCAAGTGGCTTGACATGAACCTTTCAATAGCAAATTATCAGTGCAATAAACTCCTTTCACCAAACAATATCTCATTCGGTCTAGAGCATGGAATGTAGGATTTCTATCATGCATAATCAGATTAAGCACAGCGGAAAACAAAAAGAAATCCAAGCCATGGATCACGGGTTTGCAATAGAAATGGGAAAAAGGAGAAGATTGCGTCTATTACCTCGTGAAGTCGGAATTCAAAAATTTTAGAAACAAGAACGCAGGCGCGATCCAGATTATCCAAAACTGTTCATTGCAGCTCAACTGAAGTCCAAGAAAGAACTCCCTCTAATGATAATCCACACAAGGTTGAATGCTCACAATCTCACAATTCTATGCTAGTAGAATTTGGGAGGCAAGGGTTTTGATCAAGAAGAGAGACGGCTAAGGTTTGATCAAGAGAGAGGCAGAGAAATGATTTTTCTGTTATTGCGTGAATAGTCTGTCTCAAACCCTAAGGAAACCGTTTTCTTATATTTGTAGATTTATAATTACCATAAATTGCAACTTAGTCCTTCAACGTCCAATTGTCAACTAATTGGTCCTTCAAGTTTACTTAATTACAATTAGGTCCTATGAATTATAACAAACTTATAATTCACCTATAAATATATTTCATTCTCTTAATTAACCCCACAATATTATCAAATAATATATTTGAGCATTCAAACCTTTATTGTGTGTGACCCATTAGGTTTCCTGGTCTTATTGGTAGCATAATATGAATTAATTCTAACAATATTAAAATTAATAATCCTTAATAAAATAAAGGATTAAATTTATTAATTCTCTAATTAATAAATTCATATTTAGCATATCAAGAGCGACATCTAGCAATGACTCTTGACCACCCAAAAGTCCAGAAAGTTAAGTGGCTTGACATGAATCTTTCAATAGCAAATTATCATTACAATAAACTCCTTTCAACATACAATATCTCATTCGGTCTAGAGCATGGAATTAGTGCCAACTCCCTCCAGAATATTATTAATTCTGGCCCGAATATTTTAGTACTTGTTCAAGAAATCCATTACTCGATATGTGTATCAATTGGAACCATTTCCATCACGTAGTCACCTTGGCCAAGGACTTCATGAGTAATGATTTCTACAAGTGGCCTTGAGATATACTCTCCTACTATTAGGAGTGGTGAATCCTTTATTGACCCTCTCAACTACTTTCATTTACTTTACGTTGTACCCAATATCCATCTCATAGGCGGTCTTAGATAAGACTCCAAAGATTAGAATCAAAGTACAACGCTCGATAAACAAAGTACCTTGGAGATCTCAAGTCTAAGGATACTTGCATACTTGCTATAATGAGATTCTATCACTGGCACTAAATAGTTATCCAAGTGATTATCTTGTAGCTAGGTCATCCAATGAACTTGTTTCAAAACAAGCATCCACACGTTAATCCTGAGTATCCCAATACCCACGGATATGAGAACCACCGCTTGATCCAATCAAGAGATATAACATGTGCCAGTCTTGGTGTATTAATAATGTCGTATCTTATTAATACTATGACTGGGGGTTATTTAAGTACAAACACTGCATAGTGTAGTAGGAATCTCACATCATGATCTCTATCATGATTTCCTTAACACTGTGTTGTACTATGGATTTTATCTAATGGTTTGTACACATATTTAGATATAACAATCAAACTAAAAGATAAAGAATGTCTCTTATTAATTTAATATGCAATATACATGGTACAAGTGATTGCCTCTAGGGCACAACACTAACATGGAATTAGTGCCAACTCCCTCCAGAATATTATTAATTCTGACCCGAATATTTTAGTACTTGTTCAAGAAATCCATTACTCAATATGTGTATCAATTGGAACCATTTCCATCACATAGTCGCCTTGACCAAGGACTTCATGAGTAATGATTTCTACAAGTGACCTTGAGGTATACTCTTGTACTATTAGGGGTGGTGAATCCTTTATTGACTTTCTCAACTACTTTTATTTACTTTATGTTGTACCCAATATCCATCCCATAGGCAGTCCTAGATAAGACTCCAAAGATTAGAATCAAAGTACAACGCTTGTTAAACAAAGTACCTTGGAGATCTCAAGTCTAAGGATACTTGCACACTTGCAATAATGAGATTCTATCACTGGCACTAAATAGTTATCCAAGTGATTATCTCGTAGCTAGGTCATCCAATGAACCTGTTCCAAAACAAGCATCCACACGTTAATCCTGAGTATCCCAATACTCACGGATATGAGAACCACTGCTTGATCCAATCAAGAGATATAACATGTCCAGTCTTGCCGTATTAATAATGTTCCATCTTATTAATACTATGACTGGGGATTATTTAAGTACAAACACTGCATAGTGTAGTAGGAATCTCACATCATGATCTCTATCATGATTTCCTTAACACTGTGTTGTACTAGGGACTTTATCTAACGGTTTGTACACATATTTAGATATAACAATCAAACTGAAAGATGAAGAATGTCTCTTATTAATTTAATATGCAATATACATGGTACAAGTGATGGCCTCTAGAGCACAACACTAACAGGAATATGGCGGCTGAATTGTTTGAATGGTTTTTGGCAATTGGATTTTCTGATTTGAGAGGAAAAGGAAAGCTGGTTGTTTGAAATCCAAAAGAATATTTTAATGAGTCAATTTTGGAAACAAATATGGTAAGTATATCTTTGATGGTGGAGAGATTTTGGAAGCTTTAATGGCCGGCTGATTGGTTAGGGCTTTTGCTAGAATGAAAGCTATTCGAGGGAGCTTAAGGGTGGCCAAAAGATAATGTGTAATGGTGAAGGGATTTTCTAGTTGTTTGAGGGACGATTCTATGGTAGTTTACTGAATTATTTTGCTAAAATTATAGACTTCAATCAATGGTTTGATTGGAGTGATTGATAGAGAGATTTTAGGACAGCCATGGGACTGGTTTTCAAGCAGAATGCTGAGGAAGATGATAAAGCTCAGTTCATAGCTGTTCAAGGGGAGTTTGTACAAAAAAATGGTAGAAGTTTCGGTCAAGGCTAAAGAAGAAGCAAAGCTGGAAAAATCCTGAATAGATTTTCGCAACTTTGCTGGAAATTTTTGGGCAGATTTTGCTGCATTTTTAGTCAGTTTGCAGAAGATTTGATGGGCCATTGGAGGGTCCTTTAAGGCTGGTTTCCAGCCTCCTTTATGGAGGAAAAACAAGGTTGAGTTGCTGGATGGAAAACTGGAAGAAACAGCTTGGTTTTTAGCTTACTAAAGCTGCGAAAACTGACCAGAAAATTTCCTGGTTTTCACAGTTTTTGTGCAACTTGGTTTTGGTTGGATTTTTAGTCTTCAAGCTGAGTGAATTGAATCATTGTTCTGGTAGAATTTGGGAGGGAGAGATGGCTGAAATTTTCAATACTTGGATTGATCAAAAGGCTGGATAAATTTCAGTTTACAACATGAAGAAAATGAACAAAGCTAGGTTGGAGTTTTGAAGGTTCAACTATGGAGCTTAATTCTCTTGGGAACCTTCCAAAACTCCTCCTCGTTTTTGGCCAACAAGATAACTCATTTGGACATTTCGAAGCCTTCATATCACAGGACTTTGCTGGAATTTTTCTAGAATAAAATTGGTTTGGATAAATTAATCAACCTAATTGATGAAGAATTAAAGAAAGCTAGAGATCAAGAAAGGTATGAATCCCTTAGGAATTTTTGTAGGGCACAAGAGTAGGATTAGGATATTCTGATCATGTCTCCCTAACGACAACACTCCTACTCTTCCCTAAATCATGCAAGGCCGAAATATATCCTTCTCAAGCAAAAATAAAATTTAATCATGCTAAAACTCCAATGATGGAATTTAAACCCAAGACCTCAAGAATTAATTCCAAAGCTCTAACCACTAAACCACAACAACTCTTGTTCTTATTTTCTCTCCCAAATATTTTTTCTATTTAATCCTCAAGCTATCTCCCTATTTTCACCTCAAGCAAAAATTACCATTTTACCATTCTTACTCAATAGACACTATTAAGCCATCTAGTCTACAAACCACATATCTAAGCACAAAAAATCATACAAAAATATATTTATGCATGCAAGAAAATATGATATGCATCCTAACTCCTTTACTTTAAGGTTGGTTTTAGCTGGGGTTTCACAATGGGGCTAACGTGTGGTAACCCATGGCCGCCCATCTGAGTGGTTGTATTTATTGCACACTAGTATGATTTGAAAAGAGGAAAATGACACTCTTTATTTTAACCTTATTTATGGCTTGCCAGCTCTCTCTCTCTCTTATGCAATTTTTACAACCTACATTCATGAACTGTTTTACCTAAACACTCAAAGCACACACGGGCTTACTGAGATTTTTATGTCATTACCTTTTATGCCATGTTTCAGGTCGATTCTACTGTGGGGATGAGTAGCTAGAATGTTGCCTACTTGAAGACTCCTTGTTGTTTAGTTTATATGTTGCTTTGAGAGATGATGATAGTGAACAATTTATTTTGGATTTGTTCTTAAATTTTTTGGTTGTAATAAGTTTTAATTCCAAGGTTTTGCTTTATTTTCATTTGTGTGACCTAGTTATAAAGACCCCTTGTCCTTTGGACGGGGCGACATCCCTGGCCCTGTTGGGCCTAAGTAGTGGGGTGTTACAAAGTATGTGGCTGCTTCGAATGCATCCAAGAAAGCAGTTTAGCTCCAAAAGTTTCTTTTAGAACTTAGAGTCATATCACAAATGCACAAGCTGATTGTGATGTATTGCGACAACGCTAGTGCAGTCTCACAATTCAAAGAACCCAGTAACCACAAAAATGGGAAGCATACTGACTAGAAGTACAACCTGATCTTGGATTTCATCTAGAGATGTGAAGTCGTAGTGCAGCAAATTGCTTTGGAGAACAATCAAAAAGATCCCTCACCAAGCCATTGGCTGAAAGAGTCTTTATGAGACTCTTGGATGCCATAGGGGTGGGTACCTACGGACTCACTTAGTCTTGAAGTGAAAGTGAGAGATTATTGGGATGTATGCCCTCTTAGGCTAGGTTTTTGATCTAATTTTAACTTATATTAAAAAAAAAATTCCAAAAACTATTTGTGAATACTTCTTTACTTTTGTGCACAATTTTCATTAGAAAAGACCTATTGTGTTTAAGTAAATGGTTCATGTGAATGGAGTTTTTTCATAGTAAAGTATGAACCATGGGTTACTTAACATATAAACTTTTGTTCCTAACCGAACGATGAGAATGAGAATCTCATCATGGTAAGATTATTTTGTTATGAATTCTAAATAAAGAATGACATACCTTTTGCCAAGGAGTAGTCTTCTCATTTCATAACACAAGCGTATTTCAAATAATTAGAACTAGACTTATAGTAGTAGTTTCTAAAAGTATTAACTAATAAAAACCTAGACTACTACACAGCTTGCATATAAGTTGGTGGTTTGATGAAGCTGGAAGCATATGCTTTGATATACTATAGATGAGATTCTTCAATAGGACCAATAGAATTGTATGTTTGGTATATTTAACTAGTTAGTTAAGACAGACTTATACAAGATAGTTTCTACACTATATCACCCCTTATGGCTATCCAAATGATCTAATTATCCAGGGCCCTGGGAATTATAACTTGGATATTTGCTTTAGGGTAGCTATCTTGGAAAGTGTAAATATTCCAAAAAGTCGTGAATTATTGGGCTTGAAGCCTAAGGGTGGTAGTTGTCTTTTGTGCGAGGTGTTAGTACATTCTTTTCTCTCTAAATGCACAGCGATGTGTAGAGGGTTATTTTATTAATTTTCACTTGTAGGTCGAAGACATAGCTAACACAGCATTGTCCTTGGGGTTAATATTTTCTTATGGTGATATTAGGAAATATTTAAAATACAAAATACAGCTATTTATATAGTAGGGGTATTTTGGTCATTTTAGTAGCCAAAGAAATGTGTTTTTTTGGTCCTTGGAATAGGCCATAAGTCCTAATTAATTTTAGATTGAGGAAATGGTCTCAATCAAAAGGATTTTATTTTATTCAAAAAGTCTAATTTATTTTTAGACTAGAATAAAATAAAAAAACGAGAGAAATTAAATTTATTATCTAATTTAATTGGTTAATTAACTATTCAGGGCATAATCCAGATTGAATAATTAAAAAAATTAACCTGGGCCTAAGCTAGTTTAAAAAAAGGCTTAAATAATCATTTTAGTTCATTTGGACTCATTAATTATTTATTGGGTTATTTTAATAGGCCCAGAAAATAAATAATTAATGGTTATTATTTTCGGTTCATTAGGTCCAAGAAAAATAATAAATTATTAATGACCTAATAGGATGAACAAAAGGTTTTTTTTTTTTTTTTAATTCACGGAATACAAGAGTTTAGGCTAAGCCAAACCTATTCTGTTGATTGCCTCCGAGTGTTTTGAAATATCAAAACCCCACTATTTTTTTTTTTTTTTTATCAAAGTAAGGCATCTTGTGTTTTGATTTTTAGATAACAGACACAGGAAGAAAAAAAACCCTGGAGCTTTTCCTTTTTCTGTTATTCTCTCGTTCTTCCTTTCTTTCTTCTTTTGGTTTTGCAAATTAATAGGAAGAATCAAGAAGTGTCTGAGACAGTGAATTTCCTTACCTAAGTTATTCCACCAACAAGTGTTTAGACAATGAAATATTCTAAGCTGTCAAAAGCTTAGGTGTTCATGCCTGGGAGGAGTAGACATATTGTAGGCTTTGATCCAGAGACATCTTCCGGGCGTGAAGAAGCCCCAGTGGTTTCATTATTCACACGGGCACTGAAAATAGTGTTAAAATGCAGCAGTATTAATTTTAAAAACTTCTCCACTTTCTGCTCTGGTTTTTCATTGTTATTAACACAGAGAGCCTCTCTTAGAAAAGAAAAGAGAAGAGGATTGGAGGTTACCAAGTGAAGATTGAATATTAAGATGAAGAAATCAGCTTGTCTATGAGCAATTTCTTATCCGTTTCTCTTGTTTTCTTTGTCAATTTATATATGTTGCTTTAATTGTTCTTGAAGGGTTGAACCATAGTTAGTTCATGTATTAGTTCTACCATTGATTTATTGATTTCCAATTCCTAAAAACTGATTACTTCATTTTATTATGATAGATTTATTATTTAGGTTACTTTCACCTAATGAATTTGAGAGATGGGGTTACGAGTTGGGTTCCATTTAATGGGTTCAATGTTTATTTTCCCTTGATGAACTTGAGAAAGGATTTGGTGGATTAAAACCTGGTAATAATTGGGAATTTGATATGATCTACAGATACTGGTATTGGGTTCTTCCAGAATTTTTTGGTGGGCTTTGTGCTCAATACTTCTTGGGTTTAATTGAGGAGGTAGAGATTCCCTCTATTTAGCTCATGAATAGGGTACCCATAACACGAGAGAGTGTGGGTTTTGCATTTATGGCCTCTACCAGTTTTAGAACTAGGAATTTAGCTATCTTGGGATTGATTTGGTACTTGGCTATTTTAGGGGGATTCTTGACAAGTTCATGTATTTCACTCATTTTCTTGTCTTTGATTTTCTCATGGCCAGTCTTGTGGAGGTTAGTTTATTCTCTGTGTTCATGTGCATTGTAGTTATTTTATTTCATTAATTTGTTAGGCTAAGTAATAGAAGAAGAGAGAGTAGTGGTACTTTTATCCTTTCCCCAAGGAAGAATAATACTCGCCATTATACTTTATACTACACGATAGGTATACTTGCTAATTATGTTGTTTGAGTTTTTTGACATTTTAATTAAAAACTTGATTTTCTGTGGATTTGTGATACTATTTTCAATACTCATAAAATGCACAAACTTTTTGGCATTGTTATTGGGGAATAAGGATAATATCATGAAAACTTTGATTTTATTGATTTGGCCATATTTATATTTATAAATATTACCAATTATCTTATGTAAATATTTGTTTCTCTATTTGTACATAATATTAGCTATACTTGTTTATAAAATTCTTTTCCTTTTTCTATCTTGTTTGAATAATGTTTTAATTCTTTATTTTTATTCATTGAGATAAATGTGTTGCATTGAATTGTAGTATTATGTCCTTATATTATTGGAGTAATTGTACATATATTATCATATGGATCCTTGTCATAGATTATGTATTTTGTTGTTATATTATGTGTTGTAGGATGGAAGTGTTGTTGTAATTGGTTATTCATTCAGGAGATTATGTTATGTAATTTTTAGCTTAGTTTGGCGAGTAGTTGTAGTGGTGTTGTACATTTTGAGGATTTTGGTTGATTGTTGTGGTTGTCATGGAGTTTTTCCTTTGAGCCTTGAGGAGGTAATTTTGGTGTTTGTTATTGTAGTATTATATATTTGTAGAGGCTGGAAAATGACTGTAGTAGTTGTGAATGTATGGAGAAGTAGGTGGACTTATATGGTTGAGGTTACATTTTATGGAATGTTATTGTGCAATTGGAGGTCTTGATGGGTTTGTATAACCTTTGCATAGTATTTCTTGTAGTGTTGGAGTTATTTATTGGTTGTTCGGAAGATGCTATGGTGTTTTTTAGAAGGTGTAGTATTCATGGATTGGTGGTTGTTGTGGCACTCTTTTGAATTTTTGTTTCCAATAAACCCACTAAGTCCTTGACCCTTCACTTCCCCTTGCATTTTATTGAGTTCATAGTGTCTATAGTGTTAGATTTTATTCTTCCTTTGTTGTTTGTATAAGTTAGGTATTGATGAGAGTATAATATCTTGTATATTAATTCGGTGTATTTCCAGTGTACATAGTTGGTTTGGTCATTTGTTTATTGCATAGCTATTGGTTTAGTTCTTGGCACTAACATATGGTTTTCCTATAGTTTGTTTATGTGAGTTGATTACGTTCTTTAACATAACTAGTCATGAAAAACCTTAGGGGGGTGCGGCTGGGTGAATAAGGTTTTCAGCAAGTTTAAAAAAAAAAAATCCCCTTGAATAAAATCTGTTTTTTAAAAAAAAAAAATGTTCTTCAAATAATTTAATAACAACACCTGCAACAGTGAGAGCTTTCTAGAATGTCTTAAGGAATATCTACATTCAGAATGAGGTAAGATGCACGATGCAATTAATGCTAGATTAAAAATTGGATGGTGACAGCCTTTAAAGATTTCTTTTCGGAACAAAGAAATTTGAGCTAGGACGATTGCAGCTGATCCGGAAGTAAATGCAGAGAGATATAACACGGGATTTATAGTGGTTCGATCTACCAAGATCCACATCCATTACCTTCAACTCACACTTAAGGATTTTCAAGCAGATTTCATTCGCCCAACTCAATGCTATCAATCTATACCAAATACAAAACAGGATCACCACACTTAGTTTTTTGAAAGCCTCTCAATCAACCAACAAATTAACGTTAACCACAAATGGATTTTACACCACAACATTGATACACAAAGACGATTAAAGGTAAATGAAATAGAAGTGGCTCACTTCTTTTAGCAGATATACAAGAAGAATAAGCTCAAACACTTTTGCCTTTTAGACACAATTTGATTTCACTTTGAAGCACTATGATAAAGGAGATTTTTATTTTCTATAGAGCAAGAGTGTTTTTTAGAAGGATAGGACAAAAATCTATTTTCAAATCGAGTTTTGAAACCTTTTATAGAGGTAAAAAGTGAGGTTCCAATGACTAGAAAATGGCTAGTTTTCGCTCTCAAAATTGCCAGAGTTTTCAACTCATGTTTTGGATGATAGTGCATCGAAAAGGTAAGTCCAAAATGGCACTTTTTCAGGCAGAATCGATTTGATACTATTCATAGGATTTTGGATAAAGCTTTTGGATGCAAGTTCACCCAAATCACTCAATCCAAAATTCTGAGGATTTAAAACTTTGAAATCTTTTTGTTTTAGTGCTTCAAGATGGAATTAAACTGAATTATATGGTAAAAAAGACATTAGAATTTGCACAGAGAAAAACCATTACAAAGATTCCTGGTCTAAGGATCTTCCATAATAGATTCTTGGCATGAAATCTTTAAGCTTCATCTTTTTCTTGATTTTCTATTCTCAAACTCTATTCCTTCAAGAGTTGCTTGGTAATTCAAATTGCACTCCTTTGAAGTACTAAGGTCAAACATGTCTTATAACATATAGTCACACAAGTTAGTCCTCATCAATATTTGTCATAAGTCAAAACAATGGAGAATGTCCTTACCCCCTTTTGGAGTGATGATAAACTTGATATGATTGTGATATAAAGACTAATGATATGTACAGTACAGACATTTAGATAAAGAGAAATAGGAATATTTTTCATGGAATGTAATATCTTATCACAGGACTCAAAGAGTACTTATGAGTTTAAGATAAAGAAAATTATAGCATATACTCACAAACATAGCTCAATGAGCCTATGGCCCGATCTACCTCCATATTTTCCTTCCTTCCATCACATGACTATTCTTTAAGAGAATAGCTGCAGTAAAAATTGTGTAAATATGTATATAAGGAGGTATAGTACATAAATCCTAAGGTGAGAAGCTCTCCCTTAATATATGAACATATATAAAGTATGAGATTTAGAAGTGTGATTTTTTGAGAAAATTGGATTCAACCTTTGGACGTCCAAAATGTGAGTCCCAAACAAGATGAGTAAGAGTTCAAAGCTTTTGGACTTAAGGTTTTGAATGTCCAAAACATGTGTCCAAAATAAGGTAAAGTTTAAGAGAAAAATTGTCTCCTTTGTAAAACTCAATTTTAGACTGAATTTTTGGATCAAGAAAGCATGTGTCAAAAACCCCCCTGTATAAGTGTAAGAAACAATGAGTTTTTATAAATTTTGATCCACCCTAATTTTCTCAAGAAATTTCAAACTTTCAATGGAGTTTTTATGAAATGTGAGATATACAAATAGCTATCCTTATCATCTATGATTTTAACAAGAAGTATATCATAAAGGTTTCAATAATCGATTTGAGCAACAACCATATCATGATAGCTTTCAGAATCAAATAGACCAGCAGTTCCAATTTCAATAAGACCTTTATACATAAAAATATCTTTGACTGGAAGCATGATACCAAATTAGTTTTCAATGAGTCACTTTGAGTCTTTTGGACATCAGCAAACTATGATCGCAATTATTTAGAAATCACAGATCATAAACCTATAAAATTTTCACAGCATGCTGGTTTAATCAATTTCAAATCCTGACATAAATTTCATAGAGAGAATCACAAGATCTTAACAATATTCAGACTCAGCATATAAATCTATTTTAGTGAAAAACATCAATTCAGAGCACAAAACTGTACAACTATCAGTTTATGCAGCATTAGTTAAATCCGTGAGAAATAAGAGTTAGGGTACTTAAAGATAGTCAACAGTTAATTGGCAATGCAGAGATAACAATATGGCCACAGAGAGGATAGCACAATAACACAGTATGGTGCTCAATTAAACTGCCACCATTTTTCCATAGTGTAAGTGCATACTAACACATACATACTTGCCTAATCACATTAATCCAAGAACAACAATCACAATCCACCAAGCTACCATCTAGCTTGCTACCACGTTTCTCTCTCTTTTGTCATCAATCAAAATGGAGAGTAATATGTGAATATATGAAGTACTGATAATTATATATATATATATATATATATATATATAGAAGCATTTATAAATTGAGTAGAGATAGTAGTTAAATGACAGAAAATAAATTGTTCAAACGTTAGGGCAGAAAATAAAAATTGTTCAATAAAGTAGTAAGAATTAGTTTTGGTAGAGGTCGGCAAGAGTTCAGTCTAGTGATCCGGTCACTCAAGAAAAATGAACTGTCTCAATCTTGGACCCAACACCTTTTCTGGAGTGTTGTCCAGCAAGCGTACTTATTTTTTTTTTTTACTACCACGTGTTTTTGTCTCCTCCCAAATAAGACACAAGGTTCAGAGGGATCAGGGGGTGCTATATTTTCCTGATGTAGGGATTTTTCTTTGTGTTGCACAGAGACTGTCACTTTCTCAATTGCTTGCTCTTTTCAAGTTGTTTCTTTGGTCTCAGGGGCTGGTTTCTCTATTGTTGCATTTGCTGGAGATGGTGCTAATGGAGCAAACACCAGTTCATCCATTCTAGCCTTTTCTTCCATGATAGTTAGCCTATTTCCAAGAGTTTGAATCTCTGAACTAAGGCCATCTAATTTAGCAGCCAGGGAATTAATGGCATCCAGAATTATTTCAATTAATCCTTTATCTTAAGTCTGCAGTTTCCCTTTGGCAGAGGTTTCTTCCTAAGGTTTTGCCTCACTTTTTCTTTTTACTCCAACAGAAGGGGCACTCTTCCCTTCAGCTTTTCCCTTTCCTCACCAGCTGCATCACAAAGCAGCTTTCATTCATCTTCCAAGCTCATATATCCTATGTGCTCAAACAACTCAAAGCTGTATACATTCATTTTTGAGCGTGGAAGGGGACTAAATTTAGATCAACATCAAAATACCTAAACACATTCGTCAACAAATTTCCATAAGGCAGTACCTTGCTAGAGGTGTTTTTGATCTGTATCATCACTTTGGTAGCTAGAAACCCAAAACTTATTTGCCTGCTTTTAGCCAATGCTAGCATAATCACCATTTGCATTATGTTAATGGAGGTTTTGTGTCCAAAGCTTCGGACCACCATGGTTGAGACCATGTGGTGCATAATCCTATCCTTCCTATTCAGTCATTTTTTGTTTCAATCACTAGAGTTCTTGAAACTCCTTCTGCCAGTGAACATTTCTTCATCCTTTTTAAATCGAATATATCAATTCCTTCTAGAAATTTATTCTATTCAAAGTACTAAATTCCTCCATCTGTAACCTCACATACTCGGTTTAATAGACGGTGGTCAAACTCGATATTTTTACCCCCGACTCTAAAGGCGTACCACCTGATCATAAACACTCCTCCGGTTTTCTCTAGTTGCCTTTTTCTTAGGTTAGCATAGAATTCCCAAATAAGTGAGGTAAAGAGTTTCTCATCAACTGATAGCAGACTTCTCCAACCAACAGATTCAAATATATTTAACACATTTGAAAAATTCAGAAAAGATGATGGATTTAATCGATAGCCAACAATCACTATCCGATTTCTCAAAACCTATTTATTATAATCAGATTCACTTTTCAAATTGAAAAAGTGAGGTGCCTAGGTTTTAGAACTTTCCTATTCCAGAAATGATTATATGAGTCATTTTGACAAGCCAGGAGTTCTGGAACGATCTCTTTTCCTTTTTTTCGTTGCTGATGATTTCTTCCTATCATCGAAGATATTTTTCAGACCTTTTTTTTTATTTCAGTTTGGTTGATTTTGTTGTTTTTCCATTGTAGGCAGAGGATGAGGGTTTGGACCATCAGTTGTTCAGAGAGAAACTCAGAGGATTTTGAGGAAGAGAGGATGAAGAATGGTCGATTTCAAAATTTGAGAGAAAGAAATGAGAGAAGGTTTTTTGTGAGCTCCTAGAAAATTATGATAGTAATTACACTCATGTATATTAAAAAAAGCCATTTCCATCAGATATTTCAAAATATATCTTGAGAAAAGTTCTAATATCTTGAAATTCAAAAATGAAAATTTGGAAGTAGTTATTTTAGAAGGAAATATGAAACATCAGAGGTGATTTTGTTTTGGATTCAGGATTGATCCAAAATGTATATCCAAAATGGAACTTCTTTAAGAGAGAGTTTTGGAAGTGAGTTTTGGATTGAAATGCTCATCCAAAAGCTGTGCCTTTAGTGGTTCTGCAAAATAAGAAAAATAATTTTTGCGCAAACATGTCAGTCACATGATATTTGTAATTCCTAAACCTCTTCTCAGATTATTGATTCTTTTTTCAGCCAGAGGTTTTGTCAAGATATCAACGAGTTGTTTATCAGTTGAAATATATTCAACATATACATCGCCTTTAAGCATATGATCACATATAAAATTATGTTTAATTGCTATATACTTGGCCCTAGAATGTTGGAAAAGATTATTAGTTATATTCATAGCACTTGTATTCTCATATAATATAGGTACGCAATTAAAATTATATGGCCAAAATCAAGCAGTATATTTTTTTAGCCATAAAATTTGTGCACAACATCTTCCAGCTGCAATGTATTCAACCTCAATTGTGGATAAGGATACACATGATTACTTCTTACTGTGTCATGACACTAAAGAGTGTCCAAGAAATTGACAGTGACTGTTGGTGCTTTTTTGTTCAACTTTATAGCCCGTATAATCCGCATTGGCATATCCTATAAGATCAAGTGTGTTAATACAATGATACCATAGGCTATAATCATATGTTCCAACTAAATATCTAAGGATGTGTTTCACAGCACATAGGTGTGATTCTTTTGGAGGTGATTGAAATCTAGCAAAAAAACACATTGAAAACATGATATCTGGCTGGTTAGTAGTATGATAAGGTAAACTTCCAATCATACCTTTATACCTAGATTGATCTACCTTCTTACCTTTTTCATCCTTCTTAAGTTTTAGGGAAGTGCTCATAGATATGCAGATTTCTTTGGCTTCGTTCATACCAAACCTTTTGAGCAATTCCTTTGCATACTTAGCTTAATTTAGGAAGATTCCATCCTTGGTTTGATTGATTTGAAGCCCAAGAAAGAAGTTCAATTCTCCCATTATATTCATTTCGAATTCTTGCTGCATTGTCTTAGCAAACATCTTGTATAAGGAATCATTAGTTGCACCAAAAATAATATCATCAACAAAATTTTGAGCAATAAGAAGATCACCAGACTTTTCTGACTTAATAAACATTGTGTAATATGATCTTGAGTGGGATTTTTCTTGGTGTTGTGGGTAGTTTAGCTGGTTATGAGTTCCACTCAACCCAAGGGGCCAAATCAGAGAATTTCTTGAGACAAAAAGGAGAAAATAAAACTAATAATCTACCCTCTATCAAACCCTTGTAGAAATAAGCTTCATAGACCCTCAAGAATAGTAGATAGCTCTACTATAATCTCACCCCAATATCCTTGAAGCAATAAAGGCAAATAAGAACAAATAGAATAGAGAAAATAGACACCCAGGTAATGAAATTCATACAAACCTTAGAAGCGCAAAGCAACTAAGACCCATTCAAGAAACCATATTGGATTATCCAAAAGATTTTATAGACTCATTCAAAAGGAGGACTAACTCTTAAGCATGGTCTTGAACAAGATGAACAAGAAGGCTAGGGCCTCTCAAGATTCTCTCTTCAAATTTGAATAAAAAGTGTGAATTGTCTTGTCAAATCACTAAAAATTGTATTTATACTGCCCTAACCTTAGCTAAGTAATCCCTGAGGTTCAAATACATTTTAGGGTCTTAATAAATCTTTACAAAAATTTGAAATGGAGTAAAATCGGAGAAAACATAAAAAATGCAGGGCAGCAGTCGGCTGCCTAGGATGGAGCCGGTGTTGGCTAGGGCTTCTACAGCTGGCGTCGGTTGCCCGCTACTTCCAAACCTTATTGCACAGGTTGAAGCTGGTACCGGTTCGATTGCTTGGGACCGGTGCCGGCCATCCACTGGAAGGCCCCCTTTCGATCAAATTTCGTTGGTCTTTGACACCGGCTTGAGTTCTTGTTGTGGTCCTTCTTCGATAGTCATCAAAATAAACTCTTAGCTAGCTTCCTCACCCTTCCAACCCTCTTCCATCCTCAAGCATGATTTTATAAGCAATTGAAAATCATCTTGAAGCTTTTTAGCCCTAGATTTTATCATTGGTCCTTACCCTTGCACGACCATGCCTCCCTCGCCTTGATCTTGACCTCCATAATGAAGCGGAGTCTCATCATCTCCCCCTCCTTGAAAATGATTCATCTCCAAATCATTGCTATCGTCTACATTAAAGGGAAATAGGTTACTACCATTGAAAATAGCACTAACATGATACTCACCGGGTAAATCTATCTTATAAGTGTAATATCTAACTTTGGCGAGAACTTGAAATGGACTATCCCCCCCTTGGATCTAGTTTAGTTTATCATTGAATAGGAAATCTCTCCTTGCGATGGTGCACCCATACCCAATCGCTAGGATCAAATTACACCTTTCTCCTTCCTGGATTGCTCTTATAGGTAATGTCTTCATTTTGTTTTGCAATGGTTGCTTTCACCTTCTCATGGAGTGCCTTAACTATTTTTGCCTTCTTAGCTCCATTGAGGTTCAACTGTTCACCTATAGGCAAAGGAACCATATCTAAAGGAGTTAGAGGATTAAAATCATATACAATTTCAAAAGGAGAAAAAGAAGTGATAGAGTGAATAGCTAATAGTAAGCAAACTCAATGTGTGGCAAGCACTCTTCCCAAATTTTCAAGTTCTTCTTGATTATGGTCTACAAGAGTTAGGTGAGTGTTCGGTTGACTACCTTCGTTTGTCCGTCCGTTTGAGGAGGACAAGCTATGGAAAACAAGAGATTAGTAACAAGTCTGTTCCATAAAACTCTCTAAAAGTGGCTAAGGAATTTAGTATCCCTATCCGAGACAATAGTAGGGAATAAGTATTCTTTCTCCCATCATGCTTTAAATGCCTATCGTATTGCCAAGGCCTCCCTAGGAGCAAGTGACCCGCTTACATGGGTACCACATCACATAGCACATCATCCTTGTACTTTTCCATCTCAAAAGACACCAAAACTTCTTTGTTTACTCTCGTTTCCCCGCTATCGTTCAACCATTACAATTTGTAGGGCTTGGGGCGTTTAATCCAACTCATGTCCAATTCCTCAACTAAGTATGCACTAATCATGTTAGTGCAACTCCCAATATCCACAATAACACTACAAGGAGTCTTGTTGATTAGACACATAGTGTAGAAAATGTTCTCTCTTTGTTTGGTGATCTTGATCTTCAATGACCTTCTTGTGACTCCCACTAAAGAGTATTCTTGTCCAACAACTTCCCCTTCATCACTTTGCTTATCCCTATTTCCTTCTTGGTTTCTTTGGTACCTTTCTCCCTCTTCTTCTTCGTCGGTAGAAACCTCACCAAGGGATTAGTATACATCATTCTCTTTTTTGGACACTCATGGGAAGTATGTCCATATCCAAGGCACTTAAAACACTTGATATCCCTATTCCTTTGTGGCCTCTCCATAGCTTTTCCCTTATCTTTGTTCCATCCTTCCCTAGGTTTCTAATCCTCCCTAGGCTTCCAATCCTATCTTGGTTTCCAAGCTTCCCTAGGTTTGTTAAAGTCCATTTGGAATGGCTTAGGGGCTTCATCCTTTTCATTGGCATCTTCCTAATAGTGTTGGGGTTTGGAAATGGTGGTCTAGTAAATGCCCTCCTTTTTAATTGCATCTCAATCTTCACAGCGGCATGTACCATATACTCCAATCATTTGTAGGAGTATAGTTCTACCAAATTGGCAACTTTCCTATTTAATCATCCCAAAAACCTTACCCTTGTTGCTCTAGGATCCTTATTGATTTGAGCTATCATCAATATTACTTCCATCTCTTTATGGTAATCTTCCACACTATTATTCCCTTACTTGAGTGATTAGAGCCTATGTTAAATATCATTGTACTAATAGTGTGGCATAAACCTTGCCCTCGTTATATCTTTCAATAAATTCCAACTAGCTACAGTTTCCACTCCCATTTGCCTCCTTTGTGCACTAACTTGCTTCCATCAAACCAAAGCACACTCCAAAAATCCCAAAATTGCCAACCTCACATTTGACCTCTCACTATAGGTATGACATTCTAGGAAGATCTCCATCTTGCTTTTCCACTTGAAATATGTTTCGGGGTCACTCTTGCCATAGAATGTGGGCACTTTTAATTTGATGTTGTTCAACTCCTTCTCCTTATCTTTTCCTTCTCTCCTACCTCATCTATTACCCCATCCTCTATTGCGTTCCCTAAAGGTTTCAACTTGTTCCCCCTCATACCATTCATCAACTCCCTCAAACTCTCTTTCTAACCCCCTTAGGTTATTCCCACCATTCCTTCGTTGACCTCTACCTCATCCTCCTCTCATACCATGTCTTCCCCCTCTCGTAAGAGCTTGTTGGAATCCCCCAATAGAGTGCTCATCCTACTCTTCCCCTTGTTGGGCATTTAACGGAGGAGTATGTGCATCACCATCCCTCATTCTAGGGCTAGGTACTTCAAATTGCTCTTGGCCTCTCCTTTGTGCGACGGTAAAAGATTGCCCAAGATGATTTATCAATTCCCTTATCATGTTTTGAAACTCACTTTGCATAGTCCTTATCATAGCTTGCAAGTCATCACGCAAAACCCTAGCATCAATATGTTCTTCTTAAGGCCTACTAGGTCCACTTGGATTAGGCTTAGAGATCTCTTGGTCATGGGCCTTGGTGGTGGAATATTTACTTATTTATACCTACAAAACAAAAGAAATTAGAAAGAAAAATAGATCCTCACTTTGCTTCTTTGCGTGTTGGCTCTCAAAGGTTGGTCACTCCACGCTCGTGTTTGCTCTCTTAGGCTATTTTAGTAATAGGCTCACCCTCTTGCCTTTTTCTCAATACTCAAGCCTTCTTGTTCAATCCCAATTCTCCCCAATAGTTAAATATTTAGTCCAACTTAGTGAATCATATAAATCAATGGATTTTCCCAATTAGGGGGTCTTTGGGGAATTTTAACAAACACTTGTTGGACACTTCAAGCAATCAATTTTTAATTAAGAATTTCAATTAATGTGGACTCAATCAACACAAGAACAAACACTTGACGCACAAAGAAACACTTCTAAACAAGAAACAAACAAGAGTTATCAAGAACAAAGAAACAAGAACTAGGATTATGAAGGACAACATGGTCACAAGTGTGCACTAGTAATGTTGAGTTCAATGAGCATGGGATTCAACAATAGAGTGATATTCAAAGTCCCAAAATCCCAAGGAATAAAAATCAAGAATCAAAGTTCCCAACTATAGCCAAAAGCATTCTCAGGGAACAGTTATCAAACACCTTGGCTACAATTCCGTCACATAAGAGCAACCAACATTTTCACTCATATTCAAGACAATTTTCACCACAAGCATAAGAAAAATTTGTTCCTAAGGATTATGTTAGTATCATGAAGCAATTTCCACAAAGAAAAATCATGGTATAACAATGATTTCCTGACCTTTTTGTAGCATGTTTTTCAGTTACGGGATTTCTCTATTTTCTTTTTCTTCAACTTTGTAGGGCTCCTTTTCTTCCTTTCAAGCTTTGATTGGAATCAAAGCTTTTCTCGCTCGGATACCAAAATCTTTTATATGATCTTGAGTGGGCCTTTTCTTGGTGTTGTGGGTGGTTTAGTTGATTATGAGTTCCACTCAACCTAAGGGGCCAAAACAGAGAATTTTTTGATACAAAAAGGAGAAAATGAAACTAACAATCTACCATCTATCAAACCCTTGAAGAACTAAGCTTCAAAGACCATCAAGAATAGTAGATAGTTTAACTATAACTCACTCCAATATCCTTGAAGTAATAAAGGCAAACAAGAACATATAGAATAGAGAAAATAGGCACCCAAGTAATGGAATTTGAACAAACCTTAGAAGAGCAAAGTAACCAAGACACATTCAAGAAACCATATTAGATTATCCAAAAGATTTTATAGACTCATTCGTAAGGAGGACTGACCCTTAAGTATGGTCTTGAACAAGATGAACAATAAGGCTAAGGCCTCTCAAGACTCTCTCTTTAAATTTGAATAAAAAGTGTGAATTGTCTTGTTAAATCACTAAAGGTTGTATTTATACTACCGTAACCCTAGCTAAGTAATCTATGAGGTTCTAATATAATGTAGGGTCTTAATAAATCTTTACAAACGTTTTGAATGGAGTAAAATCCGAGAAAACATAAAAAACGTGGGGCAGCAATCGGCTGCCCAGGATGGATCCAGCACCGCCTAGGGCTTTTACAACTGGTGCCGGTTACTTGCTACTTCCGAGCGTTGTTGTGCAGGTTGAAGCCTGTGTCAGTTCAGTTGCTTGGGGCCGGCGCCAGCCGTCTACTGGAAGGCCCCCTTTTGGTCAAATTTCGTCCGTCTTTGAAGCTGGCTTGAGTTCTTGTTGGGATCCTTTTTGGATAGTCATCAAAATGAACTCTTGGCTAGCTTTCTCAACCTTCCAACCCTCTTTCATCCTCAAGCATGGTTTTATAAGCAATTGAAAATTATCTTGAAGTTTCTTGGCCCTAGATCTTATCATTGGCCCTTGCCCTTGCACGACTATGCCTCCCCCTCCTTGATCTAGACCTCCATCATGAAGCGGAGTCTTATCAGTGTGGTATAGATCAATCCTCTTGAAAAACCTCTTGAGAGCAAGAATCCACTAAGCCTTTACCAAGCTTGTGGGGCTTGTTTCAAAGCATTAAAGGGCCTTTGAAAGCATGAGAACATGATTTGGAAAATGCTCATGAATAAAACCCGAAGGTTGTTCTACATATAGTTTCTCCTCAATAAAACCATTTAGAAATGCACTTTTAATATCCATTTGATAAAGCATAAAATATTTGAAAGATGCAAAGGTAAGAAGCATTTGATGTGTTTTTATTTGGGTATAAAAATCACATAAAAATAAGCACATTCCCAATCAAGTTTAAATTAAAACTTTAACCCCAAATTACACATATAAGCAAGCGTGCTCATCATTAAGCATATCATAGGATTCAAATGAGTGTCGATCCTCCAGGAACAAGTATGCATTAATCACTTTTTTTTCATTATTTAACCAACTCAATAAAGTAAAACAGAAAAATAAAATAAAATAAAGTAAAAGAATATATACATGTCAAGGATGAAGAATTATGTAATTAAACCATTATTTTGACAAACATAACCTTAGAGTACTCAATCATTATCAGAATAAATTATTCTCTTAGTATCATGAAGGATTAAGATAGACTCACTTCTTTTTCAATCCATGAAATCACTATCTTCTAGACAAATTAGCATCACATATTGTGTCTCAACTAATTCACCCAAAAGATGCATTAAACACAATCCTTGATTAAATTTCCATATTATGGCAAACATAACACATGAAATTAACCAATGAATCCATATTCTGACAGACATCAATCAACCTTTAATTACCTAGTTCCTAGCACATAAATCCTTTTTCAAGCAAGTTAAGAGACAACAAATATGAGACTAATGAATTGAAACCACCATCAACACATTTTTCAAGTAAGTGAATAGAAAGAAACAACCCACTAATCTCGTAATAGGTATAAGTAATTAAATACCAAGAATAATAATTAATTAATTAAAAGATCAAAGTAACCCTAGAAATCATGAATACCTAAAACAATGTGAAATTACAATAAAACAATTAATACATCATTGTCCAAGAAAAAGAAAACAAAGCAAAAGAAAGCACTCATAGACAAGCCTCTTTCTTCTTCCTTTGTAGACCCTCTTGCACAACCTTCATTGATTTGGTAGAATTCCTCCTTGATTTGAGTGATTTTAAGTTTAGATCTATGAATTCTCCCCCTTTCCCTTATGTTTTCTGTCTTTTTATAGGCTTAGGAAGTGCCTAAATTCATTGATGTAAGTTTTTTGGCCGATTAGAAGTCGAAAAATACTAAAACTCTGCAGATTGCAAAAAAAACACATGCAAAAATTGAGGCACCACCTCAATATCAGGGCACAATCGGTGCCACCTACAGCCGCACAGCCGGCGCGGGTTGTGATTTGTTTCTTTGTCCATTCTCCAATTTTTCTTGATTTTCGCGTCAATCATTCCAGAATGCAGCCGACGTCGCCTCTAGCCTCCCACTTGGTGTCAATTTGGTTCTGTTCTACTTTGTTTCACTTGCTTTTTTGTCACCCTGAAGTGCGTGACAGCAGCACGTGGCCGGCGCCAGTTCCCCAGGCCTGGCCAGCGCTGTTTCTGTTCTGTTTTGCCACATTTTTGTCTTATTTTACCCCTAAAATCTAAAATAAAGCACAAAATACCTTTTCAAGGGTAGAGTCTCAAATATGAAGGAATATGACCAGTTACTGAACAAAATGTATCATAAAATAGCCTCAGATAACTAGGAAAAATATGACTATTTTAGGCCCTATCATACTCCTCCACACTTAGCTCTTTGGTTGTCTTGAAGCAAAGTGTCAAAGATAAGTAGGAAAACACAAGTTTTCACAAAAAAATCACTCAATTACTTTCAAAACAATATCTTCAATGCTTTCTTCATTCAAGACAACAAAACATTAGCTACTATATCTTTCATGAAAAATGCAAGACTTGTGTAAGTGATGAATGACTAGTAGAACCATCCCAACACTTAACATCATTCTCAAACCATTGGAAATACTTTAGTTCAAAAAAGAATATGTATTCCATAAACTTACTTTTCATACACTCTCTCCACTAATCCGCAATATATCATGATCTACTTAGGTCAAGTTGGACTTTCAAGCTTGTAATGTAAGGCTAAAAGGCTTGTAATATAGTTTGTCAAAGGAAGGATATAGGAGAATCAAATATCAAAGAAGATGAGAGTTTGCAAGAAAAGGATAAACAAGATGTACCAAGAAATTCCAAACTCTTCTTGCTCTCCTATTCCAAAATTAATCAAAACCCATAGCCTTGTGTAGCAATTACAGTATAGTTCAAGCAAATCTTGCATTTTCATCAATCATCCTTAACCCATCAATAATTTTTTCAGAAGATCATTCAAAATTTCAACAATAGTGCCAAGAATTTGATGTGAACTCATGTTTTCAGAAATACCTACAGCTCAACCACCATTCTTCTTTTGATCTTTCTTTTCCTTCTCTTTCAATTCTTTTTCTTTCTTTTCCTCTTCTATTTTCAAATGCCGCTGTTGTTTGTTTCTTAGTTTTTTTCTCTTTCAAACTTTCTAGAAGCTTTTTGATTTCTCAATCTTTGTTTTCTCTTTTCTTTCAATTTTTCCTTTCCCAACTTAACACAACTATTGATGCATGACTGAAAGTAACAAGTCATGATCTTTCCACTAGTAATTTCCTCAACATTCTCCTACATGTACTTTTATCCATCAAGAGCAATTAAAGATTTGGAAGATAAATCAAACTCTTAGAAAGAAGTAATGGACAAAGTATGATAACGGGTTTTAACAAAGAAATTAACAATTTAGGCTCAAAATAGGCATTAGGGATAATGTCAACTAGGTAGGCTTGAAAAGTTCAAACTATCCAAAGATGTCCTATTACCGTCATCCCTAAGTTAAATCATGAACGTCTTTCTTATTTCGCCTCAAGATGTATTCAAGTAAGTTCTAGAATGCTCAATGAATTTTAGTATAAAAATAGGTTTAAGAATAATGTAAAGCATATGATCAAGAACTACTTAGTCTAAGTGCATGCAAAAAGTCATGCATAAGCCATAAATGATATAGAACATATGCTCTATGATCTATCACAAAGACATGCATTTAAAATACATCTTGAAACTTAAATAAAAATCCGGAAAATGTTTGAAAATTTTGAAAATTTGCTCAAAGGTTCAAAGAAGAATTTCAAGAAGAATTTCAAGAAGAATAAAGCATAGAAGAATTCTCATTCTAACCACTCCCCCACACTTAAACTAGACATTATCCTCAATGGCCAAACAAATAGAGCAAGGAACTATTGCCACGGGACCAAAAATAAAAGGCGAAAAGAGATGAAATAAAATACTCACATACTTTGCGCTCAAAATAAAATTATTTCTCAATTTCAAAATATTTCTAAGTAGCTCAATACTAGGAAAACACCAAGACAATTGATAAAAACTTGAACAATATATATAACCAAACCACTCCCCCATACTTAAATTGAACAATTTCATCATTGGCAAAAAATAAACACAAGAAAGTATCTCCAAAGGGACTAAAAATAATAAGGGGTTAGAAAGTTTAAGTAATACTTCCCAAGTGCAATAATGCTCCAATAGATATCCAAACATGAGGTAAAAAGGACTTGTCCAAGTGGACTTTATTCATCTAAAACAAAACATAAATAAAAGCACAAGGAAAATAATAATAAAATAAAGACAAACCTAAATAAAATAAAACAAACTAAAGAAAAAGACTTAAATAAAAAAAAATATAAACAAAAACTTTTCACACTCTTCATGCTTCCTCATCAAACATTTTGAAAAGAAATTAAAGCTCAAAGTAGAAGATAGGCATGATAAAAGTCGAATGGAGAGAGGTTTTTGAAAAATAGAAGGTTTATGAAAATAATTTTTCTCACTAAAGCAACACACATAAACCTCATTCTCTAAAATTCATTTAGACACATAAATATCTTTTTCAACATATAAGTGCACATGGTATTTAACGGATGCATCAACTTTAAAATCATGAATTAACCATTCAAAAGAATTTTTACAATTACAATTCCCCTTTAAACTTAGTATTTGAGTTCTCCAAGATGGGATTAAGAAAATCCTTACTTTTCAAGGCATTTACAAATACCACGTTACCTTCCTGAAATTGGGGTGAAGGGTAGAATTCGTCAACATCCTCTAAGGGTTTCTTAGAAGGACTGATAAATCTAACTTCTTAAGGCCTATTAAACTCCATACATCATCATTGGGACCATTGTTCTCCAAGAAGTGAGAGGAACCTAAGAAATCCTATGACAAATAAATATTAGAATAATCAGCACATAGAGTAGAATCAAATACCTCTCTTGCCACATCATGCAATTGTCCCTCACAGCCTTTCTGTTTTCCCATGGTCAATTATACAGGCTAGCAAGAACTCATGAGTCTTCTCAACAATGTTAACTAATTGTTTCCTTTGATCGCCCAATCGTTGGGAAGCTTCTTCATGCCACTGAACAGATAATTTATATTGGCAACAAAAGAATTCACTAATGCTTCTAATGACATCTCACTAAAAATATCAATGTGAGCTTGTAATGTTGCCAATCTATTATCAATACACTAATGCGTTTTTTTTTTTGGATAACTAAAAACTATCCTAATTGAATGCATGACCACGAATTCATAAATTAAATATTAAACTAAGATTAAAAAGTGTAAATAAAGAAACAAATAATAAAATAAAATAAATTCAGTTTGTCGAAAATATTGACTTAGCAAAAGTTCAAACCTAAAAAAAAAAAGAAAAGTTAGTCTTGACTCAAAATTATAGACGTAAAAATCATCCAATTCAAAATACAAAGATTAAATATATTCCACATTAACATTAGGTTAGGAAAATTAAATAACTAAATATACAATATATACAAACATACAAAGATGAGTTAGTTATTATGAACATATATCTACCTATTTATATATTTACAACATATAGTGAAATTAAAATACAATTATACAAAAAATAAAATAGGGCACTTACTCATACAAGGAACGTGTATACATATTTACATATTTACATATAGATATATGAACATATAAACAAGGTTAAATCAATGAAATCCAAGCTTTCATGATATTGTTCCCCGCCAACGACGCCAAAAACTGGATGTAAAATCAAGTTTTTCAAAAACACCTCTATGATGAAATAGAAAAATATCCTAATCCCCGTCAATGGCACCGAAAAGTTGATGTGTTATTATTTGGGAATAAAAATCATATAAAAATAAGCACATTCCCAACCAAGTTTAAATTAAAACGTTAATCCCAAATTACACATATAAGTAAGTGTACTCATCATTAAGCATAACATAGGGTTCAAACTTGCGTCGATCCTCCAGGAACAAGTATGCATTAATCACTTTTCTTTCATTGTTGTGTGTGTGTGTGTGTGTGTGTGTGAAGGAAGAATTATGTAATTAAACCATTATTTTGACAAACATGACCATAGAGCACTCAATCATTATCATAATCAATTATTCTCTTAGCATCATGAAGGATTAAGATAGATTCACTTCTTTTTCAATCCATGAAATCACTATCTTCTAGACAAACTAGCATTACATATTCTGTCTGAACTAATTCACCCCAAAGATGCAATAAACATAATCCTTGATTAAATTTTCATATTCTGGCAAACTTAAAACATGAAATTAACCGACGAATCCATATTCTGTCAGACATCAATAAACCTTTAATTACCTAGTTCTTAGCACTTACCCATTTTTCAAGTAACTTAAGAGACAACAAATATGAAACTAGTGAATTGAAACCACCATCAACACATTTTTCAAGCAAGTGAATAGAAAGAAACAACCTACTAATCTCGTAATAGGTATAAGTAATTAAATACCAAGAATAATAATTAATTAATTAAAATATCAAAGTAACCCTAAAAATTATGAATACCTAAAACAATGTGAAATTACAATAAAACAATTAATACATCATTGTTCAAGAAAAAGAAAACAAAGTAAAAGAAAGCACTCATAGACAAGCCTCTTTCTTCTTCCTTTGTAGACCCTCTTGCACAACCTTCATTGATTTGGTAGAATTCCTCCTTGATTTGAGTGATTTTAAGTTTAGATCTATGAATTCTCCCCCTTTCGCTTATGTTTTCTGTCTTTTTATAGGCTTAGGAAGTGCCTAAATTCATTGGCGTAGGGTTTTTGGCCAATTAGAAGTAGGAAAATATTAAAACTCTGCAGATTGCCAAAAAAATGCATGTGAAAATCGAGGCACCACCTTAACATCAGGGCAACACCAACACCGCCTACAGCCTCACAACCGGCGCCGGTTGTGATCTGTTTCTTTGTCCATTTGCCGATTTTTCTTGATTTTCGCACAAATCTTTCCAAAATGCAACTGGCGCCACCTCTAGTCTCCCAACTGGCACCGATTTGGTTCTATTGCACTCTATTTCACTTACTTTTTTGTCATCTTGAAGTGCATGCCAGCAACACGTGGCCGGCTACGGTTCCCCTGGCTTGGCTGGCGCCACCTTTGTTCTGTTTTGCCAGGTTTTTATCTTATTTTACCCTTAAAATTTGAAATAAAGCACAAAATACCTTTCCAAGGATAAAATCTCAAATATGAAGGAATTTAACCAGTTACTGAAGAAAATGTATCACAAAATAGCCTCAAATAACTGAGAAAAATATGACTAATTTAGGCTCTATCAGCATTTTTATGGATTCTAATCTAGCAACGGGAGTAAATGTTTTATCATAATCAATGCCCTCTTTTTGATTAAAACCTTGGGCAACCAGTCTAGCTTTATTCCTAATAACAGCTCCATTTTCTCAAATTTATTTCTAAACACCCACTTGCAACCAATAACCTGATGATCAAATGGTCTAGTGACAAGTTTTCAAACTTGATTTCTCTTAAATTGGTTAAGCTCTTCTTGCATAGCAATTATCCAAAAATCATCATGCAAAGCTACATTAATAGAATTGGGTTCAATACTTGAGAGTACATCAAAATTATCTATGAATTACCATCTAGTTTTGACTATGCAGCTTGGATCACCAATGATTTGCTCTTTTAGAAGACTGGTTTTGTATTTCTAATCCTTTGGTAATTCTTGATCCGTGAATTCTTCAATTTCTTACTTTCCTTGTTTAGCTTGTAGTTTTTCAAATTCTTCTTCTTTTACATGAGTGTCTAAAGGTGGTTCTTTGTATTGTTCTTTCCCTCTTTCCTATGAATTCCCTACATTATCATCATCTTTCCTTGAAGTATAAATGTTAGATTCATCAAAGACAACATGTATGGATTCTTCAATGCATAGAGTTCTTTTATTGTACACTCTATATACCTTTTTATTGGAAGAATATCCAGGGAATATGGCCTCACTGGATTTGCTATCAAAATTTCCAAGATTGTCTCGGGTACTAAGAACAAAACATTTGTAGCCAAATACTTTGACATAAGAAATCGATGGAGTATTGTCAAACTTAAGCTCAATGGGTGTTTTTTCTTAAAAAGGGTCTCAATATCACTTGGTTTACAATATAACATGATGTCTTTACAGCTTCAACCCAAAAATATTTTGGAAGGGAGTTTTCACAAATCATGGATCTAGCTATTTCTTGCAAACTTCGATTCTTCCTTTCAACAACACCATTTTGTTAAGGTGTTTTAGCTGCTGAAAAGTTGTGAAATACTCTATTTTCATCACTAAAGTGTGTAAATTCACTATTGCAAAATTCTCTACCAGTATCACTTCTAATAGAAATCAGTTTGCATCCAATAGAGTTTTGGACGCATTTGAACAGTTTTGAAAATTCAGAAAAGGCTTCATCCTTTTGTCCAAGATATAAATTCCAAGTGAATCTTGAAAAGTCATCAACTAACACATAAGCATACCCCTTACCACCAAGGCTAGTGGTCTTCATTGGTCCAAACAAATTAATATGAATTAATTTAAGAGATTTTGAAGTGGAAATCATTTTCTTGAGTTTGAAAGAAGTTTTGATTTGTTTTCCAAAGTGACATGCATCACAAATTTTGCTTTTATTAAACTTTATTTTGGTAGTCCCCTAATAAGCTCTTTTGAAGATAAATTGTTTAGCAAATCAAATGATACATGACCTAATCTTCAATGCTAAAGAAAGCCATCATTGTCATGTGCGGAAAAACATTTAATACCATAAGCTATAAGATCATTTAGATAGAATACATATACATTTCCAAAACGGTTGGTAGCAGAGATTGTTTTAATATTTCAGCTGTCCATGATAGAGCAAGAATCATTCTCAAAAATGACTTTGCAACTATTGTCACATAATTGGCTAAGGCTAAGCAAGTTATATTTTAGCTCATCAATTAATACCACATGTTTTATAATGGTTGAAGAACCTTTACCAACGTTACATATGCCAATACTTTTTCCTTTCTTTTTATCTACAAAGGTAATGAATCCTTCATTTGTGGTTTGCATATCTTCAAATAGAGCTGCATTTCCAGTAATATGTCTTAAACATCCACTGTCCAAAAACCACTTTGTGAAGTTCATTTTCTCGAATGAATGTACCTATAAATGAGGAGGAAGAGTGATTTTTAGTACCCACATTTTCTTGGGTCCACATGTGTTAGTAGTGTTTTCTCTAATTTTCCAAAATATTTTTGCATCGGATTCCACTTTCTTCTTAACATGACGCGTAGATGCTTTATGTCCAGATTTTTCACAATATGTGCACAATTTGTGTGTCATATATGATGAGGCAGCTTTTACAAAGTGAGGTTTGTGATTTTTATCCTTGATTTCATGCCTATAACCTAGGCAATTTCAATTTCCAGCTAAGTATTGAGCACCAAGTAATTTTTCCAAGTTGTTCTTGCCATATGTAAACTTTTCAATGCATGTAGTAAGATCATTAACTCTATTTTTTATATCATCAAACTTTCTAACTATACTTTCGAGAGAATGAATTTTATCATATAAGCATTCATTTTCTAGAGACACATGTTGTAGGGTAATGATGATAATATCCTTTTCCAAAGTAGCACACATATGTGGCTCAAGAGACACTTTGTTCTCATTTAACAACTTTAAATTATCATCCATCAAACAATCAATTTTCATTTCTTTATTTCTTCTAGATAGATTTTTCAGTTCATGGAACATGTCAACTAGCAATTCATTTAGATCATCATACTTTTCATGATTAGACTTATACAAATTAGATATGGAATTAGTGGAAGTAGAATTTACCTCATTTTCCATTACCATGAAGCATATGCTGGTAGTTTCGTTTTGCGAATCATTAACCTCAGACTCGGACTCATTTTTGTCCCAAGTTCGCATAAATCTTTTGCCCTTCTTAGCTTTCAGATCCTTTTTCTTCTTCTTAATCATTCCGCCTTCCTTTTCTTTAGCAAATGGGCAATTAGCAATGAAATGTTCTGTGCTTTTGCATTCATAACATTGAGGCTTAAATGCTGAGGTCTGTCCTATTCTCTTTACGAACTTCTTCCCTCTTTTAAAATTTCCTTTAAATGTCCTTCTGAATTTCTTCGCATTCATAGCTAATTCTGCGGTGTCTACTTCAGTCTCATCACCATTATCCGATTGACTAGTTTCAACTTCCTCTTTTTCAACTTTCAGTGGTATTTCTCTTTTACCTTTATCTTGGTCATCGATTCTTGAAACCTCTTGAGTTTTATTTCATGTGTTAGAATAGAGCTAATCAGATCTTTGGTTGGTAAGGATTTCAAATCCTTAGATTCTTCCCTAGCTAGAGCTTTCGACTACCAACTCTTAGGCAATGCATGCTGAATTTTTCGATTTTGTTCACCATGGGAATAAACTTTCCCATAGTCTTTAAGTCCATTTTCAATATTTGTAAATTAAGTAAATATATCAGTTATTCTTTCATTTGGCTTTATTGTGAACAATTCATAGTCATGAATTAGAAGCCCCAATTTAGATTCCTTAACTTGGTTTATCTCCTCGTGGGTGACTTCAAGTAGTCTGCACATATCATAGGTTGAATCACAACCACCAACTCGATTATACTCAGTGGCATCAAGGGCAAAACACAAAATGTTCATGGCTTGAAAGTTTAATGTCATCTTGGCATTGACTTCACATCAAATTCATTACTCCGTTTAGGCACTTTTCTGCCATCAACAAATTTTCACCAGACAAATAACCCATTCTCAATTAGATTCCACAATTCAAAGTTGATTGAACAAACATGGATTTTCATCCATTTTTTCCAGAATGTATAATTACTTTCATTGAATAATGGATGTCGATTTGTTGAGGATCATTCAACATATGGGAGAGTAGATAAGTTTGCCAATAGAATCTTTCTGATGCATTTTTATTTGGGTATAAAAAATCATATAAAAACTAAGCACATTCCCAATCAAGTTTACATTAAAACATTAAACCCAAATTATATATATGAGCAAGCGTACTCATCACTAACATAGCATAGGGTTCAAACAAGTGTCGATCCTCTAGGAACAAATATGCATTAATCACATTTCTTTTATTATTTAACCGACTTGATAAAGTAAAAAAGAAATAAAATAAAAAAAGGAAAATAAAAATAAAAATATATACATGTCAAGGACGGAGAAGCATGCAACTCAAACTATTGTTTAGACAAACATGATCTTAAAGAACCCAACCATTATCATAACTAATTATTCTCTTGGAATCATGAAGGATTAAAATAGATTCATTTCGATGGTTAATCCATGAAATCACTACCTTCTTGATAAATTAGAATCACTTAGTCTCGTCTCAACTAATTCATCCAAAAGATGCATTAAACCCAGTCCTCAATTAAATTCCCTTGGTCTCGAAAAATTTAAAATATGAAATTAATCAATGAACTCTTGGTCTCGGAAGACATTAATTAACCTTCAATTACCATTTCCAAGCAATCAACCCCTTTGATCCAGTAAGTCAATAGCCAACAAAATATGAAATTAATAAATTGAAACTACCATCAACCACCTTGGTCTAGTAAGTTAATGGAGAGAACCGACAAACTAATCTCGTAATAAGCACAAGTAATTGAATACTAAGAATAATAATCAATTAATCAAAAGATCAAACAACTCTAAAAATCATGAATATCTGAAACAATGTTGAATTACAATAAAACAATTAACATATCATTGTTCAAGAAAAAGAAAACAAAGTAAAATAAAGCACTCGTAGATAAGCCTCCTTGTTCTCCTTTGAAGACCTTCTTGCACAACTCTCATTGAATTGAAGAATTCCTCATTTGATTGAAGTGATTTTTTATTATGATCATTGAACTCTCCCCTTTTCCTTTATGTTTTCCATCTATTTATAGGCTTAGGAAGTGCCTAAACTCGTTGGTGTAAGGTTCTTGGCCGAGTAGAAGTAGGAAAGTACTAAAATTCTGCAGATTACCAAAAACTGTGTAGAAAAATCAAAGCACTGCCTTAACTTTAGGGCACAACTGGCGCCGCCTAGGCTTCTGGAGCCGGCACCGGTTGTGTTCTGGTTATCCACTCGTTCGTCGATTTTTTTTCGAATTTTGCACAACTTAGTCTAGCATACAGCCGACGCTGCCTTGGCTCTTGGAGCTGGCTCCGGTTCCACTCTGTTTCGTTCTATTTTAACCATTTTTTTGTTGCCTCAAAGTTCGTGTCAACAGTGCATGGCCGGCGCCGATTCCAGTACCCTAGCCGGCGCCACCTCTATTCTGTTTTGCAACGTTTTTGCTTCGTTTTACCCCAAAAATCTGTAATAATGAACAAAATACTTTTCTAAGGGTAAACTCTCAAATATGAAGGAATACGACTAGTTATTGAACAAAATATATCACAAAAAAACCTTAAATACCTTGAAAAAATATGACTAATTTATCCCCTATCAATTCCCCCACACTTAGCTCTTTGCTTGTCCTCAAGCAAAGTATCAATAATAAGTAGAAAAACACAAGGTTTAACTAATCACTCAATCAATTTCAAAACAACATTTTCAACGCTTTCTTTATTCAAGAACATAAAACACATGATACTACATCTTTCATAACAAATGCAAGACTTGTTTAGGTGAATAATGACTTAGTAGAACCATCACAATACTTCACAATATTCTCAAACCATTGGAAAGAATTTAGTTCAAAAAAAATATCCATTCCATAAGCTTATTTTTCATACACTCTCTCCACTAATCCGAGACATATCATGATTCTACTTAGATTAAGTAAGACTTTCAAGCTTGTAATGTAAGGCTAAAGGCTTGTAATATAGCTTATCGAACGAAGGATACAGAAGAATCAAATAGCAAAGAAGCTGAGAGTTTGCAAGAAAAGGATAAACAAATGAATCAATAATTTCCAACTCTTCTTGCTCTCCTATTACAGAAATCAATCAAACCATAACCTTATTTAGCAGTTACAATTCCACTCAAGCAAATCCTGCATTTTTTCTTTTTCTTTTCTTTTTTCATCAACTCTTCTCTATTTCTTTCACAAGATCACTTAAATTTCCAACAATAGTGCCAAGTACTTTATATGAACTTAACATTTACAGCTTAATCACCTTTCCTCTTGTGATTTTTCTTCTCTCTTTTCCTTTCAAAAATTTTTCTTCTCTTTCTTTTCTCTATTTTCTTTTCACTCTTACTGCTGCTTTTCTTTTCTTTCTCAATTTCTTTCTTTCCATCTTTTCTAGCAGCTGTTTCTTTTTCTTCTCTTGTTTTCAATCTCTCTTTTCTTTTTTTTTTTTCTCTTTCTTTTCTTTTTCTAGCTCAACACAACTATTGATACGTGACTGAAAGTAACGAGTCATGATCTTCCTCTAAGTATTCTTCCTCAACATTCTCTTACATATACTTTCATCCATCAAGAGTATAAAGGTTTGGAAAATTATTCAAACTCTCAGAAACAAGCAATGGACAGAGTATTATAACGGGTTTTAAAGAAAGAAATCAATAATTTAGGCTCAAAATAGGCACTAGGGATAATATAAGAATAGGTAGGCTTGAACAGTTCAAACTATCCAAAGAAGGCCTATTACCGTCATCCCTAAGTTAAATCATGGTTGTCTTTCTTATTTCACCTCGAGAGATATTCAAATAAGTTCTAGAATGCTCCATAAATTTTAGTAGAAAAACAGGTTTTAAAACAATGCAAAACATTTGATCAAGACCTATTTTGTCCAAGTGAGTGCAAAAAGTCATGCATAAGCCATAAATGATCTAGAACATATGCTCTATAATCCATCATAAAGACATGTATTAAAAATACATCTTGACAGCTCACAAATTCAGAAAAATTTTGAAAATTTTGCTCACAAGGTTCAAGAAGAATAAACCATAGATGAATGAAGCGTAGAAGAATTCTCATTCTAACCACTCCCGCACAGTTAAACTGGATATTGTCCTCAATGGCCAAATAAGTAGAGCAAGAAAATAGTGCCATGGGACCAAAAATAACGAGGAAAATAGGAGAAAGAAAATACTTCCATACTTTGTGCTCAAAATCAAATTCTTTCTCAATTTCAAAATATTCCAAAGTAGCTCAATACTAAAAAACACTAAGATAATTGATAAAACTTGGATAAAGTATATCACCAAACCACTGCCCCACACTTAAATTGAACAATGTCCTCATTGGCAAAAAAAGAAAAAAAATAAAAAAATGATAATAATAAACACAAGAAAGCATCTCCAAAGGGAGCAAAAATAATAAAGGGGTAAAAAGTGTAAGTAATACTTCCCAAGTGCAATAATGCTCCAATAGATATCTAAACTTAAGGTAAAAGGACAGGCTTGTCCAAGAGGGCTTTATTCCTATAAAATAAAACACAAATAAAAGTACAAGGAAAATAATAAAAATAAAAACATACCTAAATAAAAGAAAACAAACTAAAGAAAAAGACCTAAAAATAATAATAATAAAATAAAACAAAAACTTTTTACACTCATCATGCTTCCTTTTCAAACCTTTTCAAAAGAAATTAAAGCTTAAAATAAAAGATAGGCATGATGAATGTAGAATGAAGAGAGGTTTTTGAAAAATAGAAGGTTTATGAAAATAATTTTTCTTACTAAAGCAAAACACATAAACCTCTTTCTCTAACATTTCTTTAGACACGCAAATATTGTTGTCAACGTATAAGTACACATGATTTCTAAAGAATGCATTAAGCTTGAAATCACCAATTAACCCTTCAAAAGAAGTTTTACAATTGAAATTCCCCTTCAAACTTAGCAATTGAGTTCTTAAGATGGGAGCTAGAAATCCATACTTTTCGACACATATACAAATACCAAGTTACCTCCCTGAAATTAGGGCGAAGGATAGAATTCGTCAACAACCTCAAAAGGTTTCTTAGAATGAATGATCAATCCAACTTCTTGAGGCATGTGAAACTCCATACATGATCAATGGGACCATTGTTTGCCAAGAAGTAAGAGGAACCTAAGAAATCATGTGACAAAGAAATATTAAAATTATGAGCACATAGAGTAGAATTAAATACCTCTCTTGCCACAACATGCAATTGTCCCTCATAGCCTCTCTTTTTTTCATGGTCAATTGTATGGGCTAGCTTGAACTCATGAGTCTCCTCAACAATATTAACTAATTGTTTCCTTTGATCATCCAATCGTTGCGAAGCTTCTTTATGCCACTGAACAGATGAATTTGTATTGGCAACAAAAGAATTCACTAATGCTTCTAATCACGTATCACTAAAAACATCAACGTTAGCTTGTAATTTTGCCAATCTATCATCAATACACTAATGTTTTTTTTTTTAAATGAAATAAAAATGATGAACATGCAGCAATGATGAATAATGTAATTTAATTCATGAAGAAAGAAATAAAAATGAAACAAAATAAAATCTACTATATCGCCTTGAGGTCATTGGATCATGTACCAAGGCTAACACCTAGCAAAGATAAGATGAAAGTAGATTACAGAATTCATAATTACTAAAAAATTAAAAATAATACAAAGTTAGTCAAAAGAATATAGTCAAAGTTAGTAGGTTAGATTACATGGGTATACACAGATACACAAGACACAAAAGATAGCACCTTTTGGTGAAAAAAAAAATTGTATAGAATTACATATTCATATATTTACCTATTTACATATTTACATGGTGAAATCAAAAAAATCCAAGCTTTCATGATATTATTCCCCGGCAACGGCAGCAAAAACTTGATGTGCAATCAAGTTTTTCAAAAACACGCCTAAAAAATCCCAATCCTCGGCAACGGCGCAAAAAACTTTATGCGTATTTATTTGGGTATAAAAAATCATATAAGAACTAAGCACATTACCAATTAAGTTTAGATTAAAATGTTAAACCCAAATTACACATATGAGAAAACGTACTCATCATTAACATAGCATAGGGTTCAAACAAGTGTCAATCCTCCAGGAATAAGTATGCGTAAATCACCTTTCTTTCATTGTTTAACCGACTCGATAAAGTGAAAAATAAATAAAATAAAAAAGAAAATAAAAATAAAAATATATACATGTCAAGGATGGAGAAGCATGCAACTCAAACCATTGTTTAGACAAATATGATCTTAAAGAACCCAACCATTATCGTAACTAATTATTCTCTTGGCATCATGAAGGATTAAAGTAGATTCATATCTATGGTCAATCCATGAAATTACTATCTTCTAGATAAATTAGAATCACTTAGTCTCATCTCAACTAATTCATCCAAAAGATGTATTAAACCTAGTCGTCAATTAAATTCCCCTGGTCTTGGAAAATTTAAAACATCAAATTAATCAATGAACCCTTGGTCTCGGAAGACATCAATCAACCTTCAATTACCAGTTCTAAGCAATCAACCCACTTGGTCCACTAAGTCAATAGCCAACAGAATATAAAATTAATAAATTGAAACTACCATCAACCCCCTTGGTCCAGTAAGTTAATGGAGAGAACCAACCAACTAATCTCATAATAAGCACAAGTAATAAGATCATACAACTCTAAAAATCATGAATATCTGAAACAATTTTGAATTACAATAAAACAATTAACATATCATTGTTCAAGAAAAAGAAAACAAAGTAAAAGAAAGAACTCATAGACAAGCCTCCTTCTACTCATTTGAAGACCTTCTTGCATAACCCTCTTTGAATTAAAGAATTCCTCCTTTGATTTGAGTGATTTTCTATAATGATCATTGAATTCTCCCCTCTTCCTTTATGTTTTCCATCTATTTATAGGCTTAGGAAGTGCCTAAACTCGTTGGTGTAAGGTTCTTGGCCGAGTAGAAGTTGGAAAGTACTAAAGTTCTATAGATTACCAAAAACAACATAGAAAAATCAAAGCACCACCTTAAATTCAGAGTCGGCGCCGGTTGTGTTCTGGTTCTCCTCTTGTTCGTCGATTTTTTTTTCGAATTTCGCACAATGTAGTACAGCATGCAGTCGGCGCTGCCTTGGCTCTTGGAGTCGGCACCAGTTCCACTCTGTTTTGCTCTATTTTTACCATTTTTTGTTGCCTCGATGTTCATGTCAATAGTGTATGGCCAACACCGGTTCCAATACCCTAGCCAGTGCCGCATCTATTCTGTTTTGTGACGTTTTTGTTTCGTTTGACCCCAAAAATCTATAATAATGAACAAAATACCTTTCTAAGGGTAAAATCTCAAATGTGAAGGATTACGACTAGTTATTGAACAAAATGTATCGCAAAAGATACTCAAATAACTAGAAAAAAATGTGACTAATTTAGCCGTTATCACTTTCCTACAGGAGTGTTAGACCGAAAATGTAGTTGACCAAGCTCTGATCCAAAATGAAAAACCTTAGGAGGGGTGAATAAGGTTTTTGGCAAAATCCTCTTGAATAAAACCTGTTATAAAAAAAATGTTTTTTGAATTTTTGACTAACAACACCTGCAACAGCGTGAGCTTTCCAGAATGTCTTGTGGAATATCTAAACTCAGAATGAGGCAAGATGCACGATGCAAGTAATGCTAGATTGAAAATGGGTTGGTGAGAGCTTTTAAAGATTTCTTTAAGGAATTAAGAAAATTTGAGCTAGGACGATTGCAGCTGATCCAGAATATAACACTGGATTTATAGTGGTTCGATCTACCAAGATCTACATCCACTACTTTAAGCTCACACTTGAGGATTTTTAACCAGATTTCATTCACCAAACTCAATGGTATCAATCTGTACCCAATACAAGAGAGGATCACCACACTTGATTTTTCAAAACCTCTCAAGCAACCAACAAATCAAGGTTAACCACAAATTGGTTTTTCACCATAACCTTGAAACACAAAAATGATTAAAGATAAATGAAATAGAATTGGCTCACTTTTTTGAGCAGATATACACAAAAAATAAGCTCAAATACTTTTACCTTTTACACATAATTTCATTTCACTTTGAAGCATTATGATAAAGGAGATTTTTGGTTTCTATAGAGCAAGAGTGTTTCTTAGAAGGATAGGAAAAATATCTACTTTCAAATCGAGTTTTGAAACCTTTTATAGAGGGATAAAGCGAAGGTCCAATGGCTAGAAAATAGCTAGTTTTCGCTGTCAGAATTGCTAGAGTTTTGAACTCAAGTTTTGGACAATGGTGCATCCAAAATGTAAGTCCAAAAAACTTTTTCAAGCAAAATCAATTTGATACTGTTCACAGGATTTTGGATGAAGTTTTTGGATGCTGGTTCTCCCAAATCACTCAATCCAAATTTCTAAGGATTTAAAACATTGAAATATTTTTGTTTTAGTGCTTCAAGATGGAATTAAACTAAATCATAAGGTAAAAAAAAAACATTGGAATTTACACAGAGAAATACCATTACAAAGTTTCCTAGTCTAAGGTTCTTCCATAACGGATTCTTGGTATGCAATCTCTTAAGCTTGATCTTCTTCTTGATTTTCCATTCTCGAACTTTATTGGTTCAACAGTTGCTAGGTAATTCAAATTGCACGCCTTGGAAGAACTAAGGTCAAACATGTCCTATAATATGTAGATCACGCAAGTTAGTCCTCATCAATGTTTTTCATGAGCTAAAACACAAGAGAACGCCCTTAGGGCTAACAAGTGATGACAACTTCTTATATTCTTTGTGTTTTTGTATTGATTCCTTTTTATATTACTTCTTTCTTGTTCTTTTTGTTTATATATTTTGTCATTAATTCTTTGGCTAGGGTACTATTGTATTTTTTTGTCTTTGTTTTGCAAGAACTGAATAGAAATAGCACCATGCAGTTCATATGAAATGGCGCCGATCATATACATAAACCAACTAATGAGGACATACGCGAATACACGGTGCCGGGTTTAATAACTTGGGTGGCACTGTGCAAGTTCACATCTTTGTGGAGTATTACTTGCCTTCTCCTTCTATGTTGTATTCTCTATCATGTAAATA
This sequence comes from Voacanga thouarsii, assembly GCA_026120185.1. Lineage (NCBI taxonomy): Eukaryota > Viridiplantae > Streptophyta > Magnoliopsida > Gentianales > Apocynaceae > Voacanga > Voacanga thouarsii. Next base: position 297,530 of record JANUWF010001131.1, read on the forward strand.
TATGTGTGTATCATATGTTTTGGACAATAAGGACATTGTTCCATTTAAGTGTAGGAGAGAGGTTGAATAATTTTTCCTTTACAAGTTTTTATTGATTATTTTGGAAATTTTTTCCTTTCAAGGTTTTTATTTATTGTTTTAGAAATTTTCTGATTTTTGGTGTAAAATTTTTATTTTTGTATTTGGGCTAAATTTTTTTCTAATTTTTCATAGTGTTGGGCTAGTTTTCAAGGCTTGTTGGTATGTGTGTTGATATGTGTTAGTTTGGTGGAGCTATTATTTATCCCTTTACTTGAGAATTCTACTTAAGATATTTCTAGGAAAGTGAATTTTATGTACGGTTATATATTATGCATGACATAGGCTTCGTTTGGAGAAGTAAGTTAATCTTGTTTATGACTTTGAAGATGTTTGGAAGCTTGATTCTTTGAGAAAGATGAAAACTTTTTGATGAAATATAGAGTGTGGATTATTGGCTTGTCACTAGTTTCATGCAAATTCCTATTCATTCATTCATTTATTCATTTTATATGTTGTATTACGAAAATCTTCAATTGTTTATTGTATTCTTCAACTTAAAGGCAAATAGGAGCAAGAAGCAAATTGGTCAATGCACCTACTAAAGTGAGGAGGAAAAAAGGCTCCAGGAATGCAAAATGCATATCCTATGATGGAAAACAATGTGTAATGAAAAAGAAAAGAGAAGAAAAAATGCAAGAAAAAGAAAAAAAAATCAAAAAATTAAAAATTAAAGGGATGCAAAAAAAAAAAAAAAAAAGCATTTAAGTTAAAATCAATGTACATGCATTCCCTTGTAGAAAGAAAAAAATGATGAAAAATGAGAGGCTCCTAATTTGCCAATTCAAGTTTAAATGTATTGTTGTAATATTTTGTAACATTTGTAATACTTGTACTTGAGGAAAGCTATGAGACTTCAATGAGTCATTCAATCATATCTCATATGAATTATTTTGTTTGAATTCTTGGTTAGAGAAGTAGAGTGAATCATATTTATTTGGCATAAACTTGTTTAATTTAACTTTGATGTTCTTGGTTATGTCTAGATTAATAAATAGGTCTACATGGGATTAACTTAGATAGATAGGTGTTGGGATGGATTTTAAAGTGGAGGATGAGATAATTTCTCTACCATCTTGTCCTTATTGTATATATACTGACTTCTTCTTGTAAATTATTCCAATGTACTATGTTTATAGTCACTTGTTTTGTTTGTATGCTAGTTAATTCTTCATTTTTGTAAATAATTGTGATTTGCTTGAGGACAGGTAAAGACTTAGGAGTGGAGGAGTGATAAATGCTCATCATAGAAATATTTTCTATGTGAATTTTATTTTATTTGTTGTAATATTTAGTATAAAGGACTACTTACTTCTACATTTGTACATTATTTTGTGTAGGATTAAATAAAGAAGACTTTGAGCAAAAATAAGAATAAAAAGGACTAAAAAGATTACACGATGACATGCAATTCAATCTACATGGTAGCAAGGCATAATCTGAAGAACAAAGTCTAAACGCTAGGAGTCTATAGCATCATGCAACACATCATCCATGACACCTTGTGGTTTTAGAATTCAGAAGTTTCCAAATTACTGAAGGTCAATGGTGCCATGCAAATCGTCTTTGATGCTGTCGTGTAGGACTACAAATCACAATAAAGTCAAGTTCAACAACGCCATTTGAAAGCCGATGTAACAAAATAAAGCATGCACGGTGACGTTTAGATCATCTTCGGCTGCGCCGTGCAAGTTCGCATAATAGAAACACAAACATGAATTTTCAGCTATTTTTAGGGCAGTCCACGTCTTATAAATAGAAAAATTTGAGACCATTTTAAGCGGCCAACATTGAGAGAAAACACCCACTACAAGAAGATAATAGAAAAAAAAAAGAGGATTAGAGGCTGCAAAGTGAAGATTGTAGATTATAGATGAAGAAATCAGCTTGTCTATGAGTAATTTCTTGTCCCTTTCTCTAGTTTTCATTGTCAATTTATATATATTTCTTTAATTGTTCTTGAAGGGTTGAACTATAGTAAGTTCATGTATTAATTCTACCGTTGATTTCCAATTCCAAAAGAATAATTAATTAATTTTATTGTATTGATGGTAGGGGCTAAAATTATTACTATTTTCCTAGTTATTTGAGGTAAAATTGAGACACCTTTGATGTAATAACTAGGCATATTACTTCCTATTTGATATTTTGCTTGTGGAAAGTGTGTTTGACAAATTTGTACAGAATTGAGTTGATTTCGAGCAAAAAGTGAAAGTTTTTAGAATGCACCTGGCGCCAGGTCCAACTAAGACACCAGGAACTAGGTCCAATCTAGAAAAGCACAAAAAATAGAGCAACTTCTAGGGAAAAAATAGAACACAACTAGTGCCAAGTAGGTCGACTAGACCTTGTGTCAGGTCCGTTCTGGAGATGCGAAAATCCTGTGAACAAATTTAGTAATTTTCCAAAGATTTTGGTATTTTTTGAATTCTGCTCAACCAAGACTCTTCAAGTAACAAATTTTAGGATCAAAGAAGCCAATTTAAATAAGACAAAACACAAGAGAAAGTAATGAATTCATGGAGCAAATGAAAAATACTCATTGAAAGAGGAATTCATCAAATCAAAAGGGTTGTTCAAGAAAGTCTTCAAAGGAGAAGTAGGAGGCTTGTTGATGAGTGGTTTCTTTAACCTTTGTTTTCTTGTTCTAAAACAATTATGTATTCAATGTTTTCTTTGTAATTTAACAATATTTTGGATTCATGGTTTTGACTAATTTAGTTATTTGATCAAAATTTTCTATCGTCCTTGGTATTTGATTACTTGTTATCATTGGTTATTGATGTTGTTTCTTCTAATTAACTTGGGAAATAATGTTAGCATTTTATTGCATTGATTTCATATTCATCAAATCTTAATGGAGTTAGAAAACAAAGTTAAGATTAAAGGACTAAAGTGATCAAAGATTAGTTGATTTCGCCTAGACCATAGGGTCATTAGCTAATTTTATATTTATGAGCAATTAAGTTTAATACATTTTTTGGCTATGTTCGTTTGATTGGGAAATCTACTCATTTAATCAAAATATAGCGATTCTATAGATTGGGAAAGAAGTGGAGTCAATAGAAGTTGATTCATGACTTGAGAAACGATTAAATTTTATTTTATATTCATTCATGATGGCAGATGATAATAAATTGAGATAATTGCTAGATGATTCATTATCATGTGTTCTAGGATAATTGTTTAAATTACATATTTTTACATCCTAAAGTTGTACATATTTCTTTATTTTTATTTTTATTAGCTTACCACATTATTTGGTCGGTTAAACACCGAATGAAAAGTGATTAGTACGTACTTGTTCCTTTGAGGATAGACACTCATTAATTCCCTATACTATACTTGCAATGAGTATACTTACTCCTATGTGTATTACGGGATTAATTTTTTAATTAAAACTTGACCAAATGATGGATTTAAATTCAATGATTTTTATACACCTAAAATAAACACATCAAGTTTTTTGTGCTGTTGCTGAGGAATAATATCATGAAAGCTTGGATTTTATTGATTTAACCATGTTTATATATCTATATATCTATGTGTAGATATGTATATATGTTCTTTATCTCAATTAATGCTATATCTTTTTGTTTGTAACATTGTGTCAATTAATTGACTAGTATAGTTCATGTTGTGCTTGTAAATACCACTAACTTTTGTATTTAGGTAGTTTATGAATATATTTAATGTGTGTGTTTTTCTTTTCTTTGTTTTTGTATTATTTTTTTCCTTTTTGTTTTTTATTTTATTTATTTTTCTATTATTTTTGTTTGTTTGTTTTTTTTTTACATTCGATTTGATTTTTATTTTTCTTTAAGTGAGAGATTGACATCATCATGGAGAATTACTTTTGGGCTTAAGATAAAAGGAGCTACAATGATGAGAATTTGGCAAAATTGCAAGCTTGGATTGATGCTTTTGTGAGACGTCACTGAAGCCTCATTATAGTTTTTTGTCACCAATACAAATTTATCTATTAAGTGGCATGAAGAAGCATTCCAACGAATGAACCATCGAAGAACACAACTAGCCAAGTGGATTGAAGATGCCATAAAGGCCCATATACTTGAACAAGAGAATCCTTAAAGAAAGGAGAGCGGATATGAAGAATAATTGCCCAATGTGGAAAGAGAGGTATTCGATTCTCATCCATGTGCTAATAATTCTAATTTCTCTTCGTTACATAATTTCTTAGGTTCCTCTCCATTCTTGGAGGACAATGGTCAAAATGATGATGGATGGAATTTAACATGCCTCAAGGAGTTGAATTTTCCATGCTATATCATATGAAACCCTTGAAGGATATTGACAAATTCTACCATTCTCACCAATTTCAAGGAGGTAACTTGGTTTTTGTAGATGTGCTACAAATTAAGGATTTCATGATCCTATCTTTGAAATCTACATTACTAGGTCTAAAGGTGAATTTTAATTGTGACAAATCTTTTTAAAGAATAAGTGGTGATTGAAATATTTATACACTTCTTAGACATAATTTACATCTTTGTGTTGGAAATTTGATATGTATGTCTAAAAAGGTGCTATGGACAGGGGTTCATGCATTTACATTCATTGCCCCTAATATTCTCCATGAACCCTCCATTTTTCAAAACTCTCTCTTATTTCTACTTTCATCATGCCTACTTCTTTCAATGAGCATTAATTTCTTTTACAAAGGTTTGATGAGTGAAAAGTGTTTGTATCTTTATTTTATGTTCAGAGTTGTTACATTTTATTTCCCACAAATAAGGAAAATATTTTCCATCTTGAGTGGGGGGCAATGGCGGGGGAGTGTTTTGGTGTTATTATTTGTCTAGGTTTTTATCAATTATCTTGGTGTTTTCTTGGTATCAAGCTAACTGTGTGGAAGTATTTCTTTTTCTCTATTCTTTCCTTTTTATTTATTTTGGTCCCTTGGCTCTGCTTTTGTTGTTGTATTTTGGCCATTGAGGACAATGTCCCGTTTAAATATGTGGAGAGTTTAGCATTGAAGTTATTTTCCATATATATTGCAGCATTTATAGGTTAAAAATTTTTCTTAAATTTTCCAAAAATACTTTTAAGCTTATAATTCTTTTTCATACTTGGATATGAGTTTTGTCATTTATTTAGTTGATTTTTGTGAAATTGGTTTATTGGATAGGATATTCTTCATGACATAGGAATTTGGATTAATCTTGTTTATGCATTAGTGTAAAACCCTAGTTGAAATCAACCTTAGAGTAAGGGGGTTGGGATGCATATCATATTTTATTGCATGCATAAATATATTTTTATATGATTTTATGTGCTTTAGATATGTGATTTATAGTCTAGAAGGCTTAAATGTGTTTTTGAGTAAGAAGGGCAAAATGGTAATTTTTGCTTCAGGTGAAAATAGGGAGATAGCTTGAGGATTAAATAGGAGAAATATTTGGGGAGAGAAAATAAGAACAAGAGTTGTTGTGATTTAGTAGTTAGAGCCTTGGAATTAATTCTTGAGGTCTTGAGTTCAAATTCCATCATTGGAATTTTAGCACGATTAAATTTTGCTTTTGTTTGAGAAGGCTAGGTTTCGGCCTTTGCATGCTTTAGGGAGGAGTAGGAATGTTGTCCTAGGGGAGACATGATAGGAATACCCTAATCCTACTCTTGTGCCCTTCAAAAAATTTGTAAAGGTTTCATACCCTTCTTGATTCCCTAGTTTTCCTTAATTCTTAATCAATTAGGTTGATTAATTTGTTCAAGCCAATTTCATTTTAGAAAATTCCAACAAAGATCTGTGAGATTTATGTTTCGAAAATGGCTGTGAATAAGTCATCTTGTTGGCCGAAAATGGGGAGGAGTAGTGGAAGGTTCCCAAGAGAATTAATCTCCATAGTTGAACCTTCAAACTCCAAACAAAGTATATTTATCTTGTTCATGTAGTAATCTGGAATTTTTCCAGCTTCTTGTTCAGTCCAAGTGTTGAAAATTTCAGCCATCATTCCCTCCCAAATGCTGTTAGAAAAATAGCCCTCTTGACCAGCTTGAAATATGAAATTATAAGGCCAAAACCAGATTGCACAAATGTTGTGCAAAGCAAAACATTTTCTGGACAACTTTCGCAGCTTTGGTGATCCTAAACGAAGTTGATTCTTCCAGTTTTTCACTCAGCATCTTGGCCACATTTTTCCTCCATAAAGAAGGTTGAAAACCAGCCTTGAAAGACCTCTAAATACCCCTTGAAATCTACTGCAAACCGATTGGAAAATGGCAAAAAAGTGTGACCAGAAAAATTCCATCAACCTGGGAAAAGTTGAACAGGATTTTCCAGCTTTGTTCCTCTTTCAGCCATGTCCGAAACCTCCACCATTTTTCTGTACACACTCCCATTAAACAGCCATGAACTGAGCTTCATCATCTTCCCCAACATTCTGCTTGAAAACCAGTCCATGGCTGCTACTAAAATATCTCTATCAATTACTCCAATCAAGCCCTTGATTGAAGACCAAAATTCCAGCAAACATATTTAGTAAACTACCATAAATCATCCCTCAAAAATCAAAAAATCCCTTCACCATTGTGGACCATATTTTTGGCCACCATTAAGCCCCTTCACACAGCTTTCATCCCAGCAAAAATACTTATCAACCAGCCGGCCATTGGAGCTTCCAAAAGCTCTCTATTGACCAAGACCTTCTTACCATATTTTGTTTCTAAAATTGATCCCCTAAAATATTCTTTTGGGATTTCAAACAACCAGCTTTCCTTTTCCTTTCAAACTAGAAAATTTAGCTGCCAAAACCCCTCAAGCAATTTGGCCACTCTCTTCCACAGAATTTCGGTCAGCTCTCCCTCAATTCTCTTCATTCTCTTCAACCTTCAAGAACACGAAGAACACCTACTAATCTTCTCTCGCCTAAGGCCACCAAAACCACTTCAATCTTCTTTAAAAAAATTCTAGATTGTACCTACTCACTTATGTGAATCCATTCCTACCTCTTTTAACATCAAACTCAAAAATCAAGCCCTCTGCTTTGGATAAAAAAAAAAAGCCAGTATTTTTGAGAAGGCGAAGAACACATTCAAGATAAGCAGGATTAATCGCTTCTATCTTCACTCATCTTCAATTTCTAATGAATATATGTATATATAAACATACTAACGAGCTCTCTTTCTCTCCTTTTTCTCTCGCTCTCTCTCTCTCTCTCTCTCTCTCTCTCTCTCTTGGCCGAATGGATACTTCAACCATGGCCATATTTTCTTTATTTCTCTTGGGCGGATAAGTCTCCTAAGGGTTAGGATCCCTTCAAAACTACTCCAAGGCAGTCATCAATCAAATAAGCATCGTCAAACTCCTCTTTAAATTCTAGATTCTTGTCTCTAGGATGATTTTAGAAGGAGATGTATTATGATTAGGGTTTGAGCATGTGTTGTTGTGAAGGAGTTGAGATTGAAGCATGAATAAATGTGTGTATGTGATGGAGATGGGAATTGATGCATGAGTTGATTGTCTTGGATGATTGTATGGAATTTTAGGGTTTTGTTGCATGTCTTCATGTCGTGAGTGATTTATGTGAACAAGCATGTTAGAGATTATGTCACCTTTGGTGAATAGGGTTATGTTAATGTATTTTTGTTAAAGCCATGAATATGATTATGTTAGTAGAATTTAGATCCATGCCTTTATTCATGATTTGGATGATTTGATGAATTAGTGTGGAGTGTATGTTCATGATTATGGTTAGCAATAGAAATATGATCATGACCTTGTTGCCCCTAAGCTAATTTTATTTTATCAATAAAATGATTATTGCTATATCTTCTTCTAGTGAATTTCAAAAAAATCCAAAGAAAATGTGGATTTGGTCTCTTATATAAAATAATGATATTTTAGTCGAATAAATGATAATTTTTATTAAAGAATTAAAATATATAGACATTATGTAAAATAAGAATATCAAATAAAGCTCTTTTCATAAATAAACATAATAGGCAAAATATTAATTTGGTAAATCTTATATATTCATAAATACTATTAAAATTTATTTATTAGCTTTTAATCAAAACCTATTAAAATTTACTTACAACTAATTCTAGCTACCAATTATTTTCTAACCATTAATTATTACTAGATTATTATTTTACATAATACCATCTAGGACCTAGAACCCTTAATCAAATAAACCCTAATTTATTTTTAGCAAGATTTAAACTTTCCACTTATTGTACCTATTTTCCCAAACTCTAGTTATTTTAATATCAAGCTAGATTTATTTTATAAACCTTTTTATTTATTTATCTAGCCTTAAAGCTTGGGACACTAGGGTCATGGTTGTAGTAAGTTAAGCTAAGTTTATTTGTGAAAGTGAATTTCATCTTGAGTTTAATTATGGCTTATATTTACCCTAGGCGGGGTTAGGTTATCTATTGGAGACCTTTGTTTTATCTCGAGCTAAAGATCAGGTAAGCTCTTACATAAAACTTGTTGTTGCAAAAAGTTATTATGGCAAGCTAAACCTGAAGGTTGTGAACATTGATTTGGTAAAGGTAACTAGGGACTATTTCTTTTCTTGTTTCTTTCAAACCAATTATTTGAAAATCAACAAGCAATTTTATTCAAACACTAAACTATTTCTAAATTGATTTTGACAAAGACTTTGGAAATCCTTAATTGCCATCTACAAGTGGTACTATGTTTTATTCATTTTCCTAAGTGGGATATATATATTACGTTAAGTACTCGATAAGGGTAGGCTTGTAGTACTAGTTTTGAAGAGCAAGAGTGAGTCTTTTGGTAGGAGGCCACCTCCAGAAGGTAAACTCAACTTAGTGAAATGTCAGTACTACTTAGTCATGCCAGTCCGAGCTAGCAGTTTTCAGTCATATGGACTATGTGTTGCCGGAGTGGACAACTGGTTCAGTTTGGGTGTAGAGAAAGAGGAGAATCTTACTGGATAGGCCGATCACCTACCTTTTGTTAGTCTGCACAAAGTGTGGCATTTTGATCGTTGTATAATTGTGGGGCCTAACATGTGGTAACCCATGACCACCTTTTGAGTGGTTGATTTTATTGAACATAAAGCCAAAACACCACTCTTGATTTTGACTACTGTTTATTGCTTGCCAGCATTTCTCTTATGAAGATTTTACATATTTCATTCACGAACTGTTATCGCTGGACACTCAAAGCACACACAGACTTATTGAGATTTTATCTCATCACCTTTTTTACTGTGATTTCTGGTCGATCCTGCTATGGGGATAAGTAGCTAGTGTTGTCTACCTTGGAAGAGATTTTGTTATTTGTTTTTTTTGTAATGCTTTGGGGAAGTTGAGAATGAATAATTTTTATTATGGATTTGTTTTGAATTTTTGGATTGTAATAAGTTTTAAGCTTAAAGTATTATTTTATTCTATTATTTTGGTTTGTGACCTAGTTATAAAGACTCATTATCCTTTGGACGGGGCAACATCCCCAGCTCTGTCGGGCCTAGGTAGTCGGTTGTTACAAGTGGTATCAGAGACTAGGTTTAGGCAAATATTGATAGTATATATTCTGATTATTTAAGATTAGATCTTTATCTAACCTATCTTGTTTATGTTGTAGGATGGTTATAATGCTTAGAACCGCGAGGAAAGGGTAGCAATGGCATCCGCCTATCCCTATTTACCCGGGAGACCTTCCAGTTCCCCAGCCTGCTCCTCAGCCAGTTATTCCTTTGGAGGATAGCAGTGATGATGAGGTCCCAATCCATGAGCCACCCTAGATCCCAGTGATAGACATAAGGTCTGACAGTGAAGATGAGGTGATAGTTGTGGAGCATGTTCCCCACCCTCCTAATCCCGTAGTGGATTTGTCAGTGGATAGTGATGACCCAGGGGAGATAGATTATAAGTCTCCCCCTAGGACTTTTTCGTTCCTCCTCCTAGCCAAGTTGAGCTCAGGGAAAGTTCTAGGCACCCCGAGAAAGAGCCAATGGAGGGGTTTGCCAATGGGGTTAGGGTAGAATTTTCTTAGAACTCTGGGGAATGGTTGTATAAGGCTGATTTGAGGATTCTGATGAAGATTAGAGGACTAGAAGTAATTTTGATCCGGATGTTTATTTATTTACTGATTTTCGTGAACTTTTATGTTAAGGATTTTATTTCTGTTTCTATTAAAATTTCAAATTTATGCAAATCAATATTTGAAGGAGAATTTATGAGCAATTCTTTAGACAAAACTTGCATCTGATTTCCTTTTACTATATCTACTTGTGAATGCATGCTTAACCAAAATGATTTAACCCTTCAATGCATACACTTATCATTTGGGTATAGTTTAGAATGACACCCAAACGTCGTGCAGTTTCATCAGGCAGAAGGGTTTTAGAAGCAGATCATGTGGCACCGGAAGTCGAGACAACTCAGATTGAATCACCCAATCGGGGTAATGGGAGTGATCCGGATATGGGAGTAGGGTCTGAAGCACCGGTTGACGTGTCAATGGGTCAGGCATTTAGCAAGATGGCTGAGATTCTACAGATCTTGATTGAGTAAAAGAACCCTAAGGGGGAAGATGAGGCGTTGGAGAGGTTTCTGAAGTTTAAGTCGCCCGTCTTCTTGGGCAAAGTTGAGCAAGACCAGAAGGCAAAGTAATGGATTGAGCAGATGGAGGACATATTTGTAATGCTCGAGTACATCGAGGAGCAGATGGTTAAATTTGTGGCATTCCGTTTGAGGGGCCTAGCTCGGGCATGGTGGCAGTGGATACAAGACGACTGGGAGATGGTCGAGCAGGAATGGACGTGGTCTAACTTTGTCGAAGTCTTCAGAGCTGAGTACATCCCTCAGTGGATTGTGGAAAAGCGAGAGGATGAATTTCACAAATTGAAGTAGGGAGTCATGTCAGTGGCCCAGTACACAGTACGGTTCACCCAGCTATCAAAGTACTACAAGAGACTGGTGGACACCGAGTAAAATAGGATGAGGAAGTTCATCAAGGGGTTGAGGCCGAAATTGAGGAGGGCGTTGGCACCTTCTCCACCGACGACCTATTCGAGGTGTGAAACCCCATTAAAAACCAACCTTAGAGTAAGGGGGTTGGAATGCATATCATATTTAATTGCATGTTTAAATATATTTTAATATGATTTTATGTGCATTGAATTTGTGTTTTATATTCTAGAGGGTTTGATTATGATTATTGAGTGAGAAGGGCAAAATGGTAATTTATGCCTGAGGAGAAAATAGGGAGATAGCTTGAGGATTCAATAAGAAAATATTTTTTAGAGAAAAAAAAATAAGAACAAGAGTTGTTGTGGTGTGGTGGTTAGAACTTTGAAATTAAATATTGAGGGCTTGGGTTCAAATTCCATCATGGGAGTTTTAGTATGATTAAATTTTATTTTTGCTTGGGAAGTGAAAATTTTTTGCCTTATGTGCTTTGGAATAGGGTAGAGATGTTGTCCTAAGAGAGACATGATAGGAGTATCCTAATCCTACTCTTTTTCCCTACACAAAATTCTTAAGGAGAATTCATTTCTTCTTGATCCTTAATTTTTCCATTTCTCAATCCATTAGGATGTTCAATTTGTTCAAGCCAATTTTATTCTAGAAAAATTCCAACAATGTGCTGTGGCTTGGAAGGTTGAAAATGTCTTAGAGAAAGACACCATAAGGATAGAAACCATGGAAGAGGAGGAAGGATTTCAAGTGAATTAATTTCCTTAGTGAACTTTCAAAACTTCACTCTAGCTAGGTTCATTTTCTTTCATGTATTGAACTGAAATTTTCCAGCTTCTTGTACCTTCAAGGTGACAAAATTCTTAGCCATTATTTCCTCCCAAATGCTGCCAGAAAATTGGAACTTGGATTTTTCTGGCCATTTTCAGACTACACAAAAGCTATGCAAAACCAGAAAATTTTCTGGGCAAAATCGCAGTATAGGAGAGTTCAAACCAAGCTGTTTTCTTCTAGTTTTTCTCCAGCTCCATTGCCACGTTTTTCCTCCATGAAGAAGGCTGGAAACCAGCCTTGAAAGACCTCTAAATACCCCCTCAAACCCTCTGCAAACTAACTGGACAATGGCAGAAAAATCTGCCCAGAATTTTCCTTCAAACTTGCGAAATCACTAAACACAATTTCCAGCGTTGTTCTCCTTCAGCCTTGTCCGAAACCTTCACCATTTTTTTGCACAAATTTCTCTTAAACAACTATGATTAGAGCTCCTATGTCTTCCCCAAGCTCCTGCAGGAAATTTAGACATGGCTGTCCAAAAATCTCTCCAACAAATCTCTGTATTCATGCCTTGATTTGGATACCAAAATTCTAGCCACCATAATTTAGCAACCATCCATAAAATATCTCCCAAACAACCATACCTTTCCTTCACCATTATACACCTTATTTTCAGCCATCCTTAGCCTCCTTCAACCATCTTTCATATAGCCGAAACTCTACTCAACAATTCGGCTATAGCAACATTCCAAAAGCTCTCCAACAATCAAAGATATTATTGTAATATTTAGTTTCCAAATTTTCTTCCCAAAAATATTCTTCAAGGATTTCAACAACTAGCCTTTCCTTTTCCCTTCCAAACCAGAAAATCATCTACCAAACCCTACAAACAATTCGGTCAGCCCTAAGCCTACAGAAATTCGGCCAGCCTTGAACAAAACCTATCCTTTCTCTTCAACGTTCAAGCACACATAGAATACCAAGAACACCTACTCCTTTCTTTTGTCTAATACTTCTCCAAATCACTCCAAACTTCTTCTTAAAAAATTCCAGATTTTATCTATTCACAGCTGTGAGTCCATCCACACCATTTTTAACATCAAACTCCCAAATCCAACTTGCTCTTTTGGATAAAAAACCAGAAGTTTTGTTAAGGCTCAAGAACACCTTCAATAGGAAAAATAGGGAGATAGTTTGATTATGATTATTGAGTGAGAAGGGTAAAATAGTAATTTTTGCCTAAGGCGAAAAATAGGGAGATAGCTTGAGGATTTAATAGGGAAATATTTTTTAAAGAAAAAAAAAAGAACAAGAGTTGTTGTGGTGTGGTGGTTAGAACTTTGGAATTAAATATTGAGGTCTTTGGTTCAAATTCCATCATGGGAGCTTTAGAATGATTAAATTTTATTTTTGCTTGGGAAGTGGAAATTTTTGGCCTTATGTGCTTTGGAATAGGGTAGAGATGTTGTCCTAAGAGAGACATGATAGGAGTATTCTAATCCTACTCTTTTTCCCTACACAAAATTCTTAAGGAGAATTCATTTCCTCTTCATCCTTAATTTTTCCATTTCTCAATCCATTAGGATGTTCAATTTGTCAAGCCAATTTTATTGTAGAAAAATTCCAGCAATATGCTGTGGCTTGGAAGGTTCAAATGTCTTAGAGAAAGACATCTTAAGGACCGAAACCATGGAAGAGGGGGAAGGATTTCAAGTGAATTAATTTCCTTAGTGAACTTTCTAAATTTCACTCTAGCTAGGTTCATTTTCTTTCATGTATTAAACTAAAATTTTCCAGCTTCTTGTGCCTTCAAGGTGACGAAATTCTTAACCATTATTTCCTCCCAAATGCTTCCAGAAAATGGCCCATTTGATCAGCTTGGAACTTGGATTTTTCTGGCCATTTTCGGATTGCCCAAAAGCTGTGCAAAACCAAAAAATTTTCTAGGCAAAATCGCAGCATAGGTGAGTTCAAACCAAACTGTTTTCTTCTAGTTTTTCTCCAGCTCCTTAGCCACATTTTTCCTCTATGAAGAAGGTTGGAAACCAGCCTTGAAAGACCTCTGAATACCCCTACAAACCCTCTGCAAACTAACTAGACAATGGCAGAAAACTCTGCCCAGAATTTTTCTTCAAACTTGGGAAATCACTGAACACAATTTCCAGCTTTGTTCTCCTTCAGCCTTGTCCGAAACCTTCACCATTCATGATCAGAGCTCCAATGTCTTCCCCAAGCTCCTACAGGAAATTCAGACATGGCTGTCCAAAAATCTCTCCAACAAATCTCTGCAATCATGCCTTAATTTGGATACCAAAATTCTAGCCACCATAATTTAGCAACCTTCCATAAAATATCCCCCAAACAACCAGACCTTTCTTTCACCATTATACTTTGCCATCCTTAGCCTCCTTCAACCAGCTTTCATCTAGTCGAAACTCTGCTCAACAATTCAGCCATTATAGCATTCCAAAAGCTTTCCAACAATCAAAGATATTCTTGTAATATTTAGTTTTCAAATTTACTTCCCAAAAATATTCTTCAAGGATTTCAACAACTACCTTTTCCTTTTCCATTCCAAACCAGAAAATCATCTACCAAACCCTACAAACAATTCGGCCAGCCCTAAGCCTACAAAAATTCGGCCAGCCTTGAACAAAACCTATCCATTCTCTTCAACCTTCAAGCACACATAGAACACCAAGAACACCTACTCCTTTCTTTTGTCTAATACTTCTCCAAATCACTCCAAAATTCATCTAAAAAAATTCCAGATTTCATCTATTCACTTCTATGAGTCCATCCACACCATTTTTAACATCAAATTCCCAAATCCAACTTGCTCTTTTGGATAAAAAAACCAGACGTTTTGTGAAGGCTCAAGAACACCTTCAAGGTAGGGTTGTTCTAACAACTTCATCTTCTCTAATCTTGATCTCTAATGAATATATATGTGAATAAACATGCTAATGGTCTCTCTCTCTCTCTCTCTCTCTCTCTCTCTCTCTCTCTCTCTCTCTCTCTCTCAGCAAACCTCACTCTCTCTTGGCCGAATGGCTTCTTCTCCAATGGCCATACTTTCTCTATCTTCCTTGGATGGATCTAGTTATCTAAGAGTTGAGATTCATTCGAAACTCCTTCAAGGTTTTCATCAATCGATTGAGTCTTTAACCCTTCTTTTAAATTCTAGATTCATGTCTCTAGGATGATGTTGATAGAAGATGAATCATGAATGGAGTTTGAGTATATATTGTTGTGATGAGTTGAGATTGAAGCATAAATATATCTACGAATATGATGGAGATGGGATTTATGCATGAAGGGATTATCTTGGTTGATTGTATGATGTTTTGAGGTTTAATGCATGTCTCCATGATCAAGTATGCTAGAGATTATGTCATCTATGATGAATAGGGTTTATATTCTTGTGTGATTATTAAAGCCATGATTATATTTATGCTAGTAAAGGTTAGATCATGCCTTAGTAAGTCTAGATCTATGCTTTATATGCATGATTTGGATGAGTTGATGAATTGAAGGATTGTATATGTTCATCATTGTGGTTAGCCATAGAAATATGATCATGACCTAGTTGTCCCTAAGCTAATTTTTATTTCATGAATAAAATATTTCATAATATGATTTTGCTAATAATTTCGAAAAAACCCTAGGAGGGGTAGATTTGGATTATTATATATAATAAGGATATTTTAGTCAAATAAGTAATAGTTTTTGCTAGAAAATAATATATATATATATATATATATTATATAAAATAATGAAATCAACTAAAGCCTTTTATGGAAATAATCATAATTAATAAAATATTTATTACTAAAAATTTAATTATTATCTTTAATCAAAACTCATTAAAAATTTATTTATTATTTTTCAAGCAAGGCTCGTTAAACTTATTTTCAACTAATTTTAGTTATCAATTATTTTATAACAACTAAATTATTAATAAATTATTATTTTAACTAGTACCACCTTGGACTCTTCATCAAATAAACTCTAAATTCTTCTTAGCAAGATTTAAACCATCAACTTATGAGTACTTATTTCCCAAAACTTTAATTATTTTAAATATCAAATTAGGCTTAGCTTATAAACCTATTTATTTATTGTTTGGCCTAAAAGCTTGGGAAACTAGGATCATGGTAGTAGTGTGTTGAGTTGTTTTAAATTGAGAAAGTGGATTTTGGCTTGAGTTTGATTGTGGTTTGTATTTGCCCATGCAAAGTTAGGTCAGTTGTTGGAGACCTTATATTGTCAGCAAGAATCAGGTAAGCTTCTGCATAAAACCTGATTAATGTAAAATGTTTGTTATGGCAAGCCAAATGTAGAGTGCATGGACACCCATTTCTGTAAGGCAATTGAGGATTGACATCTTTCTTATTTCAACCAAACAAATTATTTAAAAACCTATAAGTAGATTTACTCAAACTCAAAACTTTTTCCAAAACAGATTTTGACAAAGACTTTGGAGACCCTCAATTGCCATTTTCATGTGGAACTATGGTTTGTTCATTTTCCCAAGTAGGATACGTTATGTTAAGTACTCAATATGGGTGGACTGCTAGGACTAGTCTTTGAAAGGTTAGGGTGAGTCTCTCAGAAGGTAGCCACCTCTGAGGGGTGAGTCCTTCCCGAATAAGATGTCAGTCCAGTAGGTCGTGCCGGTCCGAGCTAGCAGATGTTTATTTTTTAGTCATGTGGCTGTGTTTTGCCGGAATGGACACCCAGTTGTTGTTTGGGTATAGAGAATGAGTAGTATCCTGCACGATAGGCCGATCACCTACCTTTAGTCAATCTGCACAAAGTGTGGCATTCTGACCGGTTATGGGGCCTAACGTGTGGTAACCCATGGTCATTTCTTTTTAGTGGTTGGTTTTATTAATTATGTATGGTTGGAAAAGCCAAAGTACCACTCTTGCTTTTGACTAATGTTTATTACTTGCCAGTATTTCTCTTATAAAGGTTTTATACCTTGCATTCACGAACTATTTCCACTGGACATTCAAAGCACACACAGACTTACTGAGATTTCTGTCTCATCACCCTTTTTACTATGATTTCAGGTCTATTCTACTGTGGGGATAAGTAGCTAGTGTTATCTGCCTTGGAAGAGAATTTGTCATTTATTTTTATGTGTTGCTTTGGGGAGTTGAGAGTGGATAATTTTACTTATGGATTTGTTTTCGGAATTCTTGGATTTATTCTTGGGATGTAATAAATTTTAAGTTAAAGTATTATTTTTATTCCGCTATTTTATTTGTGTGACATAGTTATAAAGACCCCTTACTTTGGACGGGGCGACATCCCCGGCCCTGGTAGGCCTAGGTAGTGGGGTCTTACACAGGGGCTGTAGATGCAGCTACCCGAACTAAAAATGAGGACCGCAGCAAGATGGCGGTGAGGCCTTTCTAGCCGTAAGGGTACTTCCAAAGACCACAATCCAACAAGTGCCCCACCAACCAGCAGTGGCAGAATTGGGGAAAGTAAGCCCGGACAGCACCAGTCGAACCTACTCAG
Source organism: Voacanga thouarsii (assembly GCA_026120185.1). Lineage (NCBI taxonomy): Eukaryota > Viridiplantae > Streptophyta > Magnoliopsida > Gentianales > Apocynaceae > Voacanga > Voacanga thouarsii. The sequence goes on from JANUWF010001131.1 coordinate 314,828, forward strand.
AACCTTCCATCGTGTCTGCAATGTGGAAAAAGGGGTCATACAGAGAAGAACTGTTGGTCCAAAGGAAGTGAACGGAAATGTTATCACTGCGGTGACCCGAAGTACCTGCGGAACGCCTGCCCTAAGTTGCACCAAGTCGGGCAAGGAAACCCGGCGTAGAATTCGGGGCCTAATAGAACCAACAGCATAGGAGCCTCCAGGAATGGAACACCGAAGCCGCAAGTGAAAGCTAAGGTATTCGCTCTTAACAGAGAGGAGGTTGGGACCGATGCAGCAATAGTGGAAGGTACGTTTACTATCCAAGGATGTTCCATTAATGCATTGATAGACCCTGCCTCTACTCATTCCTATTTAAACAAGATTTGTGCATGTCATTTGGTTTTGGATGGAGTAGAGCTACCTTTTACTCTAGTAGTAAGCACACCATTAGGAAAAACGGTGCAAGCAGACTGGTATGTGCGAAACTGTAAAATTGATGTGGGGAGAGAAAGCCTGGAAGGAGATTTGATAGTATTGGACGTTGAAGATTATGATTTGATATTGGGGATGGATTGGTTAGCTAAGCATGGGGCAAGGATAGAATGTAAGAATAAATCAGTCCAGTTCATTAGACCAGTTTGTGATGTGTTGGAATTTGATGGCAAGAAGGTAAAGGAATAAAAGTATTTGATAGCGGGGGCTAAGGCCCAAAAATTACTGAAGTAAAGATGTCAAGGGTACCTGGCTTACGTGATAAACAAGCCGAAGGACCAGTGTACTCTGGAGGACATCGAGGTGGTGAAGGACTTTCCAAATGTGTTCCCAGCAGAACTTGCTTTTCTACCTCCCAGCTGAGAAGTGGAATTCATTATTAACCTAGTTCCGGGAGTGGAACCAGTATCGCGGACCTCGTACCGGATGGCACCGGTGGAGTTGAAAGAGCTGAAGGAACAGTTAGAGGAGTTAGTGAAGCAAGGCTACATCTGGCCTAGCACGTCGCCCTGGGGAGTGCCTGTGCTATTTGTGAAGAATAAGGACGGGACTCTGAGGCTATGTATCAACTATCAGGGCATAAATAATCTGACGATCAAGAACAAGTATCCCATACCACTAATTGACGAGCTATTCGACCAGTTGCAAAGATCCAGTTGCTACTCCAAATTAGAGCTGAGGCAAGAGTACTACGAAGTGCGGATAAAAGAGGAGAATATTCCTAAGACGGCCTTCAACACCATATATGGCCATTATGAGTTTGTGGTAATGCCGTTCGGGATGACCAATACTCCTGCAGTATTCATGGACTTGATGCATCAGGTGTTCCGGCCCTACTTGGACAAGTTCGTTGTAGTCATTATCGATGACATTTTGATTTCCTCCAAGAGTCTGGAGGAGCATGTAGAGAATCTGAAGCTCGTATTAGAGAAACTGCGGGAGCACAAGTCGTACGCTAAGTTCAGTAAGTGTGAATTCTGGCTGGACAGTGTCGCGTTTCTTGGTCATGTGGTGACCAAGGAAGGAATCAAGGTAGATCCAGCAAAGGTTGAAGCACTGTCAGACTGGAAGCAACTGGAGAACATCACCAAGATTTGAAGTTTCTTGGGATTAATTAGTTAGTACAGGAGGTTCATGAAAGGGTTCTTGACGCTTGCATCGCCTATGACACGATTGCTGAGGAAGGATGTTCCATTTTTGTGAAGTGAGAAATGTGAGAAGAGTTTTCAAGAATTGAAGTGAAGACTGATGACAACGCTAGTATTGAGTCTGCCAGAGAAAGATAAGCCTTACGCACTGTACACCGACGCCTCGAAAGAAGGATTGGGAGTAGTGTTGATGCAAGACAGGAAAGTGATAGCTTATGCTTCTCGAAAGTTCAGACCTCATGAAGTCAACTACCCTACTCATGATCTGGAGCTGGCAGCTATTGTGTTCTCTCTAAAGAAATGGCGACACTACTTATACGGAGCTGAGTATGAAGTGTTCACCGACCACAAGAGTTTGAAGTACATCTTCACCCAGAAGGATATGAACTTCAGGCAACGAAGATGGATGGAATTCTTGGAAGAGTACCGTTGTCTGATCAAGTACCATCCCAGGAAGGCCAATGTTGTAGCTGATGCACTGAGTAGAAAAGTCGATATGGCCAGGCTAAGAGTGCAGGAGATTTAAGTGGTTTAAGATTTGTTGGACAGAAGGGTGGAAGTGCAAGAGAAGAGGATTGTCGTTAGCAACCTAAAGTTGGTACTGGATTTAAGATGGGAAATTATGGAAGCTTAGCAAAGTAACGCCGAGTTTCAACTTTTCAAGGACAAGGAGCTCAAGCGACATGGCAGTGAATTCTGGCAAGGCGAAGAGGGAGTTTTACATTTTAGGGATCGGTTGTGTGTACCCAAAGAGCAGCAATTGAAGGACCGAATTTTGGAAGAGGCGCACAAGAGCAAGTATGCCATTTATCCGGGGGAAGTCAAGATGTACCAAGATCTGAAGAGGGCCTATTGGTGGCCCAAAATAAAACGGGATCTAATGAAGTATGTCTCGACCTATCTCACCTATCAGAAAGTTAAAGCAAAGCACAAGAAGTCAGCGGGACTACTGTAACCATTACCAGTACCCAAATGGAAGTGGGAAGAGGTGATGGTGGACTTTGTCACCGGACTTCCTATGTCAAGGACCCAGAAAGAAACCATATGGGTAGTGGTGGATCGACTGACCAAGTTGGCTCATTTCATACGAGTAAATGTAATAGACTCCATGGAGAAGCTGGCTCAGACTTATGTGCGAGAAATAGTCCGTCTTCAGGGAGTGCCTTCAAGTATCATGGCTGACCGAGACCCAAGGTTTACATCTCGATTTTGGGGAAAGTTTCAGGAAGAAATTGGGTCGAGTCTGAAATTCAGTATGACGGCACATCCGTAGACCGATGAGCAGTCAGAAAGGGTTATACAGATATTGGAAGATATGCTGAGAGGCTGTGTTCTAGATTTCAGGGATAAGTGGATCGAGTGTGTACCGTATGCAGAGCTGTCATATAATAATAGCTACCAAGCTTTAATTGGTATGGCACCGTATGAGGCTTTGTATGGACGCAAGTGTCAGGTACCGCTATACTAAAGTTGGTCAGAAGATGGTTAAGTGAGCAAATCCGGGGAAGTCTGTGACTAGGAGATGTTGGATAAAGTAAAAATGATCAAGGAAAAGTTGAAGGCGGCTCAAAGCCGACAGAAGAGTTATGCGGACAACTAGCGGAGAGAATTGGAGTTTCAAGTCGGGGACAATGTAATTCTAAGACTGATGCTGAATAGGGGAAACTTGAAGCATCCGAATGGTGAAAAGCTAAATCTAAGGTATTTAGGGCCGTTCCCGAAAAGGGAAAGGATTGGGCCGGTAGCATACCGATTGGACTTGCCAGAAGGATTGATAGGGATTCATGATGTGTTTCACGTGTCACATCTGAAGAAGTACAATGCCAATCCCAGTCATGTTCTGAACAACGAGTCATTGGTGTTGCAACCCGATTTGAGCTATGTGGAGAAGCCCGTACGAATATTGAACCACAGTATCAAAAATCTCCGAAACAAGCAGATACCGATGGTGAAGGTTCAATGGGAGCATCATAGCACAAAGGATGCCACATGCGAATCAGAATTGTGGGTTAATCGGAAGTATCCCGATCTGAAATAGAGGTATGCTTGAATTTCGGGACAAAATTCTTCTAAGTAGGGGACGATGTGAAACTACAGTTGAAACCAACCTTAGAGTAAGGGGGTTGGGATACATATCATATTTTATTGCATGCATAAATATATTTTTATATGATTTTATGTGCTTTAGATATGTGGTTTATAGTCTAGAAGGCTTAAATGTGTTTTTAAGTAAGAAGGGCAAAATGGTAATTTTTGCTTGAGGTGAAAATAGGGAGATAGCTTGAGGATTAAATAGGAGAAATATTTTGGGAGAAAAAATAAGAACAAGAGTTGTTGTGGTTTAGTGGTTAGAGTTTTGAAATTAATTCTTGAGGTCTTGAGTTCAAATTCCATCATTGGAATTTTAGCATGATTAAATTTTGCTTTTGTTTGAGAAGGCTAGGTTTCGGCCTTTGCATGCTTTAGGGAGGAGTAGTAGTGTTGTCCCCGGGGAGACATGATAGGAATACCCAAATCCTACTCTCGTGCCCTACAAAAAATTTCTAAGGGTCTCATACCCTTCTTGATTCCCTAACTTTCCTTAATTTTTAATCAATTAGGTTGATTAATTTGTTCGAGCCAATTTTATTTAGAAAATTCCAGCAAAGATCTGTGGGATTTAGGTTTCGAAAATATCTGTGAATAAGTCATCTTGTTGGTCGAAAATGGGGAGGAGTAGTGGAAGGTTCCGAAGAGAATTAATCTCCATGGTTGAACCTTCAAACTCCAACCTAAGTATATTCATCTTGTTCATGTAGTAATCTGGAATTTTTCTAGCCTCTTGTTCAGTCCAAGTGTCAAAAATTTTAGCCATCATTCCCTCCCAAATGCTGCCAGAAAAATAGCCCTCTTGACTAGCTTGAAATCTGAAATTATAAGGCCAAAACCGGACTGCACAAATGTTGTTCAAACCAGAACATTTTCTGGACAACTTTCGTAGCTTTGGTGATACTAAACGAAGTTGATTCTTCCAGTTTTTCACTCAGCATCTTTGCCATGTTTTCTTTCATAAAGAAGGCTAAAAACTAGCCTTGAAAGTCCTCTGAATACCCCTTCAAATAGGCTGCAAACCGACTAGAAAATGGCAGAAAAATCTACCCCGAAAAATTCAAGCAACCTGTGAAAAGCTGAACAGGATTTTCCAGCTTTATTCCTCCTTCAGCCATGTCCGAAACCTCCACAATTTGTCTATACAAACTCCCCTTAAACAGCCGTGAACTGAGCTTCATCATCTTCCCCAACATTCTACTAAAAAACCAGTCTATATCTACTCCTAAAATATCTCCATCAATTATTCCAATCAAGCCCTTGATTGAAGACCAAAATTCCATCAAACATATTTAGTAAACTACTATTAATCATCCCTCAAACAGCCAGAAATCCCTTCACCATTGTGCACCATATTTTCGGCCACCATTAAGCCCCTTCACACAGCTTTCATCCAAACAAAAACATGGATCAACAAGCCGGCCATTGGACCTTCCAAAAGCTCTCCATTGACCAAGATCTTCTTACCATATTTTGTTTCCAAAATTGATCCCCTAAAATATTCTTTTAGGAGTTCAAGCACCCAGCTTTCCTTTTCCTTTCAAACTAGAAAATTCAGTTGCCAAAACCTCTCAAGCAATTCGGCCACTCTCTTCCATAGAATTTTGGCCAGCTCTCCCTTAATTCAATTCATTCTTTTCAACCTTCAAGAACACCTACTAACCTTCTCTCACCTAAGGCCACCAAAACCACTTCAATCTTCTTCAAAAAAAATTCCAGATTGTACCTATTCACTTCTGTGAATCCATTCCTACCGCTTTTAACATCAAACTTGAAAATCAAGTCCCCTGCTTCAGATAAAAAAAAAAAAAAACCAGTATTTTCGAGAAGGCGAAGAACACCTTCAAGGTAAGCAGGATCAATCGCTTCTATCTTCACTTATCTTCAACTTCTAATGAATATATGTATATATAAACATACTAACGAGCTCTCTTTCTCTCTTTTCTCTCTTTCTCACTCTCTCTTGGCTAAATACTCTCTCTCTCTTGGCTGAATGGATTCTTCAACCATGGCCATATTTTCTTCATCTCTCTTAGGCGAATCAAGTCTCCTAAGGGTTAGAATCCCTTCGAAACTACTCCAAGGTAGTCTTCAATCAAGTAAGCATCTTCAAACTCCTCTTTAAATTCTAGATTCATGCCTCTAGGATGATATTAGAAGGAGATGGATTATGATTAGGGTTTGAGCATGTGTTGTTGTGAAGGAGTTGAGATTGAAGCATGAATAAATGTGTGTATGTGATGGAGATGGGAATTGATGCATGAGTTGATTGTCTTGGATGCTTGTATGGCATTTTAGGGTTTTGTTGCATGTCTTCATGTCGTGAGTGGTTTATGTGATCAAGCATGTTAGAGATTATGTCACCTCTGGTGAATAGGGTAATGTTCATGTATTTTTGTTAAAGCCATGAATATGATTATGTTAGTAGAATTTAGATCCATGCATTAATTCATGATTTGGATGATTTGATGAATTGGTGTAGAGTGTATGTTCATGATTATGGTTAGCAATAGAAATATGATCATGACTTTGTTGTCCCTAAGCTAATTTTATTTCATCAATAAAATGATTATTGCTATATCTTCTTCTAGTGAATTTCGAAAAATCCAAAGAAAATGTGGATTTGGTCTCTTATATAAAATAATGATATTTTAGTCAATTAAATGATAACTTTTATTAAAGAAATAAAATATATAGACATTATGTAAAATAAGAATATCAAATAAAGCCTTTTTCATAAATAATTATAATAGGTAAAATATTAATTTGGTAAGTCTTATATATATTCATAAATACTATTAAAATTTATTTATTAGCTTTTAATCAAAACCTATTAAAATTTACTAACAACTAATTCTAGCTACCAATTATTTTCTAACCATTAATTATTACTAGTTATTATTTTACATAATACCATCTAGGACCTAGGACCCTTAATAAAATAAGCCCTAATTTATTTTTAGCAAGATTTAAACTTTTCACTTATTGTACCTATTTTCCCAAACTCTAGTTATTTTAATATTAAGCTAGATTTATTTTATAAACCTTCTTATTTATTTATCTAGCCTTAAAGCTTGGGACACTAGGGTCATGGTTGTAGTAAGTTGAGCTAGGTTTATTTGTGAAAGTGAATTTCATCTTGAGTTTAATTATGACTTATATTTACCCCAGGCGGGGTTAGGTCAGCTGTTGGAGACCTTTGTTTTATCTCGAGCTAAGGATCAGGTAAGCTCTTGTATAAAACTTATTGTTGCAAAAAGTTATTATGGCAAGCTAAACCCAAAGGTTGTGAACACTGATTTGGTAAAGGCAATTAGGGACTGTTTCCTTTCTTATTTCTGTCAAACCAATTATTTGAAAATCAACAAGCAATTTTATTCAAACACTAAACTGTTTCTAAACTGATTTTGACAAAGACTTTGGAAATCCTTAATTGCCATCTACAAGTGGTACTGTGTTTTATTCATTTTCCCAAGTGGGATACATATATTACATTGAGTACTCAATAAGGGTAGGCTTGTAGTACTAGTTTTGAATAGCAAGAGTGAGTCTTCTGGCAGAAGGCCACCTCCAGAAGATAAACTCAACTTAGAGAAACGTCAGTACAACTTAGTCATGTCGGTCCGAGCTAGAAGTTTTCAATCATATGGACTGTGTGTTGCCGGAGTGGACAACCGGTTTTGTTTGGGTGTAGAGAATGAGGAGAATCTTACCCGATTGGCCAATCACCTACCTTTTGTCAGTCTACACAAAGTGTGGCATTCTGACCATTGTATGGTTGTGGGGCCCAACGTGTGGTAACCCATGACCACCTTTTGAGTGGTTGATTTTATTGAACATGTATGGTTGGAAAAACCAAACCGCCACTCTTGATTTTGACTACTGTTTATTGCTTGCAAGCTTTTTTCTTATGAAGATTTTACATTTTGCATTCACGAACTGTTTTCACTGGACACTCAATGCACACACGGACTTATTAAGATTTTATCTCATCACCCTTTTTACCTTGATTTCAGGTTGATCCTGCTGTGGGGATGAGTAGCTATTGTTGTCTACCTTGGAAGAGAATTTGTTATCTGTTTTTAAGTAATGCTTTGGGGAAGTTGAGAGTGAATAATTTTAATTATGGATTTATTTTGAAATCTTGGATTTTAATAAGTTTTAAGCTAAAAGTATAGTTTTATTCTATTATTTTAGTTGTGTGACCTAGTTATAAAGATCCTTTGTCCTTTGGACGAGGCGACATCCCCGGCCCTGTCGGGCCTAGGTAGTGGGGTGTTACAATTACTGTTTGAATATTATTTTACTCATCTAGTTTGATTGTGGAGAATATGATGAATGTGGGCATAGTTTTTGACTAACTCTTGTATTATGGGATTAAACTTTTCTTAGCTTTGAGTTATGCTGAGGAATATGAGGAGATAAATTCTTTGAGTGAAAATATTGTGGAAAATTTTTCTGGGATGAAAAATTGAGCAAAAATGAGTTGATTTTTGTTTCCTCTTTGAACATGAGAAAGTAATGTTTTTGCTTGATTTGGAGGACCAATACAGATAGTGAAGAGAAACCTACTTTCTTGAGACTATAAATTCCTAAAAGCAAAAGAGAGGAAAGACGTTGAAAAAAAATGGTGATTGACGACTTCAAGAGGGCTAATATTATGTGTGAAGAGAAATCCATGCACTTGAGGCTATCAATTTCCTAAGTCATTGATAAAAAAAGCTGAGAGAAAAGAGTTTTGAGTGCTTTCCTTACATTATGACTTAAGTTGTGCAATTTTTAGATTTACAATGCTTGAGTTGGTAGAAAGCTTTACTTGTGTGATTCATGTGATCTTTATTTTTACGTAAAGGGTGAAATAATTTTCTTAGACTAAGGCATAAACTTGATTGATTTTACTTCAAGAGTTTTGTAATGTCTTGTAGAATGTTTCAAAGTTTGAATTATTTTGAAAGGTTTGATGAATGACAAGAGTTTTATGTAATGCTTCAAAGGAAGCTATAATCCTTATTGTATTTAAAATTTTTGAATGTTCAAAAGCTTGTGTGTTTTCTTTATAGTTTTCTTGGCTTAAGTGTTTTTGCTCAAGGACAAGCAAAAGTTTAAGTGTTGGGTATGTGATAGGGGTTAAAATCATCACTTTTTTCCTTGTTATTTGATGTTAAATTGAGATACTTTTGATATAATAACTTAACATATTCCTTCCCATTTGACATTTTACTTGTGAAAATTGTGTTTGACAAAATTTGTGCAAAATTGAGTTGATTTCGCGCAAAAAGTGAATGTTTCCAGAATGCACCTGGCGCCAGGTCAATATGGAAAAACAGAGAAAATAGAGTAGATTCCATAGAAAAAATAGAACACACTTAGCACCAGGTTGGTCGACTGGACCCAGTGCCAGGTCAGCTCTGTATTAGCAAAAATCTTGTGCACGAATTTAGTAAGTTTCCAAAGATTTTTGTATTTTCTGAATCTTACTCAACCAAGACTTATCAAGCAATGAATTTTAGCATCAAAGAATCCTATTTAAACAAGAAAAAACACAACAGAAAGTATGGAATTCAAGGAGCAATCAGAAAATCACTCATTGAATGAGGAATTCATCAAATCAAATAGGATTGTTCAAGAGAGTTTTCAAATGAGAAGAAGGAGGCTTCTCTATGAGTGCTTTTCTTTTATCTTTGTTTTCTTGTTCTTAAACAATGGCATATTCAATGTTTTCATTCTAATTTAACATTATTTTGGATTAATGATTTTGATTAATTTAGTTATTTGATCAAATTTTCTTTCATCCTTGATATTTGATTAATTGTTCTAATTAGTTATTAATGTAGTTTCTTCTATTTGACTTGGGAAATAATGCTAGGAGTTTATTACATTGATTTCATATTTATCAAATCTTAATGGACTTGGGAAACAAAGTTAAGATTAAAGGACTAAAGTGATCAAAGATTAGTTTATTTTGCCTAAAGCATAGGGTCATTAGCTAATTTCATATTTATGAGGAATTGAGTTTAATGCATTTTTTGTTTATGTTAATTTGATTGGAAAGTCTGGTAATTTAATCAAAAGATAGTGATTCCATGGATTGGGAAAGAAGTGGAGTCTATATAAATAGATTCATAACTTGGAAAAAGATTAAATTTTACTTTATATTCATTAATAATGACAAAATGATAATTAATTGAGATAATTTCTAGTTGATTCATTATCATGTGTTCTAGGATAACTGTCTAAATTGTTTATTTTAACATCCTTAAGTTGTACATATTTCTTTATTTTTATTTTTATTATCTTATCATATTATTTTATTAGTTAAACAATGAGTGAAAAGTGATTTTTGTGTACTTGTTCCTTTAACGATCGATACTCGTTAACTCCCTATACTATGCTGATGATGAGTATACTTGCTCGTTTGTGTATTTTGGGATTAATGTTTTAATTAAAACTTATCTAAGGGATGAATTTAAATTTAATAATTTTTATGCACTCAAATTTTACACATTAATTAGATTTGTTATTTTGGTTGCTTGCTCCTAATGAATTTGAGAGATTGGGTTAGAAGTTAGGTTCTAATTAATGGGTTTAATGTTTGTTTTCCCATGATGAACTTGAGAAAGGATTTGGGGGATAAGAGCTTGGTAATCATTGGGAATTTGATGTCACGTAAATATACGGGTATTGGGTTATTTCGAAATTTTTGGGGGTTTTGTGCTTAATGCTTCCTGGGTTCAATTGGGGAGGTAGAGATGCGCTGTAATTGGCTCAATAATAGGGAATCCATAACTCGAGAGAGTGTGGGTTTTGCATTTATGGCCTCTACCAATTTTTGAATTGAAAATTTAGCTATCTTAGATTTGATTTGGTACTCGGCTAATTTAGAGGGATTCTTGACAAGTTCGTGTCTTTCACTCCTTATCTTTGATTTTCTTGTGGCCAATCTTGTGGGGCTTGTGTCTATTCTCCGTGTTTGTGCCCATTGTCGTTAGTTTCTTTCATTAATTTTTTAAGCTAAACAATAGAAGAAGAGTGAGTAATAGTACCTTTATCCCTTCCCTAAGAAAAAATGATACTCGCCTTTATACGCTATACTATGCGATGGGCATACTTGCCCAATTGTGTGGTTTGAGTATTTTGGAATTTTAGTTTAAAACCTTAGAGTTAAGAATTTTGGATCTATTAATGTACAATTTATCCATCATGTAAAGAAGTTATGCGTGAGGTGAAAGATACATGATTACTCTGTATAATGCACATATAATTTTTCCCCAAAAAAAATCAAGGAGGGGGTGATTCATAGGGCTAACCTTGAAATAATGAGTGTGTTTTCAAAAAAGAAAAAAAAAGTGTTTTTTACTATATGCATTTGATTGGAATTCCTATACACTTATTTTATATATGAAAAAAAAAATGCATGCACTCATTCATCATACCGCTGAGTAAGAATTGGTAAATTTTGCAAGGCCTATGAATTTTAGACAAATGAATGGAAATTGATTTGAGGATAGGAATGTTCATTGAAATAGATGCAGGAAAACTAAAAGAAGAGTTGAGAACAAGGAAATAGTGCTCAAAACATCTAAAGCCTAGATTACCAACATGAATTCAAGTAAAGGATACCATAGTGGAATGTCTACATATCAGATTAGGAAGGATTTTTTATTAGCTAAAAATATATACACAGTATGTATAGGTATACATGATCATGATCAAAGAAAATTCAATTGCTATAGGATTATGTGTTTTACAGAATGTTCTTACAGTGGAATTTAAGTGCTAAATATATGTAGATAAGATATTTGAATTAGGGATTGTTTTAAAAATTTTAGAAAATAGGATACACAAAAGTGTCTAGGAAGGTAAGGCAAAACCTAGAATATTCAGAGATTTGTATGGGATTATATAATGGGAGTAAACATGTATACTAGAAATCATCATATGAAGAATTGACCACCCTCAAGTTTGATTCATTTTATAGCGGTTGTAAAGTAGAAAAATATTACAATGATATTGAATCTAAATTGAATATGACAAATTAATAATTTGTTGTGTTTTCAAGGTTATGATTTTCTAATGATAGGAATAGGAAGCTAATATAAGTATATATGGTTCTAGTAGAAGCTTAAATGTCACCAAGATGAAACCGCGGGCATGGTGGAGATCAAACTAAATGAAGATCAATGAGAACTGTAAAGAATAGTAGTCAAAGAATGGGGATACAATCCCCAGAGAACATAATGGTACAAATAATGCAAAAATCTACAAAAGTACTTCAGCAAGTAGTAGAAGTCCTAAGCCAAGAGACTCAAGAACATGCTAGAAAATATATCATAAGGGCAGTGGAACCTAATGAGCAAACTAAGAAGAAAATCCCTCAAAGAAAGGAATCGGTTTCTCAAGTGATGGATAAGCAATGTAGATTTTGCAATATGAGGGGTCATACTACCGTAAAATGTAAAAAGAGGTTTAGGAGATGTTTTGCATATAGAGAAAATGGGCATATAACATCAAATTCATGTAGTTACGGAAACAAGAAGATTTGATTAATACTCAAGGAGGCCCTACAAATGTAAACATTGATCATGTAGGGGGAAATTAATGTCAACCATCTGGAAATTCCATCAGAATAAATGGAATCTCCACTTGATGCTCAGATAGAAACATTAGTTGAGAAATGAGAAAATACTAGGAAGGAAGCCGAAATAGGTATGTGACAAGAATTTCCAAGTTTATATGAAAGTAATTGAAAATTTTGAGGACCAAATTTCTTAAAGGATGGGAGAATTGCAACACCCTCCCCTTGGAAGTTAAGTGAAGGGTTAAGAATTTTGGATATATTGACCCTCGATTTATTCACCATAGAAAGTGGTTAAGCACGAGGCCTCATAAGTAAAAATGTTCATTTTATTGAGAAGAAGTTTTTCATGAGATAAAAATTTTAAAGATGACTTTGACCTCAATTTGTATAAAATTTAGATGAGTTAAGCATGAGGTGAAAGACATGAGATTACTCTGTATAACACATAGATCATTTTTTCTAGAAAATAATTTCAAAAAGAGGGTAATTCATAGGGTTCATTGTTGTTATTTTAAGATTTACCGTGGTTAGGTGGCCTAATGCGACTTCTTTAGTTCCTTAAGAGATGACCAATCCTAATCCACCCTTAGATAAGTTTAATTATAGTTAATCATGTGGTATTAGAGAAAAGAACAAATGATATGAGCTAACTAAGGTGAATTAGTGGTTAACAGTTATTTTAGTTTTACTGAAGTAGTGATTAGTGTGAATTATAGTAGCTTAGTAGAATAACTCTTCAGATTAGTGTTAAGTAAAACTTAAAACACATAATGGTGATTAAGGTTGCCTAAGTCAAGGCTAATTGAGGTTAATGAGTTTAAATAGAGAATTATAAATTAAGTGAAATTAATTGAATTAAGTGCAGATTAAGGGAAATTAAGTGGGAATAGCCATGTTTAGTGATAATTAATTTCCAGCACTTGAATATGCTTTAAAGCCCTTCTTAGGGTATGAGAGAAGACCAAAATGCCCTTTTTAGTCCTCAGATTCGAGAGTTCTTGTGTAAGAATTAGAAAAAAAAAAAGAAAAGGAAGAAGAAAGAAAGAATAGAAAAGCAAAAGAGAGCTGCTGAGAGCAAATGAGAAGAAAAGGAAAAGGGGTTCCAGATATTGCGTAGCCATTGTTGAGCTCAACTACAGAGGTAAAACCTTCCATCTTAGATCAAAAAGGATTCTATGCTTAACAATGAATTACTTAATGTAAGATTATTGGTGAAAATTGCAAAATAAAAGTTGTAGTTTAAGAAGAAAAATTTTGTTCAGCATACTAGTTGTTGTTTGTTTTTGAACTTCTTTTTAGAAGGCTTTCTAATGATTCTAAACCCATCCTAGATGTGTTTGGAAGTCGTGAAAGCATAGCAATTTTGTACGCTAACGGAAGAAGAAGAAGAAATAAATGGTGGAATGGATCACATGTATATAAGTTGAAAACAGTTTTTTGCCTTTGTTTGCAAGAATTCTTGGGTATGGCTACTTAGGTACTGAATGACTATGGCTGATCCTAGGCTTCTTTTATAAGTTAGGAAAGGTAAGAAATTGATTTTGCAAAGATTTGACTGCTACAGAACTCATAGAGAGCGAAGGAAGCCAGCAACTATGGCTATAGAACAAAAACTTTGTTTGTGCATTCTTTGCCTGTTGCCTGTTTACTAATTTAACTACGCAAAACAGTAACTCCTTCTGGAGTCTTACACATGTTTTTTATCAGTACAAGGAAAGTTAAGCATTAAACATTGAACATTGCCACTATGATAGTATTAGAAAATCTATTTTGTTCATATAAGAGATGCAGGTTGTTTTGGTTTAGTGATAAGGGCTAAATTCATCAATAATTTTCTACTTATTTAAGGATATTTTGTGATATACATTTAATGTAATAACTAGTCAAATTCCTTTGTATTAGATATTTTTCCTTGGTAAAGGTATTTTAGATTTTTTGTGTAGAATTGAAGAAAAAAGATGAAAAAATAATTGCCATTACAGTACACGGCCCCGCTAGCCGTGTCCCATAGAACCGACATCGGCCATAGTCTGGAAAATAGGGTAAAATAACCGAAAAATAGAGCACGTCGGGTGTGACCAAAGAACAACCGTGCCGACCATCAGGGGCTGGACTAGCACAAGCTCTATGCTATCCAGAGGTGGCGAATTTTCCCATTCATGCGTAGATTTTGGAATTTGTAGGATTTCTATCATGCATAATCAGATTAAGCACAACGGAAAACAATAAGAAATCCAAGCCAAGGATCACGGGTTTGCAATAGAAACGGCAAAAGGAGAAGATTGCGTTTATTACCTCGTGAAGCCGGAATTCAAAAATTTCAGAAACAAGAACGCAGGCGCGATCCAGATTATCCAAAACCGTTCACTGCAACTCAACTGAAGTCCAAGAAAGAACTCCCTCTAATGATAATGCACATAAGGTTGAATGCTCACAATCTCACAATTCTATGCTAGTAGAATTCGGGAGGCTAGGGTTTTGATCAAGAAGAGAGAAGGCTAGGGTTTGATCAAGAGAGAGACAGAGAAACGGTTTCTCTGTTATTGCGTGAATAGTCTGTCTCAAACCCTAAGGAAACCGTTTCCTTATATTTATAGATTTATAATTACCATAAATTGCAACTTAGTCCTTCAACGTCCAATTATCAACAAATTGGTCCTTGAAGTTTACTTAATTACAATTAGGTCCCATGAATTATAACAAACTTATAATTCACCTATAAATATATTCCCTTCTCTTAATTAACCCCACAATATTATCAAATAATATAGTTGAGCATTCAAACCTTTATTGTGTGTGACCCATTAGGTTTCCTGGTCTTATTGGTAGCATAATATGAATTAATTCTAATAATATTAGAATTAATAATCCTTAATAAAATAAATGATTAAATTTATTAATTCTCTTATTAATAAATTCATATTTACCATATCAAGAGTGACATCTAGCAATGACTCTTGACCACCCAAAAGTGTAGAAAGTCAAGTGGCTTGACATGAACCTTTCAATAGCAAATTATCAGTGTAATAAACTCCTTTCAACATACAATATCTCATTCGGTCTAGAGCATGGAATTAGTGCCAACTCCCTCCAGAATATTATTAATTCTGGCCCGAATATTTTAGTACTTGTTCAAGAAATCCATTACTCGATATGTATATCAATTGGAACCATTTCCATCACATAGTCGCCTTGGCCAAGGACTTCATGAGTAATGATTTCTACAAGTGGCCTTGAGATATACTCTCCTACTATTAGGAGTGGTGAATCCTTTATTGACCCTCTCAACTACTTTCGTTTACTTTACGTTGTACCCAATATGCATCCCATAGGCGGTCCTAGATAAGACTCCAAAGATTAGAATCAAAGTACAATGCTCGATAAACAAAGTACATTGGAGATCTCAAGTCTAAGGATACTTGCACACTTGCTATAATGTATCACTGGCACTAAATAGTTATCCAAGTGATTATCTCGTAGCTAGGTCATCCAATGAACTTGTTTCAAAACAAGCATCCACACGTTAATCCTGAGTATCTCAATACCCACGGATATGAGAACCACCACTTGATCTAATCAAGAGATATAACATGTGCCAGTCTTGGCGTATTAATAATGTCCCATCTTATTAATACTATGACTGGGGATTATTTAAGTACAAACACTGCATAGTGTAGTAGGAATCTCTATCATGATTTCCTTAACACTGTGTTGTACTAGGGACTTTATCTAACGGTTTGTACATATAGTTAGATATAACAATCAAACTGAAAGATAAAGAATGCCTCTTATTAATTTAATATGCAATATACATGGTACAAGTGATTGCCTCTAGGGCACAACACTAACAAACTCCAACTTGCACTAGAGCCAATCATTCATGTATCGAATACCAAATGACTTAACATATTTATCATGTTTCTTCTGGGAAAGCGCTTTAGTGAGTGGATCAGCTATGTTCTGATCCGTGGGAATTCTCTCTATCTTTACATCTCCTCTATCTATGATTTCTCTAATCAGATGATAGCGTCTAAGTACATGCTTGGATCGTTGATGAGATCGTGGTTCCTTTGCCTGTGCAATGGCTCCATTGTTGTCACAATACAAAGGTATCGAGTCAACAATGCTGGGCACCACTCCAAGTTCAGTGATGAACTTCTTGATCCATACTACTTCTTTAGCTGCTTCAGAAGCTGCTATGTACTCTGCTTCAGTAGTTGAATCGGCAGTAGTCTCTTATTCGGAGCTCTTCCAACTAACTGCCCCCACCACCTAATGTAAATACATAGCCAAATTGTGATTTGAAGTCGTCCTTATTGGACTGAAAGCTGGCATCAGTATGCCCTCTTACATGTAAATCACCATCTCCATATATCAAGAATGCATCCTTAGTCCTTCGTAAGTACTTAAGGATATTCTTTACAGCCGCCCAGTGACCCTCTCCAGGATCAGATTAGTATCTGCTCGTCAAACTAAGAGCACACGATACATCGGGCCTAGTACATATCATAGCATACATGATAGACCCAATTGCCGAAGCATATGAAATTCTACTCATGTGATCCCTTTCAACTTGTGTCTTTGGAGACATTTACTTTGAAAGGCTTACACCATGTGTCATAGGTAAGAATCCTCTTTTGGATTGATCCATGCTGAACCTTTTCAGCACTTTGTCTATGTATGTAGACTGTAAAAGACCTAGCAACCTTCTAGATCTATCTCTATAGATCTTTATTCCCAGAATATAGGTTGCTTCTCCAAGGTCTTTCATGGAGAACATCTTGGACAACCAAATCTTCACTGATTGAAGAGTGGAAACATAATTTCCTATAAGCAATATGTCATCTACATAAAGCAATAGGAAAACAACTTTACTCCAACTAGCCTTTTTGTACACACAAGGTTCATCCATGTTTTGAATGAAATCAAATTCTTTAATTGTCTCATCAAAATGGATATTCCAACTCCTAGATGCTTGCTTAAGTCCATAAATGGACCTTTGCAACTTGCACACCTTTGTGCCATCTTCGGATATGAAACCTTCAGGATGTGTCATATATACTTCCTCAATCAGGTTTCCATTAAGGAAAGCTGTTTTCACATCCATTTGCCAGACCTTAAAATCATAATGAGCGGCAATGGCTAGGAGTATTCTTATGGATTTCAACATCGCAACTGGTGAAAAAGTTTCGTCATAGTCAATACCTTGTCGTTTACGATAACCCTTTGCTACCAAGCGAGCCTTATAGGTAACCACATTACCATCCATGTCAATTTTCCTTTTGAAAACCCATTTACACCCTATAGGCTTGATTCCTTCAGGTGGATCAACCAAAGTCCATACTTGGTTGTCATACATGGAATCCATCTCTGACTTCATAGCTTCAAGCCATTTTTCAGATTCTGAACTTTTCAGAACATCCTTGTAAGTAGTAGGCTCATCGTCATCTATGAGCAATACGTCATTATGGTCACTTATGAGAAATCCATATCTCTCTGGTGCCACTCATATCCTACTTGACCTACGAAGCTCTTGTGTGTTAGAAGGTTCATCTATTTGAATAGATACAGGTTCAGAAGGTTGATCAATATTTGTTTGCTCTTCTTGAACTTCACTAAGTTCAAACTTACTCCCACTATCTTCTTTGAACATGTGCTCATTAGACAGCATGTTTTGAAATAAAAACGTTATTTTCAGAAGGAAGATAGAAGTAATATCCAAACGATTCTTTTGGATATCCAACAAACAAACATTTGTCAGACTTACTTTCAAGTTTGTCTGACATTACCTTTTTAACAAAAACAGGGCAACCCCAAATCCATAAATGAGACAACTTTGGTCTCTTACCAAAGAATAGCTCATAAGAAGTGGTATCAACCGTTTTTGACAGAACTCTGTTTAAAATGTAAACAGCAGTCTCCAGTGCGTACCCCCAAAACGATTTTGGTAGGTCTGCAAAAGCCATCATGGTCCTTACCATGTCTAAAAGGGTTCGATTCCTTCTCTCAGATACACCATTATGTTGAGGTGTATATGGTGGAGTCCATTGAGATAATATTCTGTTATCTCTTGGATAACTTAGAAACTCTTGACTTAAGTATTCACCTCCTCGATCGGATCTAAGAGCTTTAATACTTTTGCCAAGTTGTTTCTCTACTTCATTCTTGAAGTCTTTGAAACGGTCAAAGGCTTCAGATTTGTATTTCACCAAATACAAATACCCATATCGAGAATAATCATCAATAAAGGTAATGAAGTATTGATAATCTCCTTTTGCTTGTATTGACATTGGGCCACATACATCTGAATGTACGAGTTCTAATAACTCTTTTGCCTTTTCTCCTTTTCTTGAAAAAGAAGTTTTAGCCATTTTTCCAAGTAAACAAGATTCGCATGTATCATATGATTCGTAATCAAATGACCCTAAGTCACCCAATTTGTATAACTTAGACACACGTTTTTCATTTACATGGCCTAAACGACAATGCCATAAGTAAGATGAGATTAAGTTATCCTTTTTATGTTTCTTTTTACTTATATTGAGAATTGGATTATACATGTCTAGAACATATAAACCATTGATCAAAGTTGCAGAACCATAATGAATATCATTTAATGAGAAAGAACAACATTTATTCTTAAAACTTAAATGAAATCCGAATAAGTCTAAACAAGCAACTGAAATAATATTTTTCAACAAAACTGGTACAAAATAACAGTTTTGTAGTTCTAAAACTAATCCGGAAGGTAGATTGAGATGATAAGTCCCCACGACTAGTGCGGCAACCTTTGCTCCATTTACAGCTCGTAGGTCCACGTCACCTTTCTCTAACCTTCTACTGTCCTTTAGTCCCTGCAAATTATTGCATAAATGAGATCCACAACCGGTATCCAATACCCATATCTCATTATTAAAGGCAGTATTAATCTCAATCATAAACATACCAGGATTAGAAGTAGAAGTGCTTGCAAGCTTCTCCTTCTCCTTCTCCTTCTTTTCCTTCACAGTCTCCAAGTAGGCCTTGCAGTTACGCCTCTAATGGCCCATTTTTCCATAATGATGACATGGGCCTTTAGGGGCAGCCTCCTTTGGGCTTAGTAGGAGTGTTCTTCTTCTTCTTCTTAGAAACCTTTTTCTTAGAAGATGAAGAACCTACTAACAAGATTGCCTTATCATCATTTTTCATAGAGGACTCAGCAGTCTTAAATAGATTGATTAGCTCAGGTATTGTGGTCTCAACATTATTCATGTGGTAGTTGATCACAAACTGCGAAAAACTACTTGGTAATGATTGTAGAATTAAGTCAATACTTAAGTCATGATCCATTACGAACCCAAGAGACCTAAGTTTTTCAATGTAGCCCAACATCTGCAGCCCATGAGTGGCCACTGAAGCACTCTCAACCATCTTAGCATGGAATAGTTGTTTAGAAATCTCATATCTCTCTGTTCTAGCTTGTTTATCAAACAGCTCTCTAAGATGGAGGATCATTGATTGAGCATCCATATGCTCATGCTGTTTTTGCAGCTTAGGAGACATTGACGCCAGCATGATACAAGATGCTGTCTCGCTATCTTCTTTGTGCTTCTTGTGGACAACATGCTCTTCAGCAGGAGCATCTTGAGTTGAAGGTGGCGGAATAGGAGCTTCTAGCACGTAAAGCAACTTTTCCGACTTGAGAACGATTCTCAAGTTTCTATACCAATCCAAATAGTTTGATTCAGTGAGCTTGTTTATTTCCAAGATGCTACGCAAGTTTAGGTTTGTCGACTGATGCAAATGACCTAGATGTAAAGATAGAATTATTAGAACATGTATATGCAAATGTAATGCAATTAATTAGGTCTTTAATTAAGCGCATAATTATTCCACTATTTTACTCAAACCAATAGCCTTCACTATTGACTCGGGAAAGCCCGTTGGAAACTTTCTTAGTGGATCAGTATCCAAATTCCTTAAGAATAACCTTGGGTTAGCCCAACAAGCCACTCTTAAGTTCAGTGGTAGGTATCCAACACCAATTACATCAAAAAGTAACTACTGAATCATTGGGTGATTAACATCTTTTAATCATTAAAGTATCAAATACTAGCCCAACTTTGCCTCTAATTTTCTTTATGCTTGGGTTAGCCCAACCGGGATACAGAAATTAGTTAAATCCAACCCATTAACATGAATTTAAATTCTATAGCTTGAACATACTCGATGTCAAGTAGGCTTGGGTTTGCCCAACAACCTGGTCTCGAAAAAGAGCTCTCGTTCTCACTATATTAATGGAAGGCATTAGATTTAATATTATTTGAGGGATTTATTCCTTTTAGTGGTCTTATTGTTAGACATGCATACAATTTATCAATAAGCAGCATAAATTGATAAACATGGTAATAAACAATTACGTGGCATGGTTATAGACTTTGTAAATTAATTTCCTCGAGCCACCAAGGAAATTAATATGGTCAACCCTATGTGTTCATGCATGATACAGGCAGAGGGTCTTACCATCTCGCCTTATTTTGAACGCCATCTTCAAAATCTTGAAAATAAAATTCTACCTCAATCTAACCTATATAATCTAATTACATAATTTTCTAAAAGGAGAAACCTCGAGTTACATTCGAGGGGAGTTAGATGAGAAGAGAATTACATCAGAATTTGAGAGAAGGCAGGACACGCAGGCCCTATTTCATTAAAACAAAGCGGTAAAAAATGCATGAATAGATATAGTTTGTTTTAGTCCATAACCATCCACCATGACATTAACTATGCTTAAACAAAATAAACATATACTTTTATTATTACAAAATCATTATTTTGGGAAAATAAAATAAATTCTAAAATCAACATTTAAGAAAAAAAACATTAATTTTAAATTTTCAAAATCACTATTTTGAAAAATAAAATTGATTGTCTGAAAAATAATTTTGAGAAAATACTTCTGGGTCCCGTCACGCAACGATAACGGCGGTCCCTTTCAAATTTTTTACCACCTCTCATCAAATGAGATTTTCCCTTTCAAAATTCTATTCCAGAACCTTTTTTTTAAAAAAAAAAAAAAAACCGAACAAAAACCACCGCATGCGGCTTGGATTTTCTAGAAATTTTTTTTTTGGTTCAGTTCGGGGCCGTTCCAAGATCAATCAAAACCAATTTTTGACGTTGATCTTTGTTAATCTTTATTAACAAACCATTGTGATCATTCTCACAATCAATTTAACAATCCAAATTGTTAAACGGAAGGCATAATTACAGGATGAACATCAACTGAAGCAAAAACCTGAAAACAGACGTAGAACCATTCTGCAATATTTTCAAAAGCATAAAACCCACAACGCAGAAATGATTTCTGCAACCCAGATTATTCAAAATAAAACCTAGACGATTACATACAAACCAGCAGACATGATCATACAATTAACATGCTGGAATCTTGCAATTTACATGCTTGAACAATTCAAAGCAATAAAACATCCCATTAAAACACAAACCCGTTGGCTCTGATACCACTGTAGGATTTCTATCATGCATAATCAGATTAAGCGCAGCAGAAAACAACAAGAAATCCAAGCCATGGATCACGGATTTGCAATAGAAACGGCAAAAGGAGAAGATTGCATTTATTACCTCGTGAAGCCGGAATTCAAAAATTTCAGAAACAAGAATGCAGGCGCGATCCAGATTATCCAAAACCGTTCACTGCAGCTCAACTGAAGTCCAAGAAAGAACTCCCTCTAATGATAATCCACAAAAGGTTGAATGCTCACAATCTCCCAATTCTATGCTAGTAGAATTCGGGAGGCTAGGGTTTTGATCAAGAAGAGAGACGGCTAGGGTTTGATCAAGAGAGAGGCAGAGAAACGGTTTCTCTGTTATTGCGTGAATAGTCTGTCTCAAGCCCTAAGGAAATCGTTTCCTTATATTTATAGATTTATAATTACCATAAATTGCAACTTAATCCTTCAACGTCCAATTGTCAACAAATTGGTCCTTGAAGTTTACTTAATTACAATTAGGTCCCATGAATTATAACAAACTTATAATTCACCTATAAATATATTCCTTTCTCTTAATTAACCCCACAATATTATCAAATAATATATTTGAGCATTCAAACCTTTATTGTGTGTGACCCATTAGGTTTCCTGGTCTTATTGGTAGCATAATATGAATTAATTCTAACAATATTAGAATTAATAATCCTTAATAAAATAAAGGATTAAATTTATTAATTCTCTTATTAATAAATTCATATTTACCATATCAAGAGCGACATCTAGCAATGACTCTTGACCACCCAAAAGTCCAGAAAGTCAAGTGGCTTGATATGAACCTTTCAATAGCAAATTATCAGTGAATAAACTCCTTTCAACATACAATATCTCATTCGGTCTAGAGCATGGAATTAGTGCCAACTCCCTCCAGAATATTATTAATTCTGGCCCGAATATTTTAGTACTTGTTCAAGAAATCCATTACTCGATATGTATATCAATTGGAACCATTTCCATCACATAGTCGCCTTGGCCAAGGATTTCATGAGTAATGATTTCTACAAGTGGCCTTGAGATATACTCTCCTACTATTAGGAGTGGTGAATCCTTTATTGACCCTCTCAACTACTTTCGTTTACTTTACGTTGTACCCAATATCCATCCCATAGGCGGTCCTAGATAAGACTCCAAAGATTAGAATCAAAGTACAATGCTCGATAAATAAAGTACCTTGGAGATCTCAAGTCTAAGGATACTTGCACACTTGCTATAATGAGATTCTATCACTGGTACTAAATAGTTATCCAAGTGATTATCTCGTAGCTAGGTCATCCAATGAACTTGTTTCAAAACAAGCATCCACACGTTAATCCTGAGTATCTCAATACCCACGGATATGAGAACCACCACTTGATCTAATCAAGAGATATAACATGTGCCAGTCTTGGCGTATTAATAATGTCCCATCTTATTAATACTATGACTGGGGATTATTTAAGTACAAACACTGCATAGTGTAGTAGGAATCTCACTTCATGATCTCTATCATGATTTCCTTAACACTGTGTTGTACTAGGGACTTTATCTAACGGTTTGTACACATAGTTAGATATAAAAATCAAACTGGAAGATAAAGAATGCCTCTTATTAATTTAATATGCAATATACATGGAACAAGTGATTGCCTCTGGGGCACAACACTAACAGAATTTCCTAAGAGATTTGTTATTTTCCAACTTGCACTCGGCCTAGAACTGTTATGGAATGAATTTTGGCATCTTGAGAACCTATTTAAACAATGGAAAGATAAGAGAAATATATGAATCCAAAGATCAAAGTTGCTAATAAATCATTAAAGTGGAGATTCATTACTCAATGGGCATTGTTCAAGAAGGTTTTCAAGGAAGAAGAGGAAGGCTTGTCTTTGAGTTCTTTCTTTTACATTTGTTTTCTTTTTCTAGAACAATGATGTGATTTATATTTTCATTGTAATTTGACATTATTTTGGAATTCATGATTTTTGGGTTAATTTAGACATTTGATAAATTTATTATCATTTTGTATTTGATTATTTGTGATTATTGAAAAATTGATGAATTTAGATTTGTTGCTAATTCAGTTGGAAAACGATATTGGAGTTGATTTAATTTCATTGATTTCATATTCGTTATTTCTTAATGGACATGGAAAACAGAGGTAATCAAATATTAGATGATTTAACCTAGAGTATAGGGTTATTGGCTAATTTCATGTTCATTATCACCTAAAGTATTGGGTCAATTTTTGATGGATGAGTTTAATGCATCTTTTGGTTATATTTCTTTAATTGAGAAATTTGCTAATTTAATCATGGGATAGTGAGTCTATGACTTGGGATACGATTGGTTTGTATTATAATTTCTTCATGATGCCAAGATGATAATTAATTGTGATATTTGCTAAGTAACTCATTGTCATGGTTTCAAGAACATTTGTCCAAATTGCATAATCTTTCATCCCTGAGTTGTATATAATTTTCTTTATTTTTCTTTTTATTCTATTATCACTTTATTTGGTCGGTTAAATAATGAATGAAAGTTAACTAATGGTAGATTTTTGTTGAGGATCGATATTTGTTAAGTAATAATATTATGCTTGCGATGAGAATACTTGCTCATGTATAATTTAGGGATTAATATTTTAATTAAAACTTCGCTAGGGATGGATTTAAATTTGTATGATGTTTTTATAACCAAATTCTACACATCAAGTTTTTGTCGTCACTACTAGGGAACAATATCATGAATGTTTGGATTTCATTAATTTTACCTTGTTTATATGTATATATGTTTATATGTAAATTTTTATATACATTCTTCAAGTAAATAAGTGTCATATCTTATGTGTGTATAAGTGTACTTTAATTAACTAACATAGTTTATGTTGTACTTTGTACGCTAATTATGTTTAATTGATTATTTGTAAATTCTATAATCAATCATCTTATTTTCCTTGTAGTCTTTGCCCTTACTGTATGACTTGACAATTCCTAGAAGACCCTATGGATTTTGATCATGAGATTGAAAGAACTTCGACATGGATTCGGAGGACATTTAGGCAAAAGGATAAGCAAGCAAGTTCAATAGGAGAGACAAAAGTTAAGAAAAACAACAATGGTAATAATGGTGGAAATAATAGGACCATAGATGACTTTGTAGAGCTGACGATTTCAGGTACAGATTGAGCATTAATAAACCTAGGGTGGAAGTGAACAATTTTGAGATAAAACCCAACATTATCCAAATGATCTGGAATATGCTACAATTTAATGAGTTACCTGATGAAGACCCTAATGTCCACCTTGCTAGTTTCCTAGAAATTTGTGATAGTTTTAGGATGAATGGTGTTTCGGAGGACGTTATAAAGTTGAGGCTTTTTTTTTTCTTTGAGGGATGGAGCTAAATCATGGTTAAAATCTCTACTAGTAGGATTTAGCAAAGTACTTCCCCCCAACAAGAATAGCTAAACTTAGTACAGACATTTTTACCTTCCAACAATTTGATTTTGAAAGCCTTTACAAGTGTTGGGAAAGGTGCAAGGAGATTCTTAGAAAGTGTCCTTATCATGGATTTGAGCTAAGGATGCAAATGCAAATTTTGTAATGCTCGATCTGTACCTTCGTGATATTGTGCACCTTCTGCACCTTCGTTCCTACTATCAAGAATTTCAACTCTTTTACCTTTTTTTCCATTAAACTCCAATACATCATATTCTAGTCTAACAAACTGCACCGTCTTTATTTTGTAATATACTCTTATTCCATGATTCGCTAACCAATTCATACCCAGAATTAAATCCTAAACATCGATAGGTAGGATTATGAGATCTGCCTTCAAAATCTCCTTCCCAACTATAATATCACACCCTTGTACTACCCTACTTGCATTTTTCTGCCTCTCCAAAGAAGTATTTACTAGTATGGTATAAGCGAATTCTACCCCATCCCAACCTAAATAATATGCACACTTATTTTTCACATACAAAGGAGTTGAACTAGGGTCTATCAAAATAGTATTGGTATGACATTTGGCAGAAAGCATACCTTCTACCACTACTACATCAGCTCCAACCTTTTCCCAGTTCAAGGAAAAGACTTTCGTCTCCACTTGAGGCTTTTGACCTCCTCCTTTAATCGTCCTAATGGGAGCCCCTCTATTCATCTCAACTAGTTGAGTCGAGGCTCATTGCCCCATTCTTAGAGGTTTGGGATAGTTGTTCCTCAAGTGAACAAGGTTGCCACAGTTGAAGCATCTCTTTAATGGCCTCTTCGACCAGCAGTCCCTTTCCACATGTCCGCACTTTCCACAGTTCTATCACATAGCAATATTTGGCATATAATCTGATAGAACTGTCCTTGGCTACTTCCCTTTATGTCCCCACTGCGTCAAACCAGTAGGTTGCTTGTTAATCGAAGGTCTTATCGGTGGACGATACGGGTGGAATGGTCAGTTTATTAGCCAGTTCCTATCCTTGTTCTTCGTTCGGGTTGATACATCCACTACAACAATATAAGTCGTTGGTGGAAATGGTGCTAATGCCTTCATTATCCTCCAAGCACTTGCAATACCTAGATAAATGAGTAAATTGGGCTGCATACTGGACCACGTTCGTACTTTCTTGCTTGAGAGTTTGGAATTTATCCTCTCTCTTCTCAGTTATCTACCGTGGGATGTACTCTGCTAAAAAAGCCTCAACAAAGTTCTCCCATGTCCATTTGCAATCTTCTCACTCCCAGTCCTCCTGGACTAGCTGCCACCATGATCGGGAAGGTCCTCTCAACCAAATGCTACATACTTCACCCTCCGCTTTTCAGGGTACTGCAAAATCACAAAGATGTCCTCCATCTACTCGATCCACTATTTAGCCTTCTCATCTTGTTCTACTTCTCTAGGAAACGTAGGAGATTTGAACTTCAAGAATCATTCTAGTGCCACATCCTCACCTTTCGGTGCCTTCTTTTCAACATTCTGCACAATTTTAGTTAAATTTTGTAGAATGGTAGCTATCCTATCAAATGCTTACCCTATGGTCACTAATCTAGATCCCCCAGACGATAATTCTCACTCCTGCTCATAGTCTTCCCCCACTTTAGGTGTGGATTGTCCTGTCTGCTTGATGCGTAAATTTTGGGTATATAAAATCATCAATTTTAAATCCATCCCTTAGTCAAGTTTTAATTAAAACATTAATCCCAAAAAATACATGTGAGTAAGTATACTCATCATAAGTATAGTATAGGGAATTAACGAGTATCGATCCTAAAAGGAACAAGTTCACACAAATCACTTTTCATTCATTGTTTAACCGACCAAAACAAAGTGACAAAAAAAAAAAATTCTATACAACTAAAGGATGTAAGTTTATGAAATTTAGACAATTATCCTAGAAAACATGACAATGAACCAACTAACAATTCTCTCAATTAATTATTATCTTGATATCATGAAGGAAAGCACAGTAAAATTCAAATGTTTGTCAAGTCATGAATTTACTTAGGTAAATTCCACTTTGTTTGTCATTTAATGAAATCTTATATTTTGATTCATATTAGTAGTTTTGTCAATGAAGCTAACATAACCAAAACATGCATTAAGCTTATCATTCATGTATGAATCTCTATCAAGGCATCCTAACCAAAACATGTATGAATCTCAATTCCTTAAAAACATAAAATTAGCTAATAACCATATGTCAAGGCAAAATAACTTAACAGTTGATTACTTAGTTCTATAAGCCTAACTTTATCATTCAAATCCATGAAGATTTAACAAATACGAAATCAATGCTATGAAACTCCTAACATCGTTGTGTCAAAGTCAATTAGAAGAACTCGCTTTAATAACCAATGAAATTAAGTAATCAAATACCAAAGATAACAAAGAATCGCTCAAAAAACTAAATTAACGCAAAATCATGAATCCCAAAATAATGTCATTTTACAATAAAAGTATTGAATACATCATTGCTAAAGAAATAGAAGATAAAGAGAAAAGAAAGCACTCATAGACAATCCTTTTTCATCTTTCTTGAAGATTGTCTTGAACAATCCTCCTCGATGTGGGTGAACTCTTCCTTCAATTAGACAATCAGAATTTATGCCCTTTAAGTCACCTTTCTATATTGTATATCTTAAACCCTTGTGTTCTCTTGTGCTTTTATAGGCCTCTAGATGCCAATTTCATGGTTGAGGAAGTCTTGGCCGAGTAGAAGTAGAAAAATACTAAAATCATTAAATAAGCCCTAATTCCGCGCAAATAATTTCTGCATCCAGAGCTTACCTGGCGTTGAGTACTTCAACCGGCTTGGCGCCTGGTGCACTCTATTCTCCCCTATTTTTGCTCTGTTTTTGGCCGCTTCTCTTTGATAGACTGATTAGACCCGGTGTGAGGTGCACTTACTAGTCTTGGTGCCAGGTCTGTTCTAGAATTCCCCTATTGTTGGCTTAATTTCTTCTGCTAGAGTAGAATTGACCCGGTGCCTGGTCCATTGGCTAGGACTGGTACCAGGTACAATCTAATTTTGTACACTTTTTGCTCGATTTTAGCTTAAATATGCAAATATTTGGTAAAAATGCCTTTTACAAGCGAAATGTCAAATAAGAAGGAATATGTCTAGTTATTACAACAAATATATCTTAAAACACCCTCAAATAACTAGGAAAAGAATGGAGATTTTAACCCCTATCACATATCCCCACACTTGAACATTTGCTTATCCTTAAGCAAAGTACTTTAGTCCAAGAAAAATTATCAAGAAAACATAAGTTCTTTCTTATTCCAAAATTTCTCTACCATAGCAAAGATCATGTCTTCCTTTCAAACATTAGATACAACCCTTGTCATTCATACCCTTTTAAAACAATAAAAACTTTGAAACATTAGACAAGACATCACAAAACACTTGAAATCAAATTAATCAAGTGCATATCTCAGTCTAAGAAAATTATTTCACTCTTCAACTAACAATATAGATAATATAAATCACATAAGTCAAGCCATCTACCAACTCAAGCATTATAAATCCAAAAATTACACAACTTAAGTTATGATGTGAGGAAAACACTATAATTTTTTTCTCTCAAAATTTTCAATGACTTAGGGAATTGATGGCCTCAAGTGCATGGATTTCTCTTCACAAATAGTATTGGCCCCCTTTACAGTCATCACTCATCATTTTTTTTCTCACCAGTTCTTTCTTTCTTTCTTTTTGCTCTTTTTTCCCTTTTTACCTTCGGGATAGCCTCAAGAGAGTTCACTGTATTCATTTACTACTTCTCTCCATATTAACCCCATTTTTTCAGCAAAAGGTCTTCAACGAACATCAATCAGAGCATTTTTCTCAATTCACACCAACATTATATTGTTTTCACTCATTGCTTTTTTTTTTTTTCAAAATTTTCCACAATCTTTCCTCTTAATGATCTTTTTTCAACTCACATTTTTTTTCACCATAACTTAAAGCTAGCAAAATTTAAACTCCTAATGCAAGAGTTAGCTAATAAACTCTTCCCATATTCATCATATCTTCTATATTTCAACTAAATCAGTCAAATAACATTCAAATACCAATGCATAAACAAGATTAAGCAAAATTCTCAAATCTTGACAACTATCTTATCCAATAAAACCAATTTCATCAAAATCCACCCCATGAATGACAAAACTCATATCCAAGTAAGAAAAATAATTACAACATTGCTTAACAATGAAACCACTAAAATTTTCGAAAAAAATTAAAGAAAAACGATATTAAAATATTTCTTCAATGTCATTCTCCCCCCCACACTTAAACTGGACATTGTCCTCATTGGCTAAATATAGAATAATAACAATACAGCCAAGAAGACCAAAATGAATATAGAAGGAGAAGAAAGTGAAGAAGATACTGGCATGATGGAGTAGCCACAATTTTCCAAACTTTGTGCTCAAAACAAAATTCTTTCTCAATTTTTTTTAATTTTCTAAAGTAGCTCAATAAAAAGAAAACACCAAGATAATTAATAAAAACTTCGACAAAGTATATCACCAAACCACTCTCCCACACTTAAATTGGATAATGTCCCCATTGGCAAAAAATAAACCCAAGAAAGCATCTCCAAAAGGACCAGAAATAATAATGGGGTAGAAAGTTTAAGCAATACTTTCCAAGTGCAATAATGCTCCAATAGATATCCAAACTTGAGATAGAGAAAAGGACTTGTCCAAGAGGACTTTATTCCTATAAAACAAAACACAAATAAAAGAACTAGGAAAATAATAACAAAATAAAAACATACCTAAATAAAAGAAAACAAACAAAAGAAAAAGACTATGAAAAAAATCCTAAGAAAGCAAATAAAGACACGACTCACTCCCCCACACTTAAGATGGAAAATATTGTCCTTATTTGGGAAAGGAAAAACAAACTACATAACAAAAAAAAAAAAAAAAAAACTCTTTCCACTCATCAAACCTTTTAAAAAGAAATTAAAGCTCAAAATAAAAGATAGGCATGATGAATGTATAAAGAAGAGAGGTTTTTGAAAAATAAAAGATTTATGAAAAAAAAAAATCTCACTAAAGCAAAACACATAAACCTCTTTCTTTAACATTCCTTTAGACACACAAATATTTTTGTCAACATATAAGTGCACATGGTTTCTGAAGAATGCATCAAACTTAAAATCACCTTTTAACCCTTCAAAAGATTTGTCACAATTGGAATTCCCCTTAAAACTTAACAATTGAGTTTTTAAAGATTGGATCAAGAAATCCTTACTTTTCAATGCATGGTCTACACAATCTAACTTACCTCCCTGAAATTAGGGTGAAGGTAGAAATTACCACTATTATCCAAAGCCTTCTTATACTATAGTGTTGAATGATCTAATTCCTTAAGGCATGGTGAGCTCAATACATCATCAATTGCATCAATGGACTCTATGAATTGAGAGGTACACTATTTGTTTGCGATTTTCAATTCCCTATTGAAGATCTTATCAACCAACTTTGCTAGTTATTTCTTGTTAGAGCTCATTCATTGGCATAATTCTTAGTATCCCTCAGTCGATGAATTTGTATTGGCCACAAAAGAATTTAGTAATGTTACAATGGCATCTCACTAAAAATATCAACGCGAGCTTGTAATCTTGCCAATCTATCATCATTGTAACTCCTTTGATTTTGTGCCCAAAAATAGTTGTCCATGATGATGTTAACCTCTCACAAAAATCAAATCAAAAATAAAAATAAAAAACAAACAAAAATAATAGAAAAAAAAGAAAAGGAAAACACACACATTAGATATATTCACGGACTACCAAAACAAAAAAGTTAGTGGTATTTACAAGTACAACATGAAATAAGCAAGTTAATTAAGTCACACAATATTACAAACAACAAGATATAACATAAATTTATAGAAAGAACATATGTACATATTTACATATAGACATATAGATAAATACCAATATAAACATGGTTAAAATCAACAAAATCAAAGCTTTCATGATATTGTTCCCCAGCAACGGCGCCAAAACTTGATGTGTAAATTTTGGGTATATAAAACCATCAATTTTAAATCTATCCCTTAGTCAAATTTTAATTAAAACATTAATACCAAAATACACACATGAGCTAGTATACTCATTGCAAGCAAAGTATAAGGAATTAATGAGTATCGATACTCAAAGGAACAAGTACATACTAATCGCTTTTCATTTATTGTTTGACCGACGAAAATAAAGTAATAAAATAATAAAAAAATAAAGAAATATATACAACTCAAGGATGTATGTTTATGCAATTTAGACAATTATCTTAGAAAACAAGACAATGAAGCAAATAACAATTCTCTAAATTAATTATCTTCTTGGTATCATGACGAAATGCACATTAAAATTCAATTATTTGTCAACTCATGAATTTACTTAGGTAAATTTGACTTTGTTTCTCAATCCATGGAACCCTATATTTTAATTCATATTAACACATTTGTCAATCAAGTTAACATAACCAAAGCATGCATTAAGCTCATCATTCATATCTTGATTCAATTAGTAGATATGTCAATCAAGCCATCCTAACCAAAATATGCATGAATCTTAATTCTTTAAAAATATGAAATTAGCTAATAACCGTATGTCAAGGCGAAATTAACTTAACCTTTGATCACTTAGTTCTAAAATCCTAACTTCATCTTTCAAATCCATAAAGATTTAACAAATACGAAATCAATGTAATAAAACTCATAACATCATTGTGTCGAAGTCAATTAGAAGAACTCACATCAATAACAAATGAAATCAAGTAATCAAATACCAAAGATGACAAAGAATTGATCAAATAACTAAATTAACGCAAAATCATGAATCCCAAAATAATGTCAAATTATAATAAAAGTATTGAATACATCATTGCTAAAGAAAAAGAAGATAAAGAGAAAAGAAAGCACTCATAGACAATTCTCTTTCTTCTTCCTTGAAGACTCCCATGAACAATCCTCCTTTGTAACACCCCACGACTATATACCCTAAACGGGCGGGGATGTCACCCCGTCCCGTAGGACAAGGGGTTTTTAGAACGAGGTATAAAATATAAAGGCAATCTCCAAAAGGATCAACTTAGATAAATAAAGAAATATTCTTATTACATCAGGCTCAACTTGGAGCAAAACGGAATAAAACAAAATATTGTTTAGAAGCATAAGCAACAAATGTCTCCTAGAACGGATAGAGAAAATAGCAAAAGCTTCAACAATTACATGCCCCGCTAACTCAGCACAGTCTATCTCCTCAAAATATGATGTAAAACGGTGTGAGAATAAATCTCAGTAAGTCATGTGTGTGCACATGGTGTTTTGAATAGTACGTGTATGCAAAGTGTAAAACATTTGTAAAAATAATTTGGCCAGCCATAAACAATCTCTTTTCGCAAGGAGTGGGTTTTTCTCATTGTCACACTTTGTACAAAATAAATCCTCCACTCGGATAAAAGTCATGTCACCACACGTTGGGCTCCATGAGAACAAATTGGCCAAGGCACCACACTTTGTGCACCTTATCCGGACCACATTACCACACATTGGGCGTTCTGATTAAGATGAGTGTACAGCCCACCGGGTGAGATACTCCTCCATCTCTACACCCAACAAAACCATCCAGGTGTCTATGTCGGGAAAATAAATAATACCTTTCAGGTATAATGCTAGCTCGGACTGGCCTGGCCAACCAACACTGTCGCCTTTTCAAGCAGAGTTCATCTTCTGGAGGTGGCCTCCTGCCAGAAGACTTACGCTAGCCCTCCAAGACTATTATTGTTAGCCTACCCTTATTGAGTACTCAACGAACATATCCGTCAACTCCTGATTCAAAATATTTCCAAACCTTGGCTTTGTAAAACGTGGTTTTCTTTAAAAGAGATTCCTAAAAATTTAAGGAAAAGAATAGTTTTCTTGCTAAAAACCGTTAGTTTGACAAAACCGTTTAAAGAATAAATATCCACGTTTACAACCCAAGCAAACACAGTTTAACAATAGCTTTACAAAGCTTCACAACATGGACTTGCCATCACAACCTTTAACAAAACAGTTTATAAAAGGACTTACCATCACAACATTTAATAAAAGAGATTATGCAAGGACTTACTTGATATGCCTCAGATAAATGCGATAAATTCGCAGCTGGCTTTCCTCAATTATCCTCCTGATCTAAACCATATAATATTATGATCAAGGTCTCAATTAATTCAAACATGCTCTAATCCCATTTATTTTCACAACAATTCGCAATCTCCTATTTAATTCCAAGTAAACTATTCAATCCCCAAAGATCATATACTATGACTACATGTTCATCTCGCTAATAAACACCATTAAACTTTACTTTCGGTATCAAGGGAGGGTATTCCCTTACCTTGCAACTACCGGGTAATGAGGTCTCGATATTCCTATGGTGATCGTCCCGAGTTCGCTTGAGAAGAAGAGAGAAGCTACCTCCTTTGCTTCACTTGACTGCAAATTATGACTGAAGGCTGGAACTTCAGGAAACGCTCCGAAGCCTCATCCTCTCCCCGCGGTGGTTTCCTGGCCACCTTGTCCACTTTCTCGGTCAAGTTCTGTAGGATCAAGGCCATCTTGTCAAAAGCCTGACCCATGGTCGCATCCCGTGACCTCTTCGAAGCCATCTCCTGCTCTCCTGGCAGGTGCTCTTCCACATCGGGGGTGGAACGACACATCTGCTTAAACTCCGGGGTGGAGGATGCACTCTCCTGCACCGTTCTGCTATGCACCACTGTTCGGCATCTTGGTGCCATCTTAATCACATTCACTCAGGGTCAGTTAGTTATCAAGGGGGAAAAGAATATGCTTAGGTGCATGATCAGTTGATAGTAATGTACTCATCTGAAAGAGAATGTGATGATAATGTGCAGAGATAAATCAAGCAATAAACGAAACTCATGCTTGTCATATAAACCATTCTTTACAGAAAAGAAGGGGTCATCTCACACGATACCTTTTTTATTTAAAATGATAGATAGGCCCTATGAGCCACATGCTCCCTTAAGAAAAAGATAAACAAGCAAAAGTATGCAAATTCCAAAGAAAGAAAAAGTAAAAGTTGCTGGTCTTCTATGTTCTACTCTCCTTAGTTTCAACTGAAGTATCGGAGTCGTCAGAGGCCGGTTCCACCGGCCAACCCACGAAACTATCGGGTCTCCCTATGTAGTTCCTCGCGAAACCAACGGTCCCACTTGGCTGCCCTGACTCACCCTCTCGGCATCTCTTGGCTCTCATGGCCATCTCATAGAGCTCGTCCAACGCTAATCTTACTATACCCTTAGGCGCAGGCCTCTCACACCCCAAGTCAGATGGATCAACCAACCCCTTTCTCCTTTGCATGGCATCTACACCCAGTCCAAATCGGAGTCTACACCCCTCAGGACTCCATTCTAGCTTCCTCTTTCCCTTATCTACCCCTCCTAGAGCTGACTGCCTACTGTCTCTCTCCCCCGGGACAACCTCCATTACCTCCTCGTCCTCTCTTTCTACCCTAACCATCTCTCCCTCGTTCTCATCGTCTCCCTCATTCCCTAGCTCATCTACCTCTCCCTCACTCAACTTCGTCATCTCCTCATCTCCCTCATCTTCCCCTAGACTCTCCTCGACCACTATCTCCGTCTCAACCACCGAGTCGTCTAATACTGATGGCTCATGCTCTCACTCTGAATCAGACGCGGGTGGATCGGCTACAGGTAGTGGGGCAGGTGGATTCCCGCAACCAGCGGGCCAGTCTCTGATAGCCGATACAACTCTTTTGACCATCCTATAAACAAAAAATAAAAATTAGCACCAGGTCAGAATACTTAAGAAAGTAGAACCCCATAAGTCAAGTAAATGCCTAAACCATGTCTCTAATACCACATGTAACACTCCACGACTACGTACCCTAAACGGGCGGGGATGTCGCCCCGTCCCATGGGACAAGGGGTCTTTAGAATGAGGTATAAAATATAAAGGCAATCTCCAAAAGGATCAACTTAGATAAATAAAGAAATATTCATATTACATCAGGCTCAACTTGGAGCAAAACGGAATAAAACAAAATATTGTTTAGAAGCATAAGTAACAAATGTCTCCTAGAACGGATAGAGAAAATAGAAAAAGCTTCAACTATTACATGCCCCGCTAACTCAGCACAGTCTATCTCCTGAAAACATGATGTAAAACGGTGTGAGAATAAATCTCAGTAAGTCGTGTGTGTGCACATGGTGTTTTGGATAGTACGTGTATGCAAAGTGTAAAACATTTGTAAAAATAATTTGGCCAGCCATAAACAATCTCTTTTCGCTAGGAGTGGGTTTTTCTCATTGTCACACTTTGTACAAAATAAATCCTCCACTCAGATAAAAGTCATGTCACCACACGTTGGGCTCCATGAGAACAAATTGGCCAAGGAACCACACTTTGTGCGCCTTGTCCGGACCAGATTACCACACGTTGGGCGTTCTGATCATGGTGAGTGTACAACTCACCGGGTGAGATACTCCTCCATCTCTACACCCAACAAAACCATCCGAGTGTCCATGTCGGGAAAATAAAAAATACCTTTCAGGTATAGTGCTAGCTCGAACTGGCCTGACCAACCAACACTGTCGCATTTTCAAGCAGAGTTCATCTTCTGGAGGTGGCCTCCTGCCAGAAGACTTACACTAGCCCTCCAAGACTAGTATTATTAGCCTACCCTTATTGAGTACTCAACGAACATATCCGTCAATTCCTGATTCAAAATATTTCCAAACCTTGGCTTTGTAAAACGTGGTTTTCTTTAAAAGAGATTCCTAAAAATTTAAGGAAAAGAATAGTTTTCTTGCTAAAAACCGTTAGTTTGACAAAACCGTTTAAAGAATAAATATCCACATTTACAACCCAAGCAAACACAGTTTAACAATAGCTTTACAAAGCTTCACAACATGGACTTGCCAT
The DNA here is from genome assembly GCA_026120185.1 of Voacanga thouarsii. Lineage (NCBI taxonomy): Eukaryota > Viridiplantae > Streptophyta > Magnoliopsida > Gentianales > Apocynaceae > Voacanga > Voacanga thouarsii. Next base: position 351,103 of record JANUWF010001131.1, read on the forward strand.
CACAACCTTTAACAAAACAGTTTATAAAAGGACTTACCATCACAACATTTAATAAAAGAGATTATGCAAGGACTTACTTGATATGCCTCAGATAAATGCGATAAATTCACAGCTGGCTTTCCTCAATTATCCTCTTGATCTAAACCATATAATATTATGATCAAGGTCTCAATTAATTCAAACATGCTCTAATCCCATTTATTTTCACAACAATTCGCAATCTCCTATTTAATTCCAAGTAAACTATTCAATCCCCGAAGATCATTTACTACGACCACATGTTCATCTCGCTAATAAACACCATTAAACTTTACTTTCGGCATCAAGGGAGGGTATTCCCTTACCCTGCAACTACCGGGTAATGAGGTCTCAATGCTCCTATGGTGATCGTCCCGAGTTCGCTTGAGAAGAAGAGAGAAGCTACCTCATTTGCTTCACTTGACTGAAAATTAAGGAAGAAGAGGAAATCAGCCTCTATAGGGCGTGATTTAAGGGTAGAAGAAAGAGAAAAGAATCATTAGAGAAAACGGCATCAAGAGGTTGAATGGATTTGTGCTTACCTTAAGGTGCATTCGATTTTTGCTTGGAGTAACTCTTGTGTTTTCGAAAATTTGCAGAGAGATGTTGCTGAAATTTTTGTGTAGAATGAAGAGGGTAGATGGTTGCTATGATTTAAAATTGGAGAAGATTGGTTTAGGGTTAGATGGTGATGTTTAGATAGACTCCTAATGGCTTTAGGTTTCTTGGACAGCAAAGGCGAAATTTCAGCTTGTTGCGTGTCTCCTTGCTGCCGATTTTAGGGGAGTTTAATGGAGGAAAGTTTTCTGAAATTTTGCTTCTTTATGCTAGCCAAAATACTGCTGAAAGGAAGGGCTGAATGTGTTCAGAATTTTGACCAAACAAGAAAGAGTTTGAGTGAGTTTTGATGACTGAAAAATCCTATGCAAGTGCTGTGAAAATTCTGTGCAAGTGTAGCAAGGTTTGGACTATTTTGGCTGCTGAAATTCTATCGGAATTTCCAGAGGAAAATTGAGGGTTTTGGGCCCTGAAAATAGCTTGATCAGCTGGGGTTTTTCAGTGGGTTATGTGTGAAGAATTTCAGTTGGAGTAGGAGTTCAAATCTGGCCAAAAATCCTGCACAAAGCTGACCAAATTTTCTGTACATAAGCTGGACGAATTTCAGTGTTTTTGTGTGAATAAAATTCTCGTTTTGTGCAGCTATGGTACCCTGAATTGATGAGGAATATTTAGGTGTTTTGAGCTATGATTCATAGAGTTGGATTGTAGGCTAAGAAGCTTGAATTTTCGGACAGCTTATGTTGATACAAAGCTGCCGAAATTCAGCTAGGAAAAGGAAGAAAATCCTAGTTGAATTTGGATTGAAATAAAATCTGATTTTATCAAGGATTTGGATAGGATTTCCTCTAGTCCTAGAAGAGTTTGGATTGAGCTAAAGGTGCTCCAAGGTGGCGGACAAAATCTGGAAAAATTTCCAGAATTTTTCCAACTTAAGGTTTTCGAAAATTCAAGGGAATAAAAGCTGAAAATAAAACAAACTTTATCCTTATCTAAAATCCTTGAACTTAGGAGTTAAATATAGAGTCTTATTCCTATGGAAGTGGTGTTTAAACCCAAAGAAAATATCTAAGACTTTAGTTAAAATATTTCTCTAAAACAATTAAATAAATAAAAGGATTATGGCTAGAATTCTTGAAGAGGTAAGACAAGATTTTTCCCTAATATATTCCCTAACTTTAATATTCATCAAGAAGAGTTTTATACCACTTGAAATTCTTCAAAGTGGCACCTAGCTAGGGGTTTTTTTTTCGAAAATCCTAAGGAACACAAGCTGAAAATTAAAGGTGAACTTTATTCACATCAAAGTCCTTGAATTTAGGAAATAAATATAGAGACTTATTTCCTTGGAGTAAAAATACTAAAATTTCTCTAGGATAGCTAGGTTCTTTTTCGGCCAAGACAAGAAATGGTCTAAAGAAAAGAATTTCAAGAAGAGAAACTAACTTCACAAAAGGTAGGATTCGAACTCGGGTCACCAAAGGAAATCACCAACCTCCCCGCTATTCCAAACCAACTCCAATGCTAATTTTTCTACAAGAAGTTCTTACCACCCCAATACTCATCCTTCCAAATCTTCGACCAAACCTCCCTTATCCAAATCTTTAACAACACAATTATTTCACATCAATTACTTCAAATGCAAGAGCAACGGAAAAATTCACATGCATCCATGCAAATAAAATTAATCTAGCTACCACATAAAATGCAAGATGCTATGCAATGCATGACTTTTCCCTATAGTCAAAGGTGGTTTTGGGCGGGGTATTACATCCCCTCCCCCTTAAGAGAATTTCGTCCCGAAATTCAGATTTCATACCCTTCGAGCATACCCGAATACTTCCGTCTTAACCATTCCTCCGTTTCCCATGTTGCATCTTATGCTCCATGATGATCCCAAAGTATCTTCATCATGGGTATCTGCTTGTTTCGGAGCGTCTTAATACTCCGCTCCAAGATCTTGACGGGTCTCTCCACATAACTCAGATTGGGTTGCAACTCTAATGGTTCCTCATTGAGTACATGACTCGGATCGAGATTGTACCTTTTCAACTGAGAGACATGGAATACGTCATGCATCCCGATTAGGCCATCAGGTAGGTCCAGTCGGTAGGCAACCGGTCCAATTTTCTCCAATATCGGGAATGGTCCCAAGTACCTAGGACTCAACTTCCCTTCCCTCGGATGTTTTAGGATTCCTCTACTAGGAGTCAACTTCAAGAATGCACGGTCACCTACTTGGAACTCCAATTCCCTCCTCCTAGTGTCTGCATAACTTATCTGTCTGCTTTGCGCTGCCCTTAGCCTTTCCCGAATTAACTTAATCTTGTCCATCATTTCCTGAACGCATACTTCACCAGTCTTTTTAACGTTCCCTTCTTCTGTCCATCCCCAGTATATTGGTACTTGGCATTTTCGCCCATACAGTGCTTTGTATGGCGCCATTCCGATCGACGCCTGATAGCTGTTGTTATAGGCTAACTCCGCATGCGGTAAAGATTCAATCCATTTATCTCCAAAGTCCAAGATACATGCTCGGAGCATGTCTTCCAGTATCTGGATGACTCTTTCGGATTGACCATCAGTCTGCGGATGAGCAGAGGTGCTGAATTTCAGGGTCGTGCCCAGGGATTCCTGGAACTTACCCCAGAACCTTGAAGTGAATCTAGGGTCCCTATCCGATACGATGCTCGACGGTACACCATGCAACCTTACAATTTCTCGGGTATATGTCTGAGCCAACTTTTCCATTGAGTCCCTTACGTTTACTGGTATGAAATGCGCTGTGTTGGTCAATCGGTCCACTACCACCCAGATCGCATCTTTGTGTGGCTTGGTCATGGGAAGACCAGTCACAAAGTCCATGGTCACCTCTTCCCATTTCCATTCGGGAGTCGGTAACGGTTGCAGTAAACCTGCAAACTTCTTATGCTCCATCTTAACCTTCTGGCATGTCAGGCAGGTTGACACATGCTGAACTACATCCCTCTTCATTCCAGCCCACCAATATTTCCTCTTCAGGTCTTGGTACATCTTTACCTCCCCAGGGTGTATGGTGTATTTGCTCTTGTGCGCTTCGTCCAGTATCCTCTTCCTTAAGTCTTGGATGTCCGGTACACAGATCCGGTCCTGAAAGTATAATACTCCATTCTCGTCGGTCCGGAAATCGCTTCCTCCTCTCGCGTTCTCTTTCTCCCTGAAAGTTTGAAATTCTGTGTTGCCCTGTTGTCCTGATACAATTTCCTGGTCCAGATCGGGTTTCAGGGTCAGGTTGCTCACGCAGATCTTCCTCTCTTGCACTTGCGCCTCCTTCTCCAGGATATCCTGGACTGCCAACACCTCTTGTATTCTCAAGTGTGCCATTTTCACCTTCCGACTTAGAGCATCTGCTACCACATTTGCTTTACCCAGATGATAGTTAATAGGGCACTTATATTCTTCCAGAAACTCCATCCACCTACGCTACCGGAGATTCATGTACTTTTGCGTGAAGATGTACTTCAAACTCTTATGGTTCGTGAAAACCTCGTATTGTGCACCATACAGGTAATGTCGCGATTTCTTCAAGGTGAACACTATAGCTGCTAGCTCTAGGTCATGCGTGGGATAATTAACTTCATGCGGCTTTAGCTTTCTAGATGCATAGGCTATGACTTTCCCTTCCTGCATCAGCACAGCTCCTAGTTCTTCCTTGGATGCATCTGTATAGAGTGCATAGGGCTTATCAGCCTCGGGCAGGCTTAGTACGGGTGCTGAAATCAACCTCCTCTTAAGTTCTTGGAAGCTCTTCTTGCACTTCTCACTCCAAGCAAAAACGACATCCTTCTTCAACAGTCGTATCATCGGTGAAGCTAAAGTAGAGAAGTTTTTAATGAAACGCCGATAGTACCCGGCCAACCCAAGAAAACTTCGTATCTCGGTAATATTCTCCGGTTGTTTCCAATTAGCTACGGCTTCTACCTTAGCAGGGTCTACCTTGATCCCCTCATTGGATATCACGTGACCAAGGAAGGACACTGAGCTCAGCCAAAACTCACACTTACTGAACTTGGCGTAATGCTTGAATTCCCTCAGCTTCTCTAAGACCAATTTTAAGTGCTCCGCGTGGTCCTCCAGATTTTTGGAGTAGATCAAAATGTCATCGATGAATATAACCACGAACTTGTCCAAGTATGGTTGAAAAATGTGATGCATCAAATCCATGAATACTGCCGGTGCGTTGGTTACATCGAACGGCATTACTACAAATTCGTAATGGTCATACCGCGTGTTGAATGCAGTCTTAGGAATGTCTTCTTCTTTGATCCTCACCTGATAGTATCCTTGCCGTAGGTCCAATTTCGAAAAACAAGCAGCGCCTTGCAGTTGATCAAACAACTCATCGATCAACGGTAGAGGGTATTTATTCTTGATCGTTAGATTGTTCAGTCCCCGATAGTCGATACATAGCCTCAGGGTTCCATCTTTCTTCTTGACAAACAACACCGGGGCTCCCCACGATGACGTACTCGGCCGAATGTAGCCTTGCCTTAGCAGTTCTTCCAATTCCTCCTTCAACACCTTTAACTCTGTCGGTGCCATTCAGTAGGGGGTTCTGGATACCGGTTCTACTCCGGGAACCGGATCCACGGTGAACTCAACTTCCCGTCCAGGGGGTAGGGAAGTGAGCTCCGTAGGGAACACATCCGAAAAGTCTTTCACCACCTCCGTACTTTCCAAGATACACTGGTCCTTTGGTTTGTTTAGGAGATACGCCAAGTATCCCGTACATCCTTTCTTGTGCAACTTCCGGGCTTTAGCTCCAGCAATAAGAAATTTTAGTTCCTTCGTTCGTTGGCCATTGAATTCAATTACATCCCGTCCAGGTCTCACAAACTGTACCGTCTTAATCTTGCAGTCCACCCGAGCTCCGTGCTTCGGCAACCAGTCCATGCCCAAGATCAAGTCATAACCGTCCATGGCCAGGATTATAAGGTCGGCCTCCAGAATCTCCTTCCCAACCTCAACTCCACAACTTCCCATTTTCTTGCCTGCTTCCACCACCTTTCCCAATGGGGAACTAACTACTAGGGTATAAGGTAGCTCATTTCCTTCCCAGCCTAGACGTGAAGCACATACTTTACTTACATAAGAGTGTGTAGATCTTGGATCTATCAGAACATTAACAAGACAACCTTGGATAGAAAGGTTACCTTCGATCACGGCGGCGTCCGCTCCGACTTCCTCTCGGCTCAGGGCAAAAACTTTGGCCTTCACCTGGGGCTTCAGGCCTCCCGCTCCGGCTGGTCTAGTAGCGGCACCTCTGTTGCCTCCCATTGGCTGGGTCGGCGCGGTCTGCTCAGTTCTTAAGGGTTTGGGGTAGACGTTCCTTAGATGTCCTGGGTCTCCGCAGCTGAAACACCTTCTCACACCACCGCTACCCCAGCAGTTTCTCTCGGTGTGGCCTTGCTTCCCACACAGTCGGCAGTTCGGGCTGCCTTGTATTGATCCGGCTACAGGCACTCGAGGCTGCTTACCCCGATTTCCCCACGGCATAGAACCCGCAGGTCACTTATTGCCTGAAGGCCTCATAGGTGGATGACTTGGTTGGAAGGATCGGTTCACCGGTCGGTGCCGATCTTCGTTCTCCGTCCGGGAAAAGAAAGCTAAAGAAAAAGAAGATAAAGAGAAAAGAAAGCACTCATAGACAATTCTCTTTCTTCTTCCTTGAAGACTCCCATGAACGATCCTCCTTTGTAACACCCCACGACTATATACCCTAAACGGGCGAGGATGTCACCCCGTCCCGTAGGACAAGGGGTTTTTAGAACGAGGTATAAAATATAAAGGCAATCTCCAAAAGGATCGACTTAGATAAATAAAGAAATATTCTTATTACATCAAGCTCAACTTGGAGCAAAACGGAATAAAACAAAATATTGTTTAGAAGCATAAGCAACAAATGTCTCCTAGAATGGATAGAGAAAATAGCAAAAGCTTCAACTATTACATGCCCCGCTGACTCAGCACAGTCTATCTCCTGAAAACATGATGTAAAACGGTGTGAGAATAAATCTCAGTAAGTCATGTGTGTGCACATGGTGTTTTGAATAGTACGTGTATGCAAAGTGTAAAACATTTGTAAAAATAACTTGGCCAGCCATAAACAATCTCTTTTCGCAAGGAGTGGGTTTTTCTCATTATCACACTTTGTACAAAATAAATCCTCCACTCGGATAAAAGTCATGTCACCACACGTTGGGCTCCATTAGAACAAATTGGCCAAGGCACCACACTTTGTGCACCTTATCCGGACCACATTACCACACGTTGGGCGTTCTGATTAAAATGAGTGTACAGCCCACCGGGTGAGATACTCCTCCATCTCTACACCCAACAAAACCATCCGGGTGTCTATGTCGGGAAAATAAACAATACCTTTCAAGTATAATGCTAGCTCGGACTGGCCTGCCCAACCAACACTGTCGCCTTTTCAAGCATAGTTCATCTTCTGGAGGTGGCCTCTTGCCAGAAGACTTACGCTAGCCCTCCAAGACTAGTATTGTTAGCCTACCCTTATTGAGTACTCAACGAACATATCCGTCAATTCCTGATTCAAAATATTTCCAAACCTTGGCTTTGTAAAACATTGTTTTCTTTAAAAGAGATTCCTAAAAATTTAAGGAAAAGAATAGTTTTCTTGCTAAAAACCGTTAGTTTGACAAAACCGTTTAAAGAATAAATATCCACGTTTACAACCCAAGCAAACACAGTTTAACAATAGCTTTACAAAGCTTCACAACATGGACTTGCCATCACAACCTTTAACAAAACAGTTTATAAAAGGACTTACCATCACAACATTTAATAAAAGAGATTATGCAAGGACTTACTTGATATGCCTCAGATAAATGCGATAAATTCGCAGCTGGCTTTCCTCAATTATCCTCCTGATCTAAACCATATAATATTATGATCAAGGTCTCAATTAATTCAAACATGCTCTAATCCCATTTATTTTCACAACAATTCGCAATCTCCTATTTAATTCCAAGTAAACTATTCAATCCCCAAAGATCATATACTACGACCACATGTTCCTCTCGCTAATAAACACCATTAAACTTTACTTTCGGCATCAAGGGAGGGTATTCCCTTACCTTGCAACTACCGGGTAATGAGGTCTCGATGCTCCTATGGTGATCGTCCTGAATTCGCTTGAGAAGAAGAGAGAAGCTACCTCCTTTGCTTCACTTGACTGAAAATTAAGGAAGAAGAGGAAATCAGCCTCTATAGGGCGTGATTTAAGGGTAGAAGAAAGAGAAAAGAATCATTAGAGAAAACGGCATCAAGAGGTTGAATGGATTTGTGCTTACCTTAAGGTGCATTCGATTTTTGCTTGGAGTAACTCTTATGTTTTCGAAAATTTGCAGATAGATGTTGCTGAAATTTTTGTGTAGAATGAAGAGGGTAGGTGGTTGCTATGATTTAAAATTGGCACCACTCTTGTGTTCTCTAATACCACTTGCAACACCCCGCTACCTACATATCCAAAAAAGGCGGGGATGTCACCCTGTCTAGTGGGCTAGAGGTCTTTATAATGAGGTACAAAGGAAAATAAATAAATAAAATAAAGCGATAATCTTATTACAACTGGAATAAAAATTTATACAAGTTTGAAATTCAAAACTAACTATCGTCTCTCAAAAGAAATGTAATGCTAAAATTAAAATAAAATAAGCTTCGATATCTTATTCGTCCAACATGCTCAATAAAAACACTCTTTTGAAAATATGATATAAAAATAGTGTGAGATTGTCATCTCAATAAGTTCCGTGTGTACAAATGTCACATTAAATATTTTGTCTATGCAGGTTTATTAAAACTACAAAATATGCTTGCATGTCAATTTTCATCAATAAACCATCACCGAGTGGAATAATAAATAATATATCAAAAACAATTCCCAGAGGGTTATCCACTCATCAATACATTAGAATAAAGAAGGGATAGAAATGATCCAATATCAATATTAAGGCATTATCATGATTACCATCATGAGAGCTCCCAATGTAATCGCTCCATACTGGACAGTGGGTGATCCACCCACAAGGGTGATGATAGGGGCTAAATTAGTCATATTTTTCCTAGTTATTTGAGGTTCTTTTGTGATATATTTTGTTCAATAACTGGTCATATTCTTTCATATTTGAGATTTTACCCTTGGAAAGTTATTTTGTACATTATTTCAAATTTTTAGGATAAAACAAAACAAAAACGTCACAGAATAGAGGAAAGGCGGTGCCAACTAGGGCTCTAGAACCGGTGCTAGCCATGCACTGGATTGCCCAAAAGTCGAAGCGACGAAAAATTGTCAAAATAGAGCGGAACAGAGGAGAACTGGCACCGGCTCTAGAACCGGTGGTAGCCATGCACTGGATTGCACAAAAGTCGAAGCGACGAAAAATTGTCAAAATAGAGCGGAACATAGGGGAACTGGCACTGGCTCCAAGAGTTAAGGCGGCATCGGCTACAGTCTGGTCTTAATTACGCAAAATTCAGAGAAAATTTGGCGAATAAGTAGAGAAGCAGAACACAACCGGCGCCGGCTCCAAGAGCCAAGGCGGCGCTGGCTGTGCCCCGAAGATAACGCGGTGCTTGATTTTTTCTACCCGATTTTTGGTAATCTGTGGAGTTTTAGTATCTTCTAACTTCTACTCGGCCAAGAACTCTATCCTACGAGTTTAAGCACTTCATAAGCCTATAAAAAGATGAAAAACACAAGGAAAAAAGGGAGAATTCATTTATTATCATAGAAAATCACTCAATTAAAGGAGGAATTTTTCAATTCAAGGAGGGTTGTACAAGAAGGTCTTCAAAGAAAGAAGAAGGAGACTTGTCTATGAGTGCTTTCTTTTACTTTGTTTTCTTTTTCTTGAACAATGATATGTTAATTGTTTTAATGTAATTTGATATTGTTTTAGAGATTCAAAATGTTTAGAGATATTTGATCTTTTGATTAATTGGTTGTTCTTCTTGGTATTTAATTACTTGGGTTGATTATGAGATTAGTTTATTATTACCTTCTATTGACTTGCTTGAAAATAGGGGTTGATGGTGGTTTCAACTCAGTAGTTTCATATTTGATGTCTTTTAACTTGCTTGAAAAATGGGTTAATTACTAAGAACTTGTAATTAAAGGTTAATTAATGTCTGCCAAAATATGGACTCATTAGTTCGTTTCATGTTTTAAGTTTGCCAGAATATGAAAATTTAATCAAGGATTATATTTAATACATCTTTTGGGTAAGACTGGTTGAGACAGAATATGTGATACTAAGTTACCTAGTAGATAGGAATTCATGGATTGAAAAAGAAGTGAGTCTATCTTAATCCTTCATGATGCCAAGGGAATAATTAGTTACGAAAATGGTTGAGTTTTTTAAGATCATATTTGTCTACACAATGGTTTGAGTTGCATACTTCTCAATCCTTGACATGTATATACTTTTATTTTTATTTTATTTTATTTTTATTTTTATTTGTTTTTCGCTTTATCGAGTCAGTTAATGTGATTAATGTCTACTTGTTGCTGGAGAATCGACACTCGTTTGAACCCTATGCTCGGTTAATGGTGAGTATGCTTGCTCATATCTGTGATTTGAGTTGAACGTGTTAATTTAAACTTGATTGGAAATGTGCTTAGTTTTTTTGTGATTTTTATACCTAAGTCCGGACACATCAAGTTTTTGGCAACGTTGCTGGGGAACAATAGTATGAAAGCTTGGATTTTATTGATTTAACCATGTAAATATGTAAATATGTAGAATTGTTCTTTTCGTAAAAAGGTGCTATCTTTTGTATCTTGTGTATCTTATGTATACCTTTGTAATCTAACTTGCTAACTTTTAACTATGTTTAATTTGACTAACAAGTTCTTGTAATTTTGTTTAAATTACGAATTCTATTATCTAACTTTCATCTTGTCTTTGCTAGGTGTTAGCTTTGGTACATGATCCAATGACCCGAATGCAACATAGTAGATTTTGTTTTGTTTCATTTTTATTTTTTTCTTCATGAATTAAATTACATTATTCATCATTGCTACATGTTCATCATTTTTATTTCATTTTTCACAAAAAAAAAAAAAATAGTGTATTGATGATAGATTGGCAAAATTACAAGCTAACATTGATGTTTTTAGTGAGACGTCATTAGAAGCATTAGTGAATTCTTTTGTTGCCAATACAAATTCATCTGTTCAGTGGCGTGAAGAAGCTTCCCAACGATTAGGCGATCAAAGGAAACAATTAGTTAAGATTGTTGAGGAGACTCATGAGTTCATGCTAGCCCGTACAATTGACCATAGAGAGAGAGAGAGAGAGAGAGGCTATGAGGGACAATTGCATGATGTGGCAAGAGAGGTATTTGATTCTACTCTATGTGCTCATAATTCTAATATTTCTTTGTCACATGATTTCTTAGGCTCTTCTCACTTCTTGGAGAACAATGGTCCCAATGATGATGTATGGAGTTCAACATACCTCAAGAAGTTGGATTTATCATTCATTCTAAGAAACCCTTTGAGGATGTTGACGAATTCTACCCTTCACCCCAATCTCAGGGAGGTAACTTGGTATTTGTAGAAGCATTGAAAAGTAAGGATTTCCCAATCCCATCTTTAAGACTTCAAATGCTAAGTTTAAAGAGGAATTTTAATTGTAAAAATTCTTTTGAGGGGTTAATTGATGATTTCAAAGTTGATGCATTCTTTAGAAACCATGTGCACTTATATGTTGACAACAATATTTGTGTGTCTAAAGAAATGCTAGAAAAAGAGGTTTATGTGTTTTACTTTAGTGAGAAAAAAAAATTATTTTCATGAACCTTCCATTTTTCAAAATCCTCCATTCTTCATTCTACATTCATCATGCCTATCTTCTATTTTGAGCTTTAATGTCTTTTCAAAAGGTTTGATGAGGAAGCATGATGAGTGTAGAGAATTTTTTTTAAATTTTTTTATTATTTTAGTCTTTTTCTTTAGCTTGTTTTCTTTTATTTAGGTCTATTTTTATTTTATTATTATTTTTCGTGTGCTTTTATTTTTGTTTTGTTTTACAGGAATAATGTCCTCCTGGACAAGCCCTTCTCTTTACCTCCAATTTGGATATTTATTGGAGCATTATTGCACTTGGAAAGTATTAACTAAACTTTCTACCCCTTTATTATTTTTGGTCCCTTTGGAGATGCTTTCTTATGTTTATTTTTTGCCAAAGAGGACATTGTCCAACTTAAGTGCGGGGGAGTGGTTTGGTGATATACTTTGTCCAAGTTTTTATCAATTATCTTAGTGTTTTCTTAGTATTGAGCTACTTTGGAATATTTTGAAAATGAGGAAGAATTTTATTTTGAGCACAAAGTATGGAAGTATTTTCTTTCTTCTCTTTTCCTCGTTGTTTTTGGTCTCGTGGCACTATTTCCTTGTTCTATTTATTTGGCCATTGAGGACAATGTCCAGTTTCAGTGTGGGGGAGTGGTTAGATTGAGAACTCTTCTACTTCTATTCCTCATTCATCCTTGGGAGTGATTTTTCAAATTTTCTTCTAATTTTCTTTGAGATTTCAAGCTATATTTTTAATGCATGTCTTTATGATGGATTGTAGAGCATATGTTCTAGATCATTTATGGCTTATGCATGACTTTTTTACAGGCACTTGGACTAAATAGTTCTTGATCAAATGCTTTTCATTGTTCTTAAACCAACTTTTCTTCTAAAATTCATAGAGCATTCTAGAACTTACTTGAATATCTCTTGAGGCGAAATAAGAAAGACAGTCATGATTTAACTTAGAGATGACGATAATAGGCCTTCTTTAGATAGTTTGAGCTTCTCAAGCCTACCTATTTTCATATTATCCCTATTGCCTATTTTGAGCCTAAATTATTGATTTCTTTCATTAAAAGCCCATCACAATATTTTGTCCATTGCTTGTTGCTGAGAGTTTGAATAATTTTTCAAATCTTTATACTCTTGATGGATGAACGTATATGTAAGAGAATGGTGAGGAAGAATGTTGGGATAAAGATCATGAATTGTTACTTTCAGTACATGGATTAATAACAAGTTGAGCTGGAAAGGAAAAAGAAAGAAAAGAACGACAAGAAAAAAAAAAAAGAGAAAAGAGCAACAGTAAGAGTGAAAGAAAGAAGTTGAAAAAGAAAGAATAGAATGAGAAAAAGAAAAAGAAAACAAAAAGCAGCAGAGAAAGAAATGATAAAAAGAAAAGAAGAAGAAAGAAAAGATCACAAAAGGAATGGTGATTGAGCTGTAAAAGTTATATTCATATTAAATCTTTGACACCAATGTTGGAAATTTGAGTTATCTTGTGAAAGGAATAAAGAAGAGTTGAGAAAAGAAAAAGAAAGAAAAAATGCAGGATTTGCTTGAGTGGAGCTTGAATTGTTAAAGAAGGTTAGGGTTTGATTGATTTTTGGAATAGGATAGCAAGAAAAGTTGGAAGTTATTGATTCATTTTGTTTATCCTTTTCTTGCTAACTCTTAATTTTTCTTTGACTTTTGATTCTCCTATATCCTTCATTTGATCAGCTATATTACAAGCCTTTAGCCTTACATTACAAGCTTAAAAGTCTTACTTGATTAAGTAGAATCATGATGTGTCTCAGGTTAGTGGAGAAAGTGTATGAAGAGTAAGCCTATGGAATGCATGTTCTTTTTGAACTAAATTCTTTCCAATGGTTTGAGAATATTGTTAAGTATTGTGATGGTTCTACTAAGTCATTTTTCACTAACACAAGTCTTACATTGGTTGTGAAAGATGTAGTAGCATGTGTTTTATGTTATTGAATGAAGAAAGTATTGAAGATATGGTTTTGAAATTGATTGATTGATTTAACCTTGTGTTTTCCTACTTGTTTTTTATACTTTACTTGAGGACAAGTAAAGAGCTAAGTGTGGGGGAATATGATAGGGGCTAAATTAGTCATATTTTTCCTAGTTATTTGAGATTCTTTTGTGATATATTTTGTTCAATAACTAGTCATATTCTTTCATATTTGAGATTTTACTCTTGGAAAGGTATTTTATTCATTATTTCAAATTTTTAGGGTAAAACGAAACAAAAACGTCGCAGAACAGAGGAAAGGCGATGCCGGTTAGGGCTCTAGAACTGGCGCTGGCCATGCACTGGATTGCATGAACTTCAAAGCGACAAAAAATTGTCAAAATAGAGTGGAACAGAGGGGAACTAGCGCCAGCTCCAAGAGTCAAGGCGGCGGCAACTGCATTTTGGTCTTCATTGTGCAAAATTCGAAGAAAAATTAGCGAACAAGTATAGAAGTAGAACACAACCGGCGCTAACTCCGAGAGCCAAGGTGGTGCCGGCTGTGCCTTAAAGATAAGGTAGTGCTTGATTTTTTTTCTACATGGTTTTTGGTAATCTGTGGAGTTTTAGTATATTCCAACTTCTACTCGGCTAAGAACTCTGTACCTACGAGTTTAGGCACTTCCTAAGCCTATAAAAAGATGGAAAACACAAGGGAAAGGGGGAGAATTCATTTATCATCATAAAAAATCACTCAATTGAAGGAGGAATTTTTCAATTCAATGAGGGTTGTACAAGAAGGTCTTCAAATGAAGAAGAAGGAGACTTGTCTATAAGTGCTTTCTTTTACTTTATTTTCTTTTTCTTGAACAATGATATGTTAATTGTTTTAATGTAATTTGACATTGTTTTAGAGATTCATAATGTTTAGAGATATTTAATCTTTCGATTAATTGGTTGTTCTTCTTGGTATTTAATTACTTGGGTTGATTACGAGATTGGTTTATTGTTACTTTCTATTGACTTGCTTGAAAAAGGGGTTGATGGTGGTTTCAACTCATTGTTTTCATATTTGTTGTCTTTTAACTTGCTTGAAAAAGGGGTTAATTGCTAAGAACTGGCAATTAAATGTTAATTGATGTTTTCCAGAATATGGATTCATTAGTTAGTTTCATGTTTTAAGTTTGCCAAAATATGGAAATTTAATCAAGGATTATGTTTAATGTATTTTTTAGGTAAGATTGGTTGAGACAGAATATGTGATACTAAGTTACCTAATAGATAGGAATTGATCGATTGAAAAAGAAGTGAGTCTATCTTAATCCTTCATGATGCCAAGGGAATAATTAGTTACGATAATGGTTGAGTTCTTTAAGATCATATTTGTCTACACAATAGTTTGAGTTGTTTACTTCTCCATCCTTGACATGTATATACTTTTATTTTTACTTTATTTTATTTTTCTTTTTATTTGTTTTTCACTTTATCGATTCGGTTAAACAATGAATGAAATGTGATTAATGTCTACTTGTTCCTAGAGGATCGACACTCGTTTGAACCCTATGCTCGATTAATGATGAGTATGCTTGCTCATATGTGTGATTTGGGTTGAACGTGTTAATTTATACCTAAGTCCGGACACATCAGGTGAGATGCTCCTCCATTCCATACTCAACACACTAGTTGTCCCACCTAAAAAATATAGTTCACATGTAACATGCTAGCTCGGACCGGCCTGACTAAATAGTACAATCATTTCTTTAAGTAGAGTTCATCTTCTGGAGGTGGCCTCCTACAAGAAGACTCACTCTAACTCTCCAAGACTTGTACTATTAGTCTACCCCCGCTAAGTACTCAACACTCACCTTTAGGTGCAGAATCATTTCCCTTTTTCACAAACTTTGAATACGCTGGGCTTTGTAAAATGTGGTTCGCACATCAAGCTTTTAAAAAAGTTTTTGTCATAAAAGAAGGAAAACAGTTTTCAGTTACAATTGGTGATTTGACAAAATCATTTAGAGATCAAAATAGCCACGTTCTCAATCCAAGTATCACAATTTAACAATAGCATTGCATCCTCATTTCAATCATCATGTCAATCAACATGTCGACATCATTTCAACATCATCTTACAAAAGACTTACAACCATGTATGATTTTTGAAAATAGTTATGTAGGGACTTTCTAGAATAGTCCAAATAATAAAGCTAAAGCTAATGCTTGCTTGCACTTCAAATTTAAGCTAGAATCAATGATTCTATAATTAGAATCCAAATATTAATCCACTATCATTTCATGCATCATGAATCCCCATGATCTAATTAGTCACCTAATTCATCCAAGGCATCTAGATGGATTAATTCATTAAATTACCTCTCTAACTTTTCCTTGTCATGCTACTCATCATTATGCATGCGCATAATGAAATTAAATCATCAATATGATAACTCCAATATTCAACTAAAATTAGTCCCATACAATTGCATCAAATGATATCTTCTTTAATCAACATGCAATAAATCTAGGTTGTCATAGCAATATATAACCATATTTTACTCCATCTATGCCCAGATCAAATATTACACCGTAAAACTTATCAATCTCCGTTATTGATGCTTTTCATGCGAAACTTCATGCACAACATTATTTCTATAAAATCAACCTTATTTAAATCATTAGAGATTGCATCCAAAAATACCTCTTGATGAGGCAACCTAAGAGTAAAGGCGAATTCTTGGTGATTGATGTAATTCACTTGAGAAGAAGGGATGATTGGCTCTCCTTAATCCCTTAGTTCGAT
Source organism: Voacanga thouarsii (assembly GCA_026120185.1). Taxonomy (NCBI): domain Eukaryota; kingdom Viridiplantae; phylum Streptophyta; class Magnoliopsida; order Gentianales; family Apocynaceae; genus Voacanga; species Voacanga thouarsii. The sequence continues at coordinate 367,300 of JANUWF010001131.1, forward strand.
GGTCGCATGAAATAGGGGTAAATTAGTCCCTTTTGAACAAGATTCAAGAGGAAAATATGAGAAGAATTGAATAAAAGTTGATGATTATTGAAGAGTTGCTTACCTTAGTGTAGGTTTTTTTATTTTAGTGCAGTTTGGAAGTGAGACGGCTGAAATACTGGACAGGGTTGGTGGCTGGATTTTTTCTATGTAGAAGAGGGGTTTAGGGTTTGATTGGAGGCTGATTTGATGAAGAGAATTGGTTTGGTTTAGGTGTTTTTTTTAGAAGAAGTTCGCCATATTTTGGACTCTTAAACACAACATGGAAAAATGATAGCTTTTTGCCTATTATTGCTTGGCCAAATTAAGCAATGAATTGAGGAAGTTTATTGTTGGTTTTTGGGTGTTGATGTGGTCAAAATAGTAAAAGGAAAAGAAGAAGAAAGCAGGCTGATTTTCAGTTCAGCCTTGAATGAAAATAGGAGAAGAAAAATGAGGTCTTTTGTTACGAAGAGTTTAAGTGAAACTAGATCACCTATCAAGTGGCAGCTAGGTCTTTTAATTTTCCAGAAAATTCAAGTAAGAGAAATAGGATATTAATCCAAGAAATAATTTAATTAATCCTCTAATTTATTCTAGACAAAAATAAGTATTTCAGGGATAATTATATTTGGAGATAAAATCTGTTTTCTAGAAGATAAAACAGAAATTTCCTTCTCCCCAATTCCCTATTTTCGAAACCAACATATTCCCAATAGATATTTACTTAAATTAAAAATTCAACATTATCCTTTTATTTCAAACTAATGTTCTTTAAAAGAAATTAACTTGGGTAGACTTGTCTCCTACTAAAAATGGCAACTAAAATGTATCTTCCAAGATAAATATTTCTGTATTTTATTTCCTAAATAAATACTTTAGATAAAATCTTTGAAAATTTTAGATTTTGTAATATTTAAAATCATTAAAAGATTAAGATAAAATACTAACCTACGAAATAATAGGAATTTAATTTACTTTTATTCTCTTTATAAAAAATCTAAAATAATCACATTCCTATATTTTAGGAAGTGGGAAACCAAGGTGGTGGCTAACCATAGGATTTTAGGCCAGTAGAAGAACAAATAGGGGGAAAAGAACTAAATTAGGGAAAAGAAAGAAAATGTTTGCAAGAGTTTGGATTTGATCTCTAGTCACAAAGGATTAAACAACAAGCTTTATCCATTATTCCACAATTACTCTTGTCTAAATATTCTTCAAATAAATTCTCATAAATCCTACTCAACTCACTTCATTTCCCTTCTATTAAATTCTACTCAGCAAGAACAAAAACTCTAATATCTCATCCAACACAACCATATCCAAATAAATAAATCCATGCAATATCAAATGCTTAAATCACATATACTTCATAAAAATAGTTCAACTTTATCAAATACAATATAAGATGCTATGATATGCATGACTTTCCCTATGAACTAATGCTGGTTTAAATCAGGGTGTTACATACCCTATGACCTTTTTCTCTTTGAGTGGATTAACTAAAGTCTAAACTTGGTTGTCATACATGGAATCCATTCATGGATTGAAGCCATTTGTCAGATTTTGAACTCTTCAGAAATTCCCTATATGTGGTAGGCTCATCTTCTTCTACGAGCAATACATCATTGTGGTCACTAATAAGAAATCCATATTTCTCAAGTTCCATGGATATCCTACTTAACCTATGAGGTTCTTGTGTATAGGATGGTTCGTTTACCTCATCAACAAACTCGGGATCAACAGGTTAATTATTGTTCGTTTGTTCTTCTTAAACTTCACTATGTTCAATTTCATTCCCACTATCTCCTTTAAGCATGAATTCCTTCTCATGGAACACAACATGCTTTGAAAGAAACACTTTGTTTTCTTATGGGAGATAAAAGTAATATCCTAGAGATTCTTTCAGATATCCCACATATAAACCTTTTTTAGACTCGTTCTCTAATTTATCTTATTTTTTCCTCTTCACATAAGCAAGACATCCCCAAATTCTCATGTGAGTTAGCTTTGTTCTTTTACCATAAAATAGCTCAAATTAGGTAGTGTTAACTATTTTTTTATGGAACTCTATTTAGAATAAAAATAACAGTTTCCAATACATATCCCCAAAACAATTTTGGAAGATCTGCAAAAGCTATCATAGATCAAACCACATCTAAAAAGGTTTGATTCTTTCATTTGGACACACCATTATGTTAAGGTGTATGCGGTAGAGTCCATTGATATAATATCCTATTATCTCTATGATAACTTAGAAATTCTTGGCTTAAGTATTCACCTCTTATCTCAGATCTTAGAGTTTTAAAACTTCTACCAAGTTGTTTATCTACTTCATTTTTAAATTCTTTCAACTAGTCAAAGGTTTCAAATTTATATTTCATTAAATATAAATACCCATACAGAGAATAATCATTAATAAAGATACTAAAGTGTTGATAACCCCCTCTTGCTTGCAATGTCATTGGCCCACGCACATTTGTATGTATTCATTCCAATAATTGCATAGCTCTTTCCCATTTCTTTTTTTTTTTTTAAAAAAAAAAAGAGGTTTAGTCATTTTTCCTAGTAAGCAAGATTCACAAGTTTCGTATGATTTAAAATCAAATGAGCCTAAATCACCATATTTATGTTACTTAGAAATACAATTCACATTTATATGGCCTAATGACAAAGCTATAAGATGAGTTCGTGTTATCTTTTCTTGGTTTCATATTATTTATATCGAGAACTTGAGTTTTCATGTCTAAAACATACAAATTATTAATCAAAGTGGTAGTACCATAATGGATATCATTTAATGAAAAAAAAACAACATTTATTCTCAAAAATTAAATAAAATCATAGTAAATCTTAACAAGTAATTGAGATAATGTTTTTAAGTAAAACTAGTATATAATAACAGTTTTTGAGTTCTAGAATCAATTTGGAAGGCAAGCGTAGATGATAATTCCCTATAACAAGTGCATCAACCTTTGTTCTATTTGCAGCATGCATGTCTACATCACATTTCTCAAGCTTCCTACTACTCTAAGTCCTTACAAGTTATTGCACAAATAAGAACCACATCCGATATCCAATTCTCATATCTCATTATTAAAGACAACATTGACCACAATTATAAACACACTAGGAATAGAAATAGAAATGCTAGCAAGCTTCTCCTTCTCATTCCTTTCCTTTAGCAACTCCAGGTAGCCCTTGCAATTGTGCCTCTAATGGCTCATCTTTCCACGATGATGACATGGGCCTATGGTTGTTGTCTCTTTCTTCTTCACACCACCTTTAAGCTTAGTCGGATTCTTCTTCTTCTTTTTCTTAAGAACTTACTTCTTAGAAGTAGAAGGATTTACCAACATAACTGCATTATTTTCCCTCTTCATGGATGATTTAGCAGTCTTGAGAAGATTGATCAACTTAGGTAGTGTGGTCTCATTCTTGTTTATCTATTAGTTAATCACAATTTTTTGAAAAACTACTTGGCAAAAATTGTAGAATTAAGTTAACACTTAATTCATGATCTATCACAAAACCAAATGATCCAAGCATCCCTTTCAAGCCCAGCATTTTTAGACCATGTGCTACTACTAATGGCCCATACATCATCCCAAAATAGAATAACTGCTTAGAGATCTCATATCTCTCTGTTCTTGCTTGTTGGTCAAACAACTCCCTTAGACGGAAAATGATAGAGTAATCATCTATATGCTCATGCTGCTTTTACAACTTAGAGTTCATTGATGCTAGCATGATACAAAATGATGTGTTACTGTCCTCCTTGTACTTCTTGTATATCTCATGATCTTTAGAAAGACCATCTATGACTGGACGTGGCGGAATTGGAGCATCTAATATGTAGAGAAAGTTTTCTGACTTGAGAACAATTCTCAAGTCTTTATACTAGTCTAAGAAATTAGTCTCTGTAAGCTTGATTGTTTCAAATATGCTACGTAAGTACAATTTTCTGGTCATTAAGCAAATAACCTAGATGAAAGTTAAGAGACATTAGACTATGTATATGCACAGGTGATACACTTAATTCAGTCTTTAATTAAACATATATTTATTCCATTATTTTCCTTAAGTCAATAACCCTTGCTATTGATTCAGGAAAGCCAGTTGGAAGCTTTTCTAGGGGACTAGTATCCAAATTACCTAAGAATGACCTTGGATTAGCCCAACAAGCCATTTTAAAGTTCAATAGTAGGTATCTAATAACAATTACATCAAATGTAATCATTGGATCATTGGGAGATTAACATCTATTAATCTTAAAGCCTTTAAGCTAGCCCAGTCTTGCCTCTAATGTTCTTTATGCTTGAGTTAGCCTAATCGGGATAAAAGAATTAGTTACCCAACCCATTAATCAAGAACTTAAATTCCATCGCTCAAACATACTCGATATCAAGTAGACTTGAGTTAGCATAAATATCGGATCATTTGGCATGCATAAATATCAACACATTGGCAATATTGTAATAGACTCAATTACATAGTTTGGTTATGCACCTTTCTAGATGAATTTCTTTGAGCCAAGTAGGAAATTTATTTGGTCAAACTTATATATTCAAGCATGTTTGAGAAGAAATTTTTGCCATCCTCTCACTTTGTTCTTGAACGCCATCTACAAAAGCTTGAAAAAAATAATTTCTAATCTGTCTAACCTATGTAATCTAATTACATAAATTCATAATAAAGAAAAAATTTTCTAGTTGTTTCAATTTCTAACTGAAATGGACAAATTGAAAATAATTTCCAATTAGAATTCAATGGAGTAATTTTTTCCTTGAGGAAACAATTTCCTAAAGACTTCACATTTTTTTTTCTTTTTGTCAAATTTGGAAATAATTTCCAAAATAAAATTTTTGTTACATGATTTAGAAAATCATTGTTTCTAAATCAATTCATGATCAAACAATTTTTTGTACACCAAAATATATTCTACCGATTTTTTTTTTTTTTCAAACTTCAAAATAAACATGAAACAATTTGACTAATCTAAAATTATTTTGAAACAATTTCAAAATTCCAGATATTTATGTAACAATATCATAATGTCATATTTATTTTGAAACAATTTAAAAAGAATAATAAACTCGTAGAACAAGTACGAGTTAGCTCTAATACCACTGTTAGATTTTGATCATGCAAACCAGGTTACATGTAGCGGAAAAATAAAATGAAATTCATGCAATAGGATCACTCATATGTAATTAAATGATTTAGGAGAGGGAAGAAAAATTCATTACTTGAAAGTGCAGCTTTTAAATATTTTCTCCGTGTGTGGAACCCTTTTCATAAAATTTGTCCAAGCCTTAATCCAGCAAAAATTCCAAGCGTAGGAATTTTTCTAACAGTATCCACACGAGGATTATACTCAAAAGGTGAGGTTTACTCCGATGCTAGTCGGTGTAAATTGTGGCTATGAGAAAATATTATTTGGCAGAAGAAATTTAAGGAAAAAGCCTACGGAGAAAAAAAAAAAACTGAGGGAGGAGGTTTTTCTGGCAAAAATCCAAGGGCACTTTTTTTTTTTTTCCTTTCATTCTATATATTTAGGGAATAATTCCTAGCTATCAAAAATTGACCTCCATAGACTGTTATTTCCTAATTCTTTTATGAAACTGTGATTTAAACCTTTTCAATTATGGCCATGGCTTTCAAGAATTGTAATTTGACCATTTGAATTATAACAAGTTTATAATTAACTCATAAAGATTTAATCATTACAATTTAACCCCCAACTAACTATAACATTGTATAACGAGCCTATAATAATTATTTCTTCTCAAAAATCAACCACGTAATATTATCAAATTTTATTTTGAGTGCTAATTCCTATATTGTGTGTGACCTATTAGTTTTTTCAACCAATTGTTAGCTAATATGAATTAATTTCTATCACTTTATAATTAATAATCTTTAATAATTAGAATTAAATTATTAATTGAAATTAGGACTAATTTATTAATACTCTAATTAATAAGTCCAAATTTAGCAGGCCAACAATGGCATCTAGCAATGCATCATGACCGTTGAAAGTCCAGAAAGTCAAGTGGCTTGATGTAAACTTTTCAATAGCAAAACATCAGTGCAATAAACTCATTTCATCATACCATATCTAATTTGGTTTAGACTATGGAGGTAGTGCCAACTCCTACTAGAATATAATTAATTCTTGCTTGAATTTTTTAGTACTTGATCCAGAATGCATTACTCAACATGTGTATTAATTTTGAACTATTTTCAACGCATAGTAACCTTGGCAAAAGACTGATCAAGTAATGATTCCATACGAGTAGCTGTGAGATAGACACCCCTACTATTAGGAGTGATGAATCCTTTGTTGACTCTCTCAACTACTTTGGTTTACTTTATGTTGTACCCAATATCCAACTCATAAGCAGTCTTGTAGGGACTCCAGAAATTGGAATCGAAGTATAACGCTTAGTAAACAATGTACGTTGGAGATCTCAAGTCTTAGGATACATGCACATTTACTATAATGAGATTGTATCACTAGCACTAAATGGTTAACTATCTGATTATCTCATAGCTAGGTCATCAAATGAACTTTTTTTATTAAGAAGCATTAAAGTGTTAATTTTGAGTATCATAACGCTCACAAATGTGAGAACCACTGCTTGATCAAATCTAGAAGTATAACATATGCTACTCTTAGAGCATTAATGATATCTTATCTCACCAATGCTATGACTAGGGATGGTTTAACCATAAATACTACATAGTGTAGTTGGAATCTAATATCTTGATCTCTATCAGAATTTTCTTAATGCTATCCTTGGGACATTATCTTTTAGTTTTATAAACATATACGTGAAATGATAAAATAAATTGAAAGATAAAGAATGTTTTTTATTAATAAATATGCGGAATATATTTTACTACTGATTAGTTCTAGGTCACAATTCTAACAAGCGAAGACTTTGACTACACACTGAGAGCTCTTTCTCTTTATGCTAGCTTGCGTTAGAGATAGATGGATCCAAGTAACCTAATCAGTTCTAAAATTTTTCTTACTCCAAGCTAAGTGACAGGACATTGCAATTAGCCATCCTTGGCTAGCCGTTTCTTTCCCCGCATTTGCTTATTATGAAATTTGGGTAGTTCATGGTCTACTCAGTGGGGATACATAGTGTGTTCGACCCCTTGCTACCTTGATGGTGATTGACATTATGATTGGGAATCTTGGGTTTATGGTTGCAAGTAAAAGATTCAGGAATTTCAAGTAGGATGCATAAAACCTCTTACTATTCCGGAAGAATAAGGGTGAGTGCAAGATTCGCACAATAACCAGTACTGGTGAACGTGAAGTCTTTCTTAGACTTTGTATGCATGTCATTTAGATTTGAATGCATGTCATCCTTCTATTAAGAGAATAACTTGTATTTTGTGAAACTCTGGGGTAAACTTTTGACATCACAACATTAATGTTTGAAGGAACACCATTTTTTAGAGTTTCCAAATAAGCCTACAACCTATACATTTTGGGTATACATGCTTACATAAAATGCAAGAGTACACATAGGACTCATTGAGTATTTCTACTCACACATTTTTATTATTTCTTTTTTTAAAGTTCTTGTGGTGGGGACTGGCGCTTGTGAGGGTCGCATACACAGTGTGGTATCACTGGGTATATAGTTATGTATATAAACTTTTAAACAGCATGTATATCACGACTTAGCTAATATGTAAATTATTTTTGGGAGTTTTATGTTTGGTTTGAGCAAACCTTTATATAACTTCTTATGGGGTACAATAGAGTTTTACTTTCTTTCTTTTAAGCTAATTTAGTTATGAAGTCCCCCTTGTCTAGGAGTTATATAACCATAGAGCAAGATATAGCACTTTAATTTGCTCTTTTCTTCTGGGCAAGTTGTAAAATTTTAATGTGATGTCTGTAAAATATCATTTTACTGTAGGTGATCGAGGCCGGTAGAAGTTTCAACTTTTGTACATTCTATGTTCACTTATAAGATGAGTCCTACTTGGTATAAATACACAATTATACATGTGGCTTTCAATGTTTGATTCTGTTGTGAGTTTTGAAGCAAGATTGTTTTACTTTTCAAACCTTACTTATTTTTAAGCTAGCTTATTATGTTAACGACTTTTATGAACTCTTGCATGACATAACGATCTTCTTGAAACTACAACGACATATACAAGTAGACTATCTCTTATTTGTACTTTTTGAACAATGCTAGCTATTTTATACCTATTTTCTCTCTTCAACAACATCACTTACTTCGAAAAACACCTCAAGCATCCTACAAAAGCAGTTTTACCCATTTTCAATCCTTTGTTTTCAAAATCATGAAAAAGGGTTCGAAAGCTACATGTAAGCCCTGAAAATAAGTCTTTCTTCAGATTTTGCTCGGAGATGAACAAATATGATAGCGAAGATATTGAGTACTCAGTGGGGGATCTTTCTTTTTGTACTAGTTCGCTTCAAAGATAGATGATTCCAAGTAACCTGATCAATTTTGAAATTCATCTTACTCCAAACAGAGCAACAGGATAATGAAATTAGTTATCCTTAGCTAGCCATTTCTTTCCTAGCATTTGCTTATTATTGAATTTGAGATGTTCATGGTCTGCTTATTGGGGACAACCAGCGTGTTACCCTTTGCTGCCTCAATGCTGATTGATGTCAAGATTAGGAATCTTGGGCTTATAGTAGTATGTAAAAGATTCCAAAATTTCAAGTACGATATGTAATAGCTCTTACCACTCTAGTAGAATACAGGAAAGTGCAAGAGTCGGACAGTAACCTATACCGCTAAAGGTGAAGTTTCCTTAAACATTGTACGTAGGTCATCCTTCTTTGTTGAGAAGAACCTATATTTTCTGAAACTATGGGGCAAGGTCTTGACATCACAACACCTTTTTTTGAACAAACACCATTTTCAAGAGTTTCCAAATAAACCGACTACTTATACAGTTTATGTATACATATTTACATAAAACTCACGAGCACACACAGGACACACTGAGTATTTCCACTCATGCATTTTTCTTGTTTCTCTTTTCAGGTAAATATAATGGCGACTAGCACTTGTAAGGATTGCATACCTGTTATGGCATCACTGGGTGCAAAGTTTATGTATATAGACATTTGGACAGCTTGTAAATCACTACTTAGCTGAAATATATATTGTTTTGGCAGTTTTATGTTTAATGAAATTTGGGTTGTACGTGGTTTACTGAGTGGGGACACTTAGTGTGTTTGACCTATAGCCACCTGGATGGTGATTGATGTAAAGATTGGGAATCTTGGGCTTACAATAGCAAGTAAAACATTTAGGAACTTTAGATAGCACGCGGAATAGCTCTTATCACTCTGGTAGAATACAGGTAAGTATAGGAGTCGCACAATAACCAGTATTGTAACATGCTACCTATCCATATCGTGGTAGGGTCTTATATTGTAGGATATCACCATGTCTGATCTCTTGACAATGGGTTTTTATAACAAACTCAGCTTAAAACACATCGGAAGTTTTTTCCAAGAACTTTATATTGAGATATAAAATATACAAAGTTCAACCTATAGTACATGAGTTTAGAAGAGATCAAATCTCCTTGTTGGATACACGCGTTATCCAGAGCCATAAACCATCGTTAGCTATCACTTTAGAGTAATCAAAATATCCTTGAATATTTAGCTACACTCCAGCCTCCAGAATTTTGATAAAAGATAACACACTCAGTGAGTCCCATATGTGCTAGTGTTAGTGCTTATGCTAAAAGAGTCAGTAGTTATGCCAAGAATATTTCTTACACCAAGAACAAAGCTTACACCAAGATTTGATTATGCTAAGAGTTCAAGATACTACGTATGCTAAGAATTTAGCTAATCTGAATATCCTGTCGTCCTGTTTGGAGTAAGATAAATTCCATAACTAGCCAAGTTACTAGAATCATCTATCTCCAACGCAGACTAGTATATGGAGAAGGGCTCTCACTTAGTACTCAACGTGAACATGATACCCATGTGCCAGGTCAATTGACAAAAAGGGTTTATTATTCCGGTCTCCATAACTTGTCAACTTAGTTAATATAAGGTACATAGAAAATATCATGAAGAATAGCTCATGGCATGACTTTCACAAGTAACATGCAAAAAATGTCAAGAAACGTGGTTTTAACAAGTGACAAGAAGATTTTAACATGAAATAGTGGTTTTAACAAGTTACATGATAAAAATAGCAAGATGCATAACTTTAATGAGCAACATGGAAAACTACAAGAAAAATGTGGCTTTAACAAGTCATGCAATGAAAACTTCATGAAACGGGGTTTATCAAGTAGTAGAAATATATTCAAGCTTTCTAGTGAGAAAGGAGTTCAAAAATTCACAATATTCATTGTTCTTAAAACCACCAAGTAAAATACTTGTATTTTGGATGTTTTAAAAATCAATAGTTAAAATGGACTTTGGAAAATCAAAAGGGCTCAACCACCCGTAAGTCACAAAATATTCTAATATGAATAATTTAAGAAATCATTAACCTAGAGTGAAGTTTCATGATGTACTGATTCATTTTTCACAAAATATCCATGCTTGAGTTCGATAGAAAATTCATAGCCAAATATGGTTTACAGAATTAAGGAACTCGGGTGGAGAGTAGAATATATGTTTTGGTGTGTAAAAGCTTCATTTAAAGTAAATCCCATGAAAAATGATTTATAATAAAATTTGACATTTAATGCCCACAAATTCAAGTAAAAAGTTATTACTTGAACATCTCAAAAAAACACTAACCCGTATCTGAAAAGCATTTAATCATATCAAATAAATATTTTACTACACCAAAGGTTTGGAAGCCAAGTGGTTTTGAGGAAAAATGCACTTCCTTGAATTTGTCAGAAAAACATAAACCCATGTCAGGAAAGCGTTTAATCGAATTTGAGACACATTTTTTTACAAAAAGAATTTAGATATCTGAGAGCTTCACAGGTTAAAGAAACTACCAACTAGACATGTTCATTTTGTAATTTCTCAAAAAACCACTTAGCTAAAATGGGAGATAAAACGTAGGGACTTACCTTGTTTTAATGCTATTCTATAACCTTATCTTGCCCTCAAATGTCCATAAAATCCTTTTAGGAATTATGCCTACCTCACGGTCCAACCCATAGTTTTCTTAGCATCTTAGATTCATGATAATAATCGGCTAAGTAATTACTAAGAAAATTAGGGATTTCCTTTATTTCTAGTATGTCCTTAAAGATGGCAATATATTGTAGAGAATAATCAAAGGAAGATGGTTTTCTCTAGATATTTCCTTCTCCCGACATTCATTTTGATTGCACAATATGTACTTTCCTCCTTCAATCCTTCATTATTCATAAAGTCCACAAAATAATACACTAACTTTATTTCTTAGGGAAATTTTGCATTTTTCTAACTTGCCTTGTCCTAGTGTTTTCTTCATAACTTTTGTTCTACAAGTCCAAATGACCTCAAACTTATGCCAAAATACTCAGAAGACCTATAGGTACACATTCATGTCTATATTCATCCAAACCAGTAACGTTTTGCAGATCACTGCAAGCATAGGCTTGCTGCTCATAACAACAAATCACAATTTATTCATATAACCATTCTTCTATTCACTTATTTTTGTTATTAACCTTTCATTATCAATTTGTTCAGTTCATAAACCACCTTACCATCACTTATTCAGTGTATGTTCCGTCTTAAAGAACACCCATTCACCATACTTTCACTGAACAAAAATAACAACCATGACATAAGCATCAATGTGCTTGATTTAATCACAATAATAGCTATATTACTTTAATTATCACTTTGTTCATGTAACACCAAGTGAACAGCTTACATAGCTCTTCCATATATGTTTCAAATCAGTCCCAAACATCACCCAAATTACGTAAAAATACTCAACAATGCAACGGGTACATATTCCTTCCAAAACAACATCAAAACCACAATTCTTCATAAATCATCACAGCTATTTCATGCTATTTTCTTCAAAAAATTTATACCAAAATAATAACCATAAGACATAGAACACCTTTAATTCATGAATTTTGATACTTTACCATGTCTACGATGAAATTCATGTGAGTTTTGCTCCAAGTATCTCTTTGTTCTTCCTTTCTTTCTCTTATTTTGATTTTCCCTTGTTTTTCTCCTTTTTCTCTCTCTTCTCTTCTCTCTTATGTGCCTAATGGTACGTATATCTAGGAACACCTCCACCACAATTGTCCTTCTTTTTTTGATCAAAATATAAAGGTGTATTAATGATTAAAGAAGGAATATGTATAAAGAGTTCATCTAGTTAGGGCCTTGGTAAGGCACCTACTAGTTTATCTGACATAAGACTCAAAAAGGTTCAAAACATGAGGGTACAAGGTAAAGACGACTTTGTGCACATGTGTGTTGATCCATGTAGAAACGTCCCTCGGGTGGCACTGCTGGTTGTCGAACAGAATGCAGTTCTGAGTTGTCCAAATATGGTATATCATAGCACACAAGGCTGTAGACTTGGTCTTAGCAACCCAGCTTTAGCCCCAATTCTATCTCTTAAAGCAATAAACGTAGGCAGTTAGAGAGCTCATAGGCTATGGCAATTGCAACCAATTATGGATGTCAGTCCAGATGGCTTCTGAGAAGTGGCAGTGGAAAAATAAGTGTCTAGCTGATTCCCGTTCCCATCTGCATAACAGGCACATGATATCGTCTATACCAAATGAAAGAGTGTCCTTGGTTTTTAGGTGGCTTTTGGCTCATAGCCATACAAAGAAGAAATGCTTAAGTGTTAGTCCTTGCGGCCAAATAGTTGCTGCCCATGGAACTCGGGGTTGCCGTGGGCAGAAATAATCATAAGCGTATCAGGTGCTCAACCTACCTCCATTGGCCCATACCTACAGCACACTGATGGCTCGGTTACGATCTTGCTCCTTTGTGAAGATTAAATCTCTGATCAGGATGAGTCGTTTGAACAATGGAGAATGCACTTGGTTTGGGGTTATGTCCTATAGTGATTGCCCATCCATATAGTAGTAGGATACCCATTAGACCCACAGTGTTTGTTTTTTGAACTAAAAGTCCCAAAACACACGAGCTAGGATTGTAAAGTTCTAACTGCGGATGTCCTTAAAGTTGAGGCCCCCTTCGGTTTTAGGAACAAATAAATTACACCATGCTACTAGAGAAATCCCTGGTCATCCTGTTTAATTGATCATTCATTCCAACTGGTGATGGTAGGAGGGAAATCCAAAAGCAATCGATGCATTGTAGTACTGCACGGATAAGTTGGATTCTACAAGCATAAGAGAGGGAACAAGTAGACTAACGGCCTATATACAATCCAATCTTGTCCAGCAATGGTCGGTAGTTGTTGAGCTGAATTTTATCAAACATAATAAGCACTCCGAGGTACTGAAACAGGAACTAGCCCAGGGGGATGCCATAGGAATTGGCAAGCTAATCTTTATCTGCATTTGAAACCCCTGCCAAGTATAAGTGTGACTTATGCTTGTTGATCTGAAATCCTGAGAATTCTCGAAAATCATCCAGACACATGAGCAGTGTGGTAATGGATGTAGGTTCGCCCTTGGAGAATATCATAAGGTCATTTGCGAAGGCTAAATACGTGATCCCCAATCTGTCACACATGGGATGATATTTGAATTTGGTCCCCAAGGTAGCTAATTTTATTAACTAGGAGAGATATTCCATGCAGAGCATAAAGAGAAGAGGGGAGACTGAGTCTCCTTATCTCACCCCTCATCCACCACAAAAGAAGCCATGTATCCGTCCATTGACTGCAACGGAATAGGATGGGCTTGTGATATAATGGCTAAGCCATCGAGTAAACTGATCTAGGAAGCTAAGCTCATTCAAGAGGTTGAGCATGAAATGCCAATCAATAGAATCGTAGGCCTTTCGGATATTAACTTTGATGAAGCACCTCAGTGATGCTCACTTTCTGCTTTATGTCCTTAATAGTTCCTATACTAAGGAGATGTTATCAGCCATAAGTCTCCCTTTATTGAAAGCAAACTGAGCAGAGTCAACCATAGCCAGTAGAATTCCCTTTAGACAGTCAACTAAGATATTTGATATGACTTTGTAAACTACGTTGCAGCAGGAGATTAGATAGTAATCTCCTACGGATTTAACATTATTATTTTTCAGAATGACCATGATGATGGAGTGATTAAGTTACCTTAGCAGCTTGCCTAAGTGGAAGAACTCCTTACACGCAGATAGCACATCATTGCCTATGGTGCCCCAAGCTATTTTAAAGAATAATATTGTATAGCCATCAGGCCCTGGTGCCTTGCTATCCCCTATATCCTAAAGGGCACGTTTAATTTCCGCATCTATAACTTCAGAAAAAAGATCCACAACCTTATGCGCTGGAAGTAATGGCCCTGCACAAACCACATATGGGTTCAGCCTGGACCACTGAGCAAAAGTCCCTGTAGGGTCATGTAATATTCAACAACTCCTGTGCAACCTCTGTTGGGCTTGCTGTTTTAGTTCCGTCATGGTAGGTAACTGATGCTATGAAATGCCACTTCCTATTGCGGTTAATGATATCATGAAAATACTTTGTGAACCTATTAGCATTTGCAATATATTTAGCTTTTGCCAGCTACTGGTAAAACTTATGCTCGGCCTCTACAAGTCGCCCAGCCTCCGTGCGGGGTGTCTTGAGCTGGTCAAATAGCCCTTCGTCTATGGGGTTGCTCTGGTGCAGTTCCTGGGCATGTTTAACATCTTTGTTAGTCTGCAGTACCCGCTCAAATATGTTGGAGTAGTATTTTGCATTGAGAGTACAGAGCGGTCCTTTAAGACTCTTAAGCTATCGACAGAGAATAAACTAGATATGACCCCAGACTTGGACCTGCCAATTGTCATAGACCAAGTCAAAAAATTAATTATGATCAGTCCAGATATTAAAGAATCGAAATGACTGCAATGCATCAGACTGTAGTTGTTGAAGTCTCTAAGGATATGGACAGCGGTCGAACAGTGCCGAGATGGGGAAAAGCTTCACTGCAGCCAGAAGCGGAGAAGAGAACCACAGTACATTACCTATAATGCGATAAAGTTTGGACCAAGCATGAGAGTTGCACCATGTATAAATCAGACCATTAGAAGAAATGTCTGTGATATCCAATTCTCTACATAATTTCACAAAGTCCTTGATTTTGTAATTTGTCAACGAAGCTCCGTTAAGTTTTTTAGCCGGGGACAGGTATGGGTTGAAATCCCCCATGATGACCTATGGACTCTGTATCTACATAACCAATTACCCCAGTTCCATCCATAGGGGCCGACTGGCTACAATAGCATTGAAGGCATAAACAAATGAAAAGTGTACAGAAATATAAAATGTGTTACTAGTGATCTAGCATGTGATGGCTTGGGGGAGATATGGCAATGACCCTAAGATCAACATGGTCAATGTGCCAAAAGATGAGAATCCTTTCTCCATCAACTAGATTAAGGTTATGCACATATAACCAATTTGGGAAATAGAACCTAGTAGCAAGTAATAGGCTATCCTCATTTAATTTGGTCTCCAACACTCTAAATCCACCTTATGTTTCTTGAGAAATTCCTTTATTCCTTCTTTCTTTAGTGTCTTGGGAAAACCTCCTATGTTCCAGCAACTAACAATTATTGGGGAGGCAGTAGGGCCCTATGAGGGGCACCCACCAAAAACAGTGTTCAATTTGGTATACTTATTCCAAGCAGTACGCACGAACTTTGTCACCTGCAATGTGGCTTGGCCTACCTTAATTGTGGCATTAGGGATCCAAACAGAGATCTCAGACGCAAAAGAGCCTGGTTGCTTCTGCTTATTGGCAAGCGACCGTAAGTTAAATCGATTTTTTATCCAATGGCTTCCTCGGGATTGCCTTCTACTCTGCCTAGGGCCCCGTCGACCTTGTTATGAGGCTTAATTCCCTCTTTGTGCCCTATTACCTTGGAAGTGAACTCTCTTTGTGGTTGGGTGTTGTGTCTCAGCCTGTGGTTGTGCCTGCGTGCTGGCCATTGCCTCTCCAGCAGGGTTCTGTTTCATCGTTGAATTCGGCGATGGTCTAGGTTGACAATCCATGGGAGCCTTCCTCTTATCAGGTTTGGGGCTTGGCTAAGGTGCTGGGGCAGAATTAGATCTTTTTGCCCGAGAGACTGGCTATGGAGATTTGCCTGTCGAGTCCGGCTTCTTGTATAAAGTGGTCTCCTGATTTTAAACCTTGTCCCCTATATGATTTTGCAATAAGTGGCTAAACTTGTAGCATTTTGAGCAAAAAGAGGGTTCAATTTCAAAGCATACTGGTTGGTTCTTTGTCTTGCCTGATAGGAGGCAAACAGGAACAGATTTCACCAAAGGATTAGCTATATCTACTTCCACTTAGACTCAAGTGCAGGAGAGCCATCCTAGTCGGGCTATCATCATGTCTGTCATTATCGGGACGGCAACTCAGGGGGCGATCTTACTCAATGCTAATTGGTTCCAGCACTCTAAGAGGAGGCCAGGGAATGTAACCTAGAGAGGCATCACGCAAACCTCCTGAAGGGAGAAATCAAACTTGTGTGACAAAAATTTTAGCATAAGGGATCATCTGTAAGCCCTATAAGGTCCCCTTTGGATAACAACCTGTCTATCTTCGTGGGTATTAAATTGAAAGATGATCCATTTGGAAGCATAGGGGTAAACATGAGAAGGAACTGGCCATTGCTTGGTGTGGTCACTGACTGCTTTAAAGCCAAGATACCAGCCAGCAAAAATGCTAACGAGACAGAAACCCAATTGTGATTCGACATTTTTGAAGTCTATATCATTGATGTCAATGTATTCCCCTACAAAAGGGATATGGTGGAGCTTCATGCCATTGACTCTGTCCCTGTTGCCTTTAACAATGTGTGCCCAATATTTAGTTGGCTTAGCTTGCACATCATCATTTTCCTCTGGCTCCTTACACGCAGGACTGGTTTCAGGAATAAAGGAGGATGAAGTGTCAGATAAGCTTGTTGAGGGAACAATTCCAGCATAGGTGGCATTGGGTATGGGGGTGGGCTGGACATTTGTAGTAGGAGTATCCGGTTGATGGTTTGGTAATTCACTAGGCTGGTTAGCTATTTTTGTTGGTGGTCAGTTAGCTGATTAGGTTTTGGGTATAAGCTTATTTCTCCTTATCTGGGCCATACGAACTGGGCAAACCTGGGCTGTGCACATGTAATGTGCCTGACTCGGGGCTACTGATTGTAGAAAGCGTGGCTAGGCAAAAAGAATTTGGAAATTCAAATTTGAATTCACAGGGGTGTGTCAACGATGGGCCTTCTGGTCAGAGAAGAAAAAAATTTATGGGGATGCAAACTGGTTTCGTGCGGACAACTGTGTGTCAGGCAGATGTGGGATGCTTTGTTGTCATGTCTTGGTTAAATATGGTCAACAATTGTAGGCTGGACTTGATAAGGTTTTGCAAGCTTATATGATCACCTTGTGATTTTCTTTCCATTTTTGTTTTCTTCTTCCTTTCCTTTTTATTTCCCTGCTTAGCTGGTTTCTTTCTTGCTCCACTTCACTACCAGTCATTATCTCTTGGTGAAAAAATTCATCATATGACTAATTTTGGTGATCTTAGATAGCATAGGCTTCTTGGATTATTTAAATCTTTTGATAAATAATAATTAAGTTAAAATTATTTTCATATGTCAAAAAACATTTCTCTTTTCTCATATTAGGGTTTTAATTACCTTTCCACCCTTCTTCCAAATAACCTATGAAAATGCACCAATGAAGCTTTTTTTTCATCGCCTTTGTAGCCATAGTTACCGATGTGTCCAAAAGGTAACCAAAATTAGGTTTACCATTCATCCCAATTGGGAAAACATTTTATTCCACCATCACATTCTACACATTATACTTTGCATTTTGGCATCTCTTCAAAATTCCATATCGCATCCTGATTTTTTTTTTCATGTAAAAAATTACACCGGCGCCCGTTAAAATTCTAATTGCTCCAAAATATTCTTATAATTAAACTAAGCATTTCTTGTTCTAAGAATCCATACATATACTAATTTAATAGAAAATAGTCACTATGCAGAGTACGGAGTGGGAAGGATGTTACAATCTCCCCTCCTTTAAGAACTTTCGTCCTCAAAAGTTATGCTTATCTTAGTTATCAAACACCTTCTTCTAATTCCAGCGTAGCAGTGATTCTTCTTTATTTAGGCCTGCAACATGAGCTTTGTTAGGTCCTTCATCTTGTTTTTGTTGTACTGGCTTGAATCTTCCTTGTCCATGTGGTATATTTTCATGTCTCTTACGTTACAGACAATTAGCAAGATTGTGTCCCCTCTTACTATATTGATAACATTCCCTAAGCTTTTTTTTTTTTTTTTCATTCCTCATAAGTGTATCCATCTTTTTGACAATAAGTACATTTTCATTCCATCGTGTTTGGTGTCATTTCCTTATTCCTTAGGAGTTTTTTTTTTTCCTTAGAATGCTAACTTGAGTCAACTTTTCTCTTTCGGTCTAACCTAGTTTGCTCTAAACATTTCACTTCTAACCGAAAGGCTATTTGCATAGCAACATTGTATCTGGTTGGGGCTCATAGCAATCAATGTTTGTCTTAACTCAAGTCGTAATCCTTTTGTAAATCGCCGAGTTTGATCTAACTCCTATTGCACCAACAAATGACAATTGAAAGTCGAGTACATTTAGAAGCATACTATCTACCGGTTCTTTCTCCTTGTCTAAAATTTTGGAATTCTTCGTCTTTTCTTTCAATTACCTAGTGAGGCATAAAATCACTCTTGAATTGTTCCTGGAATTCTTTGAAGTCCATCCTTTATGTTCTTGCTCTCTTACTTCCTTCTTTCTCAACCACCAGCCTTGAGCAGGCCCATGAAGTCTAAATGTAGCAAATTGTACTTTTCATTCCTCCGAATAGTCTAAAGCTGTAAAAATATCTTCCATTTGTTCTATCCATAACTTGACCCCGTGTTCTTGTTCTACTTTTCCATAAAACCTAGGAGGATGGAATTTTAAGAATCATTCTAACTCTCAATCCGTTTCTTTTTTTCATTATATTATTCTACTCGTGTAACTAAATATTGAAGTATTGTATTAATATTTTGCAATATTTGTGTCAAGTTGTTCCCTATGGGTTGTGTTTCCATTCTTGATATAGTATTTTCAATATGATCAACTATATTTTCTCTTACTTGATTCCCTGCACATCCACGTCTTGCACGTTTTGGCAGCATCTTAGCTTATCCTTAATTCCAATAAACAATTCACTAGGCATTCATGCAGAATGAAAATAAAATACTTGAAAACCAATTATTTATAACTAACATTATGTAAATAAAAGAGATATCTTAAGAGATGTATCCTTCAGTAATTTTTCTTACTTCCTTATTCTTTTTGCCTGCACATATTCCCTTTCACAACATTCAACATACATTATCATGTATATAGATTTTCCAATCAATCATCCTTTAGAAGTATATCCCTTTATGAGATTACTTCCCAAAAGGTTCCCCATGCTAATATTGCTCCCTCGTGAGAACACTTAACCTTAGAGTTCTAATAAGATCTGGGTGTATTAATGCCGATACGATCATACCTTTCTATGGTATACCATCACAGGGTTCCACAACATATAGGTCGAGCACATTATATAAGTGCGCATATCTTTTTCTTATAACTAGGGCCAGTATATATATATATATATATATGTATGTATGTATGTATGTATGTATGTATGTATGTATGTATGTATGTATGTATGTATGTATGTATTTATGTGTGTGTGTGTGTGTGTGTGTGTGTGTGTGTACAAGGCTCCCGAGAACCCAATTAGTCTTTTCATCACTTCTATTGGTCTCAAGAACTAAAGTTTAAAGGTAAAAATGCAAACTAATACTGACATAAATTTAATCCAAGGCCATTATAATCCTTATTCTTTACTCAATTACTAAAGTGTGGCTCATTTCCTACTTTATGACCTACTATGACATTTCATCCATTATCCCTTCACCTAAAAGTATATCGACTACCTTGACTGTCACTTCTTCCAATTCATCAGAAGATCATAACCAACATAGATTACCTCAGATTCACCTATCGTACCTATCTCTATATCTGGCTCCACAAGGTTTTCTACCTCGAAGCCTATTTTTTCTATTATAGGCTCTAGGCTCTATTATGTTTCCGTATAACATCTACTAAACCTTAACCTAGACTTTGATACCAATTGTAACAGCCCAATTATACATACCGTAGTGGGCCTTATATTATAGGATACCACCTCATCTAATCTCCCAAACAAGGGGTCTTTATAACAAACTCAACATAGCGAAAGTTTTTCTCTAAACTTTATACTCAGATACAAAATATAAAGAGCTCAACCAATTGTACTTGTGTTTAGAATAGATCAAATCTCCTAATTGGATACACATGCCATCTAGAGCCTTATAAAGCCTACTCTGCTACTACTTTAGAGCAATAAAAAATATCCAAGAATTTTCTACTCCTCTCCAGCCTCTAAAATTTTGATATAAGATAACACACTTGTTGGTGCTAAGCATTCAATGAGTCCCATATGTGCTAATGCTTTTCTTAAAGAAATAGCTTGTAAATCAAGTAATGTCCAAGATACAGTACAATGCTTGAGCTTATTGTCAAAAGGCATACTCCAGTATTAAGAAACAAGATCAAGTAACAAGGATGTATTTTGATCAAGAAATCTGAGAAGTAGAATCCATATGCCAGTTCAAGAAAAATCATGTTCAAGTTTTCAAAAAAACTAGGCAAGCTAAGTTCATGATTCATGTATGAGAGGAATTTAGGGAATTCCACTCATCAAGAAGTAAGAGTTACTACTTACGCCCAAAGAGTTAATGCATACACCAAAAATAGTGCTTATGCCAAGAACACTGCTTATAGCATGATTTGCTTATGCCAAGAGTTCAGGATATTGTGTATGCTAAGACTTCAACTAATCCGAATGTCCTATCTTTTCATTTTGAGTGAGATGAATTCCAGAATTGGCCAAGCTACTAGAATCATCTGTCTTTGACGTAGGCTAGTTTATAGAGAAGAGCTCTCATTGAGTACTCAACGTGCAATGATAGCCATATGCTAGGTCAACTGATGGAAAAGGTTTATTATCCCATTCTCTATAACTTATCAACTTAGTCTATGTAAGGCATGAAGAAAATATCATAGAAAATAGCAATGGCCATACTTTCACAAGTAACTTGCAGAAAACATCAAGAAACGTAGTTTTAACAAGTAACAAGAGGATTTTATGATGAAGCGGTTGCTTTAATGAGTAAGACGATGAAAATAGCAAGATTCATGACTTTAACTAGTAACATGGAAAAATATAAGAAAAACATGGCTTTAACAAGTCATGTCAAGAAAAACTCTTGGAACAGGGTTTTAACAAGTAGTGGAAACATATTCAGGATTTCTAGTGAGAATAGAATTCAAAAATCCACAATATTCATGCTTTCCAAAACCACCAAGTAAAATACTTCTTTGGTTGTTTTAGAAATCTATAGCTAAAATGGAGTTCAGAAAATCAAAAGGACTCAACCACCTGTAAGTCACAAAATTTTCTCATATGAATAATTTAGGAAGTCATTAACCTAGAGTGAAGTTTCAGGACATAAGGAATCATTTTACACGAAATGTCCATGCGCGAGTTCAACAGAAAATTCATAGTTAAATATGGTTCAAAGAATTAGGGTACTCGTGCGGAGCGTAAAATATAGGTTTTACTGCGTAAAAGCTTCATTTATCGTAAATCCTATGAAAAATGATTTATAACAAAACTTGGCTTTTAATGCCCACAAATCAAGTAAAAAGCTTTTACTTGAACATATTACAAAATTGCTATTCTGTATCCAAAAAGCATTTATTCATATCCGATAAACACTTTACTAGACCAGAGGTTTTTCAAGCCGAGAGGTTTTTAAGCAAAACGCTTTTCCTAGAATTTGTTAGGAGAACATAAATCCAAGTCAGGAAAGTATTTAAGAAATATTTTGCTACAAAAAGGATTTAGAAATCTGAGAGGTTCTCAAATTCAAGAAACTAGCAAGTAGACATGTTCATGTTACAATTTCTCAGAAAAAACATTTATCTGACACGGCAGATAAAACCGAAGGACTCACCTCGTATTAATGCTATTCCATAACTTTATCTCGCACTTAAATGTCCACAAAATCCTTGTAGGAATTATGCTTACATCATATTTCAATCTACACTCTTCTTAGCCTCCTAGATTCATGAAAATAATTAGCTAAGGAATTACTAAGGAAATTTGGAATTTCCTTTATTACTACTACGTACTAAAACTAGGAGATATACCGTACAGAATAATCAAAGGAACATGGCTTTCTCTAGATTCCCATTTCCTTGTCCTGACATTCATTGTGATTGCACAATATGTTCTTACCTCCTTCAATCGTTCATTATTCATAAAGTCCACACAATAGTACACTAACTTTATGTCTTGGGGAAATTGTGCATTTTTCTCACCTGTCATGTCTTAGTATTTTCATCTTAACTTTTGATCTGCAAGTCCAAATGATCTCAAACTTGTGCCAAAATACCCTTAAGACCTGTAGCTACAAATTCATGTCTACTTTTTTTTTTAAAGCCGAACTAGTAACTATTTTCAGACCGCTGCAAGCACAAGCTTGCTAATCATCACAGTAAATCACAATTTCTTCATATAACCATTCTTCTATTCACATATTCTTGTTCTTAACCTTTCATTATCACTTCGTTCAGTTCATAAACCATCTTACCATCACTTATTCAGTGTATTTTGAATCATGAAAAACAGCAATTTACCATACTTTCTCTGAACAAAAATAACAGCCATGGCATAAGCATTAACATGTTTGTTTTAATCACAATAATAGCTATCTTACTTTACTTATCCCTTTGTTCATGTAACACCAATTGAACAGCTTATGTAACTCTTCCAAATATGCTTCAAATCAGTCCAAAACATCGCAAGAATTACATCAAAATACTCCCCTAAGCAAACGGTTCACATTCCATCCAAAATAACATCAAAACCACAATTCTTCTTAAATCATCATAGCTATTTCGTGCTATTTTCTTTACAAAATTTATACCAAAATGATCATCACAAGATATAGATCAACTATAATTCATGAAGTTTGATTACCATGTCTATGATGAAATCCAAGTGAATTTGCTCAAATTGTCTCTTCCCTCTTCCTTTCTCTCTCTCTCTCTCTTTTTTTTTTTTTTTTTGGATTTTCTCTTATTTTTCTCCATTTTCTCTTTCTTTTTATGTCTCTTGTAGTAGCTAAACATTTTGTATATATGAGATGATCTTGGGAAGCACCAAAATTTATATATTAAACTCAAGTATAAGGACCTTACCAAACCTACATACAGGAACACTAAAATGTAAGGTAAATTAACACTTCTGTGATAATGTGAATCTAGCCTACTTCAAAAACACCTAAGCACCCTAATCTAAAAAGAGATTAGAATATCAAGGATAGGAATTTGAAGACACGCTAACTTGAACCCTAAAAGTACCTTAGAATGGATGAACTCCTAAGACCCAATTTAGAGTAGAAGTTGAAGATTATTCCTTGAAGTTTATAGATAAGATCAAAGGTGGGACTAAGCTCTTTGATTTGGTCTTGATGAATATTGTAACACCCTACGACTACGTACCCTAAAAGGGCGGGGATGTTGCCCCGTCCCGTAGGACAAGGGGTCTTTAAAATGAGGTATAAAATATAAAGGCAATCTCCAAAAGAATCAACTTTGATAAATGAAGAAATACTCTTATTACATCAGGCTCAAATTGTTTAGAAGTATAAACGACAAAAGTCTCCTAGAACAGCATAGGAAAAATAGCAAAAGCCTCTACTGTCAAAGCCCCGCTGACTCAGCACAATCTATCTCCTGAAAACATGATGTAAAACAGTGTGAGAATAAATCTCAGTAAGTCCTGAATGTGCACATGGTGTTTTAAATAGTACGTGTATGCAAAGTGTAAAACATTTGTAGAAATAATTTGGCAAGTCATAAACAATCTCTTTTCGCAAGGAGTGTGTTTTTTTTATTGTCACACTTTGTACAAAATAAATCCTCCACTCGAATAAACAGTCATGTCACCACATATTGGGCTCCATGAGAACAAAATGGCTAAGGCATCACACTTTGTGCCCCTTGTCCGGACCATATTACCACACATTGGGCGTTTTGATCAAGGTGAGTGTACAGCTCACCGGGTGAGATAATCCTCCATCTCTACATCCAACAAAACCATCCGGGTGTCCATGTCGGGAATATAAATAATACCATACCAGGTACAAATGCTAGCTCGGACTGGCCTGACCAACCAACATTATCGCCTTTTCAAGCAGAGTTCATCTTCTGGAGGTGGCCTCCTGCCAGAAGACTTATGCTAGCCCTCCAAGACTAGTATTGTTAGCTTACCCTTATTGAGTACTCAACGAACATATCCGTCAATTCCTGATTCAAAATATCTCTACACCTTGGCTTTGTACAATGTGGTTTTTCTCTACAAGAGTTTTCTAAAAATTTAGGAAAGAATAGTTTTCTTGATAAAATCATTAGTTTGACAAAACCGTTTAAAGAATAATCATCCACGTTTACAATCCAAATAATCATAGTTCAACAATAGCTTTACTAAGCTTCACAACATAGACTTGCCATCACAACATTTAACAAAAGAGTTTATACAAGAACTTACCATCACAACATTTAACAAAAGAGTTTATGCAAGGACTTACTTGATATGCCTCAGATAAATGAGATAAAATCACAGCTTGCTTTCCTCAATTATCCTCCTGATCTAAACCATATAATATCATGATTAGGGTCTCAATTAATTCAAACATGGTTTAATCTCATTTATTTTCACAACAATTCGCAATCTCCTATTTAAATCCAAGTAAACTATCCAATCCCCTGTTAGAATTCGTGGACTCCTAAACATGGAAAACATCCACGAATCCCTTCCGAGGATCTAAGTAAACGATTAAGAAGATCGTAGATTTGCAGATTTACCTTTGTTATGTGTAATCGATATCCTTCAGTTCCAATTGTGCTGCTGTGCGTGCAACCCGAACGATCACCAGATGCTGCAGTTGTGCGAACGTCCTTTATCGGATACACACCGCAAACTCACTCATCACCCAGGGAGTGCTAGCACCTAGGGTTTTTGAGAGGCTTATTTTTCTGGTGGATGAAGGCACGAATTTTTACAACAGAATTGGCACATATAAGAAGACGGCTAGGGTTTTCTTAAAAATCCACTCCGAACCTCTTAAAGTCCAACCCTAATAATATCTTATCGTATTTTAATTTAAATTCAAATTAAATTAAAACTGATACGATAAGATTCTACCATTATCTCGGTAATTTAACTAATTAATTTATCGAGTCAGATTCTTATAATCTGGACATCATTCAGATACATCGAATGTGGACATATTTCTAGATTTATTATATCTGGTAGATTTTCTAAGTTTGATTAACTTAGACATGTTTCCAGATTCATCGAATCTGGTTACCAGAAAATAACCTAACAATTTCGCTTATTGTGTGACCCTATAGGTTCATTTAACACTGGCAGTATGCCCAAATCATATTTAAATGGCCCACAAGTTATAAGCGGTTTCTAGCAAAACATTATAACTATCCAGGTTAAATGAAGATCGGTAATCTCTTTAAACCAAACCATAATTTTATATTTAGTCCTTTGTCACATGATATCCAGATTAAGCATAAGACACGGAGCATGTCATCCTTATTAAGCTCAATCAATTATTTCTTGATTTCATAGTAGACTGTTCAAAAAAATGATATCAATATCTTAGATTGATATATTTGAGCATGGCCATGCATTTTAACAGTTTAACTTATCAAGGGGCCTATGGATATCTCTCCCATAATTGAGAGGGACAAATTCCTTCGCAATCAATCATATTCCTCTCATCGATTTATTCCATATCCAACAGTGGTCTAATTTATTATCTAATTAAAGACAACTTTAGACAATATCAAAACATAGAAGTTATCAAGTAGGAAACTATAATGAATTTAGGTCAAATGACTTTTAATATTATTATGGCTAGAAAGTACTTATGACATGTTCCATGAAGTGCTCTCACAGTGGGTCATATCCAATACAATGTTCTCTAACATTTATATGTGTTTTGACTTGATATCACAATTATCCTTCACCAGTAAAACATAGCCATCCAGTCACAAACATACTAATCTTAATTTAATATTATTCCAATAATAATAAACGATCAGGGACAGATTTAGAATAGTCATTGTATTCATTGTTGGGTTTTACTATCAAGTCACGTACTTGATGATTACAAAATAAAACGCACTATTCATGGAAAGGAAAGCCTTATATTATTATATAAAACATAACGACAATAGTATAAGTACAAATTGACTCTAGGGCATATCCCCAACATCCCCAAAGATCATATACCATGACAATATGCTCATCCAACTAATGGACATCATTAAACCTTACTTTCGGCAACAAGGGTGGGTATTCCCTTACCTTGCAACAACCGGGTAATGAGGTCTCGGCGCTTCTATGGTGATCGTCTCGAGTTCACTTGAAAAGTAGAGAAAAGCTACCTCCTTTGCTCCTCTTGACCAAATATTAAAGAAGAAGATGAAATCAGCCTCTATATGGCGTGATTTAAGGGAAGAAGAAGGAGAAAAGAATCATTAGAGAAAACGGCATCAAGAGGTTGAGAGAATTTTTGCTTACCTTAAGGTGTGTTTGATTTTTGCTTAGAATAGATCTTGAGCTTTTCAAGAATTTGTAGAGAGAATTTGCTGGAATTTTCGTGTGGTAAGGAGGGAGTATCAGCTACTATGATTTAGGTTTAGAGAAGTTTGATTTAGGGTTAGATGGTGGTGCTAAGAAGGACTCCTGATGGCTTTAGGTTTCTTGGACAGCAAGGGCGAAAATTTGCAGCTTGCTGTACCTTTGATGCTGGCCAAATTCAAGAGGGATTAAGAGGAGAAAAGTGTTCTAAAATTACTCCCTAGGCTGGCCGAAATAATGCTCAAGAGAAGGGTTGAGTGTGTTCAGGTTTTTTGGCCAAAATAAGAGAGAGTTTGTGTGAGTTTTGGTGACTGAAAATTCTGTGCAAGTGCTGTGCAAAAATTCTGTGCAAGAGTGACGATTTTTGGATTGTTTTGGCTGCTATTTTTGACAAAATTCCAGAGGAGAAAAGTGTGGTTTTTAGGTGCTGGAATTTGGCTTAATCAACAAAGAGTTTTGGTAGGTTTTGGAGTGCAAAGCTGTCGAAAATTCTGGGCATAGTTTGGAGGACAATTCTGGAATTTTTGGTGAAGAAAAATATGATTTTGTGTTACTAGAGTAATCTGATTTGGTGGAGGTTGTTCTAGGTAATTTGAGCTAGGGTTTGAAGAGTTTGATTGCAATTAGGAGTGCAAGAATTTCGTGTAACTTGTGCTTGCACAAAGCCGCCGAAATTCAGCTAGGAAAAGGGATTCCAATCCTAGTTGATTTAGGATTGAATAAAATCTGGTTTTATCAAGGATTTGGATAAGATTTCCTCTAGTCCTAGAAGACTTTAGATTGAGCTAAAATTCCTCCAAGAAGTGGCGGCACTTGCTGGAAATTTTTTCAGATTTTTAGCTAACATTCTAAGGTTAAAATCAACAAGGTTTCCTACTACGAAAATGACTCATTAATTCCAACTATCCATGGCAACATCTATTAAGTTAAAATCAAGCTGAAATTTTAATTATTAGCTAGGGTTTTTTCGAAAATCCTAAGGAATAAAAGCTGAAAATTAAAAGTGAACTTTATTCACATCAAAGTCCTTGAATTTAGGAAATAAATATAGAGACTTATTTCCTTGGAGTAATGGCACTAAAATTTCTCTAGGTTTGCTATATCTTTTTCGGCCAAGATATGGAAACTCTAAGGAAAAGAATCTTCAAGAAAAGAAACTAGGATTCGAACTCGGGCCACCACGGAAAAATCACCATCCTCCCCGCTATTCCAAATCGATTCCAATACTAATTCTTCCTACAAGAAGTTCTTACCACCCCAATACTCATCCTTCCAAATCTTCGACCAAACCTCCCTTAACCAAATCTTTAACAACACACTATTTCATCTCAATTAATTCAAATGCACGAGCAATGGAAAAATTCACATGCATCCATGCAAATAAAATAATTCTAAGCTACCACAAAAAATGCAAAATACTATGCAATGCATGACTTTTCCCTATAGTCAAAGGTAGTTTTGGGCGGGGTATTACAAATATGGGAATCAACCAAGAGGATCACCCTCGAGAACATTCTCTAGAGAGAACAAATTTGATTTCTAAATTCAAAATATCCAATGTATTACAAAGCAATAATGGGTATTTATAGTCCCCCAACACACCTTAACTAATCATGGAATTAGGTGGCCTTAATACAAGTCTTGAGGCCCAATTACATGCCTTAAAATAAATAAAAATAAAATAAAATTCGTGAGAATTAAAAAGAAAGCAATTAGCTAAAAACATGGAAAATAACAAAAATTCAGGTTGGTCTTGACATGAGCCAGCGCCGGTTTGTGTAGTTGAACTAGCACTGGTTCAACTCTGGTAACCCAAAGTTTTCCCAGTAGTAACAATCCAGCAGTAACAAGCTGGCTGGTTTGCCAAGATAGGCTAGCTCCAACTGCCATCTGGGTAGCCATCCCAAGCACTGCTCGGCTCTCTTTCCCGCAGCACCATTTTCTCGTCAGTCCTCGATGTTTTGTAACCCAAGTCCTATTCCTGACCTCCTATATTATCGTGGTTGTTTCCCTAATCTTTCAAATGATCTTGAAGTCAAGCTTGTTTCCTTTTAAAGCTTTCTTAGATTGTATTTCATCATAATCTCTCTTGATATCCAATTCTTCGCTATGTGATTGCGTGTTATTCCACAAGGATTGTTGCCTTCTTTATACCCCATTTGGCCTCTCTTTCACCATCCATTTCTTTGCATATCTCTTAGTCCTTGGTTTGTTGTTTTTGTTGTCTTGATAACCTCCTTGAATCCTCTTGATGATTACCTTTACCAAAGGAACCATAAGTTGTGGCTTAATAGTTCTTCCCCCTTTTTTAGATTGAACTTTAGTCCAGGGGTGATTCCTATCATTTTCTCCTTCTTGAAAAGGATTCGTATTCAAATTAAAACTAACACAAGACTTCAAACATGAGGGTTTTTTTTAAGATAAAATGTCATGGCTTTGTACCACATTCCTCTCTATGTTTTCTCTTTTCACTACCCACATTTTTTCTCTCATTTTACCTCCCATCCTTTTTCCTTTCTCATCATCTTGTTTTCCACTCTCTTTTCCTTCCCCCTTCTCTCATTTTTTCTTCTCTTCACTATTTTTTCTCACTCATCTTCTTTTGCATCTCTTTTTCCTCCTTCCTCTCCTTTTCTTTTTCCCTCAAGATAGTTTAATCTCTCGAAGCCTCATCAAGGGATAAGGGAAGTAGAGTGATATTCTTTCCATCTTTCTTTAAAGAATAAGTGTTTCTCTTCCCTTCATGGAACGCATCTCGATTAAACAACTAAGGTCTTCCCAACAAAATACGCCCTACATGCGTGGGAATACATCACAAACCACACCATCGTTATACTTCCCCATATCACTGGCAAGCTTAGCTTGTTTGTTCACCTTCACCTTACTATATGATTATTCAACTATTGTAGCATGTAGGGTCAAGGATGCTTCAAGGTTTCTATTCCTAACTCCACCACTAATGTAGTACTAATCACATTTTTTAACTCCTTTCATTAATGAGGATACTACATGATTTTGTTTGATTCAACACCTTGAAAAAAATAGATTCTCTCTTTGCAAATTTTCTCCTTCTTCCACACTGTCACAAGAATTTTTAGCTTCCATTGCTATTCTAATCAGTGAACAAGTGGATTCAATCACAAGTCCCCCTTTACTATCTTCTTCCTCTTTAAATTTACTCTTCAATGCCTCACCACATTCTTCCTCACCCGATAAGATGTTACCCTGGTTATTTATGACCACCATCTTTCTATTTGGATACTCTTAGAAGGAATTCCTATAACCTTAGCATTTGATATGCCTATACTTTTGTGATCCTAATAAGGCTTTACCTTTCCTTATCCCCTTTTCTTCTCTATTCTTGGTATTTTCAAGTAAGGTTGGACAAAATGGCTTGCTTCCACTAGCTTCACTCCTTCTCTTTTGTTTATGCACCACTTCTAGCCAAGTCTCATTTTTCTTCATTTATTTTAGAGCTCCCTTCTCTATTTCAATTCTTAGAGTCATTTGCTTCTCAACAAATTCAACACTATTATGCTCCACTCCTTCTTGCTCATTCTCCTCTAACACCTCTAGTGGATATGATTCATCTTATAAAAAGAATTGTATATTTATGAACTCCCTTCTCACATGTTGCATTGAATTCATTGGATCCACTTTAACCTCTTCATCATCACTAAGCTCCCCTTCTATTTCTCCACCCATCATCACCTTTTGTTTGACCTTCTCAATCTTTTCTTCCTTTTTTTGCACCACATTTTGTTTCTTCTTTTTATTTTTTTGCTCACGTTCTCCTTTTTCTTTTCTTGGTTATCCTCGTTCCTCAACAACTACGATAGTTTTCATAGCCACTTTGGTCTTAAGTATAGTTCCTTGCTTTCCAATTTGTCTCTTCCCTTTGCAATCACGTATCCCATAAAATCTTTCATATTCCAATTTATGTAGACAATTAACTTTTGTGTGCATTCTACTTTAACAAATCTTACAAGTCAATCCTCCACTATTCCTTTGTTGTACTTTACTTGTAGAAGCTTAAGACTCTCTTCTCCTATCTTGCAACTCTTCATTTTCCCTTAGTTGTTGTAGCAAATTGGGGCACTTGTAATTATAATAACCATCACTCCTATAATTGTAACTTCTTGTGTCTTAAGCACCTCACTCCCTCTTCTTTGCTTAATTCTTCTTGGACACTCATAGGATATGTAATCATAGCTCTAACATATTTTGCATATTGTCTCCCTCAATTTCTTTTATACTTCATTCTTTGAATAGTTTTTTGGTCCTTTCATATAAACTTCATTGCTCTAATACTCCTCACTCCCTTATTCTTCCTCTTCGTATTCCCAAATTTGTTCCTCAAAACTACCATATCCTTCCCTACTCAAATATTATTCTCCTTTGTTTTCACTCCCCCTCCTCCAATTATCAACAGGACTCAAGTCCACACACTCTTCATCGTTTTCCCCTATATTCTCCTTCATAGCTATCACACTTCCATCCACTCGTACTTGGTCCTTTATCACATTCATCCTATTATCCCCATAATCTTATGATCATCCTCTGCATATTCTTGTTCATGTTCATTATATTCCTCATAACTACTCTCACTATAGCAAGATTCCTCATAATTGTCACTCTCTCCACTTCCATTCCAATTTTCCACTGTGATTTTCTTTCTTGTGAGATACCTGCAAAAATTAAGTAAGAAACACACAAGAAATTCCTCACTTCACTCCCTCATATGTTTACACTCAATTTTAATAGTCACTCTTCTCTTGTGCTTGCACTTTTCTTGGCATTTCAACAATTAGCTTACCCTCTTGCCTTTTTCAATCTCTCAATTCCTTACTCAAGTTCTTTCCAACTCTATTTCATTTAATTCTACTAGTCAAGTTAACTAAATTTCAAGGGATAAGAAAAAAAAAAGTATGTTAAAGGTAATTAATCAAACACTTCCTATATGACACTAGATGGATCAATTCTAGTAATAATTTTCGAGTGTAAGATGCTATAGAACATAGAGATATTTAAGAAGAAAATTTACTAACAACTACTAAGAAAACACCTCAAGGAGTTCAAATAAACAATTATCCTAGAAGATAGGATTTTCAACAAATAGACAAGCTAATATGTGACGGGATTCTAGGGTAGATGATGATCAACAAGAGATTTAAAAGGAATGGCAACAAAAACTCGAAGATTCCTTAAGTAGAATGAAGTTATGATATCTACTAGGAAACTCCACAAAGAAACAATTCACAAGACTACAAAGGTAAGGACACTAAAATGAAAAATGATCAACAACTATTCCCAACTTAAGTAGCTTAAAAAATTTACACTATAGGACTTCAATCCACTAACCTCAAGAGTTATGATATGAAAATCTAATGCAAGTGAAAGATGCAAGCTAATTACTCACATAGTGAATGTAAAGTCACTTAGGCATTTCATCAAACACTTCGTATGCAACAAGGAAATCATATGGAATCAAGGAATTCTAGGCAATGAGATATTACCACAACCTCAAGAAAATAAATTCAACAATCACAATTCACACAAGATAAATGTAGCACAAGAATGCCTCAAAAATCAAAGGTTAGTAGTAGGAATCAAGAGCAACAAATATGTTCCAAGCTAATGGCTAGTTCTAAAAATGTCAAATTTTTAACTAGTAACAAGAAAATTTTCTAATGAAGAACAATTTAACTAAATAAGGAAACAATATTGTAAGAATGAAAGTTTGGTAAAACTCTTGTAAGCAAATTGAAGCATTAGATCTGTCATCAACATTTGTTGTGCAAGTTGTGAGTCAACACAAACTTTCATTAAACTATTAGTATGCCCAACTACTACCTCAATTAGCTTTACAAAAATAATATACTAAACAAATTAATCATCATACTTCATGATTGGAAGCTTTGGTAGTCAAGTATGAGGAATCACAAATTATTGGGACAATATATCGAACACATTGATTATAATCTCCTAGATCAACTTTATTTGATAAATGTTAGCTTGGTCGAGCTCCTAATTCTAAAGGTGGATCGTGACAATTGAAGTAAAAATAAACAACACAGACACATAGAAAATAAGACAGCTGAAGCTATACCTCTGCGGTTTCGGTTTGTCACTTGTTTCGGCCGAACAGGAGCATTCTCTTCTTGAACTACTGGTTGTACTGAAGATTCTGGTTCAAGTCTTGTGACTCTCTTGCTATGTCTCATTCACACCAGGCCATTGATCATCCAAAATATGGTCACTGCTTGACTAGTCGGTGCAAACCAAAAGTATAAGGAATATAGTCTTTTGTTTCTTTAATCAATTACTACACAACAATATCAAACAAAGACTGTCTCTTCTTCTTCTATTAGAGAACATAACCGAGAGAGAGATATAGAGAACTGGGGTAGCTAGAGTAATTTTTCGAGCTCTTAACGTTAGGAGTTTGTTTTAGGTATATGAATCCCTAATAGCTCAAAAGTCTCATGCTAACCAAAAGATATCTAATACTATCTTTTCTAAAAATTCAAAACCTAAATCTAACCGCTTGAAGACCCATACCCATTTAATCCTATCAGACTAGAATTAAAACATCGACCTTCTCTCCAACCAATTGGGTTGCCCACAAATTAATTATCTAGACCAGGATTAATAAAATCGAACTGACAATTAATTAATTAATTATCCCAAATGGACCAAACTATATTCTTGAGCCTTTAACCTGATTCAGACTAGACCAACCTTAATTATTCAATTTAGGTGAAGCCCTGAATAATTAATTAACTAACTGAAATAGGCTTGTAATTAATTCTCTCTTGAGACCTTTTATTTTATTCAAGCCTAGTAAATAAACTAGGCCACCTGAATAAAATAATATTTATTTTATTTAAGACCAATTCCTTAACATAAATCCATCAGAGTTTACGGGTTATTCCGAGGACCAAAAAACACATCACATTGGCTACTAAAATGATCAAAATATCCCTTCTTTAGAAATAGTTGTATTTAGCATTTTAAATATTTCCTAATATCACTAAAAGGAAATATTAATCCCAAAGACAATAATACATTACTAAAGTCTTCGACCAATAACTATAATGATAAATATACCTCTCTATGTAACGTTGTACATTCAAAGAGAAGAGTGTAGAAACACCTCTCTAAATGACACATATCTTCTTTAGACCTCTAGTCCAATGATCCAAGACTTTCTAGAATGTTTCCACTTTCCAAGGGAGCAGCCTTAAAGTAAACATCTAAGTCATGTTCCCCAAGGCCCTGGATTATTAGATTATTCAAACATTCACAATGGGCAATATAGTGTAGAAGCTATCTTGTATAAGTCTATCTTAACTAACTAATCCTATATACCCAGCATACAAGTATATTAGTACTAAGATTGAACTTCAACTATTATATATCAAAGTATATGCTTCCAACTTTGCCTGACCGCTAACCCATATTCAAGCTATAGGGTAAAAGTTCACGTTGTAGCAGTAGTAGTCTAGATTTCTACCATATAGTGCTTTTAGAATCCATTTCTATAGGTTCAGTTCTACGTATTCGAAATACGATTATGTTATGAAGTAAGAGGACTACTCGCTGGCTAAAGGTAAGCCATTCCTTATTTAGAATTCGTAACATAATAACCTTATAATGATGAGATTCCAATTCTCATCATTCCATTAAGAACAATAGTTTATGTGTTAAGTAACCCGTGATTTATACCTTACTGTGAAAGACCTCCATTTATATAGATCACGTACTTAAACACAATGGGGTTTTTCCCATAAAATCGTGCACAAAACTAAAATACAAAAACATAAAACTAAGAATAAAAAAATTATTAATTTAATCAAAATTACATCTGAAATACAGTTTTAGTAGGCATACAATCTAACAATCTCGTACTTATACTCAAAGACTATATAAGTCCACTGGTGCCTATCCTTATGGTGTCTAAGTGTTTTTTAAAGACTCTCTTAGCTATAGGCTTGGTGAATAGAACCACTAGATTGTTCTCCAAGGCTATTTATTCCACTATGACTTCCCGTCTCTGAATAAAATCTCAAATTAGGTTATACTTCCTCCCTATATGCTTCCCTTTCTTGTATTTCTTAGGTTCTTTGGATTGTAAGACTGCACTTGTGTTATTATAATACAACATAATAGGCTTATCTGTTTGTGGCATGACTCCAATTCAATGAGGAACTTCTGGAGCCAGACCTCTTCCTTGGACGCCTCCTTAGCTTGTATTATTTAGTTAGTAATATCAAATTGCTTGATACTGCTTCATACTCCTCCAGATAAGGTGAAGACATATCTACTAGTAGATTTTATCTAATCCTTATTTGCTTGGAAGTATGTCTGTACAACCTGTAGGAACCAAGTCATCAGCCTTATAAACTATCATATAATCTCTCATTCCCTTGAGGTACTTGAGAATATGCTTTATAGCTTAGCAATGAACCTCCCCAGGGTTTGACTGATATCTACTAACTAAGTTCACAGCAAAATAGATATCTAGCCTAGTACACAGAATGGCATACCTGAGACTTCTTATAGCCGAAGCATAGGGAATCTTACTCATCTTGTCTTTTTTTTTTTCTTGTAACTTAGGATACACATTTGAAAAAAAAGACAACACATGTTTGCAAAGAATTAGTACTCCCTTACATAAGTCGATGCTAAACTTGACCAACATCTTGTTAATGTATGAAGCTTGGGATAAGCCTCTCTACTTCCTATTTCTAAGAAGTTTAATGCCAAAAAAGTTACTAGTTTCTCCCAAGTCTTTTATACTAAATTGGCTAGACAATCAAACCATAGTAGATGATAATGCATTTACATCATTCACAATGAGTAGAATGTTATCCACATATAATACAAGAAAAATCACATTAATGCCTTCAAGTTTCCTATACACGCATGGTTCATCTTTGTTTTAAGTGAAATCATAAAACTTTACAGTCTTATCAAAATGAATATTTCATGCTCTCGATGCCTGTCTAAGTATATAAATAGACTTCTTAAACTTACAAACCATATGTTCTTGACCTTTAGCAGTAAAGCCTTCTGGTTTGGGACATACGATGTCTTCGCTAACATAACCACTAAGAAATGCCGTCTTGACATCCATTTGCCATATCTCATAGTCATTGTGACATGTGATAGCAAGAAGGATAAGGATGGACTTAAGCATGGCTACCAAGGAAAAGGTTTCCTCATAGTCGATTCGCTCTTCCTGAGTATACCCTTTCGCTACAAGTCTAAATTTGAAAGTTTCCACCTTCCCATCTGCACCTCATTTCCTCTCGTATATGCCCTTACACCTAATAGGTTTTATCCTTTCAAGTGAAGCTACAAGATCCCAAACCTGATTAATGTACATAAACTCAATCTCGATTTTCATTACTTTATGCCATAGGTCTGTATCGACCTCAGCAATAGCCTCCTATCTAGTGGGATCTTGTTCTTGGTGATCAAAGACTAGGTAAAAAACCTCTCCAATCCATCTTTCTAGAACCCTAGATTCTCTTTCACTATGATGAGGCTCCTTTGTATAGGTTCCCGAGGTTGTACTTCTTCTTATTCTATAATCAGGTTTGCAGAAGTTGATTTAGAAGATAGCCTTTCATTGAGTTCTAACCTAATTAAAACTTTTGTGGATGTACTTTGATCATCCTCCAAGTATCTAGCATTGGTGCTCATAAGTACTTTCTGCTCCTCGGGTTGATACCGTACTTCGTTCCTTTTAGATACCCAATAAAGTAGCATAATTATAACATTGGTTCCAACCTGTTTCTCTTAAACAGCACATAAGCTAGACAACCTCATAGCTTGAGATGGTTTAAAATTGGTTTAGCCCAACCCACATCTCATAGGGCATCCTTGATAGTAACTTGCAAGAAACCATGTTCAAAATGTATGCTGCTATTTCCAATGCATATCCCTAAACAAAACTGGAAGAGTAGCATGAGACATCATGCAATGGACCATTTCTATCGATGTGTTTTTCCTTCTCTCAACTACTCCATTCTGTTGTGGAGTCTCTAATGCAGAGAGCTAGAGTACTATCCCATGATGTACCATGTAGTCCTTGAATTCACCGAGAAGGTACTCTTAACCACGATCCGATCGTAAGATTTTCATAAGTTTGTCTGCTCGACACTCCTTTTCAGCCTTAAACTCCTTAAACTTGTCAGAAGAGTCAGATTTGTGCCTCATAAAGTAAATATAACCATACATAGTACAATCATCCACGAAAGTAGTGAAGTACTCAAAACTTCCACTCGTTGGTGTAGATAAAGGACCACGCACATTAGTGTGAACAAGACTCAATATTTCCTTAGTTGTATCTACCTTTTGCATAAAAGAACTTTTGGTCGTCTTTCCCGTAAGACAAGATTCACACTAAGGCTAACTTTCTAATCTCAATGAGCACAAAAGTCCATTATGGATTATCCTCTGAATCATGCTTAAGTTAATGTGACCCAACCATAGATGCCAAAGATATAAGTCATTGACATTAGTCTTCCTTTTTTACTTAAAGGTTCACTTTGAGGGTTAATTATTTGATTATCTATAGTGTTTATGAAGACTAAATTTCCAAAAATGTGCCAGTATATAAAATTTCTCTATTTCTACTTATAGTAATACTAGAATGGAATGAAACAGAACAACCATGATTTAATAGTATTGCAATTGATATCAAATACTATCTAAAACCTGGTACATATAAAATATTCTTCAAAATAATTCCTCCATTACAATCAAATTAAAGTCCAACTCTTTCACTGCTTAAGCCCATACAGGTGCTCTATTTCACACGCGTAGTTTATGTTCGCCCTTTTGAAGTCTTCTTATCTTCCAAAACCCCTGCAAGGACTTACAGATATAATTAGTGGCTCCAGAATTAACAATCTGAGTGAAAGTTGATCTAACCATTGATATAGACTCTAGATAGTAAATAATACCTATGGGGTTTTTTTTTGCCTGAAGATTTGGACACTCTTTTTTATAGTGTCCCTTCTTCCTATACTTGAAGTAATTGCTGTTAGATTTATCTTTTAGTTGGGACTTGGGCTGGGCCACTGCATTTCATTTTTTCTTCTTAAACCTTCTGCGCTTGGACCCAGTTCCTAAAAAAGAAGCCTTATCTATCATAGCATTTGACTGTGGCTTTATGATATTCTCTGCCACATGGAGCTCTTTCATTAACTCTGTTCAACTCATGTTTAACTTGTTCATGCTGTAATTTAACTTGAACTGAGTAAAAGAGCTTAGTAGAGGTTCAAGAAACATATCCACTTAGCTCTTGGGGTTAATAACAGCCCCAAGACTTCTATTTCCTCGAAAGTAATAATCATAACGAGCACATGCCCCTTGACTAGTACTCTCTCAACCTATCTTGGTATTGATGATAGTTCTAAGAGCCTCCTACCTTGATGGTCAACTCTTATCTGCGAACATCGTGGCTAATAACGTGGTAATATCATAAGGAGTAACCATGTACTCGTGTTTAGACTAGAGCACATTAGACATAGAGGTCAATATGTAGCAATGAGCCATCGCGTTGGCCTTCCTCTATACCTTCACAACCTCTTACTCTTCCTCGATTGGACCCTTCTCGATAATAGTGTAGGTTTCATCTAGGACATACTTATATTCTTCTACAATGAGTATTATGTCCGAGTTGCTTTTCTAGTCAATATAATTTGGTCCTGTTAGCTTATTGTCATGAAGAATAATGACCAAAGGACTAAAAGAACCTCCACTAATCATTTCTAAAAATTAAAAATAAAAGAAAATTCTCTGTTTGTGAAAAATAAATAATTTGTGCACTTTATCCTCATATTAATGCTGATAATAGTTAACCCTGTCACATTATCTTTAAAATGATCAATTTAACTCTTAGAAAAACTGACATAACTTCTTGGGAAGATTAATAATTTCCTAGGCTAAGTGTGTTGACCACCACAAATTAACTACCCTTCTAGGTAATGATCTAGAAGAAAACTCCATCAAGGGGATAGCTGTTTCTTCTCATTTTCTATAAATAATCCTCGCACTAAAACTTCCAACGTGAGCTAGCCAATCATAGTACATGTTTTGGGCATTAATTATATATCCATCCATTGTGTTTAGATCCTTGTGAAATCTCTATCCTATATGAGTTCACCCCTAAGAAGATGCTAGGAGAATCACAATCTCTAATGAGGACCGTGATGGAAGCTGTGGGGTTGTTGGTACCCCTCCCCCACTTAGCCTTTTCGAATAGGATTTTTCAAGAAAATATATTTCTGAAAATTTCTAATAAGTATCCCTTAACTCTGGTAAAATATCTAAACCCATAAATATCTATGTCAAGGTAAAATTCTTTAAGAGATTTCTATGGATTAATTTTACCAAGTTAAGAACTTAATAATTTCAAAAATTTCCCTTTAGAACTTTTAAGAGACTTGAGTCTCAAGTTTTATTTGACAAAAAATAATTTTCCTTGTAAAATAAAATAAAATGGTTATTTCTTTTAGCTCATAAAAACTATCTAAATCCAAAATATTCTAAATGTCAAGGATAAAATCCTTTGAGAGAGTAACCAAGGATTAATTTTTTCCTTTAAGTAAAAATAACTATTTAATTAGAGAAAAATATTTTTCCTTATCAAAAATTCCCAAAGATTTTGGACTTTGAGAAAATATGCCTTTAAGTTGCTAAAAGAAACTAGCATGCTAGAAAATTGTAAACTTTTTCATACTTTTCTATTCTATTAACTTAGGTGTCCAAATAAAGAATTATACACATTCATTAATTAATTAATGGTATTGTTTTATCCTAAATCTCTTACTATTATCTTTCATGCAAAGTAATCCAGGAATATTGACTATGCAAAAATAATAACTTCGCCTGGCATGGGACCCAAAATGGGGGGGGGAAAGCAAGGAAAATTACAAGGAAAATTACAAAAATTTTCCATGGTCTTCGTGCACCAACCATACCAGATTATGGCCACTTGAATCGAACCCACTGTGAAACCCCACCTAAAGCCAACCATAGAGTAAGAACGTTGTGATGCATATCATATTTTCTTACATGCATAAATATATTTTTGAATGATATTAAGTGCTTTAGAATTATAATTTATAGTCTAGAAATCTTAGTTGTGCTTATTAAGTAGGAAGGGTAAAATGATAATTTTGCTTGAGGTCAAAATAGGGAGATAGCTTGAGGATTAAATAGAAAGAATATTTAGGAGAGATAATAAGAACAAGAGTTGTTGTGGTTTAGTGGTTAGAGCTTTGGAATTAATCTCTAAGGTCTTGAGTTCAAATCCCACCAATTAAGCTTTATCATGATTAAATTTTATTTTATGTAAGGTGGATATTTTCGGCCCTTGCATGCCATAAGAATTAGTAGGAGTGTTGTCCTAGGGGAGACATGAAGGGAATGTCTTAATCCTATTCTTAAGTCCTACAAGAATTCTTAAGGGATTCATGTTCTTTTCGTTCCCTAGCTCACCTTAAATTCTTCACCAATTAAACTTATTCAATTCATCCAAATCCACATTTTAATTCTACAAAATTTTGCATGGTTTATTGATCTGGAAATTTCTAAAATGGCACTTTGAGGATAGATTTTTGACTGAAAATGGGGGAGGAGTTAAGGAAGGTTCCCAAGAGAATTAATCTCCGTGGTTGAACCTTCAAACTCCACTCCATAAGTGTTCTTCTTCTTCATGGCAGCAATCTGGAAATTTTCCAGCTTCTTGGTCAATTCAACTTTCAAAAACTTTAGCTATTTTTCTCACTCAAATGCTGGAAAAAAAAAGCCAATTTATTCAGCTTGGAGACCGAAATCCTTTGCCAAATTTTGGACGCACAAAAGTTGTGCAAACCAGGAAAAATTCCTGAACAGTTTCGCAGCATGGCATGCTAAGAACCAAGCTATTTCTTCTACATTTCAAACCAGTAACTTAACTCTGTCTTTCCTCCCTAAAAAAGGCTGGAAACTAGCCTTAAAGGACCCCTCCAATACCTCTACAAACTCACTGCAAGTCGGCTGGAGCATTGCAGAAAAAACTACACAAAAATTCCAACAAACCATTTGAAAATCAACAAAAAAATTCCAGCATTACTCTCTCTTCAAGCCTTATCCAAAAATCACTTCAACTTTCTGTGAAATTAACCATAGTCTGCCATGAACTGAACCTCATCACCTTCTCCATTGATCTCCACGAATGAACACCATAGCTACACCTTCAATTCCTCCAATTACTCTAATCAAGCTTCCAATTAGAATTCAAAATTTCAGCAAATTGCTCCATAAAAACTTCAACGGATTAAGCTTCAAACAACCAAAAGTTTCCCCACCATTACACTCAACATTTCAGCCACCCTATAGCTCCTTCAAACCTCATCCATCTCAACAAAACCTCAACAAAACCAGTCGGCCATAGCAGCTCCCAAAGAACCTCCATCAATCAAACCATTCTACCATATCTTCTACTTTAATTCATTCCATGAATCACTCCTTTTGAAATTCAAATGATCAGATTTCCCTCTTCCCCCTAATCTAAAAAATCAATCACATGAATTCTTCTAACCATTTCGGCCAACACCTTTTACCAATTTTTGTCTAGCTTCTCTCCATTCTCTCTATTCTCTCCATTTTTCCAAGAACACACACCACCATTCTCCAAGCCTAAGACCACTCCAAACACCTCCAACCCCTTCCAAAAACTCCAGATCACATCTACTCACCCTCTAGAGTCCATTTCTATATTTTATAACATCAAATATTGAAAACAAAATTCTGCTATCGAATAAAAAAACCTAAATTTTTCTTGAAGATTCAAGAACTCTGTCAAGGTAACCAAGAATGATTTTGATCATCTTCTTTACTTCAATCTTTAAACATGAAATACTAATGTTCTCTCTCTCTCTCTCTCTTGGCTGAAATGGTTGTTTCAGCCATGGCCGTTCTTCTTCTTCTTGCATGGACGAATCAAGCCTCCTACGCGTGTGAATCTCCTTGGATCTTCAACAAGATTGTCATCAACCAAGTATTTCCCTTTAACCCTCTTCTCAATTCTAAACTCACGTTTCTTATATGTTGTTAGAAAAGGATAGAATATGATTGGGGATGGAGTATGTGTTTGTATGAAGGAGTTGAGATTGGAGCATGAGGATGTTTTGTTATGGTTGAGTTTTATGATATTTTGTAGTTTGTTGCATGCTCTTCATGTCGTGAGTAAGTATGAATGATTAAGCGTGATAGATATTATGTCATCTTTGGTGAATAGGGTATTATGTTCTTGTTTTCATTGAAGCCATGTATATGATAATGCTTGGTAGAGATTTAGCCTTGTGATAGTAGATTTAGATTTAAGCCATTATTCATGAATGGATTGGTTTGTTGATTGATGTTGGATTTTATGTTCATGATTTTTGGTAGCAATAGGAGAATTATGATCATGACCTTGTTGATCCTAAGCTATCATAATTGACCAACTTTATTACGTTAATAAAAAAATTTTAATACTATATTTTCCTCCAATAATTTCGAAAACCCTAGGAAGCTTTGGAATTAGATTATTAAATGAAATAGTGATATTTTAGCCAAATAAATGATATCTTCTATTAAAAATAATACACACACACACTATATATATATATTATATGCAATAATGATAATAAATAAGGCCTTTTATATAAATAATCATAATAGTCAAAATATTAATCTTGTAGGTCATATATTCATAAATACTAATAAAAAATTTGTTATTCCCTTTTTGATCAAAATTTAATAAAATTTACTATTAACTTTGTTTACTAATTATTTTCTATCTATTAATTATCAATTAAGATATTAGTAATAATTTA
This sequence comes from Voacanga thouarsii, assembly GCA_026120185.1. NCBI lineage: Eukaryota > Viridiplantae > Streptophyta > Magnoliopsida > Gentianales > Apocynaceae > Voacanga > Voacanga thouarsii. Next base: position 410,127 of record JANUWF010001131.1, read on the forward strand.
TTTTTTTTAATAATATCATCTAAGACTTAGGACCCTTCATCAAGTAAACCCTAGTTTATTTATTAATAACAAGGATTTATATTTAAGCCTATAACTTATTATCCCTAGTTATTTTATCATCAAGCTAGACTTATTTTGTAAAACCCTTTATCATTTTACCTTAAAGCTTAGGACATTAAGGTCATGATTGTAAGAAGTTGAACTAGGATTATTTATGGAAACAAATATAGCTTGAATTTAACCAAATGGCTTATGTGTTACCCCAGGCGGGATTAGGTTAGCTTTGGAAGATTTTTGAATTAGCTCAAGCAAATGATCAGGTAAGCTCCTGTATAAAACTTATTTGATGACAAAAGGTTACTATAGCAAGACAAACGCGAAGTGTGTGGACACTCAATTTTGTAAAGGCAATTAAGGATTGTTTTCTTTCTTGTTTCAGTCAAACAATTTACTTGAAAATCAACAAGCAGTTTTGCTCAAGTACCAAACTCTTTCTAAAACCAACTTTGACATGAATTTTAGAAACCCTTAATTGCCATTTCCAAATTAAACAATGTTTTATCAGTTTTTTCCTAAGTGGGACAATCAATATTGAGTACTCAATAAGGGTAGGGTAGTAGTATGAGTTTTGAAGAGCATGAGCAAGTCTTCTGGTAAGAGGCTGCCTCTAAAAGATGAACTCAACTTGGAGAAGTGACAGTACTACTTAGTTATACCAGTTCGAGTTAGCAAGTTTTAGTCATGTGGACTGTGTGTTTTCAGAGTGGACAACTGGTTTGTTTGGGTGTAGAAAAAGAGGAGTATCTTATCCAGTAGGCCGTACACCTACATTTTGTCAGTCTGTACAAAGTGTGGCATTCTGACCGTTATATGGTCATGGGGCCCAACGTGTGGTAACCCATGGTCGCCTTTTTGAGTAGTTGATTTTATTGTGCATATGTATGGTTGGAAAAGTAAAAAATGCCCCTCATTATTTTTAACGTTGTCTAATGCTTGTCAGTACTTTTCCTTATGAAGTTTTACAACTTACATTCATGAACTATTTTACCTAAACACTCAATGCACACACGAGCTTACTGAGATTTTTATCTCACCACCTTTTATGCCATGTTTTAGGTCGATCCTGCTGTGGGGATAAGTAGCTAGAATGTTGCCTACTTGAAGACTCTTTGTTGTTTAGTTTATATGTTCCTTTGAGTGATGATGATAGTGAACAATTTATTTTGGATTTGTTCTTGAATTTTTGGGTTGTAATAAGTTTTAATTTTAAGGTATTGCTTTATTTTCGTTTGTGTGACCTAGTTATAAAGACCCCTTGTGCTTTGGACGAGGCGACATTCCCAACCGTGTTAGGCCTAGGTAGTGGGGTGTTACACCCACAAACAGCGCCAAATCCTGACTAAAAAATAGAACCAGAACTAAACCAAAATAGTAGAGGCTTGACACTTAAAAGTACCTTGAGCCGCGGCACCATCCGTTTGCGGCTCGATCGACGACACCATCTACCCGCAGCTAGCTGCCATGAAGCCAGCGGCAGCTTTGAGCATTCCTTACTCTAAAGTCTCAACCTGATACTATGAATTCAGCCTGGCTTTTCCTTCTTCTTCGATTTTTTATGCGATTTTCTTCTAGTTTTCTTGTGTAATCTTCTCAACGGCATTTACAGACAACTCTTCATTACAGAATTAAAATAAAATAAAGTAAAATCAAGCATCGATGCCATTTTAATCACTGGGCTTACATGATTAATATAAACCGGTAAATACAGCAATCCTGTATCTCAATGGTGGGACGTATCAAAAGCTCTACCCATACCATAAACACAATGGATAATAATGCCACAAATTTAAACAATCATATGGCCAATTGTTATTTACCTAAGCAAGCTCCTGTGCCATTAAAACATTGTCTCTTATACAACTTGAAGGTGGATCACTGCCATAAAAGTAAAAATAAACAACACAAACACGTAGAAAATAAGATAACAAAAACTATACCTCTGTCGTCCCAATTTGTCACTTGCTTAGGCTGAATAGAAGACTTCTTTTCTTGAACTACTGGTTGTACTAAAGTTTCTAGTTTAAGTCCTCGGATTCTCCTGCTATGTCTCATTCATACCAAGCCTTTGATCATCCAGAATATGGCCACTGCTTGACTCATCGATGAAAACCAAAAGTATAAGAAATGTAGTCTTTTGTTTCTTTGATCAATTGCTACAGAGCAATCATCAAATAAAGACCTTCTCTTCTTCTTCTATTAGAGAACAAAATCGAGAGAGTGACATAGAGAACTGGGGCAGCTAGAGTATTTTTCTAAGGGAGATATTCTCAACGTTAGGAGTTTGTTTTAGGTATATAAATTCCTGATAGCACAAAAGTCTTGTGCTAATCATAAGATATCTGATACTATCTTTTCCACAAAATCAAAAACCTAAAACTAACTACTCGAAGACTCATATCCGTTTAATCCCACCAGACTAGGATTAAAACATAGACCTTCAATCCAACCTATTGGGCTGCGCACAAATTAATTATCTTGACCAAGATTAATAAATCCTAATAGATAATTAATTACTTAATTAGCCCAAATAGACCAAATTGCTACCTCAAACCTTTTACCTAATTAAAACTAGGCCTACCTTAATTATTCAATTTGGGCTTAAACCCTGAATAACAAATTAACCAATTGAAATAAGCTTCTAATTAATTCTCTCTTAGAACTTTTTATTTTATTCTAGCCCAATAAATAAACTAGGCTATGTGAAAAAAATAAAATCCATTTTATTTAAGACCAATTCCTTAACCAAAATCTATTAGGGCTTACGAGCTATTTTAGGGAACAAAAGACAAATCGCCTTGGCTACTAAAATGACAAAAACTCCCCCGCTATAGACATAGTTGTATTTTATATTTTAAATATTTTTTCAATATCACAATAAGACAATATTGACCCTAAGAACAATGCTGCATTAGCAAAGTCTCGAACCTATAGGTGTAATGACCAATATACACCTCTACGTAACGCCGTACATTCAGAAAGAATGAGTGTACTAACACATCTCTAAATAACATCTACCATCCTTGGACCTCTAGTCCATTGATTCATGACTTCTTAGAATGATTCTTCTTTCCAAGAGAGCTATCCTAAAGTAAACATTAAATTCATGTTCCCTTGGGTCCTGGATTATTAGATTATTCTAACAGTCATAAGGGGCGATATAATATAGAATCTATCTTGCACAAGTCTGTCTTAATTAACCAACCACATATACCCAATATACAAGTATATTGGTCAAAAGATATAACCTTCAATATAGTATATCAAAGTATACGCTTCCAGCTTCACTATACTACCAATCCATACTCAAGCTGTAGGATATAACTCCATGCTATAGCAGTAGTAGTTTCTGTTTCTACCGTATAGTTCTTTTAGAAACCACTACTATAGGTCCATTTCAGCATATTCGAAATATGCTTATATCTTGAAGCAAGAGGACTACTCACTAGCTAAAGGTAAGCCATTCCCCATTTGGATTTCATAGTGCAATAACCATATCATGATGAGATTTCCATTCTCATCATCCAGTTAAGAACAACAATTTATGTGTTAAGTAACCCATAATCCATAGCTTAGCATGAAAGACCTCCGTTCACATGGAACACTTACTTAAACATAATGGGTGTTTTTCAGCAAAGTTGTACACAAAATTAAAATGTGGAAACACAAACAATTAATCAGAATAAGACATTAATTAATTTAATCAAAATTACATTAGAAATGTAGTCTTAGTGGACACACAACCAAACAAATTCAACAAAGTTTTACTCCAGATGACTCCCCAAAAATCTATGTATCATATAGGCTCAAATTCTCAACAAACCCAAACCAAAAATTGAAATTTCAACACACATAAATTTCAAGAAATTTAGTTGCGGGATTAAGAAATTTGCATTAATATGATCTTCAAATCAACAATTTTCTATGCCAAAATATTCCTCAAACATCAAACTATTTCAGGGCATAATCTCGAGTTACAAGCTTTCAAAACTATGCCAAGAAAAATAGTGAAGAAAATTGAAAAATTTTCAACAAATCATGAAGAAGATTGTACGTTAGCCTAAAGAAAGTTGGATGATTAGAATCAATACAATGCATGCTCTGATACCACTTGATATGATCTTGGGAAGCACCAAAACTTATGGATTAAAATCAAGAAGAAGGTCCATACAAAACCTACACACAAGAACACTAAAATGCAAGGTAAACTAACATTCTTGCAATAATATGATTCTAGCCTACTTCAAATACACGTAAACAACCTAATCTAACAAGAGATTAGAACATCAAGGATAGGAATCTGATGACACCGCAACTTGAACCAAACAAAAAAGAAAAAAAAAAACAATCCTAGAATGGATGAAATCCTATAACCCAATTTAGAGTAGAAGTTAAAAATTATCCCTTGAACACCGAAGACTTGTTATTTTCATTCACAGTAGTATCCCCAATGATACGCACGGGGTTTTTTTTTTTTTTTTCTTGATAACAAAAACACATGGGTTTTAGTATTTCAAAACACCCATATGTTATCAATAGAAGATGTTTAGTTCATCCTAAACTCTTCTGTCTTGTGAATGATAAAATCCATTTTGGTCTAGATTATTGGTCAATAAATATTTTTAATATTTTTCTTAGACCCAATGAGCCCATACATAATAAATATTAATTGGTTATTTTCTAGGCTTATAAAATAACCTAATAAATAATTAATGAGTCCAAATAGACCAAAACAATTATTCAAGCCTTTTATCTAGTTTATGCCCATTTTAATTTTTTCTAATTATGCAATTTGGGCTTAGGCATTGAATAATTAATTAACCAATTAAATCATCTAATAAATTTAATTTAATTTCTCTCGACCTTGTATTTTATTTTAGTCGAATAATAAATTTGATTTTCTGAATAAAATAAAAAACCTTTTTAACTGAGACCATTTCCATATCCCAAGATTAATTAGGACATACGAGCTATTTTGATGACCAAAAAGGCACATTGCCTTGGCTACTAAAATACCCCTACTATATAAATAGCTATATTTTATATTTTAAATATTTTCTAATATCACCATAATAAAATATTAACTCCAAGGAATATGTTGCATTAAAAATATCTCCGACCTACAAGAGTAACGACTAAAATATCCATCTACATATCATCATTCATTTATAGAGGAAGAAGTGTACTAATACCTCGCTAAAAGACATCTCCCATCCTTAAGCTTCTAGTCCAATGATCCTTGACTGCTTAGAATATTTTTGCTTTCCAAGGAAACTACCCCAAAAGCAAATATCCAAGTCATGTTCCCTAGGGCCCAATATATTTAGATCATTTGGATAGCTGGAATGGGCGATATAGCATAGAAGTTATCCTGTATAAGTTTGTCCTAACTAAATAGTTACATATACGCAACATACAAGTCTATTGGTCTTACAGTAGAACCTCAACTATAGTACAACAAAGCATATGCTTCTAGCTCTGTCAGACCACCAATTCATACTCAAGCTGTCGAGTATAAGTCCACACTGTGCTGGTAGTAGTCTAGGTTTCTGCCATATAGTTGATTGGGGCTAAAATCACCATTATTTTCCTAGTTATTTGAGGTTGTTTTGAGATATATTTGTTGCAAAAACTAGGCATATTCCTTCCTATTCGATATTTTACTTGTAGAAAGTATTTTTTGACAAATTTATGCAGATTGGAGTTGATTTCAAGTAAAATAAGAAATTTTTCAGAGCACACCTGGTGCTAGATTTGGCAAGTGGACCAGGAACCAAGTCTATTCTCGACAGCCAGAGGAAAACAGAGCAAAATACAGAGGAGAAGCAGATTACACCTGGCACCAGGAGGGTCGATTGGACCCAGTGCTAGGCTCATTCTGGGTTGCCAAAATTCTATGCAAAAACTTAGGAATTTTCCAATGATTTTGGTATTTTCCGAATCCTACTCGGCCAAGACTTCCCAAACTACAAATTTAGCATTAAAGAGGCCTATAAAAGCAAGAGAAAACACAAGAGAAAGAGGAGATTATAAGGTGAATCCAAGAGCAAAAATTCCAAGCACTCATTGAAGAAGGAATTCACTAAATCAATGAAGGTTGTTCAAGAGAGTCTTCAAGGGAGAAAAAAGAGGCTTGTCTATGAGTGATTTCTTTTACTTATCTTTTCTTTTCCTTAAAAAATGGTGTATTCAAATTTTCATTTGTAATTTGACATTATTTTGGAATTCATGACTTTGTATTGATTTTAATTCTTTGATCAATTGATTATTATCATAGGTATTTGATTATTTATTATCATTTGTTATTGATGCAAGCTTTTCAAATTGACTTGGGAAGACGATGTTAAGAGTTTATTGCATTGATTTCATATTTGTTAACTCTTAATGGACTTAGGCGTCGAATTTAGGATTATAGGACTAAAGTAATCAAAGATTACTTGATTTCACCGCAAGCAAAATGTCATTAGCTAATTTCATGTTTATGAGAAATTGAGCTTAATGCATGTTTTGGTTATGTTAGCTTGATTAGGAAATCTGTTAATATTAATCAAAAGATAGTGATTCCAATGATTGGGAAAAGAAGTTAAATTTATCTAAGTAGATTCATGACTTGGGAAATGACTGAATCTTACTTTATATTCCTTCATGATGCTAAGATGATAATTAATGGAGAGAATTGCTAGTTGGTTCATTATCATGATTTCTGGGATAATTGTCTAAATTGCATATTCGTACATCCTTAAGTCGTATATATATTTTTTATTTTTCTTTTTCTTATTTTCTCACTTTTATTTGGGTTGGATAAACAATGAAGGGAAAGTGATTAGTGTATACTTGTTTCTTTGAGTATTGATACTTATTAATTTCCTATGCTATGCTTGCGATGAGTATACTTGCTCGTATATGTATTTTGGGATAAATGTTTTAATTAAAACTTGACTAAGGGATGGATTTAAATTTTATGATTTTTATACACTCAAAATTTACGCATCAAATTATTGTTACCATTTCTAGGGAACAATATCATGAAAGCTTGGATTTTTGTTGATTTAGTTATGTTTATATGTTTATATTTCTATATGTAAATATGTGAATATGTATATATGTTCTTTGTGTAAATAGGTGATATATCTTGTTGTTTGTAACATTGTGTTACTTAATTGACTACCTTAGTTCACGTAAATGCCATAACATATATATCTAATATGTGTGTTTTTATTTTCTTTAATTTTCTATTAGTTGTTTGTCCCTTTTATTTTTTTTTCTTTCTTTTCTTTGTTTTTGTATTAGTTTTGTTTGTTTTTATTTTTTATTTGATTTTTGTTTTTCTTGGAGTGTGACAATGATATCATTATGGACAATTACTTTTGGGCACAAGAAAAAAAGAGCTACAATGATTTTGGTAAATGTGCAAGCTCGGAATTGATACTTTTTGTGAGACATCAGTTGAAGCCTCAATGCATTCTTTTGTCACCAATACAAATTTATCTGTTCATTGGCATGAAAAAGTATCCCAATGAATAAGCCGTCAAAGAATGCAATTAGCCAAATTGGCTAAGGATGACATCAAGGCCTATACACTTGAACAAGACAATTCCCAAAGAAAGGACAGAGGATATGAGGCACAATTGGCCAATGTGGAAAATGAAATTTTGATTCTATTCTATGCTCTAATATTTTTAATTTTTCTTTGTCTCATGAATTTATAGATACCTCTCCACTCACAGAGCTTAGTGATACCATTGATGATGTGTTTAATTTACCATGCCTTAAGGAATTGGATCTTTCAATGCTACATCATAATATGTCCTTTGAGGATTGTGGTAATTTCTACCCTTCACCCCATTGAAAGGGAGGTAACTTAGTTTTTGTAGACTATGACTTGGAGTGTAAGGATTTCTTAATCACATCTTTAAGAACACAATTACTATGTTTAAAGGGAAATTTTCATTGTCACACATATTTTAAAGGGTTAAATGGTGATTTCAAGTTTAACTCATTCTTTAGATACCATGTGCACTTATATGTTGACAAAAATATTTATGTCTAAAGGAATGTTAGAGAATGGGGTTTATATGTTTTTCTTTGTTGAGAAAATTTATTTTCATGAACTTTTTATTTTTCAAAAACCTCTCTAATTTCTATTTTTATTTTTCTTATTTTCTCATTTTATTTAGTTCGGTTAAACAGTGAATACAAAGTGATTAGTGTGTACTTATTCCTTTGAGGATAGATACTCATTAATTCCCTATAATGTGCTTGCATTCAGTGTACTTGCTCGTATGTGTATTTTGGGGTTAATGTTTTAATTAAAACTTGACTAAGGGATGGATTTAAATTTGATGATTTTTATACACCCAAAATTTACGCATCAATAGTACTTTTAGAAACCACTACTACATGTCCAATTCTATGTATTCGAAATACACTTGTGTTATAAAATGAGAAGACTACTCAGTGGATAAAGGTAAGCTATTTCACATTTAAAATTCATAACATAATAACTTTACCATGATTGGATTCCCATTCTTATAATTCAGTTAAGAACGTGGTTTATGTGTTAACTAACCCATTGTCCATACTTTACTATTAAAGACCTCTATTCACATTAACTATTTACTTAAACACAATTGGTCTTTTCGAATGAAATTGTGCACAAAAGTAATGAAGAATTCACAAACAAATTCTGATAATAAAACTTTTATTAATACAAATCAAAATTATATCAGAAACCTAGTCTAAGAGGGTGTACATCCCAACAATCTCCCATTTGCACTATAAGACTAAGTAAGTCATATGTGCCCACCCCTATGGCGTTTATGTATTTTCTAAAGACTCTTTTCACCAAAGGCTTGGCAAAGGAATTTGCTAGATTGTTCTTTATGGCAATCTATTCCATCATGACTTCTCATCTCTGGATGAAATCCTCAATCAGGTGGTACTTTTTCTCAATGTGAGTCCCCTTTTTGTGGTTTGTAGGTTCTTTAGATTGCGAGATTGCACCAGTATTGTAGCAATACATCACAATCAGCCTATCCATCTGTAGCATGACTCCAAGTTCTAAAAGAAACTTCTAGAGCTAGACTGCTTCCCTAGATTCATCTAAAGCTGTCTCATACTAGGCTTCCGTACGTGAGTCAGCAATATAAGATTACTTAATACTCCTCCGTGAAATAGCCCCTCCGGATAAGGTGAAAACATATCCACTAGTGAATTTTCTCTAATTTTTATCCACCTGCAAGTCTGAGTATGTGTATCCTATAAGAAGTAAGCCATCAGCCCTGTAAACTAGCATATAATCTCTAGTACCCTTAATGTACTTAAGAGTATGCTGTACAACTTGCCAATGAACCTTTCCCGGGTTTGACTGATATCTACAAACTCAGCCTACGGCAAAGCAAATATCTAACCTAGTGTATAGTATGGTGTACATGAGGCTTCCCACAGGGTTGATGACTTGGTTCCTACAAGTCCTGTCTTTTTCTTCTTGAGACTTTGGACAATCATTTGAAAAAAAAGATAACCCATGTCTGTGATGCATAAATTTTGGGTATATAAAATCATTAATTTTAAATCCATCCCTTAGCCAAGTTTTAATTAGAACATTAATCCTAAAATACATATATGAGCAAGTATACCTATCGCAAGCATAGTATAAGGAATTAACTAGTATCAATCGTCAAAGGAAAAAGTATACACTAGTCACTTTTCATTCATTGTTTAACTGACTCCAAATAAAGTGAGAAAATAAAAAAAATTAAAGAAATATATACAACTCAAGGATGTAGGATTATGCAATTTAACAAATTATCCTAGAAATTATGACAATGAACCAACTAATAATCCTCTCAATGCATTATTATCTTGGCATCATAAAAGAATATAAAATAAAATTCAATCGTTTGACAAGTCATGATTCTACTTAGATAAATCCCACTTCATTTCCCAATTCATGGAATCCTATATTTTGATCAAATTAACAGATTTGGCAATCAAGCTAACAAAACCAAAACTTGCATTAAGTTTAATTCCTTATAAATATGAAATTAGCTAATAACCCTTTGCTCGAGGTGAAATTAACTAATCTTTGATTACGTAGTCCTATAGTCTTAACTTTATTGCTCAAGTCCATTAAGATTAAACAAATACAAAATCAATGCAACGAAACTCTTAACATCGTCGTCTCAAGTCAACTAGAAGAACAAGCATTAATAACCAATGATATCAAGTAATCAAACAACAAAGAAAATAATTAATTAATCAAAGAACTAAATTAACACAACATCATGAATCCCAAATAAATGCTAAATTACAATCAAAATATTGAATACCTCATTGCTAAAGGAAAAGAAGATAAACAGAAAAGAAAGAACTCATAAACAAGCCTCTTTCTTCTTCCTTAAAGACTCCCTTAAACAATCCTCCTTGATTTGGGTGAATTCCTTTTTCAATAAGAGATTCATAATTTCTACTCTCTAATTCACCTATCTCTCTTATATATCTCCAACCATAGTGTTTACTTGTGCTTTTCTAGGCCTTTTAGATGCTAATTTCATGGCTGGGGAAGTCTTGGCCGAGTAGGACTAGGAAAATACCAAAATCATTGGATAAAACCTAATTCTATATACAGAATATTTGCTTCCAAAACGTACCTGGCATCGGGTACCTTGGACCCATCTAGCTCCAGGTGCACTTAGTTCTTCCCCTGTTTTTGCTCTATTTGTGTCGTTTCTCCTTAGCAGACACACTGGACCCAGCGCCAGGTGCACTTGCCACACCTGGTGCCATGTCTATTCTAGAATTCCACTGAAGCTTGCTCAATTTCTTTTGCTAGAGTAGAATGGACTCGGCGCTTGGTCCATTGGTTGGGCTTGGTGCCAAGTCTACTCTAGTCGTGTGCACCGTCTACTCAATTTTAACTTATAATTGCACATATTTGCCAAAAATACCTTTTACAAGTAAAATGACAAATGGGAAGGAATAAGCCTAGTTATTAAAACCAATGTATGTTAAAATAACCTCAAATAACTATAAAAAGAATGATAATTTTAACCCCTATCAGTCTGCAAAGGATTAATGCTTTCTTGCATGAGTCTATGCTGAACTTGGCCAGCATCTTATCAATGTATGTTACTTGGGATAATTCTAACATTCTCTACTTCCTATTTCTAAGAAGCTTGATTTTGAGAATGTAATTGACTTCTCCCAAGTCCTTCATACCAAATTGGCTAGATTTCCAAACCTTAGTATATAACAGTGTCCTTATATCATTCCTAAGGAGTAAAATTTCATCCATATATAATACAAGAAAAACCACGTTTATGCCTTCCAGTTTCCTGTACATGCAAGATTCTCCTCATTTTGAATAAAGTTGTGAGATTTTACAGTCTCATCAGAATGAATGTTCCATGCTCTGGATAGCAACTTAAGTCCATAAATGGGTTTATTAAGTTTACAAACTATATGTTCCTGGCCTTCAATAATACAGCTTTTTGATTGGGACATATAGATATCTTCGCAAAGATAGCCATTTAGAAATACCATCATGACATCCAATTGCAATATCTCATTGTCACAATGACATGTGATGGTAAGGAAGATACAGATGGACTTAATCACGGCTACCGGGGAAAAGGTTTCCTCAGAGTTGATTCCTTCTTTCTGAGTTTACCCTTTTGCCACAAGCCTAGCTTTGAAGTTTTTCACTTTCCCACCCACTCTCCTCTTTCTCTTGTATATTCACTTACATCCAATAGGTTTTATCCCTTCAGGTGAAAATATAAGATCACAAACCTAATTGAAGTACATAGACTTAATCTCGGCTTTCATTACTTCAAACCATAGGTTTACATCGGCATCAACAAAAGCCTCCTCATATCAAATGGGATCTTATTTCTGACGGTCAGAGACTAAGTCAAAAGCCTCTCATGTCCATCTTTTTGGAACCCTAGATACCCTCCCACTACAACGAGACTCCATTTGTATAGGTTCCTGAGGCTATACCTTTCCTTGTTCTATAATTGAGTTATAAGAATTCAATTCAGAAGATAAATTCTCCTCAAGTTCCAACCTTGATAAACCTTTAGTGGGTGTGCTTTGATCATCCTCTAAGTATCTAGCATTAGTATTCACAAGTACTTTTTTCTCCCTGGGATGATAAAAGTGACCACCTTTTATTCCTTTTAGATACCCAACAAAATAGAAAAATTTTGATCTTGGTTCTAACTCGTCTTCATTAATTAGTATATAAGCTAGACAACTCCACATCTTGAGAGGATTTAGACTTGGCTTATACCCAATCCGCATCTCATAGGGCATCTTAGGTATTAACATGGAAGGCACTAAGGTCAGAATATATGCTGCAATTTCCAGGACATATTGCCAAAAAGATACCGGAAGAGGCAACATGCTTCGGACTATTTCCATCAATGTCTTGTTCTTTCTCTTAGCTACTCCATTCTGCTTGGTGTTCCTAATGCATAGAGCTGGGATACTATCCTATGATATACCATGTAGTCCTTCAATTCACCAAGAAGGTACTCTCTACTATGATATGATCGTATGGCAATAATTAGTTTACCTAACTAACATTCCACTTCAGCCTTAAACTCTTTGAACTTGCCAAAAATTCAGACTTACGTCTCATCAGATAAATATAACCATACCTAGTACAATTATCTATGAAGGTGATGAAGTATTCAAATCCCCATCTTGCTGGTATAAACAAAGAACCACACACATCAGTGTGAATAAAACTTAGTATCTCTTTGGCCGTATCTGCCTTTTGGGTAAAGGAATTTTCGGTCATTTTTCCCATAAGATAGGATTCACACTGAGGCCCACTTTCCATCTTAATAAGCCCAAAGGCTAATCATGGATTAACCTCTGAATCCTAGTTGAGTTATATATGACCTAGTATTAGATGCCAAAGATAAAAATTATTGATATTAGTTTTTCTCTTCCTATTTAAAGATTCAGATTCAGCATTGTTTAATTGATTGGTGATAGGATTAATAAAGAATAAAGTTTCATACATGTGTCTAGTATATAAAACTTCTCCATTTCTACTAATAGTTATACCAGAATAGAAAGAAATAGAATATCATTGATTTATTAGTTTTACAACTACAAATAAATTCAGTCAAAAACCAAGAACAAATAAAATATCCTTCAATACAACTATTACATTATAATAAAAAACTAGTTCCAGTTCATCCCTTGCAAGGGCCCACACTTGTGCTCTATTTTTCACGTGTAATCCATATTCACCTATCTAGAGTCTTCTTATCTTTCTAAACCCCTACAATAAGTTACAGATGTGATCAGTAGCTCCTTAATCAACAATCTAAATGGATGTTGATCCAACCATTGATATAGACTCTAGATAAAAAACATTACCTGTGGAGTTTTTCTTGGCTTGAACATCTGGACACTCTTTTTTCTAGTATCCCTTCTTTTCACACTTGAAGTATTTGCCATTGGGTTTATCTTCGGGGTGGGACTTGGGCAGGGGCACTCTGTTACCCTTCAGCTTCTTGAACTTTCTAGGCTTGGGCCCAGTTCTGGAAGAAGAAGCAATCATAGCCCTTTCTTATGGCTTTATGACCTTCTCTGCCACCTAGAGATCTTTTATTAACTCAGTTAAACTCATGTTTAACTTGTTCATATTGTTGTTCAACTTGAACTAAGTAAAAAAGTCCAGTAGAGATTCAAGAACCATGTCCATTTAGCTCTCGGAGTCAATTACAACACCCAAGACTTCCGCTTCCTCAAAAACAGCAATCATTTTGAGCATATGCTACCTGACTGATATTGATGATCATTCAAAGAGCCTCCTGCCTTGCGGGCTGACTTTTGACTGCGAACATTGTGGCGAATGATGTGCTTCTATCGTATGCAGTAACCATGTGCTCGTGTTTAGACTAAAGTATATTAGACATGGAGGCTAATATATAGCAGCATGCCATTTTGTCAGCCTTCTTCCATGCCATTCAACCTCTCGCTCCTCATTGGTGGAACCATCCCTGATAACCAAGCAAGTTTCATAGAGGACATACTTATACTCCTCAGCTATAAGTATTATGTCCATATTTCTTTTACAGTTCACATAGTTTGGACCCGTTAACTTATTCTCTTAGAGAATAATGGCTTAGGGACTAAAAGAACCTCCACCAAATTCTAAAAATTCAAAACAATAGAAATTCTCAATTTTGTGAAAAAACAAAATAATTTTGTGCACTTATTCTCATATTTAACTTATAATAGTTAACCCTATCACTATTATCATTAACATGATTAATTTAGCTCTTAGGAAAACTGACATAGCTTCTTGGGAAGATTAACAGTTTCCCAAGACAAATGTGTAAACCACCACAAATTAATTTCCCATATAGGTAATGATCTAGGAGATAACTGCATCGAGTGGATAGCTATTTCTTCTCATTTCCTATGGACATACCTCATAATATAACCTCGAATATGGGCTGGCCAGTCATAGTATGTGCCCCGAGTTGTTAATTACATCTTTACATTAGTTCTAGATCATTGTAGTATTTCCATCCTATACAAGTTCACTCCCAGGGTGATGCGAGGAGACCCGCGATCTCTAATGAGAATCGTGATGGAAGCCGTAGTGCCATTAAAACTCCTCTCTCACTAAGTTTTTAAAACAAGAGCTTTTTCTAAAAAATATCTTTTGAAAAATTCCATCAAGTTTTCTTTTAACTTAAAATAAAATATCTAAACCCATAAAAATTTCTATGTCAAGGTTTATATCATTTGAGAAATTTTTTCATGGATTAATTTTATTTCAATTAAAACTTAATAATTTCAAAAAATAATTTCCATTAAAACTTTCTAGAGACTTTGGTCTCAAGTTTTTATTCGACAAAAATAAATTTTCTTTTGAAAATAAATTCAAATGATTTTCATTTTAACTTACAAAAATCTCTAAATTCAAAATATTTTTTAGGTTAACGATAAAAAACTTTTAAGAAAAGAACCAATGATTAATATTTGCTCAATTTACAATTAACCATTTAATTAAAGAAAATAATATTTTTGTTGTCAAAAATTCTAAAAGACTTCGGTCTTTGAGAAAACTGCACACAGGTATTAAAATAAATAGCATGCTAGAAAATTGTAAACGTTTTAATAATTTTCTATTTTTAAACCTAAGTACCTAAAGAATAGAATTAAACACATTAATTAAATTAATAAATGGTCTTGTTTAATCCTAAAATCCATTACTAGTATTTTCAATGAATATTAACTATTAAAAATATTAATAACTTTGCCTGGTATGGAACTAAAAACGAAAAAGAAATTGCGCAAAAATTACAAGGGAAAAAAGAAAAAAATATATAAAAAATTCCCTTGGTTTTGTGCACTCGCTACACTAGACCATGGCCCATGGACTATGACCCACTCGTACCTGCACCCACATGATGCCTACACCCACCCCACGAAATTTGGTCACAATTATGACCAAATCCGCATCCTACCCAAGATGCAATTCATTTGCACTACGGCTTCCAAGCCGCAGGTTGGCTGAGCTATCCCATAGCTCAAAACACACCGAGAGGCAGCTTCGCGACTTGCTTGTAGTCATCTTTTTCATTTTTTTTCTACGATTTTTCCTTTAGAGTGTTTCTGCAATTCTTCTTTGTGACATCACATGCATCATTTTTTGATACAGATTTTATTCAAAACAAAATAATATCCGCCTATTCCCTTAAAACTCGGGTTTACACAATTGGCTATGGAAAATTAACAGATTACAGTGGATCCTAAAACTCAATAGTGAGGCTTACAAAAATCTATCCCATACTAGAAAAGAAGCGAAGGACCACAAGAATAAATTTCAGACAATGATCTGGCCATTTTTATTAAACTATCATGCTTCCTAATCCATTTAAAACTTTATGCTTTAATACCAATTGAAGCTTAAAACAACCAAGCATGCATACTGGACAGCCAAAAATGAACATAGAAAAAAAATTCAGCCGAAGGTTTTTTTCGTTTATATCTCTGCATATTGATATTTTCTTTGTCTTTGAAGAAGTTGACTGAACAATAGGGACGTCTCCTCTTCATGTTGAAGGTTCTAGTTCAAAGTCTACTAGTTGTCTACCATTGTCTTGTTTTCATGAACGCCCAAGGTTTTTCAATCTCAAAATATTCCACTGCCTAAAACTTTGTTGGTAAAATAATGTAGATAAGGAAACACAGTCACAATCTCTCTTTATTCTTTGCTATCAATTAGCAGTATCAAGAGGAGGAAGAAGAAAATTAGAGAAGGAAAAAAAACACAGAATGCATGTTATTTTCTTTCATAGTAGTATCCCCAATGATACACACGGTTTTTTTTTCTTAATAACAAAAACACTGGGGTTTTAGTATTTCAAAACATCTGAATGTTGTCAATAGAAAAGCTTTAGGTCATCCTAAACTCTTCTATCCTGTGAATGGTAAAAACACTTTTGGTCTAGGCTATTGGCCCATAAATATTTTTATTATTTTTCCTAGTCCCAATGAACCCATAAATAATAAACATTAATTATTTATTTTCTAGGCTTATAAAAATAACCCAATAAATATTAATCAGCCCAAATAGACCAAAATAATTATTCAAGCCTTTTATCTAGTTTAGACCAGGTTAATTTTTTCCACTTATTCAATATGGGCTTACGTCCTGATAAAATATTAACCATGTAAACCAGATAATAATTTTAATTTAATTTTTCTCGGCCTTTTATTTTATTTCAATTCAATAATAAAGTAGAATTTCTGAATAAAATAAAATTTCTCTTTAACTGAGACCATTTCCTCAACCCAAAAATAATTTAGACTTACGGGCTATTCTGAGGAGTAAAAAGATACATCGCCTTGGCTACTCAAATGACCAAAATACCCCTAATATATAAATAGCTATATTTTGTATTTTAAATATTTTTTAATATCACCATAAAGGAATATTGTCCCCAAGGACAATGCTATATTAGCAATGTCTTTGACCTTTAGGTGTGATGTCAAAAATAACCTTCAACACATCGTAGTTTATTTAGAAAAGAAAAAAAGTATACTAACATCTCTCTAAAAGATATCTACCATTTTTAGGCTTCTAATCAAATGATTCACAACTTCTTAAAATATTTTCCCTTTCTAAGGAGCTATATTATAGGAAATATCCAAGTCATATTCCCAGAGCCCTGGATATTTAGATCATTCGGACGCCCATAAGGGGTGAAATAGCATAGAAGCTATCTTGTATAATTCTGTCTTCACTAACTAGTTATATATACTAAATATACAATTATATTGGTCTTACAATTGAACCTCAACTTTAGTAGATTAAAGAATACACTTCCAGCTTCATCAGACCATCAACGCATACTCAACTTGTAAAGTATATTTCCAAGCTGTAGCAGTAGCAGTCTAGGTTTCTATCATATAGTACTTTAAAAAACCACTACTACAGGTCTAGTTCTACGTATTCCAAATATGGTTGTATTATGAAATGAGAAGACTACTCATTGGCTAATGGTAAGCCATTCCTTATTTAGAATTTATAACACAATAAGCTTACCATGATGAGATTCCCATTCTGAGCATTCGGTTATGAATGATAGTTTATGTATAAAGTAACCCATGGTCCATACATTGCTGTGATAGACCTCCATTCATATGAACCATTTACTTAAACATAATTGGTCTTTTCTATTAAAATTGTGCATAAAATGTAATAAAGAATTCACAAACAATTTCTAAGAATAAAACTGTTATTAAGACAAATCAAAATTACATCAGAAACCAAGTCTAAGAGGGCTTACATCCCAACAATCTCTAACTTACCCACTAAGACTAAGTATGTCTATAGGTGACCACCCCTAATATGTTAAAGTATCTTCTAAAGACTTTTCAGCCGAAGGTTTGGTGAAGGGATATACTAGATTGTTCTCCGAGATAATCTACTCACCAAAACTTCCCGTTTCTGGATAAAATCCTGGATCAGGTGGTTCTTTCTCTCAATGTTCTTCCCCTTTTTGTGGTTCCTAGGTTCTTTGTATTGTGTGACAGTGCTAGTATTGTCACAATATATCACAACCAACAAGTCTATCTATGGCATGACTCCAAGTTCTAAAAAGAACTTTCGGAGCCAGATTGCTTTCTTGGATACCTCCAAAGCTGCTACATACTCGGCTTCCATGGTTAAGTCAGCAATGCAATATTACCTAATACTCCTCTATGAAATAGCCCCTCCAGATAAGGTGAAAAGATATCCAGTAGTGGATTTTTTCTCTTCCTTATCTACTTAGAAGTTTGAGTCTATGTATCCTGTATGAAAGAAGTCATTAGCCCTGTAAACCATCATATATTCTCTCGTTCCCTTAAGGTACTTGAGAATATGCTTTACAGATTGCCAATGAACTGCCATCGGTGATAGAAATCAAGCTAACCAGGTAGTTAATTCTAAAGATGGGAGAATAACATTGCAAGGGCCAATGATAACATCGAGAACTAAAAGGTTCAAAGATTAAATCTAATTGTTCCTACAATAATGTTTGAAGATCAGAAAGATTTGGAAAGATAATAAAAGTAGCTAGGAACTCATTTTTGTGGTTATGCAAAAGGAGAGCAAACTACAACTCAAGCTTACACTGGAAGAAAGAGGAAAATTGAAAAAAAGCCATCCAGAACTGAGCCAAAGCTGGCACTGACCTCAATCTACTGGCACCAATCTGGGCTCTAGAGTAGAGCTGGCGCCGACCCTAGTGCTATAGCCGACGCCAGCCCCAGCCAGGGCCCAACCTCTGTTTGGGCGATTTTAACTATTTTATCGTCACTCCTTCTATTTTAAACATTTTCCAAAGGCCTTTTAGGCTCTTAAATTATCCCGGGGCCTTAGTTATCACTTAGCAATGATTAGGGTAGTATAAATACATCTTTTGTTATTTGACAACACAATCGACTCACTTTATTCAAATTATGAAAGGTAGCTTTGAGAGGTTTTCACCTCCTTGTTCATCCTGTTTAAGAACATGCTTAGGGCTTAGTTCTCCCATTAAATGAGTCTCTAAATCTTTGGATAATGTAATGTGGTGTTCCTTTGTTAGCTCTAAGGGCTTTCTCCTATGTTTTGACTTATGATAAACATTGATGAGGACAAACTTGTGTGATCTATATGTGATAGGACATGCTTGATCTCAGTTCTTCCAAGGTTTGCAAATAAGAGTGTTAAGCAACTCTTGAGCAATGGAATCCAAGGATGGGTGATTGAGAAGAAGATAAGCTTCAGAGATTGATACCAATAAGTTGTTGTGAAGAACTTTAGACTAGGAATCGGTTAAAGTTTTACTTGTAAATTCTTATGTCTTCTTTACCTTATGATTTAATTCATTTCTACCATGAAGCACTCAAGCAAAAAGATTTCAAAGTATTGAGTCTTCAGAATTTTGGATTGAATAGTTTGGATGGCTTTGCATCTAAAAGCTTCGTCCAAAACTTTGTGAACAATGTCAAAATATTTTTGCCTAGAAAAGTGCCATTTTAAACTTGCCTTTTGGACACACCATCGTCCAATCCTTGAGTCCAAAACTATGAAAAATTTAACAACGAAAAATTAGTCATTTCTAGCCATTGAAGCTTTACTTTTTACTTCTATAAAATCTTTCAAAACTCGATTTTAAAGTAGAGTTTTGTCCTATCTTTCTATGAAATACTCTCACTCTCTAGAATACAAAAATCTCCCATTTTAGTAGTGCTTCAAAGTGAAATCTGATTGTTTCAAGAGGTAAAGTTTGTTGGTGCACATTTATTTGTACATTTGCTCAAAAGTATGGGCGATGTCTATTTCATTATTGCAATCCTTTTCATATATCGCGGTTATGGTGTAAAACCCATTTGGAGTGAGACTTCATTCGTAGTTGATTGAGAGGTTTGGTTAAAACCAAGTGCGGTGATCCTCTCTTGTAATTGGTGTAGGCAAATGCCGTTGTGTTGGCTTAAGCATATAGAAAATCTAATTTAAAATCCTTAAGTGCGAGGTTAAGATAGTGGATGTAGATCTTGAAGGATCAAACCACTATAAATCTCTTGTTCATCTTTCTTGCATTTAACATCTAACTGCTTGTGAATTTCTTTGACCAATAGTTTCAAATCATTCAAAAGAAATATTTTTTATGCTCATCAACCCATCTTTTTTTTTTTTTGTATTAAACTCACATCTCTTGTCTTCTTTCATTAAGATCCCAGTTGGTTCCTTAAGGTTGCTCAAAAACTTTTCTTTGCGTATCTAGCAAACTTCTCGATCTGAAAAACAAAAGGAGGACTTAAAAAATTGATCATTTTTTAAAAAGTTTTTTATATTTTTTAAAAACCTTATTCACCCCCTAAGGTTTTTCATTTGTTATAAGAGCATTTGTCTACTCTTTTTCCACTAAACAGCCTTGTAGAAAAGATCCTTATGGTAAATATCTCATCTCTTCCCTATGTCGAAGGATCCTTGACAAATAGACCTTCTTTGTTCATTGGGAGTAATTACACATTATGGAAAAATTGCATGAAGATCTATATTTGCTTAATTGATTTTGAGCTATGGAATTTAATTGAAAGAGGACCATATGTTCCTTCTAGAAATGTTGAAGATCGAATAGTTCCAAAAAAGAATGATGAATATAATGCTAAAGACAATGCCAAAATGACATTAAAATTTCAAGCTATGAACATTCTATGTTGTGCCCTTGATTCCACTGAATATAACCAATTAAGTGGTTGTGATTCAGCACATAACATATAGAGATTTCTTGAAGTCACCCATAAGGGGATAAATTAAGTGAATGAATCAAAGTTGGGGCTTTTGATTCATGATTATGAATTATTTACTATGAAACCAAATAAAAGCATAATTGATATGTTCACTAGATTCACAAACATTGCAAATGGACTTAAGGCATATAGGAAAAGCTATTCCTTTGGTGACAAAATAGAAAAATTCTGGATGCCTTGCCAAAAAGTTGGCAACCTAAAACTCTAGTTGTGGAGAAGTCAAAATATTTGAAAACCTTGTCCACTGAAGAGCTAATTGGCTCTCGCTAACTCAAGAAATGAAGCTCAAAAGGTTTTAAGAAGTTGATGACAATGTCAAAAGTAAAAGAGGAACAGCATTGAAAGCTGTTGATGAGGACAAAAACAGTAGTCAATCTGATAGTCTTGATAGAACAGAAGTAGATATCGAAGAATTGGCCATGATTGCAAAAAAAAAAAATTAGAAAGATGTTCAAAAATGAAAACTTCAAAAGAGGAAAGAAGTTCATAAAAAGGAAGGGACAAACTTCATCTTTCAAGCCACAATACTATGAATGTAAGAGTACCGAACATTTCATTGCTAACTACCCAATAGCTAAAGTGAAAGAAGCCAAGATACCTAAAAAAAAAAAAGAAGGATCTAAAAACAAAGAAAAGAAAATGACTAAAGGGAACTTAGGATAAAAATGAGTCCAAGTCTAAGGAAAATGGAGATTCTGAAAATAAAATAGCTAACATATGCTTTATGGTGGTGGAGGATAAGGTAAACTCCTCCGTATCTAACCTTGTAGCTAAATTGCATGACTCTACTTCTAATAATATTGCTGATCCAAATTGACTTTTTGTTGATATGTTCCATGAACTAAAAAGATTGGCAAGAAAGAACAAGGAAGTAAAAGTGAAATTTGATTTCTTATCAATTGAGAATGACAATCTAGTAAGTGAAAACAAAATTTTACCTAACTCCATGTGTTGTTTGAATATTGAAAAACATATCACCTTTATCTTCTTGAACTGTTCTACCCTTGAAAATAAATGTTTGTGTGATAAACTCTCATCCCCTGAAGTTATGATCCATGAGTCTGATAATATGAAAATGAAAGTTGATGATCTCACTACTTGTATTGAAAAATTCATTAATGGTTGAAGCAACCTAAATAATCTTCTTGGAGTTCAATGGATGGCTAGAAATAGAAATGGCCTTGGCTACAATATTATGCACAATGGGAAAACACAAGCCTTATTTTGTGAAAGTAAGCTCCTCAAATAGAAATCACACATGTTGCACTTGTTGTGGTAAAAATGGACCCAATGCATCTAGGTGTTATAATAGGAAAAGCATTGGATTAGGATTGAAAATGGATTGGAGAATTAAAAAAAATCACTAATAACCGCTATGGACCCAAGAAGATATGGGTACAAAAAATTACTCTTCCATCTCATGTATAAGTATATTCACTAGAGAAAATAAGCTTCACAAAGTGGTTCTTGGATAGTTGATGCTCAATACACATGACCGAAAATGCAGCCCTATTAGAAGATGTTCAAGCTATAAATGATGGGTTCATTACCTCTGGAGACAAAAGGACAAAAAAGATACTTGGTATAGGTAACATTGGTAAAGAATCTTCAACCATTATTCGACACGTATTATTGATTGATGAGCTAAAATACAACTTGCTTAGCATTAGTCAATTATGTAACAATGGTTGCAAAATTATTTTTGAGAAAGATTCTTACCCTATTATAGACAGCTCAAGTAATGAAACAAATTTTGTAGCTAACCATGTTAGAAATGTATATGTATTCTATCTTGATGATCTTATAGCTCATGCTATTGGATGTATTTCCCTCCATGATAATGATGGCTATCTTTAGTATAGAAGGCTAGGTTATGTATCATTTGATTTGCAAACTCTATTGTCTTCAAAAAAGCATGTTAGAGGACTCCCCAAAATGAATTTGATAAAAGCAGAATATGTGTTGCATGCCAATTTGGAAAACAGATCAAAACTTCCTTTAAGCGTAACAAAATGATTTTCACATCGAAACCCCTTGAATTAATACATATGGATTTATTTAGAAAAATGATGACCACTAGCCTTGTTGGTAAGAGGTATATTTATGTTCAAATAGATGATTTCTCATAATTTACTTGGACTTTGTTTCTCGAACAAAAAGATAAGGCATTCTCTAAATTTTCTAGATTATTCAAGCGTGTCCAAAACTCTATTGGATGCAAATTGATTTCTATAAGGAGTGACAATTGTAGATAATTTGGCAATAATGAGTTTACCCGTTGTTGTGATGAGAATGGAGTCTTTTATAACTTTTTAGCTGCAAAAACCCCTCAATAAAATGGTGTTGTTGAAAGAAAAATCAAAAACTTGCAAGAAATGGCTAGATCCATGATTTGTGAAAGCTCCCTTCCGAATACTTTTAGGTTGAAGCTGTCAATACAACATGTTATATTGCTAACCGAGTTATGTTGAGACATTTTCTAAGGAAAACACCCTTTGAGCTTATGTTTGACAAAAACTCCATGAATTTCCTATTTTAAAGTATTTGACTACAAGTGTTTTGTTTTTAATACTTATGATAACCTTAGAAAATTTGATAGCAAATCCAATGAGGCTATATTCTTTAGATACTCTTCCAATACAAAGGCATATAGAGTGTTCAATAAGAGAACTCTATGTGTAGATGCATCCGTACATGTTTTCTATGACAAATCTAACATTTATACATCAAGAAAAGATGATAATGATGATGATATAGGGATTTCAAAAGAAAAAGGTAAAGAACATCACAAAGCTCCATTACTGGACATTCATGCTAAATAAGAAGAATTGGAAAAGCAACAACCAAAATAAAGCAAGTAAGAAACTGAAGAGCTTACTGATTAAGGGCTACCAAAAGATTAGAAGTACAAAACTAGCCATCCAAAAGAGCAAATTGTTAGTGATCCTAGCTGTGGGGTCAAAACTATTGGGTATTTTGCAGACAATTTTACTTTACTTTCTAGTATTAAACCTAACTATATTGATGTGGCCTTGCTTGATGATTTTTGGATACTTGCTATGCAAGAAGAGCTGAACCAATTTGAGAGAAATCAAGTTTGGAAACTTGTCCCTAGACCACTTGATCATTTGGTTATTGGTACCAAGTAGGTTTTCAGAAACAAACTTGATGAACATGGAATAATGATTAGAAATACATTTAGACTTGTTGCCCAAGGATTCAATCAATAAGAAGGCATTGAATTTAACAAGACATTTGCTCCCATTACTAGATTAGAATCCATAAGAAAGCCACGTGCCTTTGCATCTTTTAAAAATTTCATGCTTTTATCAAATGGATGTTAAAAGTTCATTTTTAAATGGTTTTATTGAAGAGGAGGTATATGTAGAACAACCTATAGGTTTTGTTCATAAGCAATTTCCAAATCATGTTTTCAAACACTCCAAGGCTCTTTATGGCTTAAAACAATCCCCACGAGCTTGGTATGAAAGGCTTAGTGTATTCTTACTCCCAAAAGGTTTTTCAAGAGGCCTAATTGATACTACACTGTTTATTAAGTCAAAAAATTCTGATGATCTTCTCATTATCCAAATTTATGTTAATGATATCAATTTTTGGTGCTACTAATAAATCCTTGTGTAAGATGTTTGCCAAGACTACACAGCAAGAATTCGAGATGAGCATGATGGGAGAACTCAACTTCTTTTTTAGATTGCAATTTAAACAAACCAAGGATGAAATTTTTTTAAAATTAAGCTAATTACGCTAAAGATCTGCTCAAAAGGTTCGGTATGAACGAAGCTAAAGAAATTAGTACACCTATAAGCAATTCTCTAAAGCTTGACAAGGATGAAAATGGTAAGAAAGTAAATAAATCAAAATACAGAGGTATGATTAGGAGTTTGCTATATCTTACTGCTAGCTGACCAGACATTATGTTTTCAATTTATCTTTGTGCCAAATTTCAATCGTGTCATAAGGAATCTCACTTATGTGTCGTGAAACGTATCCTTAGGTAAGTGGTTGGAATATATGATTATGGTTTCTGGTATCCTCGTACTAAGACCTTTGATCTTATAGGTTACACTGATGCAAACTATGCATGCTATAAAGTTAAACAAAAAAGCACTAGTGAGCACTGTCAATTTCTCAAACATTCTCTAGTGTCATGGCATAGCAAGAAACAGGCTTGCGTATCCTTATCCACATCCAAGGCTGAATATATTGTAGCAAGGAGCTATTTTGCACAAATTTTGTAGATAAAAAACACATTGCTTGATTTTGGTCTCAATTTTGATTGCGTACTGATACTATATGATAATACATGTGCAATCTATTTAACAAAAAATCCTACTCAACATTCTAGAACTAAGCATATTGAGATCAAACATCACTTTATTAGAGATCATGTTCTTAAAGGAGATGTGTGTGTGGAATATATCCCAACAAATGAATAGCTTGCAGATATTTTTGCCAAACACCTGCTTGAAGAAAGATTTAATCATTTGGGAAGAGGTTTAGGAATTACCAAGGTCATGTAGCTAATAATCTGCCAAAGATTTGTTTGTTTATGTTTGCAGAACCACTAAAAACACAGCTTTTGGACAGGGCTTTTGGATGCAATATCTGGAAAACATGACTCCAAAATCCCCTTAGTTGAACTAATTCTATTTTACATTTTGGATGAATGATTTTGGACTCAGTCAAAATCCAAAATGTCGGCAGTTTAAAATTTATGAAAAACTATATATATATTTTTTTTTTGCTACTCGGGTGAAAGAAAACATTAGCCTAAAAATGACATTTCAAAATTTCAAATGTCCGCACTTCTTTCAAAAAATCAATACCTCTAATGAAAAGTCTCTAATGTAAAGTACTTGATTGTACTTATCCTATCTAGAACCTAGGAAATCTCAAAAGGGGCTTTCTCTCTCTCTCTCTCTCTCTCTCTTTCTTTGAAATTAGAAATCGTCATTGCTTTTTGTCACTTTCAACTTCATCTTTTCTAAAACGAAACCGAAAATCTTTCATCTTCTCGTCATTTCTACTGTGACAAAAAATAGTAAAATCTATCAAATGAGGTGCAAAAAGGACCAAGATAGGGAAGAAAAATAATGTAGCGGCTAAGACAAAAGCTGCTACACCACTGGACACCAAGCTGAAAGAAAAGAAAATCACTGAGGAAGCCTCACAATCTAACTCATCTATAGGGAATACTGCACCAGAATGATCTGAGACTCAGGTACCCTGCTTTCTTGATAAAAAAATACAAGTCTGATTTTAATGATTGGCTATCTTGGAATAGAACTGTGATTTCAGCATATTGGGTTAAGGCTGGGGGATTCTTAAATTTCTCTAATATTCTGAATATGTTCGAAACTCTGGGTTGAGGAGTGTTATTGACAATTAATGAGAAGTTTTACGTCCCGTTAGTTTGGGAGTTTTCTGCCAATATGAAAGAGGGACAACTTGAGGGAATTAGAGGAGGGTTCATAGTGCAATGGAATAGCACCATAGTCGGATATGTGAATTTAGCATTTGATCATTGATTACTAAACTGAATTTTTGGAGTGAGAGATGAACGTATTTAATTTTTTGAGATGAATGAGCTTCTTAAAAGGGCGGATATTTTTTATTTGGGAAGATTTGAGGAAAGATTCTCCGGTGGGAAGAGTTTCAAGAACTCAGGTGATAGAAACACAAAATGGCTTAATAGTATTAGAAGAGTCTTACACTATATGGTGTCAACTATGGTTACCCCAAGCTTTGGGCAAAAAACTTCAGTAAGTATCATGCAAATGATACTAATACTAGCTCTTTCTGAAGGTCAACAAATCAACTATGGATTCTTGACAATAAAATTGATAATGCAGTTAAGAAACACTTCTCATAAGGTACTTCTATATGGTAATCTTTTGACCAAAGTATTTAGGTACTTCAATGTGGATTTAGATAAGTGTGGGCCTGGTAAGATGAAGGCAAATGTGTATAACATGGAATCATTTGAAAGAATGGGCTTTGTTCAATTGAATTGAGAATGGATTTTTTTTAGAGATCTATATGATGATTTAAAACCCCACCTAAACTTACCCTAGAGTAAGAGGGATGGGGTGCATATCTGATGATTTAAAACCCCACCTAAAATATATTCCTTGAATGATTTTATGTGCCTTAGAATGGTGGTTTATGGGTTTTATGATTTATTTATGCTTGTTAAGTAAAAAAGGTAAAAAAGTAATTTTACTTGAGGTTGAAATAGGAATATGGCTTAAGGCTTAGATAAGAAGAGGATTCGGTTGAGAAAATAAGAACAAGAGTTAGTGTGGTTAAGTGATTAGTGCTTGGTGATTTAACCTTTAAGGTCTTGAGTTCAAATCCCACACCTAAGTTTTATTCCTTATTTATCTTAACTAAAGTTGGAATTTTCTTCTTTCTTACATTCCTTAAAGTAAGGAATGTTGTCCTATGGAAGACACAATAGTAATGTCTTAACCATGTGATCTTGTCCTAAAAAGAATTCTAGAAGAATTTTTGTCTCCATTATTTTTGCAAGCCTTGTCCTAGCCTCTTTAAATTTAAACTACTCCTAATTCTTTAATTCATTTCTATATCTATAAAAGTCTTAGATAATTCCTTGCTTGTTATTTCGAAAAATTTCAGCTCTTGTAGGATAGGAGGTTGGCCGAAATTGTGGAGGAGAAATAGGAAGATGTTCTTAATTAAATCACCATGGCTAATCCTCCAAGAACTTCATTGTCTTCTTGTTCTTGTTTTGGTTACTATCTACAAAATTTTCCAGATTTCCATCAAGGCTGGTTTTTGAAATTTACAGCCACCTTTCTCTACCTAATTCTTGTAAAGAACCAACCATCTTGTATGAAGATGAAAGCTGAAACACTTTGGAATTTGGCAGCCTTACAAACTACACCAAACCAGAAATTGGTTTTCCAGTAAACAAGTAATCTTTGAACATGAACATGGAGTCATTCATTAGTGCTCAAGAACACCTGAAACTTTCTCCTTTCTTCTTAAAGATGGTGACTAGAAAACCACCATTATTGGACCTTCAAACACTCCTCAATTCCAGCTGTAAAACCATTCCAAAGAGGACCCAAAATTCTTCCCAAAACCACTTCAAATCCTAAAAATTCTTTAGCTAAAATTCCAGAAATTTTTCAAGCTTTGGCTATCCTATGTTAAGTCTTGCTTCATCAAACTTCTTCATGTTTCAGCTGTAATGCAGCCATGGACAGAACCCCTTGGCTTCTCCATCTACCTCGATCATTAGGATTCCACGAACATACCTCAAAACACTCCTATCTTCACTCCATTCAAAATTATTCGAACTTCAAATTAAATTCCAGATTTTTATTCCTTAAACACTCACCTAGCTAGATGTTAAAACCACAAATTTCTCTGCTATGTCACAGCCATTTTTGGCGAGCCCAAAGCTGAAACAACTCTCCTTTCCATGATCAAATCATAACAAGTTCAGCCATACACCATTGAAAGACAAGAAACCATCAAAAAGTAAACACCATTACTCAATCCTTTACCTCAAACATCTCCGCTTTTCTCTTAATTTGAATTTTGAAAAAGCTGAAACTCTTTCTATCCTTCTTGGATAATTGAAAACCTCCCGCTAAGCTAGGCCATTCGTTCATTATTCACACACACATACACACACGAAATCACATTCTCTCAATTTCTCTCAACACCAAGAACATACACTAAGCTTCTTCAACCTTCAATCACCTCTATTCATCTCAAATCACTCCAAGAACCTTCAAACCAACTAGCATTTGGTCCATACTCCCTCATAGGCCACTCCAATACATCAAAAATACCAAAGTTGATCTTCCATTTGGATCAAACACACATTTTCGATCAAGAACAAGAAGAACATCAAGAATGTAACTTTAAACATCTTGGACCTTCTTCATCTCATCATCACCATTTCAATATCATCCTAACCCCCCTCCCCCTCTCTCTCTCTCTCTTTCTCAGCCGAAACTTGGATAGCCATTCTTGGACAAACTTCAACTAAGGAAGGACTCTCAAGCACTCAAGGACCTCCATTAAGCAAGGCGATACCTTAATCTAGCGTTCAGCAAATCAAGTATTTCTTTCTTGATCTCCTCTTTAAATTCTCAAACTGAAGACTCTTAGATGATGGATTTCATAGGTTGGTAGAATAATGTGGGGTTGAAGATATGTATGTTGGTGAAAGGAAATGATTTAAAACATGAGAATTGGAATGAATACTGTGACTTTTGGATTATGCTTTAGGAACCACTTTCATTATTTTTAGAATTATTCTTGCTATTATTAATATAATTAATATTGTTGCTTTAATTTAATTTACTAAATTCAAAAAACTCTTAGTATTTTCGAAATTAAAGATTATTTAAAATATTATTATTTATTAGTTAAATAAATAGTAATATTTTTATTGAATATAAATAATAATATGTTAGAATTAATTGATATCAAATGTATTTTATATTCATATTATTATTAGTTAGCCTTACTCAAACTTTTATTTATACTCATAAATATTATTTATATTAAAATAATTGTTTATTATTAATTTTATTTATTATTTATTACTTATTATTTATTTCCAATATTACTGAGGATTTATTATTAATAGTACCCATTATTTATTAATAATTTTATTTATTATTAATATTACTCATTATTTATAATTTGTTAATAAATAGGTAATATTATAATTTATTATTTATTATTTATTTATAAAACCTATTTATTTTAACTTATCAAATTAATTTTTTTTTTATAAAATACTTTATCAATCACTATTAAAGCTTAAGGCATTATTGTCATAACTAGATGTTGTTGTAGCTAGTTAAACCTTAGATTTATTTATTTAAGGCAAGTGTTGTCTGGATATTGGACTTATACCCTGTATTTACCCCATGTAGGGTTAGGTTGCCTTGAATTACCTTGGAAGGCTATTGTACCTGAGAAGAACAAAAACTCAGGTAAGTTCCTGCATAAAGCTGTTTGAAGATTGAAGTTACCTTAGCAAGTCAAACACAATGTATATGACAATTTGTACTGTAAACATAATTATGGACAATTTTCCTTTTCTTTTTAGTCAAGTAGACCATTTAAAATTGAACTAGCTAGTTTATACAAAATGCTAAACTTTTCCTAAAAACCAACTTTGATAAGAATTTTGGAAACCATAATTGCTATTTCAAAGAGAATCATTGTATGATCTTTCTTTTCCAAGTGGGACGAACACAACGTTGCGTACTCAATAAAGGTAGACTACTAGGACTAGTCTTTGAATGATTAGGGTAAGTCTCTCAGTAGGTGGCCACTTCTGAGGGGTGAGTCCTTCTCAGTTAGGATACTAGTCTTGTAGGTCGTAGTGGTCTAAGCTAGCAAGTTCAGTCAAATGGACTGTATATTTTCAGAATGGACAACCTGTAAGTTTAGGTGTAGAGATGGAGGAGTATCTCACCCAGTAGGTTGTACACCTGCCTTATGTCAGTAGCATAAAGTGTGGCATCTTAAACATTCTTTTGTCATGGTGCTCAAAGTGTGGTGCCATGGCACCTCTTTTGAGTGGTTGCGTTTATTGTATACATGTATAATTTGAAAGGAAAACACCACTCTTCATTTGTGAAATTTGTTTGAGGCTTGCTAGCACTTTCTTTATGAAAATTTCTCAACATGCATACATGAACTGTTTTACCTTAAACACTCAAAGCACATAGGGCTTCCTAAGATTTATGTCTCACCACCGTTTATACCACGCTTTCAAGTCGGTCCTGCCGTGAAGGTTATTGATTAGAGATTGCCTTTGTTTTGAAGACTCATTTCTTTTCGTATGTATGTCATTTGAGAGACTTTAGCAGACATTTATTTATTTTTCAAAATTGTTCATGTTGTATTTTTTTTTTTTTTTTTGTAATAAGTTTTGATTTAGATTGTTTCTTTCCTTTCTTTTGTGAGTCTTAGTTATAGAGACCCCTAGTCCTGTGGACAAGGCAACATCCTCGGCCCTAATAAGGTACCTAAGTAGTGGGGTGTTACAAGTGGTATTTGAGATAATGTTTACGTAATTATTGATAATATTTACTTTATTTCATTAAGATTAAAATCTTTTGACTAATCTAGGTTATTTATGATGTATGATGGTTAGAATGTATGGAACTGTGAGGAAGGGGCAACAATGGTATCTAGGAATCCCTATCTACCAGCAAGACTTACCAATGCTACAACCTGCACCACAACCCGCACCTCAACCAGTCATACCCTTGGAAAAAAAGCAATGATGATGAGGTTCAGATTATTAAGCCATCCCCTATACCTATAATAGACTTGATTACTAATAGCGAGGATGAGGATATTGATATGGAGAATGTCCCAAACCCACCTAGTCTTGTGATTGATTTAACTACTAAGTGTGATGATTCTGGGGAGATAGACTATGAATCTCTACGTAGACCTTCTTTTGTACCCCCACCCAATCATATTGAAACTGGGGAGAGTTCTAGAGACTCGAGAAGGAACTAATGGACTATGGGTTTGTGGATGGTGTACGGATAGACCTTTCTAAGAATACTGAAAGATGGTTGTATGATGCTGACGCTGAGGATTCTGATAAGGATTAGGGGCGAAGTTTTCCCATGATTAGGAAGTTATTATTTACTGCTTCCAATAAACTCCTGTGCTAGGGGTTCATTTATATTTAATGTTTCAGTTCAAAATTTATACAAACAAGAGTACCTTGGTGTAATCTAATCTTGAAAAGAAATGCAATTATTTATACAAAGCTTGCATCCAATTTACTTTTACTTAAGTCTGAATGTGAATGCATGCTCGATTTAAATATTTTGAACGTTGATGCATAACTCATTATTTGGGGGCAATGATTTAGAATAGCACCAAAGCATTATGTAGCAGCATCCAACAAAAGGGTTCCTAAAGCAGAACCCGTGACTCCAGAATTCGATGCAACCCAACTTTCATCACCAAATCATGGGAATGATAATGAACCGGAGCAGGAAGTGGGGTCTGAGGAGCCTGCCAGTATGACCATGGGGCAAGCATTCCATAAGATGATGGAGATACTGCAACTTTTGTCAGAACAAAAGAACCCAAAGGGGGAAGATGAAGCTTTGGAGAGGTTTCTGAAGTTCCAACCTCCCATCTTCTCGGGGGTAGCCGAAAAAGATCAGAAAGTAGAGTAGTAGGTCGGGCAAATGGAGGACATCTTTGCCATACTCCAATGCTCTGAGAAGCAGATGGTAAAATTTGCTACATTTAGTCAGAGAGGCCCAACTCAGGTATGGTGGCAACGAGCCCAAGAAGACTGGGAATTAATGGATCAAAACTACATGTGGGCCAATTTTGTAGAGGCATTCAGAGAGGAATATATCTCTCAATGGATAGTGGAGAAAAGTGAGGACAAGTTCCAGAATCTGAAGTAAGGAAGCAGGACTGTGGCTCAGTATGCTACTCATTTTACCCAATTGTCAAAGTATTGCAAAAGGCTAGTAGATAACGAGCAAAACCAAACTAAGCAATTTGTCAAAGGATTGAGGCAGGAGTTGAGAAGGGCTTTAGCACCTTCTCCACTGACGAGTTATTCTGGGGTAGTAGATGCAATGACTCGAACATAGAATGAGGATCAAAGCAGGATGGTACCGAAACCGTTCTTACCACAAATGTAATCACCGAGACCCTTTCAGAGGTAGAAAACTAATAAGCGACCTGCCCACTAGCAATGGTAGAACCGAGAAAAATAAGCAAGCACGAACGGCACTGATTGGCCCTACTCAGAATCTCCTATTGTGCTGACATTACAGGAAGAAGGGTTATGTAGAGAAAACTGTTGGTCTAAGAGAGTTGAACAAAATTGCTAAAATTGAGAAGATCTGATACAGCTACGCAATGCTTGCCCAAAACTCCTTGGAATTAGGCAAGGAAACCTGGCCCAGACTGTGGGAACTAATCGAGCCAGTATAGCGGGAGCTTCTGAAAGTGGAATTTAGAAACTGCAAATGAAAGTAGAGATTTTTGCTCTTAATCGGGAGGAAGTTGGAGCAAATGCAACGGTGGAAGATGCTATCCAAGGCCATTCAGTTAGTGCATTGATAGACCCTAGATCTACCCAGTCCTATTTAAACAAGAATTATGCATATTATTTGGATTTAGATGGAGTAGAACTACCTTTTACCTTGTTGGTAAGTACACCTTTAGGGAAAAATAGTGCAAGCAGATCAACATGTGCAGAGTTGTAAGATTGAAGTGGGGAAAAAGAGTTTGGAAGGAGACTTGATAGTCTTAACTATTGAACACTACGACCTAATTTTGGGTATGGATTGAATAGCAAAGCATGGAGCTAAAGTAGACTATAAGAATAAGTCTGTCTAGTTCATTAGACCTAGATGTGATGTGTTGGAATTCAAAGGCAATTGAGTAATAGAGTTTAAGTTTTTGATAGTTAGAGTAAAAGCCCAAAAGTTGTTGAACCAAGGATGCCAAGGATATTTAATTTACGTGATAAATAAGCCAAAGGATAAGTACACCCTGGAAAATACTGATGTGGTAAAAGCCTTTCTGGATGTGTTTCCCACAGAACTCACTTCTCTTCCTCCCACCCGAGAAGTTGGGTTCACCATAGATCTATTTTCACGAGCGAAACCTGTATCCCGAATCCCATATTGGATGGCACTAGCGGAGTTGAAGGAACTACAAGAGTAGCTAGAAGAATTGGTGAAGCAGGGTTACATAAGATCTAGCAAGTCACCTTGGGGAGCTCCAGTGCTATTCATGAAGAAGAAGGAATGACAAGACCTTGAGGTTGTGCATCGACTATCGGGGCTTGAATAATTTGACCATCAAGAATAAATATCCCTTACCGTTAATTGATGAGTTGTTTGACCAATTGCAAGGCTCCAGTTGTTATTGCAAATTGGATTTGAAGCAGGGATATTATCAAGTGTGGATAAAAGGAGGAGGATATTCCCAAGACGGCCATCAACATGAGATATGGTCAATACAAGTTCGTAGTAATGCCTTTTAGAGTGACTAATGCACCAACGGTATTTATGAATTTGATGCATCGTATTTTCCAACCATACTTAGATAAGTTTGTGATGGTATTCATCGACGATATACTTATATATTCCAAGAGTCTAGAGGATCATGCAGAGCACCTAAAGGTGGTATTGGAAAAGATAAGAGAACACAAGCTTTATGCCAAATTTAGCAAGTGCAAATTTTGACTGGACAATGTGTCGTTTCTTGGCCATGTGGTCACCAAGGATGCAATCAATGTGGACCCAGTAAAAGTTAAAGAAGTTTCAGACTAGAAACAATCGGAGAACATTACTAAGATTAGAGAAGAGTTTCTATGAGCTAAAGTGGAGGTTAATGACAGCTCTAATGCTGAGTTTGCCAGAGGGAGATAAACCCTACACTTACTATACTGATGCTTCTAAGGAAGGTTTGGGAATGGTATTGATGCAGGATAGGAAGGTAATAGCCTATACCTCTCAGAAGTTGATGCCTCAAGAAGTCAATTATCCGACGCATGTTTTGGAGCTGGCTGCTATTATATTTGCTATGAAGAAATGGTGGCATTACTTGTATGGAGCCGAGTATGAGGTGTTCACAGACTACAAGAGTCTCAAATATATCTTTACCTAGAAGGACTTGAATTTCAGGCAGCGAAGATAGATAGAATTTCTAGAGGAATATCGTTGTCCTATCAACTACCACCCCAGAAAGGCCAACATTATTGTTGATGCCCTAAGTCGTAAAGTTAAAATGGCCAGACTAAGAGTGAATGAGATTCAAGCAGTCTAAGAAATGTTGGATAGAAGGACAAAAGTGCAGGAAGTAGGGATTATCGTCAATATATGAGGATGATATCGGATCTCAGGCAGGAAATCATCAAAGCACAGCAAAGCAAGGCAAAGTTTCAACTTTTCAAGGACAAATAACTTAAAAGAGATGGCGGTGAATGTCGGTAGGATGGGAGGGGAGTGATGTATTTTCGAGATCGTTTGTGTGTGACTGATGAGCAACAGTTGAAGGATAAGATTTTAGAAGAGGCGCATAGAAACAAATACAATATTCATCCAGGAGAAATAAAAATGTATCAAGATATGAAGAAAGCTTATTAGTGGCCCATAATGAAGAAGGACGTGGTGAAGTATGTCTCCACATGCCTAACCTGTTAGAAATTTAAAGTGGAGCATAAAAAGTCGGCAGGATTGTTGCAACATTTACCGCTACTGAAGTGGAAAGAGGAAGAGGTAACCATGGACTTCGTTACCGGATTACCTATGGCAAGGACTGAAAAGGACGCCCTATGGGTATAGTAGACAAATTGACTAAGTCAACGCATTTTATACCGGTGAATATAAGGGATTCAATGGAGAAATTAGCTCAAACATATGTGTGGGAGATAATCAGATTACATAGAGTACCTTCAAGTATCATGTTCGATTGAGACCTAAGATTTACATCCTGATTTTGGGGTAAGTTATAAGAATCGATAGGTTGGAATCTAAAATTTAGTACGACAGCATACCTATAAATCAATGATCAGTCAGAAAGGGCTATTCAGATATTGAAATATATGTTAAGAGCTTACGTATTAGATTTCGGGGATAAGTGGATTGATTGTGTACCATATGCGGAATTGGCTTACAATAATAGCTACTAATCATCGATTGGAATGGCCCTATATGAAGCGTTGTTTGGACGTAAGTGTCAAGTACCTCTATACTGGAGTTGGTTGAAAGACAGCGACATAAGTTTGGAGAAGTCTATGTTCAGGAAATCTTAGGTAAGGTGAAGCTAATCAGAGAAAGGTCAAAAACGGCTTAAAGCCGACAAAAATGTTATATGGATAATAGGCGAACATAGTTGGAATTTCAAGTAGGAGACAGTGTGTTTTTAAGGTTGACTCCAAGTAGAGGAATTTTGAAGTATCCAAAAGGTGGAAAGTTGAATCAGAGATATTTGGGACCATTTCCAATAACGGAAAGAATTGGACCGGTGGCGTATTGACTGGATTTGCCAGATGGTTTGATGGGAATACATGTTGTTTTCTATCTGTCTCAGTTGAAGAAGTACAATACCAACCCTGGACATGTTTTGAATGACGAACCATTAGTATTGCAACCCAACTTGAGCTACGTGGAGAAACCGGTCAAAATTTTAGACCGAAGTATCAAGACTCTCTAGAATAAGCAGATTCCTATGGTGAAGGTAGAGTGGGAGCATCATAGCACTCATGATGTCACGTGGGAAATGGAAGAATGGGTGAAGCAAAAATATCCCAACTTGAGATAAAGGTACACGCTGAATTTTGGGGTGAAATTCTTCTAAGGAGTGGAGGATGTAAAACCCCACCTAAATCTATCGTAGAGTAAGAGGGATGGGTGCATATTATATCACCTTGCATAAAATATATTCCTTGAATGATTTTAGGTACCTTAAAATGGTAGTTTACAAGTTGTATGATTTATTTATGCTTGTTGAGTAAAAAGGGTAAAAAGGTAATTTCATTTGAGGTTGAAATAGGAAGATGGCTAGAGGCTTAGATAAGAAGAGAATTTGGTTGAGAAAATAAGAACAGGAGTTAGTGTGGTTAAGTGGTTAGAGCTTGGTGATTTAACCTCTAAGGTGTTGAGTACAAATCACATCACCTAAGTTTATTCATATTTATCTTAACTAATGTTGGAATTTTCCTCTTTCTTACAATCCTTAAAGTTAGGAATGTAGTCTTAGGGAGGATACAATGGTAATATCTTTACGATGTGATCTTGTCCGAAAAAAAATTCTAGAAGAATTTTTGCCTCCATTATTTTTGCAAGCCTTATCCTAACCACTTAGAATTTAAACAACTCATAATTCTTTAATTCATTTTTATATGCATAAAAGTCTAGGATAATTTCTTGCTTGGAATTTCGAAAAATTCAAGCTCTTGTAGGATAGGAGGTTGGCCAAAATTGTAGAGGAGAAATAGGAAGAGGTTCTCAATTAAATTACCATGGATAATTCCATAAAAAACTTCATTGTCTTCTTGTTTTGGTTAAAATTTGGAAAATTTTCCAGATTTTCTACAAGGCTGGTTTTTGAAATTTACCGCCACCTTTCTCTACCTAATTCTTGCAAAGAACCAACCATCTTGTGTGAAGATGAAAGCTGAAACACTTTGGAATTTCATAGCCTTACAAACTATACCAAAGCAGAAATTTTTTTTTTTTTCAGCAAACAAGCAATCTTTGAACATGAACATGGAGCCATTCATTAGTGCTCAAACTTAGCATATATAGCTGCACATATTTAGGAATTATAGCTGTAATTATTTTCTGTAATTGTTGCTGTAGTGCACTGTAGCAACACTGTAGCAGTGGCGATACTTTAGCGCGCGGGTACTGTAGCGAATCGCGCTGGTTATCATCTATCATGGCTTCCAAAACTGACAACGAAGCGATCCCCAATAGCAAGAAATTCTCGACGGTGACCATTCATGAAACCTCTTCTCCAATCCATATTAAATTGGATGGTACTAATTATCGTGTTTGGTCAAAGATTTTAGAGATGCATATTGCTGGGAGAAAGAAGAAGGGTTATATTACTGGACGAAAGGCTGCACCTACAGAAGATGATCCGGGTTATGATGAATGGGAAGCTGAAGATGCTCTTGTCAAGTCTTGGCTTATTAATTCAATGACTGATAATCTGATGCCACACTTTGTTCAATGTGGGACATCTAAAGAAGTTTGGGATGCGGTTAAGAGGAGCTATCTTGATGTGTCTGACTCTTCCCAAGTTTATGAACTGATGAAGAGGTCATTCCAATTGTGCCAGGGTGGTCGACCTCTGCCGGAATATTACAACGAGTTGAATTCAATTTTCATGGAACTTGATTATCGTAGGCCCAATGACATGACATGTGTTGCTGATATCGAGAAACAAAGGAAGCGTATTGCAGAGGATCGCATCTATATGTTTCTTGCAGGTCTTGATCACCATTTAGATCAAGTTAGTAGTCATGTTTTGGCTACTTCCCCTCTACCAAGCTTAGAAGAAGCCTACTCTTTAGTTCATCGTGAAGTGCAGAGACAGGTCACTATAGGAACAGAAAATCATTTTGAAGCTTCATCTCTAACGATTCAAAAGAGCACCTCTCAGTTGACTCCTTCTGTTCCTGTGAATTCTGTCGCTTCCAATTCTCACTTCTGCACTCATTGCAATAGTCCCAGGCATACCATAGAGGTTTGTTGGAAGAAGCATGGATATCCGGAGTGGTATAAACTTAAACAAGCTGAGAGGAAAAATAAGAAATATGCTCAGATTGTTGTTATTGATACTTCTCCACCTTCTGCTTCTCATGTCTCTCAAGTGTCTGCTCACCAAGGTAATTCTAACACTTGGGTTATTGATTCAGAGGCCATTGATCATATGACTAGTAATTCTTCTATACTTGCCTCTCTAATATCTTCACCTGTCAAGTCTGTACAGGTTGCTAATGGGACCTCTATGCCCATTACAAGAGTTGGGAGTGTCTCAATTTCTACTACATTCTCCATGTCATCTGTCTTACTTGCACCTACTCTTTCTAATAGTCTTCTTTCCATTAGTAAGATTACCAAAAGTCTTAATTGTTCTGCAATATTTGATTCCACTCATTGTATCTTTCAGGACAAACGTACGAAGAGGACGATTGGCATTGGTAGGGAAAGAGGCGGTCTTTATTACTTAGAGGGGGCTACGAAGTTTCAATCTAAACCTAGCCATGGCCTTTAAGTAGAGAGCAAGTCATTTGATAGAGAGAAGATTCTTTTATGGCATTGTCGTCTAGGGCATCCATCTTTTCCTTATTTAGAGCGTTTATTTCCAAAATTGTTTCGCAATGTTGCTATCTCTAGTTTAAGATGTGAACAATGTATTTATGCTAAAAACCATCGTGTTCCTTTCAAAACTAGTTTCAATAAGAGTTCTATTCCTTTTTCGTTTGTTTACACTGATGTATGGGGTCCTTTTTCTACTCTATCTGCTTCTGGACATAAATACTTTGTGTCTTTTATTGATGACTGCACTAGAGTGAGCTGGGTATATTTGATGAAATCTAAAAGTGATTCCTTAATTTTACAAAATGATTGTGACACAGTTTCATACTCAGGTCCAAGTTTTTCATTCTGATAATGGTCGTGAGTTTGTAAATCAATCTCTTACCCAGTTCTTCCTAGAACATGGCATCCTCCACCAAACAACTTGTGCCTACACACCACAACAAAATGGGGTAGCAGAGCGTAAGAATCGTCA
This sequence comes from Voacanga thouarsii, assembly GCA_026120185.1. Classification (NCBI taxonomy): domain Eukaryota; kingdom Viridiplantae; phylum Streptophyta; class Magnoliopsida; order Gentianales; family Apocynaceae; genus Voacanga; species Voacanga thouarsii. Next base: position 449,340 of record JANUWF010001131.1, read on the forward strand.
TATCCTTGACGTTGCTCGGGCTTTGAGCTTTACTATGCATGTTCCTAAACGTTTTCGGGCTGAGACTGTCATGACTGCTATCTTTCTTATTAATCGCATGCCCGTTCGTACCCTTAATTTTCAAACCCCTTTACAGATGTTGTCACAATTTCACTCTATCCCTTCTGCTCTAAATATTTATCCTAAGGTCTTTGGTTGTATATGCTATATTCATGTCCACTCTATATATCAGGATAAGCTTGATTCACGTGCTCTCAAATGTATTTTTCTTGGTTACTCTAATTCTCAAAAAGGCTATAAATGTTTTCACCCTCCTACAGGTAAATATTATGTTTCCATGGATGTTCAGTTTTGTGAACAAGAGTCGTATTTTTCTGGAGATGTCTTTATGATTCCTCTTCAGGGGGAGATTAGTAGTAAGGAAGAGGAACGGTTATGGTTAGAAGAGAAGAAGTTGTGGATGTCGAGTAAGGGGGAGAACTCAGCTATTGTGGAGAATAAGGAATCTTTAGATGATACTTGTTCAGCTGAGGTTGAGTCTGAATTTAAAGAGGGAAAGGATGAAAGACCAGCTAGGTTATTTCAAAAAGGCTAGACAAGAAGAAAACAGAATACCATTGTTATGCCTCCTATTAATTCTAGTGCCCTTTTTGATGATGCTACCATGCCATCGGATGACTCTTCTACTATAAACCCTGAGGTATGTGTTCCTTCTCTTCCCACTTCAACTTAAGAGATAGATTCTACTACTTTGACTCTACCAGTTATGGATCACGATCATGGTAGAAGATATCCCCTTCATGAACGTAGAGAACCTGATAGGTTGGGTTTTTCCAAGTTATCTTTTAATGTCACTTATTCTATTTCTGATTTTATCTCTTATAACCGTTTGTCTAAGGCTCATCTAGCTTTTGCTCTTCAGTTGTCTTCTGCGTCTATTCCTAGTCATTTTCAGGAAGCCCTTGGAGACCCTAAGTGGAAGATTACTATGGAAGAGGAGATGAAGGCCCTTCAAAAAAATTCTACTTGGGAGATGGTTGAGTTGCCACGGGAGAAGAGTACAGTAGGATGCAAGTGGGTGTTTACAGTGAAATACAAGTCAGATGGGACAGTTGAAAGGTATAAGGCTAGACTGGTGGCCAAGGGTTATACTCAAACCCATGGGATTGACTATCATGAGACTTTTGCTCCTATGGCTAAGATGAACACCGTTCAAGTCATTCTATCTCTTGCAGTCAATCTAGATTGGCCATTACGCCAATTTGATGTAAAAAATACTTTTCTCCATGGTGATTTGACCGAGGAGGTGTATATGGATCCTCCTCCTGGATTTACACTAGGGAAAGGTAAAGTGTGTAAGCTGACAAAGGCATTGTATGGGTTGAAACAATCGCCAAGGGCATGGTTTGGCAAGTTGAGCTACTCGATGAAGGCGTATAGTTTTAAGCAAGCTTTAGCGGATCATACTTTGTTTTATAAGCAGGAGCATGACGATATTACCTTGCTTATTGTTTATGTTGATGATATGATTGTTACAGGTAGTAATGCTGGTGATATAGAGAAACTTCGAAGCTATTTGGCCAAGGAATTTGAGATGAAGGACTTGGGGGTTCTAAAATACTTCTTGGGTGTTGAAGTATCTCGGTCCAAGCAAGGACTTTTCCTCTCTCAACGGAAGTATATTTTAGATCTCTTAGCTGAAACTGGTAATTCTGCCTGTAAACCTGTAAATACTCCTATTGAGATGAATCATGGTCTGGCTATCTATCCTGATCAGGTTCTAACTAACAAGGAGAGATATCAGAGACTAGTGGGGAAGTTGATTTATCTGACTCATACTAGGCCTGATCTATCATATGTAGTTAGTGTTGTCAGTCAATTTATGCACAATCCAAGTGATAGACACATGAATGTAGTGAATCGTATTTTGGCTTATCTGAAGTCTTCTCCAGGTAAAGGTATTATGTTCTCCAAACATGGGCACTTGGATATTGTTGGTTACACAGACTTTGACTTTGCTGGCTCTAAGTTAGATAGAAAGTCTACTTCAGGCTATGTGTCATTTGTTGGAGGTAATTTGGTGACTCGGAGGAATAAGAAACTAAATGTAGTGTCATTATCTAGTGCAGAAGCTTAATACAGGGCTCTTCATCATGCAACCACAGAGCTTGCTTGGTTAAAAATTCTCTTGATAGAACTCGGGTTTGGTCCAAAGAAACCTATGGTACTGTATTGTGATAACACTGCAGCTATTGAGATCGCTAACAATCCGATTCAACATGATCGAACTAAGCACATTGAACTTGACAGGAATTATATCAAGGATAGTCTGGATTCTGGTATGATAGAGGTTCCGTACATTAAGAGTGCAGAGCAACTGGCTGACATAATGACTCATGCTATTACTAGTGGACCATTTTATGCATCATTGTCCAAGTTGGGCATGTGTGATATCTATGCACCAACTTGAGGGGGAGACTTAGCATATATAGCTGCACATATTTAGGAATTATAGCTGTAATTATTTCCTGTAATTTTTTCTATATTTGTAATGTATAGTTGGCTTACCTTAAATATGTCTAGGTATCTTGTATAAATACCTTGAGATATATGGAAAAAACATAAGAGTGTTTTTTTAGCCAATTATTAATTCTCAAGAACACCAAAAACTTTCTCCTTTCTTCCTCAAGATGGTGGCTGGAAAACTACCATTAATGGACCCTCAAACACTCCTAAATTCCAGCTGCAAAACCGTTCCAAAGAGGACAAAAAATTCTGCTCAAAACCACTTCAAATCCTAAGAATTCTTTAGCTAAAATTTCAAAACTTTTTCCAGCTTTGCCTATCCTTTTTTAAGTCCAATTTTCTTCATCAAACTTCTTCATGTTTCAGCCATAATGCAGCCATGGACAGAACCCCTTGGCTTCTCCAACTACATTGATCATTAAGACTCTATTAACATACCTCAAAACACTCCTATCTGTACTCCATTCAAAATTATTCAAACTTCAAATTAAATTTCAGATTTTTGTTCCTTTAAACACTCACCTAGCTAGATAATAAAATAAAAAATTTCTCTAGTATATCATAGCCATTTTTAGCAAGCACAAAGCTGAAACAACTCTCCATTCCATAATCAAATCATAGGTAGTTCAGCCACACACTATTGAAGGAGAAGAAACCTTCAAAGAGCAAACACCATTACTCAATCTTTTACCTCAAACATCTCCACTTTTCTCTCACTTTGAAATTTGAAAAAGCTAAAACTCTCTCTCTCTCCTTCTTGGATAACCAAAATCCTCCCCCTAAGCTAGGCTATTCGGCCATCATTCATGCACACACACAAAATCACTGTCTCTCATAATTTCTCTCAAGAACACCAAGAACACATGCTAAGCTTCTTCAACCTTCAATCACCTCTAATCATCCCAAATCATTCCAAGAACCTTCAAACCAAGTAGGATTCGGTCCATACTCCCTCATAGACCACTCCATAGTATCAAAAACACCAAAGTTGATCTTCCATTCGGATCAAACAAACCTTTTCGATCAAGAACAAGAAAAACTTCAAGAAGGTAACTTTAAATATCTTAGACCTTCTTCACATCATCACCATTTCAATATCATCCTAACCTCTGTCTCTCTATTTCACACACACTCTCTCTCTTTCTCACTCTATCTCTCTCTCTTTCTTTGCCAAAACTTGGATGGCCATTCTTGGACAACCATTACCTAAGGAAGGACTCTCTAAGTACTTAAGGACTTCCATTAAGCAAGGCAATAACTTCATCTAACATCCATGAAATCAAGTATTTCTTTACTGATCTCCTCTTTAAATTCTCAAACTCAAGACTCTTAGATGTTGGATTTGATAGGTTGGTAGAATGATGTGGGGTTGAAGATATGTATGTGGGTTAAAAGAATGGATTTAAGGCATGAGAATTGGAATGAATGTTGTAACTTATGGGTTGCTTTCGGATCTACTTTTATTATTTTTAGAATTATTCTTGCTATTGTTAATATAATTAATATTGTTATTTAATTAATTTACTAAATTCAAAAAACATTAAGTAGTTTCGAAATTAAATATTATTATTTATTAGTTAAATTAATAGTGATATTTTTATTAAATATAAATAATAATATATTGGAATTAATTGATGTCAAATGTCTTTTATATTCATATTATTATTAGTTAGCCTTACTACAACTTTCATTTATACTGGCAAATATTATTTATATTAGAATAATTTATTTATTATTGATTTTATTTATTATTTATTACTTATTATTTAATATTAATATTACTTATTATTTACAATAACATTGTTTATTATTTGTTACCAATATTATTTAGGATTTATTATTAATAGTAGCCATTATTTATTAATCCTTTTATTTATTATTAATATTACTCATTATTTATTATTTGTTAACAAATAGGTAATTTTATAATTCATTATTTACACCTATTTATTTTAACATATCAAATTACTTTTATTTTATAAAATACTTTATCAACTAGTGTTAAAGCTTATGGAATTGTTGTCATAGCTAGATGTTACTGTAGCTAGTTGAACTTAGGAATTATCTATTTAAGACAAGTGTTGTTTGGATATTGGATTTGACCCTGTATTTACCCCATGTGGGGTTAGGATGCCTTCAATTACCTTGGAAGGCTATTGTACACAAGAAGAAAAGATTAAATAAGTTCCTGCATAAAGCTCTTTGAAGATCGAAGTTAACTTGGGAAGTCAAACACAATGTATACGAGAATTTGTACAATAAATGCAATTGTGGACATTTTTTCATTTCTTGTCAGTCAAGCAAACCATTTAAAGTGGAACAAGCAAGTTTATACAAAATAATAAACTTTTCCTAAAAACCAACTTTAACGAGAATTTTGGAAACCATAATTGTTATTTCAAAGAGAATTATTGTATGATTTTTCTTTTTCCCAAGTGGGACGAACACAACGTTGAGTACTTAATAAGGGTAGACCACGAGGACTAGTCTTTGAAGGGTGGGTTTAGGTAAGTCTCTCAGTAGCTACAAACCTCTAAGAAGTGAGTCCTTCTCAGATAGGATGCCAATCCTATAGGTCATATCGGTCCGAGCTAGCAAGTTCAGTCAAATGGACTGTGTATTTTCGGAATGGACAACCGATAAGTTTGGGTGTAGAGATAGAGGAGTACCTCACCCAATACGCCATACACCTACCATGTATTAGTATGCACAAAGTGTGGCATCTTGAATATCTTTTTGTCATGGTGCACAAAGTGTAGTACCATAGCTACCTCTTTTTCAGTGGTTGTATTTATTCTTTACATGTATGATTTGAAAAGAAAACACCACTCTTCATTTGTGAAATTTGTTTGAGACTTGCCGGCACTTTCTTTATGAAAATTTCTCAACTTGCATACATGAATTGTTTTACCTGAAACACTCAAAGCACACACAAGCTTACTGAGATTTATGTATCACCACCTTTTATACCATGCTTTTAGGTCGGTCCTGCTATGAAGGTTATTGATTAGAGATCGCCTTTGTTTTGAGGACTTATTTCTTTTCCTACATATTTCATTTGAAAGACTTTAGGAGACATTTATTTATTTTTGGGAATTGTTCATGTATTATTTAAGTTGTAACAAGTTTTGATTTAGATTATTTCTTTCCTTTCTTTTGTGTGTCCTAGTTATAAAGACCGCTTGTCCTGTGGATGGGGTGACATCTCCTGTCCTGATAGGGTACGTAGATAGTGGGGTGTTACAGATGAAGAGAAAGGAAATGTGTTAAAAATTAAGGGGAAGGAAAAAGAATTACTCAACCTGCAAGAACTAAAAAAAAGCTGAAACAGAAACTCAAGACGAGTCCTCTAGCAAAAGGAAAATAGAAAATTCAGGAATACAGGCATCAGTCAGAGCATTCTAAAAGCAATTAATTTGTTGGATGTTAAGGTAGACACCCTCAGTTCAAAAATTCAAAATTTTAGGTATAGGCTAACTACTGTAGAAGAAAAGGATAAAAAGAATTAAACTATGCCTAATAAATAGTACCATTGATGTGTGTTTTTTAGTGTAGAAAATATTACCAACAATTTACACAATTAATCAAGTTTTAATTAAAATACCAAACACTGAAACCACACATACGGGCAAGTATACCATTGTATAGTATAAGGAAGAGCATGTATCAAATCTACGAGAACTTAGCTTCCTACCTTACTTTACCCAAATCTTTATTGTTTAACCAATAAAATAAGAAGGGAATAAAAAGAAAAATAAATTAAGATAAAAATAGATATAACTCGAGGATGCAAATTCATGTAACTAGACAATTATCTTGAAAATATAATATTGAATCAATTAGCATTCATCACAATCAATTGTCGTCTGGGTATTATGAAGGAACTTATACAAAATTCAATCATTTCCCAAGTCATGAACTTATGTAGATTCCACTTCATTCCCAATCCATAGAATCACTATCTTTTAATTAATTTACCAGATTTCCCAATCAAACCAAAGCAACAAAAAGATACATTAGACTCATACCTCATAACTATACAATTAGCTAACGACCCTTTGCTCGAGGTGAAATTAACTAATCTTTGATTACTTTAATCTTTTAATCTTAACTTTGTTTCCCAAGTCCATTAAGATCTAATAAATATGAAATTATTGCAACGAACTCCTAATATTGTTTCCCAAGTTAACTAGAAGAACCCGGATCAATAACCAATGATAACAAGTAATCAAATACCAAATATTACAATAGATTGATAAAAAAATTCCAATTAACTCAAAATCATAGTCTCCAAAATAATATCCAATTATAATCAAAACATTAAGCACTTCATTGTTAAAGAAAAGTAAACAAATGATAAAAGATAAAACTCATAGACAAGCCCTTCTTCTTCTCTTGAAAACCTTCTTTGAACAATACTCGTTTGAATGGTGATTGAGTAGCTAGCTTGGATCCATCAAATCACACCTTTCTCTTATGTTTTTCTTTTATTTATAAGCTTTCTTGATACCAAAATTCGCTGCTTGAGAAGTTTTGTCCGAGTGAAATTCAAAAAATTTCAAAATCCTTTGAAAAATACCAAAGTCATGCATAGGATTTTTGCCTTCTAGAATGGATGTACTACCGAGTACAGTCACGCCACCTGCTGCCAGGTCTGTTCTACTCTTCTCGGTTTGTGTTGTTTAATCAGAATGGACCTGGAGCATGGTCCAGAGGCTGGGCCTGGTGCCAGGTCTATTCTGGATTCTTCCTAAAATTTGCTCTATTTCTGCTACTTGACTAGAATGGACCCGGTGCTTGGTCCCTTGGATGGGCATGACACCAAGTTTGTTCTGAAATTGTTCACTTTTTGCTCGAAATCAACTTAAATTTGCATAAATTTGTCAAAAATACTTTTACAAGCAAAATGTCAAATAGGAAGGAATATTCCTAGTTATTACAACAAAATTATCTCAAAACATCCTCAAATAACTAGGAATAAGGGTGATTTTATCCCCTATCAACCATCTCGAGAACAAGTGACTAAAGAACAGACTACCCAAGAGGAAGAAAATGATAATGAACAAGATGATGTGAAAGAGAAGGAGGCTGCAAAACTGCAAGCCACTTAGACAGTAGAGCAATTGAAAGACAAAGTTCTTGGTTAGCAGCGACATCTATGGAAAGTGTGGAAGGATGTCAGTCACCCGTGCATAATGAAGAGTTAGCACCCCCTGTCCCTACTAAGGTCCCTACTCCTAAACCGGCTATAGCTGGCAGCTCATCCGATAAAAGGTAGAAAAGTGTGGTGGTCATAGGAAAATCCAGTCGCATTGTTGGGCAGCACTCCAAAAAGGGTGCCGCGACTAAGTCAGAAACCATCCACACTTCCTAAGTGATCATTTATGTGGACTGCTTACAAGACTTCCTCTGCCTAAACATTTTTTACTGCTTTTCCATTGACAATTACTTTTATAAATCTGCACTAGTATTTGAACAATTTACATTGTGCATTTTAGTTACTCTTTCTACTAAATATATATCTCTTCTTGTCCCTACGTTCTCTATTTAATAGCTTTATTCTCCTTATTATCTAATTATGCATTTTGATTGATGACAAAATGGGAGAAAAATATATAGACTTGTTGGGTGATTGTGTGTATATATACTGGTTGGGTGATTGTGTGATGCTATGTTATTGATGACATATAGACTTGTTGGGTGATTATGTGGTGTTGTATTGCTGATGATGATATATAGATTTGTTGTGTGATGATGTGAAATATGAATTATGAAAACCCATTATGGATTATGATTATGCATGTTTATAATCGTAGTTCAGAAATACAAACTGTGAAGATTGTGGTGTTTTGATGGAGACTATGTTTAGATATTTTTGTTGTTGAGGACCAAGGAGATTGAAGTGTGTGTATGAGTCCATTGTGCATTCTAACAAATTAAGTTTTGGATGACTGAATAATCTATTTTGAAAATGATTATGATATGCTCCATGTTAAAATTTTTGGAGGATGAGGATATTTATACTTATATTTTTTCATTGCTCGAAAAATTTCCTTGTGTCTAAAACATCTTGAGAAAACTAGGCTGGATTAAAATCTTTGAAAATTCATTTTTACCCTGTACATACATAGGGGGAGTTTTTGTAACACCTCACTACCTATGCCCAACAGGGTTGGGGATGTCGCCCCGTCCATAGGACAATGGGTCGTTATAACTAGGTCACACAAAATGAAATAAAAGGAAATACTTTAAAATTAATCTTATTACGACCCAAAAATACATGAACAAACCCAAAATAAATTGTTTGCTACCATCTCTCAAAACAACACATAAGAAAAATAACATAAAGTCTTCAAAGCATAGGTAACAAATCTAGCTATTAACCTCCACAGCAGGATCGACCTGAAAACATGGCATAAAAGGTGATGAAATAAAAATCTCAGTAAGCCCGTGTGTGTTTTGAGTGTTTTAGGCAAAATAGTTCATGTATGCAAGTTGTAAAAATTTCATAAGAGAAAGTGCTGGAAAGCATTAAATGAATGTTAAAAATAAAGAGTGACATTTTACTTTTCAAACCATACATGTGTGCATTAAATACAACCACCTAAAGAGGTAGCCTTGGGTTACCATACGTTGGGCCCCATGACCATATAACAGTCAGAATGCCACACTTTGTGCAAACTGACAAAAGGTAGGTGTACGGCCTACCGAGTGAGATACTCCTCCATCTCTACACCTAAACTTATCAGTTGTCTACTCCGGAAACACACAGTCTACATGACTGAGACTTGCTAGCTCGGACCGGCATGACCTACTGGACTAGCATCCTATCCAGGAAGGACTCACTCCTCAGAGGTGGCCACCTACTGAGAGACTTACCATAACCCTTCAAAGACTAGTCATAGTAGTCTACCCTTATTGAGTACTCAATGTTGATTGTCCCACTTGGGAGAAAACTGATCATACATTAATTTACTTGGAAATAGCAATTAAGGGTTTCTAAAATTCTTGTCAAAGTTGGATTTTAGAAAAAGTTTAGCATTCTGTGTGAAACTGCTTTTTAAATTTTTCAAATGATTTACTTGACTGAAATAAAAAGGAAAAACAATCCTTAATTTCATTTACAAAATGAATGTCCATACACATCGCATTTGGCTTGCCACAGTAATTTTAATCTTCAAATGACTCCTTCCAGGAGCTTACCTGATCCTTTGCTTGCTTGAATTCAAAAATCCTTCAAGGCTGATCTAACCCCGCCTGGGGTAAACACAAGACATAAGGTTATACTCGAGCTATACTTGCCTTACAGAAATAATTCCTAGCTCAACTAATTACAATCATGACCTTAATGTCCTAAGATTTAAGGTTAGTTGATGAAGAATTTTATAAAATAAGTCTAGCTTGATAAGTTAAAATAACTAGGGGTTGTAAAATAATTACTAATAAGTTATAGGTTCAAATAATAAATCTTGAGTACTATTATTAATAAATAAACTAGGGTTTAATTATTGAATAATCCTAAGTCCAAGATGATACTAATAAATGGTAGTTTTTAAATAGTATTATTAAAATAAATAATAAATTATTACTAATTTCTTAATTAATAATTTATAGATAATAAATAAATAATAAATAAATTTAATTAATTTTTTTATTAATAGATAACAAATAAATTTTAATATAAATAATATTTATGAATATATGGTCTACAAGGTCATTAATATTTTACTTATTATTATTTATATAAAAGATTTTATTTATTATTATACATATATATTATTTTTAATAAAAGATATCATTTATTTGACTAATAAAATATCACTATTTCATTTAATATTCCAATTCCAAAACTTCCTAGGAATTTCGAAATCTTTAGGGAAAAAATATAGTAATAATCTTAATTAAGGTAATAAAATTTGTTACTAAAAATAACCTAAGATCAATAAGATCATAATAATAATTTTTCTATTGCTAATAAGAATCATGAACATATTCTCTAACATCAAACAACAAACTAATCCATTCATGAACATAGGCTTAAATCCATACATACTATCACACGGCTAAATCTCTACCAAGCATAATCACATTCATGGCTTCAAAGGAGATAAGAACATAAAAATCGTACTCACCAATGGTGTCATAACAACTATCATGCTTAAATCATCCATAATTTCTTAGGACATGATGAACACTCATGGATTCTCAAGGAATTCTATATAGCTTAATTATGATCATCCATTCTCATGTCCTAATCTCAACCCCTTCATACATATGCATATACTCAATCCCCCATTCATATTCTATTCTCCCAATAAACATCTAAGAGATATGAATTTAGAATGAAAAAGAATGATTAAGGAGAAATACTTGACTGTTGTTTACTTCGATGAATATTCAAGAAGGTCCACACGATTGCGAGTCTTGAATTGTCCATGAGAGGAGGAAAATAGCCATGGTTGTAGTCCACCATTTCGGCCGAGAGAAAGAGAGAGAGAGAGCGCATTAGCATGATATGTTATAGGTTGAATGGAATAAGATGTACAAAAGAGTTGTTCTTGGTTACCTTGATGATGTTCTTGAGACTTCAAGAAAGAAAACTGGTTTAGATCCAAATACCAATTTTTGTTTCTGAGATTTGATATTATAAATTCTAGAAATGAACTCTAGGGAGTATGTAGGAGTATTCTGGAGTTTTTGAGAGGGATTGGAGGTGTTTAGAGTGGGTTTTGGCTTGAAGAAAGGTAGTGTGTGCTCTTAGTGAAAATGGAGAGAATTTGAGAAAGGTTGTGCATGAATTTCTGGAGAGTGTTGGCCGAATGGTTGAGGGAGTTCAGGGATTTCAATTTTCAGCTTAGAGAGGAAGAGAAAAATCTGGTTGTTTGAAATTCAAATGGAGAGATTTGTGGAGTGGTTTGAGGTATAGGATATGTTAATGGTGTTTGCTTGATGGAGGTTTCTTGGAGCTACAGTGGAGCCGGCTAGACTGCTATGTTTTACTGAAATGAATGGAGATTGATGGAGCTTTAAGGCTGGCCAAAATTCAGAGCTCCATAGCAGAGGAATTTCGGGTTATGAAGCTTAGTCCAAGGGTGTTTTCATGGAGCAAATGCTGGAAATTTTTTAAGTTCAAATTGAAGTTTGAATGGAGTGATCTTAGGAAATATTTGAGGTGTGGTTATGGAGTCCAAGTGTGCAAGGCAAGTGAAGGGGTTAATGGTGTTTATTTCATGGCTAAACAAGGGTCAATTTATAGAGGTTTGAGGGTGGTTTTCAGCTCAGTCTTTGAGGAAACAAAGCTGGAAATTTTTGGTTTCATAATGGTCTACGGTTCGAATGGTTTGCTGCAATTTCCTGTGTAGTTTTTCTACAATATTCCAGCCCGATTTATAGAGATTTTTGATAGGTGTTTGAGGGTCCTTTAAGACTAATTTTTAGCCTTCTTTCTAGAAGAAAAGTAGAGGGATTTTGCTGAGTTGATGACAGAAGAAAACAGCTCCATTTCTAGGCTGCTATGTAGCGAAAATTGCCCAGAATTTTTCCTGGTTTGTGCAATATTTATGTTCACCCCGAATTGCACAAAATTTTCAGTTCATCAAGCTGAATAAATTGGCCATATTTTTGACAGAAAATGAGCATGAAACATGGCTGAGTTTTTCAGAAGTTAGGCTACCCAAAATCTGAAAAATTTCCAGATTTCTTCTATGAAGAATATGAGCACTATGGAGTGGAGTTTGAAGGTTCAACCATGGAGATTCACTTCCCTTGGGAACCTTTCCTAACTCCTCTCCTATTTTCAGCTAATCCTCCAACTTCCAAGATCCATTTTTCAATTTCAAAGACAAGGAATCCTTGCTGAATTTTCTAGAATTAAAAAGCTGGATTTTGATAAATTTTGAGCAAATTTAATTTATGAAGGTGTTAGGATAAGCTAGAGGTGATAAAAGGACAAGAATTTCTCTAGAATTCTTTTTAGGACATGATGATAGGATTAGGACATTCTCTTTATGTCTCCCCTAGGACAACATTCCTATCTTCATGGAATGTAAGAAAAACAAAAATTTAAACTCAATTAAGATAATCATGATAAAAAGCTTAAATAATGGGATTTGAACTCAAGACCTTAGAGATAAATTCTAAAGCTCTAACCACTAAATCACAACAACACTTGTTCTTATTTTCTCACCCAAATATTCTTCTTATCTAATCCTCAAGCTATCTTCTTATTTGGACCTCAAGCAAAATTACCATTTTACTCTTCCTACTTAATAAGCATAACTAACCCTTTTAACCTATAAATCATAATTCTAAAGCACATAAAATCATTCAAAAACATGTATATTCATGCAAAATAATATGATATGCATCCCGACTCCCTTACTCTAGGGTTGACTTTAAGTGGGGTTTCACAGTTTTTGGACTCACATTTCTTTAATCCAAAAGTCTAGTCTAAAAATGGGTTCTAAAAAGGCTAGTTTTTGTCTAATTTTACCCTATTTTGGACACATATTTTGGAAATCCAAAACAATAAGTCCAAAAGTTCCTTAAGGAGATTAGCTTCTATCCCACTTCTCCTAGTTTGGATGCACATTTTTGAAGTCTAAAATTTTAAATCTAGTCTTACTCTCAAAATGCTTTTTATGGCTTTACATCCTATGTTCATATATGCAAATATTAAGGGGGAGCATTTCATCTTATGATTTATATTCTATACCTCCTTATGTATATATGTATACATTTTTTTTACTACTAATTGCGGCTATTCTCGTAAGAATAGTCGTGGAATGGAATGAAGGAGGATATGGAGGTTGGTTAGGCTATAAGTTCATTGATCCATGTTTATGAGTACGTGCTTTAAATTTTCTATATTAATCTCATAAGAACTTTTTGAGTCCTATAACGAGAGATTGCATTTCAATAAAAAAATATTCTTATTTCTCTTGGTCAAACATGTGCATATTGTACATATCGTTATTTTTATATCACAATCCCATTGAGTTTTTCATCACTCAAAAAGGGAGAGAATGTTAGCCCTAAAGGCATTCTCCAGTATTTTGAATTATGACAAACATTGATGAGGACTTGCGTGATCTATATGTGATAGAACATATTTAATCTCAGTTCTTCCAAGGTCTACAAATAAGATTGTTAAGCAACTCTTGAGTAATAGAATCTAAGAATGGATGATCAAGAAGAAGATAAGCTTAAGAGATTGCATACCAAAAAGTCCTTGTGAAAGAATTTTAAACTTGGAATCATTGTTAAGGTATTACTTATAAATTCGTATGTCTACTTTACCTTATGATTCAATTCATTTCTACATTGAAGCATTCAAGCAAAAATATTTCAAAGTATTAAGTCTTTAGAATTTTGGATTGAATAGTTTGGATGGCTCTGCATCCAAAAGATTCGTCCAAAACTCTATGAACAGTGTCAAAATATTTCTGCCAATAAAAGTGCCATTTTGGACTTACCTTTAGGACATACCATCATTCGATCCTTGAGTCCAAAACTCTGAAAAATCTGACAGTGATAAATTAGTCGATGGAGCTTTACTTTTTACTTCTATAAAAGCTTTATAAACTCTATTTTAAAGTAGATTTTTCTCCTATCTTTCTAAAAAATACTCTTACTCTCTAGAATACAAAAATCTCTATTTTCAATAGTTGCTTCAAAGTGAAATCCGATTATTTCAAGAGGTAAAGGTTGTCGGTGCTCATTTGTTTGCACATTTGCTCAAAATGGTGAGTTATCACTATTTCATTATTACAATCCTTTTTGTATATTAAGGTTGTGGTGTAAAACCCATTTGGAGTGAGCCTTGATTTGTAGTTGATTGAGAGGGTTAGTTAAAACCAAGTATGGTGATCCTCTCTTGTAATTGGTGTAGGTAAGCACCATTATGTTGGCTTAATCTTACAGAAGATCTTATTCAAAATTCTTAAGTGCGAGCTTAAGGTAGTGGATGTAGATCTTGAAGAATCAAACCACTATAAATCTCTTGTTCATCTATCTTGTATTTAACATCTGACTGCTTGCAAATTTCTTTGACCAACTATTTCAAATCATTCAAGAAAAATATTTATGACTCTCATCAACCCATTTTTATTCTTGTATTAAATGCACAGCTCTTGTCTCATTTCATTAAGTCCCAATTGGTTCCTTAAGGCTGCTCAAAAACTTTTCTTTGCTTATTTAGCAAACTTCTCGATCTGAAAAATAAAAGAAGGACTTAAAAAATTTATCCTTTTTTGAAAAAGCGTTTTATATTTGCCAAAAACCTTATTCACCCCCGTCTAAAGTTTTTCATTCTTGATTGGGTCTTAGTTGAATTCCATTTTTTGGGTGCCTATAGTTCTACTTTTTTTTATTTTTAATTTCCTTTGTTGTGTCAAGGATATTTGGGTGAATTCATACTAGATCTTCCTATTTTTCTTGTGGCTCTTTGATGCTTAGTTCTTCAAGGGTTTGCTAGGGAATAGTTGGATAGTTATTCTGTTTTATTTAACCATAAAATTCCACTGATTGTGTTTCACTTTAAGAGCTGAGGTTTTAGCCCATTATTAGCCATTGTTCCAACAAATTTACCTTCACAAGATCATTTCAAAAAGTTTGGTATCATAGCAAGGATAGCCTTTATTCCAATTAAAGCTTGACATCAACAAAATGAGCCCTTTAAAATTGAAGAAAAAATAGGAGAATCCCGTAACTCAAAACAAAGCCTCAAAAAGGTCATGATATATTTGTTGTTTCTTAAGTTCTTCTTGAGAAAATTTCTCCTTGATGTTATTATAATGTTTGGGAATAAATTAATCTTATGTTTATGGTGAAAAGGGGTTTGAATTTGTGTGAAAATATTGGTTGGTCAATGACGTTATTGTACCCGTAGTGTTTGATAAATGTTATATGAGAATGTTTATGGCTATAGTTGTAAGATTTAACTTTTATTCTTCACTCCTTGGAATGTTGGGACTTGATATATCACTCTATTATTGAAATCCATGCTCATTGAATTCATCTTTGCTATTGCATACTCGTGATTATCTTGTTCTTCCTACTCCTATTTACTAGTGGTTCTTGTTTCTTCATTTTGTTACTTCTTGTTTGCTTCTTGTTTGGAATTGCTTTCTTAGTATTTTTAGTATTGTTCATATATTAATTGAGTCCTTTACTCTTTGAAATTCTTGCTTAAGAGTTTGTTTGTGAAGGTGCCCAACAAGTACTTATTGAAATTCACGTAAGACTCCCTAATTAGAAAATCCATTGGTTTTGTTGATTCACTTGGTTGGACTAAATCTTTAGCTATTGGGGAGAATTGAGATTGAGCAAGAACGTTTGAATATTGAGAAAAAGGCAAGAAGGTGAGATTATCATCAAAATAGTAAAAGAGGGTAAACACGAGTGTAGAGTGAAAATCATTAAGAGTAAACACGCAAGAAAGTAAAGAGAGGAACTACTTCTTTTGGTTAAACTCTTTTGTAGGTATTGTTGCGATTCGTGGACTCCTAAACGCGGAAAACATCTACGAATCCCTCCCGAGGACCCAAGTAAACGATTAAGAAGATCTAAGCTTTAAGAATTACCTCTGGTTGCTGTAATCGAAATCCTTCGATTCTGGTTGCGCTGTTGTACGTTCAACCCGAACAATCACCAGACGCTGCAGTATGCGAACGTCCTCTATCGGATACACACCGCGAACTCACTCGATACCCGGAGAGTGCTAGCGCCTAGGGTTTGAGAGGTTTTTTTCTTTCTTGTAGAGAATGGCATGAATGTTCTCAACCGAAAAATTGGACTATTGAAAAGACGGCTAGGGTTTTCTTAAAAACCCTCGAACCTCTTAGAGTCCAACCCTAATCATATCTTATCATATTCTAATTTAAATTCAAATTAAATTAAAACTGATATGATAAGATTCTGCCATTATCTCGGTAATTTAACTAATTATTTTACCGAGTCAGATTCTTATAATTTGGATATCATCCAGATTCATCGAACCTGGTCACCAGAAAAATAACCTAACAAGTTCGCTTATTGTGTGACCCTATAGGTTCATTTAATACTGGCAGTGTGCCTAAATCATATTTAAATGGCCCACAAGTTATAAGCGGTTTCTAGCAAAACATTATAACTATCCAGGTTAAATGAAGATCGGTGATCTCTTTGAACCAAACCATAATTTTATATTTAGTCCTTTTGTCACACGATATCCAGATTAAGCATAAGGCACGGAGCATGTCATCCTTATTAAGCTTAATCAATTATTTCTTGATTTCATAGTAGACTGTTCAAACAAATGATATCAATATCTTAGATTGATATATTTGAGCACGGCCATGCATTTTAACAGTCTAACTTATCAAGGGGCCCATGGATATCTCTCCCATAATTGAGAGGGACAAATTCCTTCACAATCAATCATATTCCTCTCCTTGATTTATTCTATATCCAACAGTAGTCTAATTTATTATCTGGTTAAAGACAACTTTAGACAATGTCAAAATATAGAATTTATCAAGTAAGAAACTATGATGAATTTAGGTCGAAGGACTTTCAATATTATTATGGCTAGAAAGTACTTATGACATATTCCATGAAGTACTCTCACAATGGGTCATGTCCAATACAATGTTCTCTAACATTTATTTATGTCTTGACTCGATATCACAAATATCCATGGCCAGTAAAACATAGCCATCAAGTCACAAACATACTAATCTTAATTTATTATTATTCCAATAATAATAATCGATCAGGGACAGTTTTAGAATAGTCATTGTATTCATTGTAGGGTTTTACTATCAAGTCACGTACTTGATGACCAACAAAACAAAACTCACTATTCATGGAAAGGAAAGCCTCATATTATTATATAAAACATAATGACAATTGTATAAGTACAAATTGACTCTAGGGCATATCCCCAACAGTCTCCCACTTGCACTAAGACCAATTTGGCATAAGCCGTAATCCCATTGTTCTGGTATGACTATCATGTTTAGACGATGGGAGAGGCTTTGTCGGTGGATCTGCAACATTGTCATCAATTGGCACCTTGCATACATTGACATCTCCTCTATCAACAATTTCTCGAATGAGATGAAAACGTCTAAGTATATGTTTGGATCGCTGATGTGATCTTGGTTCCTTAGCTTGTGCAATGGCTCCATTGTTGTCACAATAGAGATCCACTGGGTTCACAATACTAGGAACTACATCTAGTTCTGTAATGAACTTTTTAATCCAAACTGTTTCTTTAGCTGCAGCTGAGGCAGCTACATACTCAGCCTTCCGTAGTAGAATCGGCCACGGTGTCTTGCTTTGAACTTTTCCAGCCTTACAAGCACCTCCATTCAAACAAAATAGAAAACCCGATTGCGATCTATAATCATCTATGTCGGACTCGAAAACTAGCATCGTTGTAACCATTTACAACTAGCTCGCCTTCTTGTCCTCCATAAACTAAGAACATATCTTTAGTTCTTCTTAAGTACTTTAGTATGTTCTTGACAAGCAGTCCAAAGTGTGCCTCTCCAGGATTTGATCGGAACTCGCTTGTCATGCTCAATGCATATGATACATCGGGTCGAGTACATAACATGGCATACATGATAGACCCTATAGCGGAAGCGTATGGTATCTTGTTCATGCGCTCTTCTTCATCCTTCGTAGAAGGACTTTGAGTTTTGTCGAGCTTAATGCCATGTGACATTGGCAAGAATCCTCTCTTAGAGTCTTGCATATCGAACCTTTTCAGCACCTTGTCAATGTATGCACTTTGACTTAGTCCAATTAGCTTTCTAGATCTATCTCTATAGATCCTTATACCTAGAATATAGGCAGCTTCACCTAAGTCTTTCATTGAGAAACAATTTCCCAACCATGTCTTTACACTTTGTAGAGTTGGGATGTCGTTTCCAATGAGTAAGATATCATCAACATAAAGTACCAAAAAGACTATTGCATTCCCACTTGTTTTCTTATAGACACAAGGCTCATCTTCATTTTTGATAAAGTTAAATTCTTTAATTGCTTCATCAAAACGAAGATTCCAGCTTTCGAGATGCTTGCTTCAATCCATAAATGGATCTTTGAAGCTTGCACACTTTATTAGAATTCAAAGGATCATCAAAACCCTCAGAGTTGTGTCATGTACACATCTTCGAGTAAGTTTCCATTAAGAAACGCGGTTTTGACATCCATTTGCCAAATTTCATAGTCATAATATGCTGCTATGGCAAGAAGAATTCTGATAGATTTAAGCATTACAACCGGTGAAAAGGTTTCATCATAGTCTATACCATGAGTTTGTCTATAACCTTTTGCTACCAGCGTGCTTTGTAAGTATGCACATTTCCCTCCATGTCCGTTTTCTTTTGAAAACCCACTTACACCCAATGGTTTTTGAACCTTTAGGTGGGTTAACCAAAGTCCAAACTTGGTTATCATACATGGATTGCATCTCGTACTTCATAGCCTCTAACCATTTTCTAGAGTCGAACTCTTAATGGCTTCTTGATAGGAAGTGGGCTCATCATTAACCATAAGCTCCACATTGTGATCGTCGTTGATGAGAAATCCATATCTCTCAGAGTTGTTGACGAACCCTATCGTATCTTCGAGGTCCTTGTTCTATAGATGTAGGCTCATCTTGGACTTGTGAGCCATCTAATCGAGATTCATTATTTGGTTCGTGCACTAATTGTGGCTCTTGAATCTCATCTTGATGAGGTTCAGCACTAACTGTGGTCCTTGAATCTCATCAAGATGTATTTTACTCCCACTCGATTCTTTTGGAAATAAATTCCTTTTCAAGAAAGAATCCATTTCGAGCAACAATTACTCTATTTTCTTTTGGGAGATAAAATTGATATCCTTTAGTTTCTTTAGGATACCCCACAAATATGCATTTATCGTATTTAGGTGCAAGTTTATCGTATAATAAACGCTTTACATAAACTTCACAACCCCAAATCTTCGTAAATAACAAACTAGGTTGTCTCCCAATCCATATCTCATATGGCGTTTCTCGAACCGATTTAGATGGAACTCGATTTAGTATGAATGCAAGCAGCCTCCAGGGCATAACCCCAAAAGGAGATTGGAAGATCAGCTTGACTCATCATTGATCGAACCATATCTAATAAAGTCCGATTTCTCCGTTCGTATACACCATTCCATTGAGGTGTTCCCGGTGGAGTTAATTGGGAAATAATTCCACAATTTTTAAGATGCTCGTCAAACTCGTGGCTTAAGTATTCACCACCTCGATCCGATCGAAGTGTTTTGATACTTTTGCCAAGTTGATTTTGTACTTCATTTTGAAATTCTTTGAATTTCTCGAACGATTCGTATTTGTGTTTCATCGTATACATGTAGCCATATCTCACTGAAATCATCTCGTAAATGTAATGAAGCATCGAAATCCTCCTCTAGCGAGTGAATTCATTGGTCCACATACATCAGTATGTATTAGGCCCAATAAATCGCTTGCCCTTTCATTTTGTCTCTTGAAAGGCGCTTTAGTCATTTTGCCTAATAAACAAGAATCACATGTTCTCGTAAGATTCTAAATCAAACGATTTTAGAAGCCCATCATTATGAAGCTTTGTTATGCGTTTCTCATTTATATGGCCCAAACGACAATGCCGTAAGTAAGTCTCGATTTAAATCATTGGATTTCAATCTCTTAGTATTTATATTATAGATAGACATGTCTGAAGATCCACGAAGATTTAGAATATAAAGCCCATTCGATAATGAAGCATCTCCATAAAAAATGCCGTTTTTATTAATGGAGCAAATGTTATTCCTAATAACAAATTCAAAACCTTCTAAATCCAAACAAGAAACTGAAATAATATTCCTACTCATAGCAGAACATAAAAACAATTGTTCAGCTTCTAAAACAAGCCCACTGGGCAAAATTAATTCAAAAGTTCCTACATCTACCGCAGCAACTTTTGCTCCATTCCCAACTCTTAGGTCCACTTCGCCTTTTGCCAAGGCTCTACTCCTTTTTAGACCCTGCACATTTACACAAATGTGAGATCCACAACCGGTATCCAATACCCATGAATCGAAGTAGATAAATTAATTTCAATAACATAAATACCCGAAGCGGCAGCCTCACTGTCCTTCTTTTTCTTTGCTTCCAAATAGAGCTTGCAATTTCTTAACCAATGTCCTTGTTCTCCACAATGGTGGCAAGCTCCCTCCTTTGGTGTCTTGGCCTTAGGTTTGGGCTTGAACTTGGACTTTGCCTTGTCCTTACCCTTACTAGCCATGACCTTGCCCTTTTGGTTGTTCTTTTTGCCTTTCCCTTTTTGAACCATTAGAACACTAGGAGTATTCTTCTTAATGTTCGGTTCAGCTTGTTTTAGCATCCCATGCAATTCAGTAATGGATTTCTCCATATTATGCATGTTAAAATTCATGACAAACTGGTCATACTCAGCAGGTAAAGAGCCCAAGATCAAATCCGTGGCCATGTCATGATTAACAGGAGCACCAAGCTTATCAAGATGATCTAGATAGCCCTTCATTTTAAGGACATGAGCACTTACCGAGGTGCCAAAAACCATCTTACATGCATTTAACGCCTTGTGAGTTTCAAATCTCTCTTGTCGTGCTTGCTCTTGGAACATTTCCTTGAGATGCACAATCATGTCATATGCCTCTCGCTTCTTCAAACTGTTTTTGAAGTTCGTAGTTCATGGTTGCTAGCATGAGGCAAGTAACATCGTTGGAGTCATCTTTGTGCTTACTATAAGCATCTTTTTCAGCTTTTGAGGCGTTATTTGCTGGAGCAGGGGGAATAGGATTTTCAAGAACATAGAGCCTTTTTTCTTGCTTAAGAACAATTCTTAAGTTTCGTGCCCAATCAAGAAAGTTAGTCCCACTAAGCTTGTCTTTCTCAAGCACAGATCGCAATGAATTATTCCAACTGTTTGTTGCCATTATCTACATACAAAAATATGCAAAGTAATTAATTTTTGAGACTCTAACGAAAAACTCCCACTAAAAGCATTTAAACTTTTTGAAACTTCAACATTTTGATGTTTCGTAGTGGGGAAAAATATTTTGTTTTAATCATAAGTAAGCTTTGGCTTTAATCTTATAATTAAATAAAATTCTAATTTTAAATGAGATAGACATCAAATGTCCCGGCTAAAAATATCTCATAAAATGCCCTAGGCCCAAAACCATTTTGATAGCCCAGTTAAGTCAAACCATATCGAACATATGGAAAACTATTTTCCATCTTATCTCACTCAGATAATCAAAAGCATCCTACTTTAGTAGGAATGACCATATGATGATCCAAGTAATAACAAGTGTTTGATTTTGGAAGGCATTTAACATTTAAATTTTTTTTTTCCTTAAAAAAAATTTGATTGGATTGTAGTAAGCAGGAAATAAACATATCAAATATGCATGCAAGACATAAATAAAAGTGACATAGCATGGCCCATAACCTATGTTGATCATCACGAGCAAAGTGAAGATCAAGGTGGTCAATCTAGGTATATGAACTCCTTAAGCATTCTCTAATGACTTGAGCATACTCCTCCTTGGTTGTAAATGTCGGCTGCCGTCTTCTTTTACATTGGATAGTAAAATTAAAATAATTCCTATTCCAGGAAAGCAGTACAATTTTACAACAATGGATAATGACACGCATGCCCTATTTAAAAAATTACAACTTAAAACAACCATAATGTAACCAGCCAATCACATTGGGATGAAACGGGCCATGCTATGCACTATTCAAAATAATCCACAACTACAATCAAAAACATTGACGAATAACACACAACGAACAGTTAGTTGGGGTTCCAAGGGGCAACGCCCACGCGTGAGTCAAGGCGGCACCCTGCAGGTCCAAGGCGGCACCCTTGCGGGGTCTCCGGGGCAGCGCCCTGAAGGAAAACGATTTTTCCTACTCTCATTGAATGAGATTTTGCCTTCCGATTTCCGAAAATTAATTAAATTAACGTTCGGACCCCTTAATAACCATCGCCGTGAAAATTCATATTACAGACAATATGCGTTCTTTTAATCATATTTATACAGATAACATATTATCATGTCCGATTAATAAAAGCAATTCGAAAATATAGAATGACGGATAGCATTCTTACGATACCATATCATATTAAAACAGACCAATTTACAGACAATCTGCAACTAATCTGGTCTGATCAGGCGACTAAGATGCACGCATTAAACCTAATTCAGGCAGTCTGCATGCTAAGTATTCTAAAATCATAATCATGCGAACATGCTGATACATACCCGTTAAATTCATATATACATATTATACATGTATTCAACAATACGATTAATACAGATGAATCAACCTAATCGTTTAGCAAGTTGCTCTGATACCACTGTTGGGATTCGTGGACTCCTAAACGCGGAAAACATCTACGAATCCCTCCCGAGGACCCAAGTAAACGATTAAGAAGATCTAAGCTTTAAGAATTACCTCTCGGTTGTCTGTAATCGAAATCCTTCGATTCCGGTTGCGTCGTTGTACGTTCAACCCGAACAATCACCAGACGCTGCAGTATGCAAACGTCCTCTATCGGATACACACCGCGAACTCACTCGATACCCGGGGAGTGCTAGCGCCTAGGGTTTGAGAGGTTTTTTTCTTTCTGGTAGAGAATGGCACGAATGTTCTCAACCGAAAAATTGGACTATTGAAAAGACGGCTAAGGTTTTCTTAAAAACCCTCGAACCTCTTAGAGTCCAACCCTAATCATATCTTATCATATTCTAATTTAAATTCAAATTAAATTAAAACGGATATGATAAGATTATGCCATTATCTCGGTAATTTAACTAATTATTTTACCGAGTCAGATTCTTATAATCTGGATATCATCCAGATTCATCGAACCTGGTCACCAGAAAAATAACCTAACAAGTTCACTTATTGTGTGACCCTATAGGTTCATTTAATACTGGCAGTGTGCCTAAATCATATTTAAATGGCCCACAAGTTATAAGTGGTTTCTAGCAAAACATTATAACTATCCAGGTTAAATGAAGATCGGTGATCTCTTTGAACCAAACCATAATTTTATATTTAGTCCTTTTGTCACACGATATCCAGATTAAGCATAAGGCACGGAGCATGTCATCCTTATTAAGCTTAATCAATTATTTCTTGATTTCATAGTAGACTGTTCAAACAAATGATATCAATATCTTAGATTGATATATTTGAGCATGGCCATGCATTTTAACAGTCTAACTTATCAAGGGGCCCATGGATATCTCTCCCATAACTGAGAGGGACAAATTCCTTCACAATTAATCATATTCCTCTCCTTGATTTATTGTGTATCCAACAGTAGTCTAATTTATTATCTGGTTAAAGACAACTTTAGACAATGTCAAAATATAGAATTTATCAAGTAAGAAACTATGATGAATTTAGGTCGAAGGACTTTCAATATTATTATGGCTAGAAAGTACTTATGACATATTCCATGAAGTACTCTCACAGGTATAACTTTAGTAACTCCACTGCCATAACTCTTGAACAAGAACTTCCTAGGCCAAGTCTAAGTGGACCTAGTAGGCCACAAAAAGAACTACTTAATGGTAGGGCTTTGCGAGAGGATTTAAATGCTATGATGAGGACAATGCATAGTAGGTTTGAAGATATGACAAGGGAGATCACAGGATTGAGACAACATTTAGGACAATCTTCCACGAGGCACAAAGAAGGGGTCAAAAATTGTTTGAAGCTCCTAGCCCTAGAATGATCGAAGGTGATGCCCATACTCCTCTACTAAATGTACAACAAGGTGAAGATTGAGATGAGCACTCAATTAGGGGTTTCAAACAAGCTCCCATGAGAGAGGGAAGACATGAAGTAAGAAGAGGACAAGGTAGGGACCAAGGAAGGAATGGAGGAAATAATCCAAAGAGGTTGGAAAGAGAATTTGATGGTGTTGATGAATGGTATAAGGGAGAACATAGTGATGTATACGGGGAACTCAATAGAAGATGGGGCAATAGAGGAGGTAGGAGAGAAGGAAATGAAAAAGAGAGAGAGTTGAACCATATCAAGATAAATCCGCCTACATTCTATGGGAAGAATGATTCTGAAGCCCAGTTTGAATTGGAGAGCACAATGGAGATATGCTTTCAGTGCTATGCTTATAATGAAATATCAAAGGTAATGCTATCTATTTTGGGTTTTTCAAAGTATGTCTTTATTTTGTAGGAACAAGTTAGCACTAAAAGAAGGAAAATGGGAGTAGAAGACGTGGGAAATTAGAACATGTTAAAGGATATGATGAGGGCTAGGTTTGTCCCACACCACAACTACCATAATCTCTTCTAAAGGATTCAATCACTCAAACAAGGGAATAAAGGCATGGAGGATTACCATAAGGAAATGGAGATGATGTTGATGAGAGCTCACATCTAATAAGACCCTAGGGCAGCAAAGGCTAGATTCGTGGGAGGATTGAATAGGGAAATAACTAATTTAGTAGATTTGCCCACTTATGACTGACTTGAGCACATGGTTCATACTGCCACAAAGATTGAAAGGCAACTAAAGACGAGGAAATTTTTTGCTAAACCTACATTTCAAAATCCAAACACTACTAACAAGAAGCCAACTAAGAAAGATAATGCTCCTAAACCTTTCCAAAGGGATTACAACAAGCCAAGAGAAGGATGGAAGCCTATAGAAGATTGGAAACCTACGAAAGATTGGAATAATGATAAAGGAAAAGCGATGGAAATGCCACAACGAAATAGAGATATCAAGTGCTTCAAGTGTCTTGGATATGGGCATACTGTTGGGGATATGCCCTAGAGTCAATTTGTACTTATACTATTGTCATTATGTTTTATATAATAATATGAGGCTTCCCTTTCCATGAATAGTGAGTTTTGTTTTGTGGTCATCAAGTACATGACTTGATAGTAAAACCCTACAATGAATACAATGACTATTCTAAAACTGTCCCTGATCGATTATTATTATTGGAATAATAATAAATTAAGATTAGTATGTTTGTGACCTGATGGCTATGTTTTACTGGCCATGGATATTTGTGATATCGAGTCAAGACATAAATAAATGTTAGAGAACATTGTATTGGACATGACCTACTGTGAGAGTACTTCATGGAATATGTCATAAGTACTTTCTAGCCATAATAATATTGAAAGTCCTTCGACCTAAATTCATCATAGTTTCCTACTTGATAAATTCTATATTTTGACATTGTTTAAAGTTATCTTTAACCAGATAATAAATTAGACTACTGTTGGATATACAATAAATCAAGGAGAGGAATATGATTGATTGTGAATGAATTTGTCATTCTCAATTATGGGAAAGATATCCATAGGCCCTTTGATAAGTTAGACTGTTAAAAATGCATGGCCGTGCTCAAATATATCAATCTAAGATATTAATATCATTTGTTTGAACAGTCTACTATGAAATCAAGAAATAATTGATTAAGCTTAATAAGGATGACATGCTCCGTGCCTTATGCTTAATCTGGATATCGTATGACAAAAAGACTAAATATAAAATTATGGTTTGGTTCAAAGAGATCACCGATCTTCATTTAACCTGGATAGTTATAATATTTTGCTAGAAATCGCTTATAACTTGTGGGCCATTTAAATATGATTTAGGCACACTGCCAGTGTTAAATGAACCTATAAGGTCACACAATAAGCGAACTTATTAGGTTATTTTTCTGGTGATCAGATTCGATGAATCTGGAAATATGTCTAAGTTAATCGTACCTACAAAATTTACCAGATACAATGAATCTGGAAATATGTCCACATTCGATGTATCTGGATGATGTCCAGATTATAAGAATCTGACTCGGTAAATTAATTAGTTAAATTACCGAGATAATGGCAGAATCTTATCACATCAGTTCTAATTTAATTTGAATATAAATTATAATATGATAAGATATTATTAGGGTTGGACTCTAAGAGGTTCGGGGGTTTTTAAGAAAACCCTAGTCGTCTTGTCAAAAGTCCAATTTTTCGGTTGAGAACATTCGTGCCATTCTCTACCAGAAGAGGAAAAAAAACTTCTCAAACCTTAGGCGCTAGCACTCCCCGGGTATCGAGTGAGTTCGCGGTGTGTATCCGATAGAGGACGTTCGCATACTGCAGCGTCTGGTGATTGTTCGGGTTGAATGTACAATAGCGCAATCAAAATCGAAGGATTTCGATTACAGCAACCAGAGGTAATTCTTAAACCTTAGATCTTCTTAATCGTTTACTTGGGTCCTCGAGAGGGATTCGTGGATATTTTCCGCGTTTTGGAGTCCACGAATTCTAACAAGAAGCTAACCAATAAGACCTTAGGGTAGCAAAGGCTAGATTCGTGGGAGGATTGAATAGGGAAATAACTAATTTGGTAGATTTGCACACTTATGACTGACTTGAGGACATGGTTCATACTGCCACAAAGACTAAAAGGCAACTAAAGACGAGGAAATTTTTTGCTAAACCTACATTTCAAAATCCGAACACTACTAACAAGAAGCCAACCAAGAAAGATAATGCTCCTAAACCTTTCCAAAGGGATTACAACAAGCCAAGAGAAGGATGGAAGCCTATAGAAGATTGGAAACCTACAAAAGATTGGAATAATGATAAGGAAAAAGCGATGGAAAGGCCACAGCGAAATAGAGATATCAAGTGCTTCAAGTGTCTTGGCCATAGGCATACTTCTTATGAATGTCCAAGCAAAAGGGCTATGTACACTAATCCCTATGGAGAAGTCTCAAGCAACAAATAAAAATGGGGAGAAAGATGCCAAGGAGACCAAGAAGAAAATATGGAAGAGGAAAGTAATGAAGGAGAAGTAGTTAGCTAAGACTATTCCTTAGTTGGAGTCACGAGAAGATCATTAATGCCATTGAAGACCAAGACCATTAACAAAAGGAGAACATATTCTACACAAGGTGTCTAATCAACAAGACCCCTTATAGTGTCATCGTGGATAGTGGGAGTTGCACTAATATAATTAGTGCAAGCTTGGTTGATGAATTGGGCATGAAATGGATTAAACACCCTAAACCCTACAAGTTACAATTGTTGAATGATAATGAAGAATTGAATGTCAACAAACAAGTCTTGGTATATTTTGAGATAGGGAACTACGTAGATGATGTGCTATATGATGTGGTGCCTATACAAACCGGCTATTTGCTCTTAGGGAGATCTTGGAAATATAATAGGAATGTAATGTATGATGGTAGGAAGAACACTTATTCCATTGTCATGGAGAGCTCCAAATTCAATCTAACCCCCATGCCCCCAAGTTAGGTGAACAAAAACTAAAAAATCATGAGAGAGAGAGAGAGAGAAAAGAAAAAGGGAACATAATATGCCAAAAAAAACAAGAGCTATAGAGAAAAGTCTAAGAGAGGAAAGAGAAAGAGTTGAGGGAGAGAATAGGAAAATAAGTGCCATTGACCATAACGGATGGGAGTGAGGAAGGATAAGAAAGGGGAGGTAAAAAATGAGTGAATTGTCTTGCAAAAGGAATTGAGATCATAGAGGCAGTAGAAGCTAAAGAACCGGTTGTTCTTCTTCTTTGTATAGGATCTTATGTTTCTACTAACAACCCTACCTTGTCTTTGCCATGTGAAATTGCAGCCATTCTCCAAAAGTTTGGTGAGGTTTTTCCAACGGAGGTGCACGAAGGATTACCACCCATAACAGGAATTGAGCACCAAATAGACTTCATCTTGGAGTCGTCATCCCCAACTGACTGGCCTGTAGACCAATCTGTAGGAGATCAAAAAATTACAAAAGCAAATGGAGGAATTACTTGAGAAAGGACATGTGAGAGAGAGCCTAACCCCTTGTGCGGTTTCGGTTCTCTTTATTCCTAAGAAGAATGGAACTTGGCGTATGTGTATGGATTATCATGCCATTAATAATATCACAATTAACTATCGCTATTCTATTCCTAAACTAGATGACTTGCTAGATGAATTGTTTGGTGCATGCATTTTCTCTAACATTGATTTGAGACCCGATTATCACCAAATTTGTATTAGGAAAGAGGATGAATGGAAAATGACTTTTAAAACTAAACAAGGATTGTATAAGTGGCTTGTTATGCCTTTTGGGTTGTCTAATGCTCCTAGAATTTTCATGCGTTTAATGTATCAAGTTTTTAGAGAATTGATCTGGAAATTTATTGTTGTGTACTTTGATTATATATTGATACACTGCAAATCATTTGTGGATAACTTGAGTCATCTTCAATATGTACTTCTTGCTCTTAGAAAGAAAAGATTATATGCTAATTTGAAAAAATGCTCTTTTTATTTGGAAGGGATTACATTCCTTGGGTATGTTGTGAGTGCTAATGGGATTGAGGTTGACGAGGAGAAAGTGAAAGCTAATCAAGATTGGCCACCTCCTACCATCATTGCACAAGTTCATTGTTTTATAGGCTAGCTAGTTTCTATACGAGATTCATTAAGAACTTTAGCAGCCCTTCTAATCGAAGTAGTGAAGAAAAATGTGGGATATAAGTTGGAGGAAGCCCAATAACAAGCCTTTCAAACCCTTAAGGACAAACTGAGCCAAGCTCCAGTTCTCATCCTATTTAACTTTCGAGAAAGCATTTAAGATCGAGTATGATGTAATTTAGGTAGGGATAGGTGCAATTCTAACCCAAGATCGAAAACCCATTGTATATTTCAATGAGAAATTATCCAAGGCGGCGACTAATTATTCTACCTATGGTAAAGAACTTTTTGCTTTGTTGAGGACCTTAAAGTATTGGCAACACTACTTATTGTGTAGAGAGTTTGTAATCCATACCGACCATGAAACCCTTAAGCATCTCAAAAGCCATCAAAATTTGAATAAGAAGCATGCAAGATGGATGGAGTTTAGTAGGACATTTTCCTTATGTCATTTAATATAAAAAAGGTAAGGATAATATGGTTGCGACACAATATCTTGAAGGTATGTACTACTAAACTCTTTGGATACTTGTCAAAAATGTGCATTTGCTAAATACTATAGGCATGATGGATTTTTGTTTAGGGAGTCAAGACTTTGTGTGCCAAAATGGTCCATTAGGAAATTGCTAGTTAATGTGGCCTATAGTGGGGGATTAATGGGATATTTTGGTATTGCAAAGACCTTAGGCATCCTTAACGACCATTTCTTTTGGCCAAAAATGATAAGGGGTGTAGAGAAACATTGTTCTTAATGCATAACTTGTAGGCAAGCAAAATCTAGGTCACTTTCACTTGGATTGTACACTCATTTACCCACTCCAAATACTCATTGGGTTGATATTCCAATGGATTTTATCTTAGGATTGCCAAGATTTAAAAGGGGTAAGGACTCCATATTTGTGGTTGTTGATAGATTCTAAAAAATGGCTCATTTTATGGCTTGTTCTATGACTAATGATACTTTATATATTGCAAATTTATTCTTCAAAGAAGTGGTGAGGATGCATGGGATTCAAAAGACTATTGTGTTAGATTGGGACACTAAATTTCTTAGTTATTTTTAGAGGGTCTTATGCAATAAACTTGGTTCTAATCTTTTATTTTTCACAACTTGTTCACCCCTAAATGGATGGGCAAATGGAAGTGGTCAACCGAACACTCACCTAACTCTTGAGGACTATTATCAAGAAGAACTTGAAGAGTTGGGAAGAATGCTTGCTACAGATTGAGTTTGCCTTCAATCAGGCTATCCATTCTACTACTTCTTATTCTTGTTTTGAAGTTGTGTCTGGTTTTATTCCACTAATGCTTTGGATTTAGTTTCTTTGCCTATAGGAGAACGAATGAACCTTGATGGAGCCAAGAAGGCGGAAGTGGATCAGGCTCTCCATAAAAGGGGTAAGGCAACTATTGCAAAGCAAAATGAATAAATCATCCTTAAGCCAATCAAGGAAGAAAAAAATGTGTCATTTGAGCATGGCGATTGGGTATAAGGGCACCTTCGCAAGAAGAGATTCCCTACTCAAAGAGACTATGGACCCTTCCAAGTCATTGGCCAAGTTAGAGATAATGCCTACAAGATCGATTTACCTGGTGAGAATAAACTAAGTGCTATATTTAACGTCAGTGACTTAACTACTTTTGATGTAGGTGATAAATCATGGAAGATTCAACTTCAAGAAAGAGAAGATGATAGGAATCAAGCTAACCTAATAGTTCAATCTGAAGAAGGGAGAACGATATTGCAAGGGCTAATGACAAGATCAAGAACCAAGAGCTTCCAAGATAAAACCCAATTGTTCCTACAACAATGTTAAGGTAGTTTAAATACACCTTTTGTGATTTGACAACACATTCAACTCACTTTATTCAAATTGTGAAAGAGAGTTTTAAAAGGTTTTTACCTCCTTGTTCATCTTATTCAAGACCATATTTAGGGCTTAGTCCTCTCTTTGAATGAGTCTCTAAACCTCTGGATAATCTAATGTAGTTCATCTTGATTGCATTTTTGTTTCTTTGTTCTTCGAAGGTTTATCTTGAATTCTATTGTTTGGGAGCCTACGGTTTTAAATCTTTGGACAATCCAATGTGGTTTCTCTTTAATTGGGTTTTAGTTATTTTGTTCTTCTAAGGTTTATCTTGAATTCCACTATTTGGGTGCCCATAGTTCTACTTCTTTTATTCTTGATTTCCATTATTGTGTCAAGGATATTTGGGTGAATGTATAGTAGATCTTGCTATTTTTCTTGTGGGTCTTTGATGCTTAGTTCTTCAAGGGTTTGCCATGGAATAGTTAGATAGCTATTTGGTTTCATTTAACCACAGAATTCCACTGATTGGGTTTCACTTTAAAAGCTGATATTTTAGCCCATTGTTAGCCATTGTTCTAATAAATTTACCCACACAAGATCATATCACTCGAGTTTGACTGATATCTGCTAACTACGCCTACGACAAAGCAGATACCTAGCCTAGTGCACAACATGGCATATGTGAAACTTCTTACAGCTGAAGTATAGAAAATCCTACTCATCTTGTCTTTTTCTTCTTAAGACTTTGGACAGTTCTTTGAAAAAAAAGATAACCCATGTCTATAATGGATTAATGCTCCCTTGTATGAGTCTATGTTGAACTTTGCCAACATCTTATTAATGTATGTAGTTTTGGAAAATTCTAACATTCCCTACTTTCTATTTCTAAGAAGCTTAATTTTGAGAATGTAACTGACTTCTCCCAAGTCATTTATACTAAATTGACTACATAGCTAAACCTTAATAGATGGTAGTGTCCCTACATCATTTCCAATAAGTAGAATGTAATTCATATATAATACAAGAAAACTACGTTTATACCTTCTACTTTTCTATGCACGCATTGTTCAATCTCATTTTGAATGAAACCATAAGATTTTACAGTCTTATCAAAATGAATATTTTATGCTCTGGATGCCTGCTTAAGTCTATAAATAGATTTCTTATACTTACAAACCATAGTTCCTGGCTTTCAGTAATAAAGCCTTTTGGTTGGGACACATAGATGTCTTCACTAAGATGGCCATTTAGAAATATCGTCTAGATATCCATTTGCCATATCTCAAAGTTATAATGATATGCAATAGTAACGAGGATACGGATGGACTTAAGCAAGGCTATCGGGAAAATATTTCCTCATAGTTGATACCTTTTTTCTGAGTGTACCCTTTTACCACAAACCAAACCTTGAAGGTTTCCACTTTCCCATCCACTCCCCTCTTTCTCTTGTATATCCACTTACATCCAATAGGGTTTTTCCCTTCAGGTGAATCTATAAGATTCCAAAGCTGATTGAAGTACATAGCCTCAATCTCAGCTTTCATTACTTCATACCATAGGTGTGCATCAACATCAGTAATAGCCTCCTCATATATAGTGGGATCTTATTCTTGATGGTCGGAGACTAGGTAAAAAATCACTCCTGTCCATCTTTCTAAAACTCTAGATACCTTTCCATTATGACGAGACTCCGTTCATATAGGCTCCTGAGGTTGTACCTCTACTTGTTCTATAATTAGGTTATAAGAAGTTAATTCAGAAGATAACTTCTTCTCGAGTTCCAATCTTGTTGAACCATTAGTGGATGTACTTTGATCATCCTGTAAGTATCTAGCATTAGTACTCATAAGTATTTTGTACTCCTTTGGATGATAAAAGTAGCCACCCTTTGTTCCTTTTGGATACCCGATAAAATAGCATAATTCTTATCTTGGTTCTAACTTATCTTTCTTGATTAGTACATAAGTTAAACAACCCTATATCTTGAGATGATTTAGACTCAGCTTATACCCAGTGCATATCGCATAGGGCGTCTTACGTACTGACTTGGAAGGCACCTAGTTCAAAATATATGCCACTATTTTCAGGGTATATACCCAAAAAGACACTAGAAGAGTAGCATGAGACATCATACTTCGAATGATTTGCATCAATGTCCTGTTCTTTCTTTCAGCTACTCCATTTTGCTGGGGTATTCCAGACTCAAAAAGCTCGGATACTATACCATGATGTACTATGTAGTCCTTGAATTCACCAAGGAGGTACTCTCCACCACGATCTGATCATAGGGTTTTGATTAGTTTATCTGTCTGATGCTCCACTTCTGCCTTAAAGTCTTTGAACATATCAAAAGAGTCAGACTTGCTTCTCATCAGGTATATATAACCATGCCTAGTAAAATCATCCATGAAGCTAATGAAGTATTCAAACCCCTTATTACCAGTATAGACAAAGGACAACACGCATCGGTGCGAACAAGATTCAATATCCCCTTGGCTCTATCCACCTTTCGGTCATTTTTCCTATAAGATAGGATTCATACTGAGGCACACTTTGTAATCTCAATGAGCCCAAAAGCCCATAATAGATTAACCTCTAAATCCTAGTTGAGTTAACATGGCCCAACCTTAGATGCCAAAGTTATGAGTCATTGGCATTGGCTTTTGCCTTCTGATTTAAATGTTCCGATTGAGTATTATTTAATTGATTGTTAATAGGATTAATGAAAAATAAGTTTCCATACATGTGCCCACTATATAATATTTCTCCATTTCTACTGATAGTTTTACTAGAATGAAAAGAAAAAGAATATCCTAGATTTATTAATTTTGCAACTAAAACCAAATTCTGTCTAAACCAGAAACAAAAAAATATCCTTCAATACATCTATTCTTGATTGGAATCAAGTGACGAGACTCCGCTTCATCATGAAGGTTAAGATAAAGGAGGGGGTGTGACCATACAAGGACAAGGGCCGGCGACAAAAAAGGACAAACTCGACCTAAAAGGAGGCCACCAGAGAACGGCCGGCGCCGGCTGTTATGTCCAAATCGGTGCCGCTGCACCCTGGACAGACGTCGTTTACTCCCCGTTTTTAATATTTTCTTCAGTTTTCTTTAATTTTAAGTGTTTGTAAAGACTTATTATAACCCTAAACTGTAATAGAATATCAGGGATTACCTAGCTAGGGTTAGGATAGTATAAATATCACATTTAGTCATTTGAAAAGACAATTCACTACAGTTTAATTCAAATTGAGATGGAATCCTGAGAGGCCTTAGCCTCCTTGTTCATCTTGTTCAAGACCAAACTTAAGGGTTAGTCCTCCTTTTGTAAGAGTCTATAAATCTTTTAGATAACCTAATGTTGTTTTCTTGGAATGGGTCTTAGTTGCTTTGTTCTTCTAGGGTTCGTTTGAAATTAAATATTTGGGTGCCTATTTTCTCTATTCTATTTGTTCTTGCTTACCTTTGTTACTTCAAGGATATTAGGGTAAGAAGATAGAAGAACTTTCTACTCATCTTGAGGGTCTTGAGGCTTTGTTCTTCAAGAATTTGAGAGATTGTAGGTAGTTAGGTTATTTTTCTCCTATTGTCACAGAAAAGTCCCTGTTTTGGCTCCCTTTGTTTGAACTGAACACAGAGCCACCGAAAACACCCACAACACCAAGAAAAGCCAGGCAAGAATTCTTATCAAAGAGTTTGGTATCAGAACAAGAAAAAGCTTGATTCCCATCAAAGATTGAAAACAAGAAAAAGGAGCCCTTCAAAGTGAAGAAAAGAGAAAAATAGAAAATCCCGTAACTCAGAAAATTGCTCCAAAAAGGTCTTGAAATTTTGTTATTTCTTGATTTTTGCTATTGGGAAATTGCTCCTTTATGTTGTTATAATCCTTGGGAACAAATTTATCTTGTGATTGTGTTGAAATTTAGCTTGAATATAGGTGGAATTGTTGATTGTTCTTAAGTGACGAGATTACAGCAAAGTGTTTGATAAATGTTCTGTGAGAGTATTTTTTGCTGTAGTTGAAAACTTTGATTCTTGATTTGCATTCCTTGGGTTTTTGTGACTTAGTATATCAATATATTATTGAATTCCATGTTCATAGAACTCAATTTCTCTATTACACCCTTGTGACCATCTTGTTATTCATCATCCTAGTTCTAGTCGCCCTTATTTTTTTTATTCTTGATAATTCTTGTTTGTTTCTTACTTAGAATTATTTCTTATGTGTTTAGTGCTTCCTCGTGAGTTGATTGAGTCCACTTTTTCTTGAAATTCTTGACTTAAAGCTTGCTTATTTGAGGTGCCCAACAAGTGTTTGTTGAAATTTCCCTAAGACCCCATAATTGGAAAATCCTTTTGTTTTGTGTGATTCATTTAGCTGGACTAAATCTTCAGCTATTGGGGAGAATTGGGATTGAACAAGAAGGCTTGAGTGTTGAGAAAGAGGCAAGAGGGTGAGCCTATTATCAAAAGAGCTTAATAGAGTAAACACGAGGGTAGAATGATCAACCTTGAGAACCAACACGTAAGAAAGTGCAATGAGGATCGATTTTTCTTTCTAATCTCTTATTTTGTAGGTATAGATAAGTAAATACTCTACTACCATGGCCTATGACCAATAGATCTCTAAGCCTAACGCAAGTGGACCTAGTAGACCTCAAGAAGAACCCATTGATGCTAGGGGATTGCATGAGGACTTATAGGCCATGATGAGGACTATGCAAAGCGAATTTCAAAATTTGTCAAGGGAGTTGATAAACCATCTTGGCCAATCTTCTACCGTTGCACAAAGGAGGAGCTAAGATTGATTTGAAGCACTTAGCCCAAGAATAAGGGATGGTAATGCCCACACTCTTCCATTACATGCCCAACAAGGGGAAGAATGGGATGGACATTCAATTAGGGGATTCCAATAAGCTCCTATGAGAAGGGGAGTTCATGGAATAAGAAGAGAACGAGGTAGAGGACAAAGAAGGAATGGGGGAACAATCTAAGAGGGCTAGAAAGAGAATTTGAGGGAGTTGATGAGTAGTATGAGGGGGATCATGTTGAGGCCTTTGGGAAACAACATACAGGATGGGGCCATAAAGGAGGAAGAAGAGAAGGAAATGATGTGGAGAGGGAGCATGAGTGTAGAAGGTGTCCAAGTTTGCAACAACAATTAAAGGGGAAGGAAGAGTCACAAGGCAAAAGGGGATAATCCCAAGCCTCTATAAGCATAGTACAACAAAGGAGTAGTAGAGGATTAACTTGTGAGATTTGTTGTAGTACAAGGCACACAAAGGTTGATTGTCCAAATAAATTGGCATATGAAAGATTTTATGGGGTGCACAATTGCAAAGGGGAGAGACAAATTGAGAAGCAAAAAGCTAGACTTGAGGCCAAAGTGGCCAAGAAAAATGATGTAGATGTTGAGAACCCAAGAAGGACAAGAAGTGAAGAAAAAATTGAGAGGGTGAACAAGATGAATTACGTGGCTTTGAGAAGGAGGAGAAGCTGGAAAGGGAAGCCCAAGGCTAAGAAATGCTCAATAAAAATGATGAAGTAGTGCATGAAGTAGTTAAGGAAAATGTTGATGAGCTTGATGAGGAGCTTAGTAATGATGAAAAAAAAAACGTAGATCTATTGAGTTTAACACATAAGGTGATTAAGGAATATTATAACATTTTATTCTTTCTAGAGGATGAGTCAAACCCATTAGACATGTTTGAGGAGAATGTGCAAGAAGAAGTTGAGCAAAAGAGTATGGAATTTGTTGAAGAGCCAAATAATTCAAAATTTGAGATAAAGAATGAACAAATACGTGCTATAGATGAAGGTTCCCACAGTGCTTTAAGTACTCATGAAGTAGAAGAAAGCTCGTATCCACAAGAGGAGAAAAAAAGGAGTTGGCTAGAGGTGGTGCCAAGGCAAATGAAAATGAGTGAAACTAGTAAGAATGAAGAATCTAGTTCAACTTCACAAAATGACATCAAATCTAGTGGAGGAGCTAGAGTGAACAAACACATTTTGGTGTTTTTTGAAATGGTGAAGTATAAGAATGATGTGCTATGTGATGTAGTACCTATGCAAGCGGGTCATTTACTGCTAGGGAGGCCTTGACAATATGATAGGCATGTAAAATATGATGGAAGGAAGAATACTTATTCCCTACTCAAGGAGGGAACTAAGTTTACCCTCACCCCCATGGCCCCTAGTGAGGTGAACAAAGATCCAAGAACCATGAAGGAGCAAGAAAAGAAGAAGAGAGCGTAGAATGTTATTCTAAAACAAGAAATTGAGAGGAGAGAAAGGAAGAGGCAAGAAAAAAAGTTTGGTATAAGTGAGCAAGGTCAAGGGAGGGGAGGTAAAAGAAAAAAGTGAATTTCTTTGCCAAAGAAAGTGAGGTCAAAGAGGATAAAGAAGCTAAGAAACCGGTTGTTCTTCTTTTATGTAAGGGTTCTTATGTTTCTACTAATGATTTTTCATTACCTTTGCCTAATAAAATTGTGGCAATTCCTTAAGAATTTGAAGTGGTCAACCGAACACAAACACAATTCTTACGGACCATAACTAAGAAAAATTTGACGAATTGGGAGGAATGCTGGCCACAATTTGAGTTTGTTTGCAAAAGGGCTTTTCACTGTACCACTTTTTATTCTCCTTTTGAACTTGTGTGTGGTTTTAATCTCCTAACACCTTTTGAATTGATTCCCTTACCTATAGGTGAAAGAATGATCCTTGACGGAGCTAAGAAGGCGACAAAGGTGAAAGCACTCCATGTAGAAGATGGCAATGATTCAGAGACGAATCCTGTTCAAGAAGGGGGACATGATGAGACTTTGCTTCATCATGAAGGTCGAGATAAAGGAAGGGGAGGTGTGACCATGCAAGGACAAGGCCCGGTGACAAAGAAGGACAAACTCGACCCAAAAAGAGGCCACTAGAGGACGGCTGGCACCAGCTCCAAGCAGCCAAACCGGTGCCAACTCCATTCTGGTTCATAATAGCTTTGTTCTGCCTTCAATTGCTGAAGACAAAACACAGCCGGTTCCGGCTATGATGTCCAAACCGGTGCCGACTGCACCCTGGACAGCCGTCGTCTGCTCCACGTTTTTAATATTTTCTCCGATTTTCTTTAATTTTAAGTATTTGTAAAGACTTATTATGACCCTAAACTGTAATAGAATATTAGGGATTACCTAGTTAGGGTTAGGATAGTATAAATATCACCTTTAGTCATTTGGAAAGACAATTCACTACATTTTAATTCAAATTGAGAGAGAATCTTGAGAGGCCCTAGCCTCCTTGTTCATCTTGTTCAAGACCAAGTTTAAGGGTTAGCCCTCCTTTTGTAAAAGTCTATAAATCTTTTGGATAATCCAATGTTGTTTTCTTTGAATGGGACTTAGTTACTTTGTTCTTCTAGAGTTCGTTTGAAATTCAATATTTTGGTGCCTATTTTTTCTATTATTTTTGTTCTTACTTGCCTTTTTTGCTTCAAGGATATTAGAGTGAGAATATAGAAGAACTTTCTACTCATCTTGAGGGTCTTTGAGGCTTTGTTCTTCAAGGCTTTGACAAAGTGTAGGTAGTTAAGTTACTTTTCTCCTATTGTCACAGAAAAGTCCTTTTTTTGGCTCCATTTGTTTGAACTGAACACGTAGCCACCAAAAACACCCACAACACCAAGAAAATCCATGCAAGAATTCGTATCATCAAGCCAATGAAGTAGTTCAAACTTAAGAAAGGGGAGCGACAATTTAAGGGCCAACGACAAGATCAAGGACCAATAGATTCCAAGGCATTATCCAATTACTCCAGCCATCGTATTTGATGATAGAAGAGATTTGGAGTGAAAAAGATGGCTGCGAACTCTAGTTAATAAACATCCAAGCGGAATCTCAACAACAACCGATGCCTACACCAACAGTGGGAGAGAAAGAAGGAGAAAATGGTGAATTCTAACTTCTAGCTTCATCCTGGCGCCAGCCCCCAAGGCATACATGGTGTCAGGTGCACTCTGCCAGCCAAATTCCAATGCTAACCCAGCGCCTAGACACAAGGCTAGAATTCTAGTGTTGACCTAGTGCCAGGTCTAGCGCAGCTCCTAGCACCGGGTCTAATTGGGCAGGGCCACCTGTTTTGCTAATTTTTTACTATTTTCTTCATATTTTCTTTATTTTAAACACTTTGTAAAGACTCTTTTAGCCCTTAAATTATCTTGGGGCCTTAGTAGTTACTTACCTAAGGCTAGGATAATATAAATACATCTTTTGTGATTTGACAATTCAATTGATCATACTTTATTTCAAATTATGAAAATAGAGTTTTAAGAGGATTAGCCTCCTTATTCATCCTTTTCAAGACCTTGCTTAGGGTTTAGTCCTCCCTATAGATGAGTCTCTAAATCTATGGAAAATCCAATATGGTTTCTTTTGATTGGGTCTTATTTGCTTTGTTCTTCTAAGGTTTTATCTTAAATTCCCTTGATTGGGTGCCTATAGTTCTTTTTGTCTTATTCTTGATTTGCTTTATTGCGTCAAGGGTATTTAGGTGAATCTATAGTGGGTCTTGCTATATTTCGTGTGGGTCTTTGATGCTTTGTTCCTCAAAGGTTTGCTAGAGAATAGATAGATAGTTTTCTTTCTTCTTTTGTCACAAAATTCCACTGTTTGGGGTTATATTTGTTTAGCCAAGAATTTTACCCATTTGTTTATCTTTGTTCTACAAATTTACTCTCACAAGAACGTATCAAAGAGTTTGGTATCAGAGCAAGGAAATCCTTGATTTCAATCAATGCTTGACATCAAGAAAAAAAACCCAAAAATAAGGGAATCCCATAACTTAAAAACATGCTCTAAAAAAGTCTTGAAATTTTTTTATATCTTGATTTTGCTTTGGAGAAATTGCTCATTGATGTTATTATAATCCTTGGGAACAAATTTGTCTTATGTTTATGGTGAAACTGGGTTTGAATATGGGTGAAAATATTGGTTGTTCTTAAATGACGGGATTACAACCAAGATATTTTATAAACGTTCTATAAGGATATTTGTGGCTAGAGTTTTGGGTTTTGACTTTTAATTTTCATTCCTTGGGATGTTAGTACTTGATATATCACTCTATTATTGGAATCCATACTCATTGAACTCATTTTTGCCATTACACATTTGTGGTAGTATTTTTCTTCTTATTCTTATCTACTAGTTTTTCTTATTTCTTTCAAATTCTTGTTCGTTTCTTGTTTAAAATTACTTCCTTATGTTTTAGTGATTGTTCTTGCACTATTTGAGTCCTTGTTCTTTGAAATTCTTGCTTGTAAAACTTGTTTGCTTAGGGTGCCCAATAAGTATTTGTTGAAACTCCCTTAAGACCCCCTAATTGGAAAATCCATTGAATTTTGTGGATTCACATGGTTGGACTAAATGTTTGGCTATTGGGGAGGATTAGATTGAACAAAAAGGTTTGGGTATTAAGAAAAAGGCAAGAGGGAGAGATTAACATCAAAAGAGCCAAAGAGGGTAAACACGAGTGTGGAGTGAAGACTATTGAGAGTAAATATGCAAGGGAGTTAAGAG
This sequence comes from Voacanga thouarsii, assembly GCA_026120185.1. Lineage (NCBI taxonomy): Eukaryota > Viridiplantae > Streptophyta > Magnoliopsida > Gentianales > Apocynaceae > Voacanga > Voacanga thouarsii. The sequence goes on from JANUWF010001131.1 coordinate 489,749, forward strand.
AGAAACTACTTCTTTTTATTAATCTTTTTTTGCTCGTATAACTCCTTGAGTAATTCCCTTACCATAGCCCAAGAACAAGAACTTCCTAGACCTAATCTACGTGGTCCTAGTAGACCACAAGAAGAACCACTTTATACTAGGGGTTTGGAGATGATTTTTAAGCTATGATGAGGACTATGCAAAGTGAATTTCAACACATGACAAAGGAGCTAACAAGGTTGAGGAATCAACTTGGAACCTCTTCTACCATTGCACAAAGAAGAGATCAAGAGAGATTCCAAGCTTCTAATCCTAGAATGATAGATGATGATGCCCATACTCCGCTATTGAATGCTCAACAAGTTGAAGAGTGGGACGAACACTCCATTGGAGGATTCCAACAAACTCCCTTGAAAGGGGATAGGCATGGTATGAGAGGAGGACGAGGTAGGGGTCAAGGAAGGAATGGGGAAAATAATCCAAAAGGGCTAGAAAGAGAATTTGATGGAGTTGATGAATAGTATGAGAGAGAACATGGTAATGCATATAGGAAACTCAATAGAGGATAGGGCAATAGAGGAGGTAGAAGAGAATGTAATAAAGAGAATAGGGAGTTGAACCTTATTTGGAAACTTAATAGAGGATAGGGCAATAGAAAAGGTAGAAGAGAATAAAATAACAAGAATAGGGAGTTGAACCATATCAACTTGAAGCCACCAACATTATATGGGACGAGTAATCTCGAAGCCTATTTTAAATGAGAGAGTAAAATAGAGATATACTTTGCCATGCCTATGGTGAAAGATTCAAGGTAAGGCTAGCTATCTTGGGGCTTGCGGTGTATGCATTGGTTTGGTGGGAACAAGCTGGTAATCAAATGAGGCAAATAGGAATAGAAGACGTGGGCAATTAGAACTTATTAAAAGATGAGGGCTAGATTTATCCCACACCATTACTACCAAGACCTCTACTAAAGGATTTAATCCCCTAACTAAGGTAATAAAGGGGTGGAGGACTACCATAAGGAAAATGAGATGATGTTCATGAGAGTTCAAATCTAAGAAAAATCTAAGGTAATAAGGGTTAGATTCTTGGGTGGATTGAATAGGAAAACAGCTAATTTAGAAGAGTTGCACTCCTATGACAGACTTGAGGACATTGTCCATGTCGCAGCCAAGATTGAAAAGCAACTAAAGAGGAGAACTTTTGCTAAGCCTAAATTTCAAAGTCCGAATACTACTAGCAATATGTCAATCAAGAAGGGGGATTCTCTTAAACCTTTCTAAAGGGAGTATAACATGACTAGGGAAGAATGGAAACCTAAGAAAGATTGGAAACCTAGGGAAGGGTAGAACAAGGATAAAGGAAAAGCCATGGAAAGACCACAACGAAATAGATATATCAAGTGCTTCAAGTGTCTTGGCTATAGGCATACATCTCATGAGTATCCAAGTAAAAGGACTATGTACACTAACCTCCATGGAGAAGTCATAACTGATGAAGAACAGGAGGAAGAATGATGCCATAGAGACCAAAAAGAACATTTGGAAGAGGAAAGTGATGAAAGGGAAGTGGTTAACCAAAGTATTCCTTTGTTGGAGTCACAAGGAGATCATTGAACTCCCAAGCCATTGAAGACTAAGACCATCAATAAAAAGAGAACATATTCTACACAAGGTATCTAATCAACAAGACCCCTTGAAGTGTCATTGTGGATAGTGAAAGTTGCACCAATGTGATTAGTGCAAACTTGGTTGATGAGCTGGGTATGAAATAGATTAAACACCCTAAGCCCTACAAGCTACAATAGTTGAATGATGTGGAGAATTGAAGGTCAACAAACATGTCTTGGTATCTTTTAAGATAGGGAACTACAAAGATGATGCACTATGTGATGTGGTACCTATGCAAGCGGGTCATTTACTTTTAGGGAGACCTTTGAAATATAATAGAAATGTAAACCATGATGGGATGAAGAACACCTACTCTGTTGTCGATGAGGGATCCAAATTCACTCTTCCCCCATGCCCCCAAGTGAGGTGAATAGAGACCAAAAGACCATGAGGGAAAAAGGAAAGAAAAAAAGGAGCACAAGATGGCATGAAAAAATAAGAGTTAGAGAGAAAAAATAAGAGAGGAAACAGAAAGAATAGAGAGAGAGAATGAGAAAATAAGTGCCATTGACCATCACGAATGGGAGTGAGCAAGAATAAGAGAGAGAAGGTAAAAAAAGAGTGAACTATTTTGCAAAAGGGAGTGAGATCATTGAAGCAATAGAGGCTAAAGAATCGGTTATTCTTCTTATTTGCAAAGGATCTTACATAAACTACTAATAATTATACCTTATTTTTGTCAAGTGAAATTGCAGCTATTCTCCAAGAGTTTGATGTTATTTTCCCAATGGAGGTGCTTGGAGGATTGCTACCCATAAGAGGAATCAAGTACCAAATAGACTTCGTACCCGGAGCTATCATCACCAACTAACCGGCCTATAAAACCAAACCAGAGGAGGCCAAAGAATTACAAAAGCAAGTTGAGGAGTTGTTTGAGAAGGGACATGTGAGAGAGGGCATAAGCCACTCCTTGCGAAAAGAGATTGTTTATGACTTGCCAAATTATTTCTTCGAATGTTTTACACTTTGCATACACGAACTATTTAAAAACACCATATGCACACACAGGACTTATTGAGATTTATTCTCACACCGTTTTACATCATGTTTTCAGGGGATAGACTATGCTGAGTTAGCGAGGCATGTAATAGTTGAAGCTTTTGCTATTTTCTCTATCCGTTCTAGGTGACATTTATTGCTTATGCTTCTAAATAATATTTTGTTTTATTCCGTTTTGCTCCAAGTTGAGCCTGATGTAATAAGAATATTTCTTTATTTATCTAAGTTGATCCTTTTGGAGATTGCCTTTATATTTTATACCTCGTTCTAAAGACCCATTGTCCTACGGGACGGGGTGACATCCCTGCCCTTTTAGGGTACGTAGTCGTGGGGTGTTACATAACATGTAGGCAAGCTAAATCTAAATCACTTCCAGATGTACTATACACTCCTTTGCCCGTTCCAAATGCCACTTGGGTTTATATTTCCATGGATTTTATCTTAGGTTGCCCAGATCCAAAGGGTGTAAGGACTCTATATTTGTGGTTGTTGATAGGTTTTCAAAAATGGCTCATTTTTTGCTTGCTCCAAAACTAATGATGCTTCATATATTGCAAATGTATTTTTTAAAGAGATGGTAAGGATTCATGGAATCCCAAAGACTATTGTGTCTGATAGGGATACTAAATTTCTTAGCCATTTTTGGAGGGTCTTGTGGAATAAACTTGGTACTAATCTTTTATTTTTCACAGTTTGTCACCCCTAAACGAATGGACAAATAGAGATGGTCAACCAAACACTCACCCAACTCTTAAGGACTATTATCAAGAAAAACGTGATGAATTAGGAAGAGTGCATACCCCATTTGAGTTTGCTTACAACCGGGCTATCCATTCCACTACTTCTTATTCTCCTTTTAAAGTTGTATATGGTTATAATCCTTTAAAGCCTTGGGACTCAATTCCTTTGCCTATAGGAGAATGCATGAATCCTGACAGAGTCAAGAAAGTAGAATTAGTGAAGGCACTCCATGAAAAAGTAAAGGCAGCCATCACAAAGCAAAATGAAGATATTGCTTTTAAGCACAACCAAGGTTTCATTTTAGCTTGGTGATTGAGTTTTGGTACACCTTCATAAGGAAAGATTTAGACCCAAGATGCGATGGACCATTTCAAGTCATTGGCCCAGTTGGAGATAATGCCTACAAAAGTAACTTGCCTGGTGAGTATATAGTCATTGCTACATTCAATGTTAATGACTTAACTCCTTTTGATGAAGGTAATGATTCATTAAAGAATCAACTTCAAGAAGGGAGAAATGATAGGAATCAAGTCAACCAAGCAGCTCAAACTCAAGAAGGGGGAGCGACAATGCAAGGGCCAATAACAAGATCAAGGACAAAAGAGATTCCAAGGTGAGATCCAATTGTTCCTACAACAATACTTGAGATGGAAAGGATTTGGAGTGAAAAAGGTGGCCATGAACTCAAATTAGTGGACATCCAAGTAGAATCTCAACAACAACTCATGCCTGCACCAACAAAGGGAGTGAAAGAGAGAGAAAACGTTAAATTCCAACTACCAGCTTCAACGTGGCATTGGCCCCAAGGCATGCCTGGTGCTAGGTGCACTCTACTAACCAAAATGCTAGAATTCCAATGCCGACCTGGCACCAAGTCGAGCACCTACACCTGGCGTCGAGTCCAGTTTAACATAGGGCTGGAATTCCAGTACTAACCTGGCGCCAGGTCCAGCACAACTCCTGGCACCGGGTCTAGTCTGACAGGACACCTGTTTTATTGATTTTTACAATTTTCTCCATATTTTCTTTATTTTAAACACTTTGTAAAAACCCTTTTAGCCTTTAAATTGTCTTAGAGCCTTAGTAGTTACTTAGCTAGAGTTAGGGTAGTATAAATACATCTATTGTGATTTGACAATTCAATTAATCATACTTTATTTCAAATTGTGAAAAGAGAGTTTTGAGAAGTTTAACCTCCTTGTTCATCTTCTTCAAGACTTTGCTTAGGGTTTAGTCCTCCCTATATATGAGTCTCTAAAATCTATAGATAATTCAATGTGGTTTCTCTTAATTAGGTTTTAGTTGCTTTGCTCTTCTAAGGTTTTTTCTTAAATTCCATTGCTTGGGTGCTTATAGTTCTACTTCTCTTATTCTTCATTTCCTTTGTTGTGTCAAGGGTATTTGGGTGAATCTATAGTAGGTCTTGCAATATTTCTTGTGGGTTTTTTATGCTTTATTCTTCAAAGATTCGCTAGGGAATAGTTAGATAGTTTTCTTTCTTCTTTTGCCACAAATTTCCATTATTTTGGGGTTACATCTGTTTGGCCAAGGGTTTTACCCATTTGTTTGCCTTTGTTCCACAAATTTACTCACATAAGATTATATCAATTCTGTTACAATAAAAAAAACTAGTTCTAGTTCTCCTACTACAATGGCCCATACTTGTGCTCCATTTCTCACGCATAGTCCATATTCCCCCCTTCTAATGTATTCTTATCTTTCTAAACCCATGCAAGGAGTTACAATATAATCAGTGGCTCCTAAATTAACAATCTAAATGGAAGTTAATCTAACAATTGATATACACTTTAGATAGAAAATATTACTTGTGGGGTTTTTTCTTAGCTTGAAGATTTGGACACACCTTTTTCCAGTGTCCTTTCTTTCCCCACTTAAAGTATTTGCCCTTGAGTTTATTTTTGGGCTAAGACTCAGGCTGGGGCACTACGTTACCCTTGTTCTTCTTGAATTTTCTGGGCTTAGGTTCAGTTCTAGAAGAAGAAGTAATTATAGCTCTTGCTTGTGGCTTCATAACCTTCTCTACCACCTGGAACTCTTTCATTAACTCAGTTAAACTCATGTTTAACTTATTCATATTGTAGTTCAACTTGAACTGAGTAAAAGAGCCCAGTAGAGATTCAAGAACCATGCCCACTTGGCTCTCAAGGTCTATTACAGCCCATCAAGACTATTGCTTTCTAAAAAGCAGCAATCATTTTGAGCATATGCTCCCTAACTGATGCTCCCACCATCTTGGTATTGATGACCATTCGAAGAGCCTCTTGCCTTGTGAACTAGCTCTTGTGTGCAAACATCATGGCTAAATATATGCTTATGTCATACACAGTTGCCATGTACTCATGTTTAGACTAAAGTACATTTGACATGGAAGCTAACATATACCAGTATGCTATTTCACTAGCCTCCTTCCATACCTTCTCAGCCTCTCATTCATTATCGGTGAAGCCCTCCCTGGTAACCGAGTAGGTATTATGTTTATGTTCCTTTTCCAATCCATATAGTTAGAACCCGTTAGCATATTCTCTAGGAGAATAATGGCTAAGAGATTGAAAGAACCTCCACTAACCATTTCTAAAAATCTAAAATAAATGAAATTCTCAGTTTTGAGAAAAACAAAATAATTTTATGCACTTTATCCACATATTAAACTAATAATAGTTAACTCCATCACAATTATCTTTAACATGATTATTTAGCTCTTCAAAAAACTAATATAGCTTCTTGGAAGATTAACATTTTCCTAAGCTAAGTGTGCTAACCACCACAAATTAATTTTCCTTCTAGGGAATGATTTAGAAGATAACTCCATCGAGTAGTTGGTCGTTTCTTCTCATTTTCTATGCACAAACCTCACACTATTACCAACATCGTGGGCTAGCCAATCATAGTAGGTGCCCCCGAGATGTTACTTACATCCTTCGTTTAGTTCTAGATCTTTGTGGTCTCTCCATCTTATAGGGTTCACTTCTAGGGTGACGCGAGGAGACCCACGATCTCTAATAAGGATCGTAATGGAAGTCATGGGGCTTTGGAACCCTCTCCAACTTAGTTTTTAAAACAAGGGTTTTCTTGGAAAAATAACCTTTGAAAAATTCTATAAATTTTTCTTTTAACTTAAAATAAAATATCTAAACCTATAAAACATTCTATGCTAAGGTTTAAACCATTTGAGAACTTTTTCAATAGATTAATTTTATTTAAGTTAAAACTTAATAATTTTAAAAAAATCTATTAAAACTTTCTGGAGATTTTGGCCTCAAGTCTTTATTTGACAAAAATAATTTTTCTTTGTAAAAATAATTTAAAATGGCTTTTCATTTTAACTTACAAAAATTTCTATATCCAAAATATTTTCTATGTTAACGATAAAAAACTTTTAAGAAAATAACCAAGGATTAAACTTTGTTTAAGTTAAAATTAAACATTTTATTAAAGAAAAAATATTTTTCTTGTCAAAAATTCCGAAGACTTTGGCCTTTGAGAAAATGTGCACATAAGTATTAAAATAAATAGCATGCTTGAAAACTGTAAATATTTTCATACTTTTCTATTTTTAAATCTAAGTGCCCAAAGAATAGAATTAAATATATTAAAAAAATTAATTAATAGTCTTGTTTAATCCTAAAAACTTTTACTATTATTTTTTATGCAAAATATTCAATGAATATTAACTATTGGAAAAATAATAACAACACCTGTTATGGGACAAAAAATGAAAAAGAAATTGCCCAAAAATTACAGGGGAAAAAAGAAATATATATATATAAAAAATTCCCTTAGTCTTGCACACCCACCACACTGGATCATGGCCCATGGACAACGACCAACCCCCACCAGTGCCTGTAAGATGTACATACCCGTCCCAAGAAATCTAGTCACAATTGTGACCAGATCTTGGCGAGGATGCGAAGCATACTGCCCAGGATGCAAATTCATTTGCACCGCTGTAGATTCCAAGCCATAGCTCGGCTGAGCCGTTCCATGGCTCAAGACACACCGAGCCGTAGCTTCGGCTTCACGGCTCGGCTACTCCATGTGGCTCGGCTGCAGTCATCTTCTCTGTTTGCAATTCTTCTTCGCGACATCCCAAGCGGCATTTTTTTATACAAATTTTAATCAAAACAAAAATAATATCCTCCTATACCCTTAAAACTCGGGTTTACACGTTTGGCTATGGTAAAACAATAGATTACAGTGGATCCTAAACCTCAACCATGAGGCTTACAAAAGCCTATCCCATACTAGAAAAGAAGCGAATGATAACAGGAATAAATTTTAGACAGCGGTCTTGCCATTTTGATTAAACTATCATAGCGGAAGGTTTTTTTTCGTTTATTACTCTACGCTTTGATATTTTATTTGGCTCTGAAGAAGTCAATTGAACGACAGGGATGTCTCCTTTTTACGTTGAAGTTTCTGGTTCAAAGTCCACTAGTCGACTACTTTATCTTGTTTGCATGAATGACCAAGCTTTTTTGAATTTCAGAATATTCCACTGCCTAAAGCCTTTTTGGAGAAACAATTTTGGCAAGGAAACTGGGTCCCAATCTCTCTTGATTCTCTACTATCAATTAGCAGTATCAAGAGGGAACAAGAAGGAATCGAGAGAGAAGGGAAAAAAAAACACACATAGAAGCCTTGTTATTTTCGTTCACAATAATGTCCCCAATAATACACACGAGGGGTTTTTTTGTTTAATAACAAAAACACCGGGGTTTTAGTATTTCAAAACACTAGGATGTTATGAACAGAAGATGTTTAGCTTATCCTAAACTCTTTTATCCAGTGAATGATAAAAACCCTTTTGGTCTAGGCTATTGAGCCAAAAAATATTTTTATTATTTTTCCTAGACCTAAGGAGCACATAAATAATAAACATTAATTATTTATTTCCTAGGCTTATAAAACTAATCTAATAAATAATTAATGATTCCAAATAGTCCAAAATGGGTGATATAGTATATGTTCTCCAAGGCCCTAGATATTTAGATCATTCAGACAGCCACAATGGGTGATATAACATAGAAGCTATCTTGTACCAGTCTGTCTTAACTAACTAATTATATATATCTAACATACAAGTATATTGGTCCGACAATAGAACCTCAACTTTAGTACATTAAAGCATATGCTTTTAGCTTCGTCAGACTACCAACTTATACACAAGTTGTGGAGTATAAGTCCAGGTTTTACTGGTAGCAGTCTAAGTTTCTACCATATAGTACTTTTAGAAACCACTACTATAGGTCCAGTTCCACGTATTTGAAATATGTTTGAGTTGTGAAATGAGTTGACTACTCAGTAGCTAAATGTAAGTCATTCCACATTTATTATTCATAACATAATAACCTTACAATAACGAGATTTCCATTCTCATCATTCAGTTAAGAATGATAGTTTATCTGTTAAGTAACCTATGGTCCAACCTTACTGTGAAAGACCTCCATTCACATGAACTATTTACTTAAATATAATGGGTCTTTTCTAGTGAAATTGTGCACAAACGTAATGAAGAATTTACAAATAATTTTTGAGAATAAAATTTTTATTAATACAAATCAAAATTACATCAAAAACCTAGAGGGCATACATCCCAACATCTTTGGTACTCTATTTCCTTCCCTAACTTTCCCAATACAATGGTGACTAACATTTTCTTCCATATAAAGCTTCAAATAGGACCATACCAATTGTTGATTGGTAACTATTAATGTATGTGAACTCGCATATGGTAGATTATCGATCCACTTTATTCCAAAATCTAACACACATGACCACAACATATCCTCTAAAATTCGAATTACTCTTTCTGATTGTCCATCAGATTGTGGGTAAATAACAGTGCTAAAACTATATAATTTTTACAATTTATTCCAGAATCTTGAAGTGAATCTTTGGTCATGATCAGACACATTACTGGAAGACACTCCGCATAGTCTGATCACTTCTTCCATGTAAGTCTTAGTTTTTCTAGGGAATCCTGTTAGTTTGTAGGGATAAATTGGGTAGATTTAGTCGATCAGTCTACTACAACCCATATACTATCCCTTTGCCCCACTGTTAACGGTATATTCATTACAAAATCTATAGTGATTTTATCCTATTTCCAGGAGGGTATCGGTGATAGTTGCAATAATCCTCTAGGTCGTTGTTGATTAGCTTTCACTTATTGGAATGTGTGACATCGAACTACAAATTGATCACTATCTTTCTTTATTTCAATCCACCAATAATATTGTTTCAAATTATGGTACATCTTAACTGCTCTTGGGTGAACCGTTATGCCTTAACCTAAATATCTTGTTCCATAGAAGCTTTCTTTGGAATACAATATAGACCTCAAAATCTAAGAATCCCAACATCATTTACCTAGAATCACTCCCTTCCTTATTCACTTCCTTCTCAACTATTTGTTGCAATTCTCCATCTTTCCCTTATATTCTTTCCATTGCTGTAGAAAGGTTGGTTGAATTAAAATATTATTCATCCTTATTCGCCCTTCAACAACCAATGTTTCCATTTCTAGAGTTCACGTCATTTAAAGTGCAGACAGTCTTACCTTCCTACTCAGTGCATCTACCACTACATTTACTTTCCTAAGGTGGTACTTAATCGGACAACGAAATTCTTCTAATTCCATCTACATACGCTGCTTCATAATCAAATTTTTCTGAGTAAAGATATATTTCAAACTTTTGTGGTTTATAAATACCTTAAATGCAACATTAAATAAATATTGTCTCCATTTCTTTAAAGCAAACATAATTGCTGCTAGCTCCAAATCATGAATGTGATAATTCTTCTCGTGAGGTTTCAATTTTCTCAAAATATATGTAGTCACTCTCCTTTCTTGAATTAGTGTTTTTCCTAATCGATTTTTTGAAGCATCAGTGTACACCTCATAAGGTTTACTATTTTTGGTAATGCCAAAATTGGTGTGATACTTAATCTCCACTTCAATTCTTGAAAGTTCTCTTCACTCTTTTTTGACCAGATATACAGAACTTTCTTCTGAGTAAGCTAGGTTAAAGGGGATGCAAACTTAGAAAATCCTTTAATGAATCTTCTATAACTCGGCCAACCCTAGGAAGCTTCATAATTCTGTGGGATTCTCTGGATATTTCCAATTCATTACAGCTTCAACCTATGCAAAATCCATAGTAATTCCTTCTTTAGATATCACATGTCCCAGGAATACTACTTCACTCAACTAAAATTCACACTTACTAAATTTGGCATATAATTTAGCTTCTCACAATTTCTCCAACATTTTTCAAAGAATCATCTTATGCTCTTGAGGGTTTGTAGAATGGACCAAAACATTATTTATGAAAATCACAACAAAACTATCCAAATATAGTTGGAACCCTATGTTAGATAGTATGCCCACTAAGAATGTATTTCTGATTTAATTTTGATTAAATTAATAAAACTTTTATTCTCATTAATTGTTTGTATTTTCGCTTTTTTTTTTTTTTGTTCACGATTTTGTTGGAAAAGACCGATTGTGTTTAAATGAAAGATCTATGTGAATGGAGGCCTTTCACAGTAAGGTAAGGGTCACAGGTTACTTAACACATAAAATATTGTTCCTAACCGAATAATAAGAATGGGAATCTTATTATAGTAAGGTTATTGTGTTATAAATTCCAAATAGGGAGTGACTTACTTTTAGCTAGTGAGCAGTCCTCTCACTTCATAACATAAAATATATTTTGAATACAAAGAACTGGACCTGTAGTATTGGTTTTTAAAAGTACTATATGGTAGAAACCTAGACGTCCACAGTTACGGCATGGACATATACCCTATGGCTTGACTACGAGTTGGTAGTCCGGCAAAGCTTGAAGTGTATACTTTGGTGTACTATAGTTGAGGTTCTATCGTAGAACCAACATACTTATATGCTGGGTATATGTGACCAGTTAGTTAAGATAGACATGTACAAGATTGCCTCTATGCTATATCGCCCATTATGACTATTCGAATAATCTAAATATCGAGAGCTCTAGGGCACATGACTTGGATGTTTACTTTAAGGTACCTCCATTGAAAAGTGAAAACAGTCTAGGAAGTCATGGATCATTGGACTAAAGGTCTAAGGATGGTAGATAGCATTTAGAGAGGCTCCTCTATAAATGTACAATGATGCATATATAGGTATTTTAGTTATAACGCCTATAGATGGAGACTATGCTAATATAGCATTGTCCTTGGGGTCAAGATTTCTTTATGATAATATTAGAAAATATTTAAAATGTAAAATATAGCTATTAATAAAGTATAGGTATTTTGGTCATTTTAGTGGCCAAGGCGTGGTGCCTTTTAGTCTTTGGAATAGCCCATAAGTCCTAAAGGATTTGGGTTGAGAAAATTGGTCTTTAATAAAATGGATTTTTTTTTATTAGCCCAGTTTATTTATTCTGCTAAAATAAAATAAAATGTCCAAAGAGGGAATTATTTTTAAACCCGGTTTAGTTGGTCAATTAATTATTCAGGGCTTCAGCCTAGACTAAATAATTAAGGTTTGCCTGGTCTGAGTAAGAAAAGGTTTGAGATTTTAATTGGTTAGTTTGAATTATTTAATTAATTTGATTATTGGGATTTTATTAGTATAGGAAAAATTAAAATTAATTAAAGACTTAATCCAATGATTTGGACTATAGGCCCATAGTTGAAGCCTTGGTCTATTTTAAGGTTTAACAGAGGGTAGGCCTCAAGGCTACTATGTGTGTGGCTAAAGAGTACTGTGATGTTCAAATTTTTTAACTCCCAGATAATAGCTATTGGGATTCAGGATTAAAAAAAAAAAAAAAAAGGAACATGGGACTTTGTAGGGTGTGCGAGATCAAAACTATTTCTCTAGTTAGACTCTCGTTTCTCTGTGTAGTTCTTCATTGTTTCTATTCTACTTTCCAGTAGCAAGAATGGATGAACAATAATTCTTTTATCCTGGCTTGATGGCACTGAGTCAGTGAAGAAAGACTATTTTTCTTTTCCTGTTAGCATTAACCGTGCTTCAGGTAGAGATTATATTCTGAAAGGCTGAGAGTTTCTTTGTGTTCATGCTGAGGAGAAGTCAAAGGCTTGCTAGACAACCACTAGAGACATTGAGAGCAAAACTGGAGGCTTGAAGCAATTAGCTAGAAGCAGTTTGAATGACTATATCGGTTCAGCCATCGGAAATAGAAAAAAAACACAGAGGTATAAGTCTTCCGCTGCTCTGTTATTCATGCTTCTGTGTGTTCTGTTTTGTGGTTTATACCTTCAACTGTATTAGAGCATGTTGGTTTTTACAGCTTAGGATGCATACTGGAATAATAAAATAGCAAGATCAAATTTTTGTTTGATTGGAGTTTGCGATCCTTCGTGTTTACCGGTATAGGTGGATAGACTGAAAGCTTCTCGAGTGGAAGTATAGGAACACTATAGTTTAATTATTTTTGTAGTAATCGTGTAAGCCCAGTGTTTTAAAAGGAATAGGTAGCTTTTTGGTTTTGTTTTGATTCGATTTGATTGAGTTCTAGAAACAAAATCATGCTTGTAATGTATATGAGGAAACGAAGAAGAAGATGAACAGGAGTCGGTTCGCAAGCTATGTGAATCGAGCTGAGCCGCCAGATATTTTCTGTGAGGGAAGCCATAGGAAAGCCAAGCCAAGCCATTGCTTTAGCCATTTAAGCTAGCCAAAGCAAGGCCAGGCCTCTCGCGGCACAGCTAAAGCCTCCCGAGGCTTGGTGCAATTTTTGCACCTAAGCCTTGACTGACAAGGACCAAGCCTCCTAAGGCTTGGTCACAAGCTGGGCTCATAGGTCACGAGGTGTGCACGGGTCGTGGGGCATGACCGGGTCAGGGTAGGCAATCTAACTCAGGAGCATAATCAGATGTGGCATGTGCATGAAGACCAGGAAGATTTTTTTTTTAAAAAAAAAAAATTTCCTTGTAATTTCATGCTGTTTATCATTTTCGTTTTGTTTCCCATACCACAAGAAGTTATTATTTTTGCATAGTTAATATTGTTGGAATATTTTGCATAAAAAATAATAGTAAGGGATTTACGATTAAATAAGACCATTAATGTGTTTAATTATTTATTTGCACACTTAGGTTAATAAATAGAAAGCATGAAAATGATTTACAATTTTCAAGTATGCTAATTTCTATTAAGTGAACCTATGTGCACATTTTCTCAAGACCAAAGTCACCAGAATTTTTGACATAGAAAAATATTTTTCTATAATTAAATGTTTATTTTAACTAAAAGGCAAAATTAATCCTTGGTTATTCTCTTAAAGGATTTTATCCTCGATATAGAGAATATGCTAGATTTAGATAATTTTGTGAGTTAAAAAGAATAATCATTTTAATTCTTTTTACAAGAAATTTTTTTTTTTTGTCAAATAAAACTTCAGATAAAAGTCTTTTTAAGTTTTAGAAGGAAATTTTTTAAATTATGAAGTACTTAACTAGGTAAAATTAAGCCGTAGAAAAATCTCTCAAAGGATTTTACCTTGACATAGAGATTTATGAATTTAGATATTTTACAATGAGTTAAGGGATATTTGATAGGAAATTTTCAAAAGGATATTTGCTTGAAACCTGATTTTGAAAGACTAAGTCAGAGAGGGCTTCTAATGGCCCCATAATTTTAATCACGGTCCTCATTAGAGATTATGGATCTCCTCGTATCACCTTAGGAGTGAACCCATATACGATGGAGATTCCACAAGGATCTAGATCTAATAGATGGACATAGTTGATGCATGGGACACGTAATGTGTTTGGTCAGCCAATGTTGAAGGTCATAATGTGAGGATTGTCCGCAAGAAATGATCATCCCTTCGATAGAGTTATTTTCTGGATCATTACCTAGAAGGATAGTCGATAAGTGGTAGGCAACACACTTAGCTTAGAAAACTGTTAATCTTCCCAAAAAGCTATATAAGTTCTTCTAACAACCAAATTGATCATATAAATATAATAGTAATATGGTTAACTATTAGTAGATTTAATGTGTGGATAAAGTGCACAGATTATTTATTTTTCACAAAATGAGATTTTTTCTTTTATTTTTGTTTTTCAGAAATGGTTGGTAGAGGTTCTTTCAATTATTTGGTCGTTATTCTTGGTGAGAAAAAGTTAACAAGAACAAATTATGTTGACTAAAAAATGAACCTGGACGTAATAATACTTACTGCAAGGAGTATATGTTTTGTATAAAACCTGTTTTGTTATCAGGGAGGGTTCTGCTGCAGAGGAGTGAGAGGCTGATAAGGCATGAAAGCAAGCTAACAAGATGGCTTATTGCTACATATTAGTCTTGTTAGGATTGTGCCCAAGAAGTAATCATTTGTACAATATACTTTGGACATTAAATAAATAAAAGACATTCTTTATATTTTAGTTTCTTTGTTTCATATATTTATATGATAAAACTGTTAGATAAAGTCCTAAGTACAACACTCAAAGTTAACACGTGGATGCTTGTTACTTGAGCAAGTACATTGAATGACCTATCTATGAGATAATTACATGGATAACGATTTAGTGCCAATGATAGAATCTTGTTATAGCAAATGTACAAGTATCTTTAGACTTGAGAACTCCAAGGTACTTTGTTTGCTGAGCAATGCACTTTGATTCTAATCTTTGGAGTCAGATTTGTAACACCCCTACTAAGGACAACAACGAAAGCATATCAATACTGGGTGTTGCCCCGTCCCGTTTTCCGGACAAGGGGTTTTTAAAACATAAATAATAGAGTAAATACACATATAAGGACCAGACTCAACAATAGCCAATACTGATGGCCACACGTATACATATATAGGAGAGTTTCATACATGCCATCTCTATCTATAACACAATACAATACATGATAAAATGGAAAATTGTCTAGACCTAAACTGTAGACTCTGTGGTATCGTCCTTCTATTTGTAGGTTTGCTAAGCTCTGGATCCTACAAAAAGTAAGTTAAAAGATACGTGTGAGTAACGAATCATCCAATGAGTCCCATATGTGCTAATACTTTATGAAAGAATAGGGTACATAAAACTTTTGTGGAATAGCATATCACTTATTCACTGGAAATAATTCCAAAACTCTCTAAACAAGAGTTTATCCAGAACTCAATCATTTTTCGAAAAATTTATTTCACTTTCAAAATATTACCCCCAATTTCCAAATCACAGGTACTTCTCTAACAGAAGGTTAGCCTGTATGTAAAGCTCACAAGGCTTCGCCTTCGGTATCGTGATCTTATTATGCCAGGGACTTCGCTGTATAGCACTCAACCATCTATTGCCGGATAAGTACACCAACTTGCGTCTCCGGATAAGCACACCAACTTGCATGTGTCATTGTACTTAGACCACTGCCTCCAATACTCGATCCGTGCATTTCTGAAAAATATTTTACTTGCTATCGTAAGCCAGGGTTCTCCATCCTAAC
Source organism: Voacanga thouarsii (assembly GCA_026120185.1). NCBI lineage: Eukaryota > Viridiplantae > Streptophyta > Magnoliopsida > Gentianales > Apocynaceae > Voacanga > Voacanga thouarsii. Next base: position 505,613 of record JANUWF010001131.1, read on the forward strand.
GACAATCACCATTGAGGAAGTAAGGGGTTAGAACAACGCTAGGTGTCTAGCCCAGCCTATGAACAACCTAAATCACAAAGTGCACACACAGCATGACAATTGCTAGGATCTAGATGGCTAGCCAGGACGACTCATCCCAATGTCCTATCACTCTTTTTGGAGTAAGACAATCCCCAGAACTGATCGAGTTACTTGGGGTCATCTATCTCTAACTTGAGCTAGTACAAATATCAAAGTTCTTGCTGAGTACTCAACGTCACCACTATCAATCCCTTTTGATTGATTTGGCCAGATGGTTATCTAATCTTGTAGGATTTTCAAATCAAAATATTTTTTGGGCAAAATAACACTTTCCAGAATTTGATCCCACTGACTTGCAAGTCATATCATCATTCATATAGGCTCCGCAAGGCCAATCAATTCATTCCACAAGTGCATCAGGCCTATAAAAGAATTTTAGGGATCAAAATGTCATTTTCCAAAAGTTAATCTCATATCGAGAGAACATTTTACAAAACTACGTCAAAACAGGTTAAAGAGTCCTTTTCATACATCAAACAAGTTTCCAGTAGTATTCGAGTCATTTTTTCCATATTTGATCACAAAAAGTCATTTCTAAGGGTATTCGAGTAATTTTACCTATACCCGATTTGCAAAAGACTTTCTGGGGGTATTTAGGTCATTTTACCCTTATCCGATTTGAAAAGTACTCACAAAAGTTCCAATAAGGGTATTTGGTCATTTATTGAACACCCACTTCCAAAGGTTTCCATAAAACACTCCAATAAGGACATTTGGATCATTTTTCAAATACCCAATTCCAAAAGAAACTCTTTTCAAAAAATCCAGAATTCTAATCGCAAAAGAGGATTAAATTCAAAGTTTCCAAATGCATTTCCATAAAATATTTCAACAAGGGCATTCCAGTTAATTTATGAATACCCGATTCCAAAAATCACCATTTTCTAAAAATCCCAAGTATTTAATAAAAAAGGACTAAATTCTCAAAATTCATGCTTTAGTCATCCATTAAGATTTCCAAGCCAACCATGAAGTTCATTCAAGCCCAAAATAGCATAAAACAAATATTGCTCAAATAAACCTCAAGCATACTTAGGGATTTCCAAAACATTATAAAATATAACATTTTCATGGAAGAGTGAAACAAACTAGATTTCAAAAGGTTTTAGAAATCAAAGGGACTCACCTCGTGTCCTAAGTAACCCCTTTCTATTCACGGTCATTTAATCACCATCTCTACCTTTTTTTACGTTTCGTTAGTTGTTTATTGCTAAAGCTATACCAAACATCATTTTCGGGTCAATTCGTGTTCGGCCAAAAAATAGCTGACAGTTGGCTGACGTCCAACCGACTTGCCCAACGAGTTGCCAATGTCCAACTGACGTTTAGCTAACGGTAAGCCGATAGGAGCCGACAGTTAGCCAACGGGGCCTACGGTGAAGGAAAACATTCAACCTTCGTTCACATCGTTTTTTCATTGTTTGTATCATTCTTTTATTTTCCTTTTTCCACATCCTTTCTCCCTTCATAAACAAGGGATTCATTTCATATTTTCCCAATTATTTCATCCAAAATCACACAGTTAATCATTCATTCTTAGGTTCAACCACATTCTAAGCAAAATTCTACAATTTTGCTACTTTGACACATGATTTTGTTTTGGGCATAAATTTCAATCCACAACTCCATTTTGGCTCTATGATATACCAAAATGACTGTAAGACTCTTAAATTTAATTTTTTCTAAGACCCTTTTCAAAATTCCTGAGGCCTGGTATTGGGCAAAAACTGCCTTAGTAGTTTTACCTTAATTTCACCTTTCATAATTTCCTTTGTTCTCCTTTGATATTTAACACCTTAAAACCATTAATTCATTTAATTCTCCTTGAAATCATCTTTAATTCTGAATTTTTAGATTTCTAGTAGCTCACAAAAGTCATACTTATATAACACAAATTCATCTTTACTAATCAAAATCAAGTTTGATCCATTTTTCCAAACAAGTAAATTCCATTTTTACTCTACTTTGATCATCACCTCTTCAATAGAAAATAAGCCTTCAAACTACCATAACTTTTCAGCTCTTCCTACCAAAAAACATCATTCAAAGACCTTGACACATATACAAACATATATAAAGTTCATGCACAAAAGCTCCCAAACCTTAGCTTTGATCCGAAATCGATACATAAAAGTCATGTTTTCATGTTAAAATTCACATCATCATAATCATCATTCACCCAACAACTTTAAATCAAGTAATGTAGGGTTTTAGCTTGTATTGGAGGCTATTTGGTGTGATTTCGCTCCAAGAACATGAAGAACACACACATTTCTTTCTTTCTCTCTCCTTTTTCTTTTTCTCTTGATTTTTTTCCCTCTAGGCTCACAAATTTCTGGCTGCTTAACATCCTTTCTTTATAACCATTTAGCCTCCTATCTTGGCCCTCCATTTTTTGTTGTGGTTTAATTGAATGGTGGATATACTTAGGTGTGTTCCAATGAAATTCTTACACACCAACCATTTTGATTTCCTCCATAAAAATTCTCTTATTTCTTCTTGCATGACTGCCGAAATTCTTAGCTAATTTCCAGCCATTCATTCATCTTCTCTTAGTCTAAATATTAGCTAATTATATTGCTTAAGACCTTAGTCAAATGGGCCCACGAGTGATGTGTTCCAATTACAAAATTACACATCATACCTCATTGATTTTGCAATCCTTTAATTCCATGTGTCTTGCATGAACTCTTCTTAAACCTCTCCTAAATTGACATATGTCCATGGGCTACCACTCACAAAATGCCACTTGTACCATTTTTAACCGCGATTTCCTATTTTTTTCAGAAATGACTAAAATTGAGTTCGTAACGGAAAAAAAATTTATCTCAACATTCAACTCCAAGAATTCAACTGAATCCATTACACTTAAATTCTTCAATTTCTTCTCTATTTGGTCAAATTTGCTGTCCAAGTTGCGGTCACTGTCAGAATGACAAAAATGCCTCTGATACCCCAAGTAGCATAACTCACCCTAAAACATGTGTTTCATCGCACTGACCAGTTTCTCTTTTCAGAATACCAATAAATTCTTATTTTTTTTTTATAATAATAGCCTTTCAAAAATTTAGGGTATGGGTAGAACAAAGCCAATAATTACATCCAGATCCTGACAAAATGTTATTCTACCAAAATATTCATCTCATTACACTAATCAACTATTGTTCTGCGCATCAGTACAAATTCTCATCTTATTAGAAATAGTAGCCAATCGAAAGTAGAAAGGTGGGGTGTTACATTCTTCCCTCGTTAGAAAAAATTTCGTCCTCAAAATTAGCTTACCCTTGGAATAAATCTGGAGACTTTTTCAACATCTTTGCTTTCATTTCCCAAGTTGCATCTTACACAGGATGATGATTCCACAATATTTGTACAAGTGGAATTTTCTCATTCCGCAATTCCTTTTCAGCATACTCCAGGATCTTAATAGGCTTTTCCTCATTCTTCAAGCTTCGAGTCATCTCAATGGATTCTTTATTCAAAATGTGGGCAGGATCAGCCATATACTTTCAAAGTTGGGATACATAAAACACGCCATGAATAACTTGAAGTTCTACTGGTAACTCCAATCGATAGGCTACTTTCCCAATCTTCTCGACAGTAAAGAATGATCCAGCGTACCTACATGCCAATTTCTTTTCTTGTTCTTTAATTCCCAACTATCATTGTGCAGCCAACTTCAAGAATACATGATCCCCTTCTATAAATTCCAAATCTTTCCTACATCAATCCGCATAAATTTTTGTCTACTCTGCGTTGCCTCCAACTTAGTTTTAATCATCTCTATAGCCTGTCGGACCTTTTCGAAATCAAAAGCATCTTGTTCACCCGTTCTTCGTCCTAAACTTTCCTAATATAGTGGGGGCTAACATTTTCTTCCACACAAGGCTTTAAATAGGGCCATTCCAATTCGTATGCAAATTTTGAATACACTAAATTATCAATCCGCTTAATTCCAAAATCTAAAGCATAAGCCCGTAACATATCTTCTAAAACCTGATTCGCTCGTTCAGTCTACCTATCTGTTTATAGGTATGCTGCTTCACTAATTTTTTTAATGTTGTCCCATATATCTACTGTAACATAGTCTAAAACTTCGAAGGAAATCTGGGGTCTCGATCTGACATAATAATAAAGGGTACTCCATGAAGTATGACTACTTCCTCCCTATAGACCTTACTTAATTTTTCTAAGGAATCTCGTTGATTATAGGGATGAAATGAGCTGATTTAGTCAGTTGATCCAGTATCACCCATATGCTATCTCACTGTCCTACTGCCATGGGTAATCCCATAATGAAATCCATAGTCATTTCACTCCATTTTCATGATAGAGTTGGTACGGCTGCAATAACCCTCCAGGCCGTTGCTGACTGGTTTTCACTTGCTGACAAGTTAAACATCGAGTTACAAAATCTGAGATATCCTTCTTTATATCAATCCACTAATAATGCCGTTTTAAGTCATGATACATCTTTACGACTCCTTGATGGATTGTATACTTACTTCAAGGTGCCTTTATTATAACATCTTGTCTCATTGCAGACTATTTCAAGATACAATACTATTCTCGATAATGAATGATTCCATTACTGGCAATATTAGAACAGGAGTAGAATTTAATCCTTCTCTCAACTCCTGGAAATTTCTCTCATGCTTCTTGGTTCCAACATAAGGAACTTCCTTTTGGGCAGGTCGAGTTAAAGGTGAAACTATTTTAGAGAGTTCTCTTAATAAATCTTTGATAATATCCTGCCAATTCTAGAAACTTCGAATTTTTGTCAAAGTCTCGAGACATTCCCAATTCGGTACCGCCTCGATTTTGCAGGATTTATTGTACTCCCGTTTTTAGATATCACATGTTCCAAGAATGCTACTTCTGGTAACCAAAACTTACACTTACTAAACATTGCATACAGTTTAGCATCTCTCAACTTTTCCAATACCTTCCAGAGATACTGCTCGCATTCTTAGGAATTTTTAGAATATACCAGAATGTCATATATAAATATGACCACAAAATTATCTAAGTACAGCCAAAATGTTCAGTGCATTAGGTCCATAAAAATAGAAAGGGTATTAACTACGGCCAAAATGTTTGGTGCATTAAGTCCATAAAATAGTAGGGGTATTAGTAACACCAAAGGGCATCACTACAAACTCAAAATATCCATATCGAGTGTTAAATGCAGTTTTTGGTATACCTTCTTCTCGAATCCGACCCTGGCAATATCCTTGCCATAAGTCCAATTTCGAGAAATATCCAACTCCTTGCAATAAATCAAACAGTTCATCAACTATAGGCAACAGATATTTATTCTTTACCGTCACTCCATTCAACCCTCCATAATCTAAACATATCTGCAATGGCCCATATTTCTTCTTAACAAATAATGCTAGTACTTCCCCACAGTAAAATACTTGATCGAATAAATCCTTACTCCATTAATTCCTGTAGTTGTTTCTTGAACTCCTGCAATTCCGTAGGTGCCATCCTATAAGTGGTCCTTAAAATTAGTTTTGTCAATGGCACCAGATCAATGAAAACTCTACTTCTCTCTCCGACGGTAACTTCTTCAATTCCACTAGAAAAACATCTAAATATTCATTTAGAATGGGAACATCTTCGGGCTTCTTAGCTTCTCCTGGCTTATTAATTATATAAGCCAAGTATCCTGTGCCCCCTTTCCTTATCATCTTCTAAGCCTTGAGTTTCGATACAAAAGCATTACTTTTCCTTCCAACCTCACTTACAAATTCCAATATAGGTCTCCTAGGATAACAGAAATGTACTATCTTATATCTACAATCAACTTGAGCATGATGCTGAAATAGCTAATCCATGCCCAAGATAGCATCATCATTCTCTAAGGGCAAACTTACCAAATCTTCTTCTAATACTTCATCTCCTACCAAGATCCTACAATTCCTATGTATTTTCTCACTATTTATTTGCTTTCCCAATTGGGTACTAATAATCATTTTATATGAAATTTTTTCCCCTTTTATCCTATAGAATTAAGAAATGAATTGGTAACAAAAAAATGCGTAGAACCAGGATCTACTAATACTTTAATATTATGACAAAAAACGAGAGGTGTACCTTCCACCACTGCTATGTGATCATCTGTCCTCTCAAATACTACCACCTGAGCGTTTACATGCAATTTAGGTCCAATTCTAGAGGTAGAGTCTTCCCCTGGATTTCTTTTTCCAAATCCTGACCTCTGTCCTTGGTTGTTACCTCCAGCTCGGCTCCATCATCTTATCCTTCTTGGGTGAGGGCAATTTAAAAGCTTATGTCCCGTTTCTCTACAATTGAAGCATTTAAAGGAGGGTGGTCCTCCCATCGGGCCAGTCGGGCCTCCCCTCCTTTGCATCTTCCTTTTCTTCTACCATTAGGACTCTCCAGGCTTCTTCTGATTCATGCCCCAAAATTTGCCTTAGTTCCTCTCACCTACCTGTTCAATATCAGCCATTTCTATTCTAGAAGATATTACTATTGTAGCTTTATAACTGGTGGGAGCCATACTCGCTAATACTCTTTTCAACTCTGCCCGTAAACCCTTCACAAGATATCTAACCCTGTCAGCTTCTGAATGGACTAAGAGTGGGCAATATTTTGATTAGTTTAGTAAATTCAACAGCGTATTATCCCATCAAAATGCCTCATTGCTGAACAGCTTACAATTTATCCCCCTTTCTTTCTACCACCCAAATAGGAATAAACTGCTTCTTAAAACTGGCCTTAAAATCTATCCACTCTTATTCTCGTTGATTCATCTTCCTTACCAACTAATCTTGGGTAGGTCCTTTCACTTGGAATGCAGTAAGTTGTACCTTCTTTTGCTTCGAATAATTCAGGGCTGGAAAAATCTTTTCCACCTGTTCAATCCAATTTTCAACCTCCTATTCTGAGTCAGGTTGCCCTTGAAGTTTCAAAGAATGAAATTTCAAAAAAGCTCTCAAGGGCTCGATCTAATTTAACTTCACTTTGTTGACTTTCCCAACTCGTACCCTCATTTACCCTAGCATTCTTAGCCAATTGTTGGATCACGTCAGCCATCTTTTGGAAGGTCTGAAACATGGGTGGTCTAAGGTTGTGAGGTAGGGACCTTCCACCTGCGATTCCTCCACCATTGGTTTAGGGTTATTTCGAGTAACTCGTGATGATTGTCCGGACGTCCATTTAGGAGGCATCTATATAGTTCATATGATTTTACTAGAATAACAAATGTAACATAGCTTAAAAGCAGTCATAGAATAGGCACATTGTAATTAGCAAAACATAACACATGTTCAGTCTCATTATCACAAAGTCAGTATAAAATTAGTATGCCAAGCACACAGTTATATACATCGGTCGAATTGTACATATCATACTCTCTCTCTCTCTCTCTATATATATATATATATATATACATCTCACCCTCCTACTCATCATCCTCATGACTGATACGGGAGGTCCTGAATCAGTCGAGATTGTATAAGACTCTGCTACATTAACCTTCTCATCTCCGTCCGCATTTGGCTGCAACCAGGCCAATAGCTTTACATCTATCTCTAAATCCTCCTCAAGCACCTCTACTATAGGTACTTCTGCCTCAGGTACCTCCTAGTCCTCTCCCGCATCTACAGCCTCCAAATCTGACATCTCTTTCTTGAGTACTCTCGGTACATCTCCACCGAATATCTTCTCATCATTCTCAGATAGTACTGCACCATCAGGGATGCTATCCTCCTCATCATCATCGTTGTCCAGATGGCATGACTCAACATCATCATCAATCTCATCAAAGTCGCCACCTGCCTCCTTATGTGGCGATGGTATCCTCTCGGAGGTAGGTTTTCTCTCCACACTTGAGCTCTCACTTATCTTTTTCTTTCCTTTATCACTGTTCTTAACCATTGGGCATATGCCCTTATCGCTCCGATCCGTCATACCTTCACAATAAAAATTCTATCAATTCCTATGATGATACCACAGTTCTATAAAACTAAGCTCTGATACCAATTGTAATACAACTACTAAAGACAACAGCGGAAGTATATCAACACCGGGTGTCACCCCGTCCAGTCTCCTAGACAAGGGGTTTTTATAACGGAAACAACAGAGTAAATACGCATATAAGGTCCAGAATCAACAATATCCCACATTGATGGCCACACACACACATACACACACACACACACACACACACACACACACACACACACACACACACACACACACACACACACATATATATATTAGAGAGTTTCATACATGCCATTTCTATCTATAATAGAATACAGTACATGATCAAAAGAAAAGCTGTCCAGTTCTAAACTGCCGACTCTGTGATATCGTCCTTCTATCCGTAGGTCCGCTCAGCTCTAGATCCTACAAAAAATACGTTAAAAGACATGTGTGAGTTATGAATCACCCAGTGAGTCTCGCATGTGCTAGTACTTTAAGAAAGAATAGGGTACATAAGACTTTTGTGGAATAGTATATCACTTGTTCGCTGGAAACAATTTCAAAACACTCTAAAAGAGAGTTTATCTAAAATGCAATCATTGTTGGAAAATTTTATTTCACTTTCAAAACATTACCCCCAATTTCCAAATCACAGGCACTTCTCCAACAGAAGGTCGACCTGTATGCAAAGCTCACAAGGCTTTGCCTTCGGTATTAAGATCTTATTATGCCAGGGACTTCACTTTGCAGCAGTCAACCATGCATTGCCAAATAAGTACACTAACTTGCACGTGTTATCATATTGATACCGCAACCTCTAGTACTCGATTTGTGCATCACCGAATAAGCACACCAATATGCACGTGTTGTTGTACTGAGACTACAGCCTCCAATACTTGATCCATAAGACAGGGTTCCCAATCCTGAAGCCAGTCACCATCGAGGTAACAAGGAGTTAGAACAACACCAAGTGTCCAGCCCAACCCAGCTTGTGAACAACCCAAATCACAAAATGCACATAAGGCACGGCAATTGCAATGCTCTAGATGGCTAGCTCGGATGACTTATCTCAATATCCTATCGCCCTATTTGGAGTAAGATAATCCCTAAAACTGATCGGGTTACTTGGGGTTGTCTATCTCTAACATGAGCTAGTACAAAGATTAAAGTCCTTACTGAGTACTCAACGTCACCACTATCAATCCCTTTAGACTAATCAGGCTAGAGAGTTATCTAATCCCACAGGAATTTTGAATCGACACATTTTTGGGCAAAACAACACTTTCCAAAATTTGATCCCACTGACTCGTAAGTCAAATCATCATTCACATCGGCTCCACAGGGCCAATAAACTCATTCTATAGGCGCATCAAGACAATAAAATAATTTTAGGGATCAAATTTTCATTTTTCAAAAGTCAATCTCATATCGAGATATCATTTTCCAAAACCATGTCAAAATAAGTTAATGAGTTCTTTTCATACATAAAAATAAGTTTCCAGGAGTATTCAGGTCATTTCTCCATATTTGATCACAAAAGTCATTTTCAAGGGGATTTGGGTCATTTTACCCATACCCAATTTTTAAAAGACGTTTTAAGGGTATTCGGGGTCATATTACCCTTACCCGATTTGAAAAGTATTCACAAAAGTTCTAATAAGGGTATTTTCGTCATTTGCCGAACACCTAATTCCAAAGGTTTCCATAAAACATTCTAATAAAGACATTTAGATCATTTTCCAAATACCCAATTCCAAAAGGAACTCATTTCAAGAAATCTAAAATTCTAATCCCAAAAGAGGATTAAATTCAAAGTTTCCAAACACATTTTCATAAAATATTCTAATAAGGGCATTCTAATCAATTTATGAATACCCGATTCCAAAAATCCCCATTTACTGAAAATTCCAAGTATTTAATCCAAAAGGACTAAATTCACAAAATTTATACTTTAATCATCCATTAAGGTTTCCAAGCCAATCATGAAGTTCATTCAAACCTAAAAAGGCATAAAATAAATCTTGCTCAGATAAACCTTAAGCATACTTAAGGATTTCCAAAACGATATAAAACATAACATTCCATGGAAAAGGGAAGCAAACTAGCTTTCAAAAGGACTCACTTCGTATCCTATGCAATCCCTTTCTATTCCGGCCATTTAATTACTGTCTCTAGCATTTTTGACGTTCCGTTGGTTGTTTATCAATAAACCTACACCAAACATCAGAGTTAATTCGTGTTTAGCAAAAAAATAGTCGACGGTTGGCCGACGTGCCCAACGGGAAGCCGACGTCCATCTGTCGTTTAGTCGACAGGGCCGACAATTAAGGAAAATGTTTAACCTTCGCTTAAGTCGTTTTTCGTCGTTTGTTCGATTCATTCATTTTCCTTTTTTCACATCCTTTCTCCCTTCATAAACAAGGGATTCACTTCATATTTTTCCCAATTATTTCTTCCAAAATCACACAATTAATCATTCTTAAATTCAACCACTTTCTAAGCAAAATTCTTGAATTTTGCTGCTTTGACGCATCATTTTATTTTGGGCATAACTTTCAATCCACAACTCCATTTTGTCTCTATGATATACTAAAATGGCCGTAAGACTCTTAACATTCATTCTATATAAGCCTCTTTCTAAATTCTGGTTCTCCAGGCCCAGTACTGGGCAAAAACTGCCCCAGTAGTTTTACCTCAATTTCACCATTCATATTTTCCTTTGTTCTCCTTTAATCTTTAACACCATAGAACCATTAATTCATTCGATTCTCCTTCAAACCATCTCTAATTCTGAATTTCCTGATTTCCAGTAGCTCACAAAAGTCACACTTATTCAACACAAATTCATCTTTTCTAATCAAAAGCTAGTTGGATCCATTTTTCCATCCAAGTAAATTCCATTTTGACTCTACTTTGATCATCACCTCTTCTACCAAAAATAAGCCATCAGAATACCATAATTAATCTGTTCTTCCTCCCATAAAACATCATTCAAAGACCCTTAGGCTGATGACACATATACAAGCATATATAAAGTTCATACACAAAACCTCACAAACCTATGTTTTGATCCGAAATCAATACATGAAAGTCATGTTTTCATGTTAAATTTTACATCATCATAATCATCATTCACCCAACAACAACTTTAATTCAAGTAAAGTAGGGTTTTACCTTATATTGGAGGCTATTTGCTGTGATTTCACTCCAATAACACACACACACTTCTTTCTTTCTCTCTTATTTTTCTTTTTCTCATAGTTTTACTCCCTCTTGGCTCATGGATTGTTGGCCTCTCTTAACTGCCATTTAGCCTCCAATCTTGGCCCTCCATTTCTTATTGTGGTTTAATTGAATGGTGGATATACTTAGGTGTGTTCCAATGAAATTCTTACACACCAACTATTTTTATTTCCTCCAAAAAAATTTCCTTATTTCTTCTTTCATGGCTGCCAAAATCTTGGCCAATTTCTAGCCATTCATTCATCTTCTCTTGGTCCAAATATTTGACAATTATATTGCTGAATACCTTAATCCAATGGGCCCACGAGTGAGGCATTCCAATCATAAAATTACACATCATTCCTCATTTATTTTGAAATCATTTAATTCCATGTTTCTTTCATGAGCTCTTCATGCAACGTCTCTTAAATTGACACATGTCCATGGGCTACCAGTTACAAAATGCCACACGCACCATTTTTAACCGCGATTTCCTATTTTCTTCATAAATGACCAAAATCGGGTCCGTAACAAAAAAAATATTTTATTTCACTATTCAACTCCAAAAATTCTAATAAATCCATTGGTAACACTTAAATTCTTCAATTCCTTCTATGTTTGGCCAAATTTGTGATCAAAATCGCGGGCACGGTCAAAGTGATGAAAATGCCCCCGATACCCCGGGTAGCATAACTCACACCAAAATGTGCGTTTCATCGCACTGACCAATTTCTCTTTTCAGAGTACCCTTAAATTCTTATTTTGTCAATAATAATAGCCTTTTAAAAATTTAGGGTACGAGTAGAACAAATCTAATAATTGCATCCAAGTCCCAACAAAATGTTATTCCACCAAAATATTCGTCTCATTACACCGATCAACTTTTGTTTTGAGCATCGATACAAATTCTCATCCTATAATAAGTAGTAGCCAATCAAAAGTAAAAAGGTAGGGTGTTACATGATCGAAGGCCACCTATAAGATATATATTGAGTACAATGCGAAGGAAACGAAAGTAGTTGAGAGGGTCAATAAAGGATTCCCCACTCGTAATAGTAGTAGCGAATATCTAAAGGCCTATATAGGAATCGTTACTCAAAAAGTCCTTGGCCAAAACGACTTTGTGTTGGAAATAGTTCCAATTGATACACATGTTGAGTAATGGATTCTGAGAATAAGTACAAAAATATTTGGGCTAGAATTAATTTATATTCTGGTGGGAGTTTGTACTAATTCCATATACTAAACCAAATGAGATATTATATGGTGAAATGAGCTTATTACACCAAAGTTTAACTAATAAAAGGTTCATGTCAAGTCACTTGCCTTTCTGGACTTTTAGGCGGTCATGATGTATTGCTAGACACTGTTCATTATCTTCTAAATATGAATTTATTAATTAAAAAATTAATAAATTTAATCCTAAAAGACTTATTAACTCTATTATGATAGAATTAATTCATATTATCTACTAATTGACTAGAAAAACCTAATGGATCACACACAATATAGGAATTGGTATTATTTGACAATATTGTAGGGTTAACTTGTGAGAAGAAATAATTATTATGGGTTAATTATAAAGTGTTATAATTAGTTAAGGTTGAATTACAATTATTAAATCTCTATAGATGAATTGTAAAATTGTTATAATTCATTGGCCGAATTGCAAATCTTGAAAAATCCTAACCCTATTAAAATACTATTGTTTCCAAAAGGGATTTAGGAAACAGTAGTTTCTATACGTGAAAAAGGCTCCAAGCCTTAATTGTTTCCTAAAAAGGTTTAGGAAGATCAGAGGCGGTGGGAAAAAGAAAATTGTTTATATATGTATATACCATGTGAAAAAAAAAAAATGGTGTTGTTGGTTTTGTGAAAATCTCTACACCTTTCATTTTTCTGTTTTCTTTTATGAAAAATTGTTCTCCAAATTAATCCCAAAGCCACCATATATTACCTAGTAACGTAGTGTATTGGTACCTAACTTGAGTACAATTCCTTGTGTGGATTACTGTTAGAGAATTCTTATCCTTAGAATTTAATGGCTCGATTGGATCGACTTTTGAAGAGGATTCGCGCTGAAGAAAAATTTTAAAAAAGCTGCGTGTTTGAGGTAATTAATTTTTCTTCCCTTCTCTTGAACCGTTTAATTACATACGAGTTACCCTTTGCATTGATTTCGTTTTAATTTTTTGTAGCTTGTAAACTGGTTTGCATGATCGAAATCCAACAATAATATCAAAGTCATCTCGTATGCATTTTACGAGTTTATTATTAATTTTGAAATTGTTTTAGAGGAAAAAAAATTCAGCTCCATTAAAATTGTTTCGTGTAAAATTTAATTTTAGAAATTTGTTTTAAGTGGGTTATCAACAAATTGTGTTGTTCTGTGTAAATAATAATAATAATAATAATAATAATAATAATAATAATAATAATAATAATAATAATAATAATAATAATAATAATAATAATAATAATAATAATAATAATAATAATAATACAGAAATTATTCCTGTACAGAGGTGCAAAATTATTTCCAGTTGATGGAAATTGATGCCGACTAAAAATTTTTTTTTTTGAATCTCTAGGAAATTGTTTCCAAATTAGAAAGGTAGCAGCCGAAAAGAATTTTGAAAGAATATGATATTATTTCCAATTGAAAATTGGGTGGAAGCGAACTTGGTTCCCATTGTAGAATAGGAAATTGTTTCAGATTCTTTAGATTTGGTTTCGTTGGTTTCATAAATTTAATACATAATATTATGATATTATATAAAATCATATTGTTTCGAATAGTTTGCAATTCTTTATGTATTGCTCAGTTGGAATCGTTTCCAATTGGAAATCTTATAATATTATGATATTCCATAATAATAATAATAATAATAATAATAATAATAATAATAATAATAATAATAATAATAATAATAATAATAATAATAATAATAATAATAATAATAATAATAATAATAATAATAATAATAATAATAATAATAATAATAATAATAATAATAATAATAATAATAATAATGACCACCGGCTTTTCCATTAACTCTAATATGATCCACTGAAATATTTTCTTCCAGAAGGACCCCAAGTTTTTTTTTTTTTTTTCAAAATTTGATTTTGGAACTAATTTTTTTATTTTTCCAAAATAATAATTTTGAAAATTTATATTTTATATTTATTTATTTAGACATTCTGAATTTTGATTTTGGAAACTTTTATTAATTTCTAAAATTTGATTTTAGAAATTAATATATTTTCTAAAATTTTGATTTTATATTTTATTTCCAAAATAGTGATTTTTGAATTGTATACTATGTTTTATTTTGCTTATTTTATTTAAGCATGATTTTGGCATGTTGGTTTGGTTTTGGACTTGCACCAATTAATTTTGATTAATTAATTTTGTGTCATGCATATTTACCGCTTTGTTTTGAATAAATAGGACCTGCGAGTCCTACCTTCTCTATAATTTTCTTATAATTTCTCTTTTCATATAAATCCCCTCGAATATAACTCGAAGTTTCTTCATTAATAATTTATGTAATTAGATTACATAGGTTAAATAAGATTAGAAATTATTTTATGAATTTATAGAGACGGCGACCAAGGCAAAGCAAGAAGATGGCAAGACTTTCTTTTCAAAACATACATGAACACATAGGTTTTGACCAAAATTAATTTCCTTCTTAGTTCAAGGAAATTAATCTTGAAAAGTCCATAACCAAGCCATGTAATTGAGTCTATTACAATTATGTCAAAGTGTTGATATTTTGCATGCCAAACTATGAGACTTCTAGTTAAATAATTAAAATTTCTCAAACAATATTAAATCTAAAGCCTTCTATTAATATAGCAAGAACGAGAGTTCTTTTTCGATATTGAGTTGTTGGGCATACCCAAGCTTACTCGACATTGAGTATGTTAAAGCTATGGAATATGACTCCTAATTAATGTGTTGGATTTAACTAATATCTTTATCTCGGTTGGGCATACCCAAGCATAAAGAATATTAGAGACTAAGTCAGGGGTGCCACTAAGTACTTTAAGATTAAAAGATACTAATCACCTAACTAGTAGTTACATTTGACGTAATTGGTATTGAATACCTCCCATTGAACTTAAAAGTGGTTTGTTGGGCATATCCAAAGTCATTCTTGAAGAATTTGGATACCAGTTCACTAGGAAAGTTTCTAACGGGCTTTTCCAAGTTAATAGTGAGGGCTATTGATTTGAAGAAAATAGTGGGTTAAATATGCATTTAAATAAAGAACTAATTAAATGCATTTCATGTGCATATACATAGTCTATTATATCTTATCTTTCATCTACATCATTTGCATCATGTCAATAAATTTGAACTTACGTAGCATTTTGGACACAAACAAGCTCACCGAATCAAAGTTCTTGGACTGGTATAGAAATTTGAGAATCGTTCTCAAATCGAAAAGGTTGCTCTAGGAATTAGATGTTCCAATTCCACAACCACCAACCGATGATGCTCTTGCTGAAAAGCATGAAGTCCATAAGAATCATAAAGAGGACAGTGACACAACATCTTGTATCATGCTGGTGTCAATGACCACTAAGCTTCAAAAATAGCATGAGCATATGGATGCTCATACTATTATCTTCCATCTAAGAGAGCTTTTTGATAAGTAAGCAAGGACAAAGAGATATTGGATCTCTAAGTAGTTATTTTGTTCCAAGATGGTAGAAGGCACTTCAGTGGCCACTCATGGTCTTAAGATGCTAGGGTTAATTGAGAAGCTTAGATCGCTTAGGTTCACTATGGATCACGATTTAAGTATAGACTAAATTCTTCAATCTTTCCCAACTAGTTCTTCACAATTTGTGATAAACTACCAGATAAATAAGATTAAGACCATAATATTAGAGTTGATCAACCTTCTCAAGACTATAGACTCTTTTGTAAAGAAAGAAAATAATGTAGTCTTATTGGTTGATTCTTCTTCTAAAAGGAAAAATGTTTCTAAAAACAAGAAGAAGAAACCAACTTAACTTAAAAGTGGTGTAAAGTAGAAGAAGATAGCTACCAAAGGCCCATGTCACCATTGTGGAAAAATGGGCCATTGGAGGTGCAATTGCAAAAGGTACTTCGAGACTATTAAAGAAATGAAGCAGAATGAGAAGCTTACAAGCA
Organism: Voacanga thouarsii; assembly: GCA_026120185.1. Classification (NCBI taxonomy): domain Eukaryota; kingdom Viridiplantae; phylum Streptophyta; class Magnoliopsida; order Gentianales; family Apocynaceae; genus Voacanga; species Voacanga thouarsii. The sequence goes on from JANUWF010001131.1 coordinate 522,048, forward strand.
CTTCTACTTTTACTCATTGTATGTTTATGATTGAGATCAATGCTACCTTTAATAATGAGATATGGGTATTGGATACCAGATGTGGATCTCATTTGTACAATAATTTACAAGGACTAAAGAGTAGTAGGATGTTGGAGAAATGTGATATGGACCTTCGTATAGCAAATGCAGCAAAGGTTATTGCACTTACTGTGGGGACTTATCATCTACACCTACCTTTCGAATTAATTCTAGAACTACAAAACCGTTTTTATATACCATTTTTACTTTAAAACATTATCTCAATTGCTTATTTAGATTTTATTTAAATTTTAAGAATAAAAATTGTTCTTTTTTAATAAATGATATCCATTATGGTACTGCAACTTTGATGGATGGTTTATATGTTCTAGAAATGGAAATCAAGTTCTCAATATAAAAAATAAAAGACCAAGAAAAGCTGACACATACCCGTCTTACTTACGGAATTGTTATTTAAGCAATGTAAATGAGAATCGCATTTCTATGTTATATAAGTATTGTGACTTAGGCTCATTTGATTTTGAATCATATGAGACTTGTAAATCTTTCTTACTAGGAAAAATGACTAAAACCTCTTTTTCTAAGAAAGGGAAAAAAGCTAAGCAATTATTGGAACTAATACATACTGATGTATGTAGACCAATGACATTGCAAGCAAGAGAGGGCTATCAATACATCACAACATTGATTGATGATTATTCTCGATTTGGTATTTTTATTTAATGAAATATGATAGGCGTTAAAATCACCATTCTTTTCCTAGTTATTTGAGGGTGTTTTAAGATACATTTGTTGTAATAACTAGGCACATTCCTTCCAATTTAAAATTGTGCTTGTAAAAGGTGTTTATGGCAAATATGTGCAGATTTAAGTTAAAATTGAGCAGAAAGTGCACAACACCATAATGTACCTGGCACCAGGCCCAGCCAGTAGACCAGGCACCGGGTCCATTCTGCTGGAGTAGCAGAAATTGAGCAAGCTTCAGGGGATTTCTAGAACCGACCTAGCACTAGGTCTGGCAAGTGTACCTGGCGCCAAGCCCATTCTGACTGCCAAGGAAAGACGACCAAAAACAAAGGAAGTACAGAGTGCACTGGTGCCAGGTGGGTCAAAAGTACACCAGGTATGCTCTGGAGATGGAAATTTTGTACGCAGAATTAGGGCTTATCCAATGATTTTGATATTTTCCTATTCCTAATCGACCAAGACTTCCTCAGCCATGAAATTGGCATTCAAAAGGCATAGAAAAGCATAAGAGAACACAAGGGTTTGAAATAAGCAACTTAGAGAGGTGAATTAAAGGGCAAAAATTCTTATTCTCTTATTGAAGGAGTTGTTCACCTAAGTCAAGGAGGATTGTTCAAATGGAGTCTTCAAGGAAGAAGAAAGGTACTTGTCTAAAAGTGTTTTCTTTTCTATTTCTCTTTTTTTTCTTTAACAATGATATATTCAATGCATTTATTGTAATTTAACATTATTTTAGAATTAATGATTTTGTGTTAATTTAGTTATTTAATCAATTCTTTCTCATATTTGGCATTTGTTTACTTGATTTCATTGGTTATTGATACAATTTCTTATAATTTACTTGAGACGACGATGTTAGGAGTTTCATTGCATGGATTTCGTATTTGTCTAATCTTAATGGACTTGAGCGACGAAGATAAGATTATAGGACTAAGTAAGCAAAGATTAGTTTATTTCGCCTCAAGCAAAGGGTTATTAACTAATTTCATGTTTATAAGGAATTGAGCCTAATGCATATTTTGGTTATGATTAGCTTGATTGGCAAATTTGTTAATGTAATCAAAATATAGGATTCCTTGGATTGGGACATCAAGTAGGATTTATCTAAGTAGAATCATGACTTGTGAGATGATTGAATTTTACTTTATATTCCTTGATAATGTCAAGATGATAATTAGTTGAGAGAATTACTAATTTGTTCATTGTTATATTTTCTAGGATAATTGTCTCAATTACATAAACCTACATCATTAAGTTGTATATGTTTTTTTTATTTTTCTTTTTATTCTTTTCTCACTTTATTTGGGTCGATTAAACAATAAATGAAAAGTGATTAGTGTGTACTTGTTTCTTTGAGGATCGATACTCATTAATTCCCTATACTATGCTTGCGATGAGTATACTTGCTCACATGTGTATTTTGGGATTAATGTTTTAATTAAAACTTAATTAAGGGATGGATTTAAAAATAATGATTTTACATACCTAAAATTTACGCATCAAGTTTTTGGTGCCGTTGCTAGGGAACAATATCACGAAAGCTTGGATTTTGTTGATTTAACAATGTTTATATATTTTTATGTCCATATGTCTATATGTAAATATGTATATATGTTTTTTTTTTTTTGGTAAACAGGTATTATATCTTATTGTTTGTAACATTATGTGACTTAATTGACTAGCTTAGTTCATGTTGTACTTGTAAATATCACTTACTTTTGTATTTAGGTAGTTTGTGAATAATTCTAATTTGTGTATTTCTTTTATTTTTCTATTATTTTTGTGTGTTTTTATTAGTATTTTTGATTTGATTTTTCTTTTCCTTTGAGCACGAGGTTGACATCATCATGGACCACTACTTTTAGGCACAAGATCAAAGGAGCTATAATGATGAGAATTTGGCAAAGTTGCAATCTCAGATCGTTACTTTTTGTGAGACGTCACTTGAAGCCTCAATGCATTCTTTTATCGCCAATTCTCCTTCCTCCATTAAGTGGCGTAGAGAAGCATCCCAATGATTGAGCCATCAAAGAACACAACTAGCTAAGTTAGTTGAGGATGCCAAAAAGGCCCATACGCTTGAACAAGAGAATCCCTAAGGAAAAGAGAGAGGATATAAGGAATAATTAACCAATGTGGAAATGGAGGTATTCAATTCTCCTCTATGCGCTAATAATTCTAATCTCTCTTTATCACATGATTTTTTAGGTTCTTCTCAATTCTTGGAGAATAAGGGTCCAAATGATGATATGTTGAATTTATCATGCCTCAAGGAGTTGGATCTTTCAACACTATATCATAAGAAGTCCTTGAAGAATGGTGGTAATTTCTACCTTTCAACCCATTCAAAGGGAGGTAACTTAGTTTTTATAGATCACATATTGCAAAGGATTTCTTGATCCCATCTTTAAGAACTCAATTGCAAAGTGTAAAGGGGAATTTTCATTGTGACAAATCTTTTGAAGGTTTAAATGGTGATTTCACATTTGATGCATTCTTTAAAAACCATGTGCATTTATTTGTTGGCAAAAATATTTGTGTGTCTAAAAGAATGTTAGAGAATGAGGTTCATGTGTTTTGTTTTACTAAGAAAAATTATTTTCATAAACATGAAATTTTTCAAAAACCTATCTTTCTTTCTACATTCATCATACCTATCTTCTATTTTGAACTTTCATTTCTTTTCAAATGATTTAATGAGGGAGCATGATGCGTGGAAAGAGTTTGTATCTTTATTTTTGGTTTGGAGTTTTTTTTTCGGTTGTTGTGTATTATTTCCCCCAAATAAGGAAAATATTTTCCATTTTAAATGTGGGGGAGTGAGTCGTGTCTTTATTTGCTTTCTTAGAATTTTTTAGTATTTTTCTTTAGTTTGTTTTCTTTTATTTAGGTGTCTTTAGTTTGTTATTATTTTCTTTATGTTTCTATTTATGTTTTGTTTTATAGGTAGGAATAAAGTCTTCTTGAACAAGCCATTCTCTCTATCTCAAGTTTTGATATTTATTAGAACTTTATTGCACTTCGGAAGTATTGCTTAAAATTTCTACCACTTTATTTATTTTTTTTTATCCCTTTGGAGATGCTTTCTTATGTTTATTTTTTGCCAATGAGGACATTGTTCAATTTAAGTGTGGGGGAGTGGTTTGGTGATATTCTTTGACCTAGTTTTTATCAATTATCATGGTGTTTTCTTAGTATTGAGCTACTTTGGAAAATTTTGTTTTAAAAGATTTTGATTGAAAAACAACTTTGTTGCAAGTTCCTTGAAAGTTTTGAAAATTTGAAGATTTAAAAGTTTGGAACTTTTGGATCTAATTCGCAATGGAAGTACTTTCTTCCCTTTCTTTTTCTCTTTATTTATTTTGGTCATCTTGGCAATACTTCTATTGTTCTATCTTTGGCCATTAAGGACAATGTCCAGTTTATGTGTTTGTGTGTGTGTGTGTGGGGGGGGGGGATAATGAGGTTGAAGAAATATTTCCATATCATTTTGTGAAAAATTTTCAAATTTTCAGTGGTTTTCATTGTTAAGTAGGGATATAATTCTTGTTCTTACTTGGATATGAGTTTTGTCATTCATTAGGTATAGTTTGATGAAATAGTTTTATTGGAAAAGATATTTGTCAAGACTTGAGATTTTGATTAATCTTATTTATGCATTGGTGTTTTAATGTTATATGACTTATTTAGTTGAAATATAGAAGATATGATGAATATGGGAAGAGTTTATTGGCTAACTTTTATATTATGAGTTTAAATTTTGCTAGCTTTGAGTTATGATGAAAAAAATGTGAGTTGAAAAAAGATCTTTGAGAGGAAATATTGAGGAAAATTATGAAATTATTTTTTTTGAGTTGAAAAAAATAATGAGTGGAAACAATACTATTGTTGGTGTGAATTGAAAAAAAAAAAATGCTCATGTTGATGATTGTTGAAGACCATTGACTGAAAATGGGGGCAATATGGGGAGAAGTAGCAAGTGAATTCGGTGCACTCTTTTGAGGCTATCTTGAAGGTAAAAAGTTAAGAAAAAACATAGAAAAGAAAGAATTGGTAAAAAAATTGATGAGTGATGACTGTAAAGAGGGCCAATATGGTATGTGAAGCAAAATCCATGCACTTAAGGCTATCAATTCCATAAGTCATTAAAAAATTTTGAAAGAAAAAATTTGGAGTGCTTTCCTCAAATCATAACTTGAGTGTACAATTTTTAAATTTATAATGCTTGAGTTGGTAGATGGCTTAATGTATGTGATTATATTATCTATATTTTTACTTGAAGAGTGAAATAATTTTCTTAGACTAAGGTATGCACTTGATTAATTTGACTTCAAGAGTTTTGTGATGTCTTGTCTAATGTTTCAAAGTTTGAAATTATCTTCAAAGGGTATGAATAATAAAGGTTGTATCTAAAGCTTGAAAGGAAGACATGATCTTTGCTATGATGAAGAAACTTTTGAATGAGAAAAAAACTTGTGTTTTCTTGATAATTTGTTCTTGGACTAAAGTGTTTTGCTTGAAGACAAGCAAATGTTCAAGTGTGGGGGAATGTGATAGGGGTTAAAATTATCATTCTTTTTCTAATTATTTGAGAGTGTTTTAAGATATATTTGTTGTAATAACTAGGCATATTTCTTCCTATTTGACATTTTGCCTGTAAAAGGTGTTTTTGGCAAATATGTGCAGATTTAAGTTAAAATCGAGCAAAAAGTACACAAGACCAGAATGTACCTGGTGCTAGGCCTAGCCAGTAGACCAGGTGCTAGGTCCATTCTACTCTAGTAGCAGAAATTGAGCAAGCTTCAAGGGATTTCTAGAATATACCTAGCGGCAGTTCTAGCAAATGTACTTGGCGTTGGGTCCATTCTGCCTGCCAAAGAGAGACGGCAAAAAATAGGGTAAAAACAAAGGAAGAACATAGTGCACCTAGTGCCAAGAGGGTCAAAGGTACTCGGCACCAGGTATGCTCTGGAGGCGAAATTTTTGTATGTGGAATTAGGGCTTATCCAATGATTTTGGTATTTTCCTATTCCTACTCGGCCCAACTTCCTCAACTATAAAATTGGTATCCAAGAGGCCTATAAAAGTGCAAGAGAACATAAGGGTTTGAGATATACAACTTAGATAGATGAATTAAAGGGCAAAAATTCTGATTCTCTCATTAAATGAGGTGTTCACCTAAGTCAAGGAGGATAGTTCAAAGGTAGTCTTCAAGGAAGAAGAAAGAGGCTTGTCTATGAGTGCTTTCTTTTCTCTTTATCCTCTTTTTCTTTAACGATAATGTATTCAATATTTTTATTATAATTTAACATAATTTTGGGATTCATGATTTTGTATTAATTTAGTTATTTAATCAATTCTTTATCATATTTGGCATTTGTTTACTTGATTTCATTGGTTATTAATGCGAGTTCTTCTAATTGACTTGAGATGACAATGTTAGGAGTTTCATTGCATGGATTTCGTATTTGTCTAATCTTAATGGACTTGAGCAACGAAGTTAAGATTATAAGACTAAGTAAGCAAAGATTAGTTGATTTTGCATCGAGCAAAGGGTTATTAGCTAATTTCATATTTATAAGAAATTGAGCCTAATGCATGTTTTGGTTATGATTAGCTTAATTGGCAGATTTGTTAATATAAGCAAAATATAGGATTCCATTGATTAGGACATGAAATGGGATTTGTCTAAGTAGAATCATGACTTCTAAGATGATTGAATTTTACTTTATATTCATTCATGATATCAAGATGATAATTAGTTGAGAGAATTGTTAATTGGTTCATTTTCATATTTTTTAGGATAATTGTCTAAATTATATAAATCTACATCCTTGAATTGTATATGTTTCTTTTATTTTTCTTTTTATTCTTTTCTCACTTTATTTTGGTCAGTTAAATAATGAATGAAAAGTGATTAGTGTGTACTTATTTTTTTTAGGATCAATACTCATTAATTCCCTATACTATCTTTGCGATAAGTATACTTCCTCACATGTGTATTTTGGGATGAATGTTTTAATTAAAACTTGATTAAGGAATGGATTTAAAATTAATGATTTTATATACCCAAAATATATGCATTAAAATACAATTCTGAAACCTTTGATAAGTTTGAAGAATTCAGAAATGAAGTAGAGAAACAACTTGGTAAGAATATTAAAACTCTAAGATAGGATCAATGAGGTGAATACATAAGCCAAGAGTTTCTAAATCATCTTAGAGATAGTGGGAAAGTATTTTAATGGATTCCACCCCATACACCAGAACATAATGGTGTATCTGAATGAATGAATCAAACTTTATTAGATATAGTTCGATTCATGATTGCTTTTGTTAATCTACCAAAATTGTTTTAGGGATATGCACTAGAAACTGGTTGACACTACCCCATTTGAGCTATTTTATGGTAAAAGACCAAAGCTAACTCACATGAGAATTTGGGGATGTCCTACTTGTGTGAAAAGGACAAAGTTAGACAAATTAAAGAATAAGTCTAACAAGTATTTGTTTGTTAGCTATCTAAGAGACTCTTATGGATATTCTTTCTATTTCCCTATTGAAAATAAAGTATTTGTTTCAAGGCTTGTTGCTTTCTTAGAAAAGGAATTTGTTCTTAAGGGAGATAGTTGGAGCAAAATTGAACTTAGAGAAGTTCAAGAAGCACAAACAAATAATCAGCCAATTAATCCCAAATCTATTAATGAAATTTATGAGCCATCTGATACACAAGACCCTCGTAGGTCAAGTAAGATATGTATAGCACTTGAGAGATATGAATTTCTCAACATTGACCATAATGATGTATCGCTCATAGAAGAAGATGAGTCTACCACTTACGAAAAAGTTCTGAATAGTTTAAAATTTAACAAATGGCTTGAAGCTATGAAGTCAGAAATGGATTCCATGCATGACAACCAAGTTTGGAATTTAGTTGATCCACCTGAAAGGATAAAACCCATACTGTTCAAATGACATAGATGGTAAAGTGATTACCTCTAAGGCATGATTAGTTGCAAAAGGTGACTATCCTAAATAAGATATTGACTATGATGAAACTTTTTCACCAATAGCAATGTTGAAATCTATTAGGATACTCCTAGCACTTGCCGCTCATTAATTGGATGTGAAAACATCGTTTCTTGATGGAAATTTGACTGAGAAAGTGTACATGGCACAACTTGAGGGTTTCACTTCCAAGGATCACACTAAAGTGTGCAAGCTGCCAAGTTCATTTATGGAATAAAGCAAGCTTCTAGGAGTTGGAATATCCGTTTTGATAAAATAATTAGGATATCGGTTTCAAATAAAACATGGATGAACCTTGTGTATGCAAGAAGGTTAGTGGGAGTGTAATTATTTTCCTATTACTATATGTAGATGACATATTGCTAATAGGAAAAGATGTCTCTATTCTACAATCAGTCAAGTTTTGGTCATCAAAGAAATTCTCCATGAAAGGTCTTAGAGAATAGCTTATATTTTGGGAATAAGAATTTAAAGAGATAGATCAAAAAGAGCTTGCTTAGTCTTTCATAGTCTACATACATAAACAAAGTGCTAAAAGGTTTAGCATGAGTTATAATGGTATACTGATGCTAGTTTCTAGTCTAATTATAATGACTACGAGTCAAAATCATACTACGTGTTAAATTTAAGTGCTATCACTTGATTTTTGAAATCATTAACAAGAGAGATATAAAAGATAGAGAGAGTTCCCACTAATCAAAATATAGCTGATCCACTTGCAAAGGCATTACCCAAAAGTAACATGATGGTCATGTTCAGTCATTTGGTATTAGATTCATGAATGATTAGGTCTAATGTAAGTGAGAGATTGTTAAGATTATGCCCTAGAAGCAATCATTTGTACAATGTATTTTGGACATTAAATCAATAAAAGGTATTCTTTATCTTTTAGTTTCTTGTTTCATATGTTTATGTGTATAAAACTGTTAGGTAACGTCACAAATACAACACTATGTCAAGAAAATCATGATAAAATCATGATGTGAGGTTCCTAGTACACTAGATTTTGTTTGAGCTTAAATTATCTTTAGTCATAGTATTATTGAGATAGGACAACATTAATACGATAAGACTAGCACGTGTTATACTTATTGATTTGATCAAGCAGTGGTTCTCACATCTGTGAGTATTATGGTACTCAAAGTTAACATATGGATGCTTGTTACTTGAATAAGTACATTGGATGACTTAACTGTGAGATAATCACATGAATAACTATTTACTGCCAACAATAGAATCTCATTATAAAAAATATGCAAGTATCCTTAGACTTGAAATCTCCAAGGTACTTTGCTTGCCGAACATTGTACTTTGATTCTAATCTTTGGAGTCAAATCGAGAGTCGCCTATATGATAGATATTTGGCACAATATGAAGTAAACAAAAGTACTTGAGAGGGTCAATAAAGGATTCGCTACTTCTAATAGTAGGAGCGAATATCTCAAGGCCACTTGTAGGAATCATAACTCAAGAAGTCCTTAGCCAAGGTAAGTATATGTTGGAAATAGTTCCAACTGATACACATGTTGCGTAATGGATTCTGGGAACAAGTACTAAAATATTCGGGCTAAAAAGGTTGCCTAAAAAGGTTTAGGAAGTTCGGAGGTGGTAGGAAAACTAAAAAAGTATATATATATATATACCATGTGAAAAGAAATGGTGTTATTGGTTTTGTGAAAATCTCTACAACTTTTATTTTTCTGTTTTCTTTTCTAAAAAATTGTTTTTCCTTTCTTTTCTCTAAATTAATCCCAAAGCCAACGTATATCACATACTAGCATAGGATTTTGGTGCCGAACTTGAGTACAATTCCCTGTGTGGATTACTATTAGAGAATTTCTATCCTTAGAAGTTGGTAGCTCAATTGGATCAACTTTTGAAGGGGATTCATTAGGAAGAAATTTTTTTTAAAAAGCTATATTTTTTAGGTAATTAATTTTTCTTCCCTTCTCTTGAATCGTTTAATTATATATGAGTGATTCTTTGCGTGGATTTTATTTTAATTTTTCATTGTGTGTAAACTGATTTGCATGATCGAAATCTAACTGGCTTCCATATCTAATGTGCTTCGATCCAAACAAGAGTACATGGCCACTACTTATGACATTAGCACGTCTTTGGCCACGATGTTTGCAAATAAAAGTCGGCTCACAAGGCAGGAAGTGTAACACCCCTACTAAAAGTAATAGCGGAAGTATCTCCAATCCGGGTGTCACTCCATCCAGTTACCCAGACAAGGGGTCTTTATAACAAAAAATCCATCAAAATATTATCCAAAAGGGAAACGTCCGGACTTATTTTGCGGTTACTGTGGTATCGTTCTCCATCCGTAGGTTCTTCCAACTTCGGATCCTACAAAAAGGTAAGATAAAAGACACGTGTGAGTGAAAAATCACCCAGTGAGTCCCGTGTGTGCTAATGTTTTATCAAAGAGGTAGAGTACACAAAACTTTTATGAAATAACTATTAGTGTTGTACCCGAGAGGCAATCACTTATACATTGTATATGACACATTTTATTTTAATAAAATGCATCATTTACCATACAGTTTCTTTTATTTGATTGAAGTAATATAATTGTTCGATAAAGTCCCTAGTACAACATTGTGTTAAGAAAATCATGATATGAGATTCCTACTACATTGGATGGTGTTAGTACTTAAATAGTCCCTAGTCATAATATTAATGAGATAGGACATCATTAATGCGTCAAGACTAGCATGTGTTATAGTTCCTGATTTGATCAGGCGGTGGTTCTCATAATCGTGAGTATTGAGATACTCAAAGTTAACACATTGATGCTTGTTAATGGAACAAGTTCATTGGATGACCTAGCTTTGAAATAATCACATGGATAACTATTTAGTGCAAGTGATATAATCTCAATATAGCAAACGTGCAAGTATTCTTAGACTTGAGATCTCCAAGGTACTTTGTTTGCTAAGCTTTGTACTTTAATTCCAATCTCTGGAGCTCGACTGAGGGCACCTATGGGATGGATATTGGGTACATTGTGAGGTAAACAAAAGTAGTTGAGAGGGTCAATAAAGGATCCACCACTCGTAATAGTAGGGGCGAATATCTCATGGCCATTTGTAGGAATTACTACTCGAGAAGTTCTTGGCCAAGGTAATTGTGTATTAGAAATAGTTCCAATTGATACACATCTAGAGTAGTGGCTTCTTGGTACAAGTACTATTGTATTCGGGTTAGAATTATTTCTAGAGGGAGTTGGCACTAATTCCGTACTCCAAACCGAATAAGATATTGTATGATGAAAGGAGTAAATTGCACTGAAGTTTGTTATTGAAGGGTTCATGTCAAGCCACTTAACTTCCTAAACTCTTGGGTGGTCATGATGTGTTGCTAGATACCGCTCATGATCTGGGAATATGGGTTTATTAATTGATGAATTAATAAACCAATCCTGGTTAGAATTAATAAGATTAATTCTAAATAATTATGAGTTATTAATCTCAAAGACGTTTGAATTAATTCATGTTCGCTACCAATTAACTGGGAAACGTAATAGGTCACACACAATACAAGATTATATACTCAAGATGTTATTTGATAACATAATGGGGTTGATTGAGAGAAAGAGAAGTTATTGTGGATAAATTATAATTAGTTATAATTTTTGGTCCAAGTTGTAATTGTGAGAACTTGATGTTTCCAATTACAATTAGGGAATTCTAATAGGATTAGAACTCCCAGTTTTGGGAGGGAAATTTGTAATATATAGTAAATGTAACACACAAAAAACCCTAGCTGAACAACACACAAAACAACAACCATGAACATTTTCTCTTCTCTCTATCTCGCTCGATTTGATCTTGATAAAAGAACCCTAGCCACCATCTTTTTCTACTAGTACAAGAAATTTTGGTGCTTGAGTGTTCCCTTTGTATGGATTACTATTAGAGATAATCACACACCGTGATTATAGTGGTTAGACGTTCAACTCACGTGGAGATTGATCACAAGGATTGCTAGATCGCGCCTCAACTTAAAGAAGAAATTTTTTATTCTTCGGACGATCAACCAAAGGTAAAAGTTGTTACCTTTACTCTCTTTATGTCATGTTTTCCACACATAGACGGGTCTTGGGAGGGTATCTTATTTTATTTTTTGTTGCACCGTATACAATACGAGCCTGAGATACCCAACAATGGTATCAGAGACATGCTATGTGTGGTCTATGGACTTTGTTTTAGCATGAAAACTGTTTTTATGTTTGTCTTTGTTTACTGTGAAAATCATTTTCACTCGAGTCGAAATCGTTTCAATCATTGTGGATTGGGTTCATACCACAATATGATTGTGCAAAAGTCACAGCGTAATTCGAAAAGATGCTTTCTTTGGTGCTGAAAATTTCTGCAGGAAAAACGTTTTCTTCCAAATAGATGTTGCCCTCCGTTTCATCTTAATTTTTTGTTTTGATTTTGTTTAAACTAACAAATTAGTTGTTGTTTAGAGCTTCAAAACAGAAAATACTACTGAGAATTGTCCTCACTGAAAAATTTGCAGAAGAATAAGGCACCAAAAATTGTTTCTAGAATTTTTTGAAAAATCGCCGCCATTGTTTCAGAACACTGGAGGCACCGACTCTGGCCCCCAAGCCGGCGCCAGTTCCATTCTGTTCACAATGTCCAAAATTTGGTTTTGGAAAGGAATTTTTTTTTTTTAAAACCATAACAGAGCTGGCGCCAGCTCTGGCTTCCAAACTAGCGCCGGTTCTGCTCTGTTTGCGACTTCTAGGTATTTTAAAAAAAAAAATTTCCTAGAATAGAATTTTGAAAGGGAAAAATCTCATTTGATGAGAAACGAGACCCAAAAGCATTTTCTCAAAATTAGTTTTGAGACAAATAATTTTGTTTTTCAAAATAATGATTTTGAAAATCTAAAATTAGTGTATTTTTCTAAAATAGTGATTTTAGAATTTGTTTTGTCTTTCCAAAATAGTGATTTTGGAATGATAAAAGGATATGTTTATTTTGTTTAAGTATAGTCAATGGTATGGTGGTTGGTTATGGACTAAAACCAATTATATCTGTTCATGCATTTTACAGTTTTGATTTTTATGAAATAGGGCCTATGTGTCCTACCTTCTCTAGAATTCTTGTGTAATTCTATTCACATCTAACTCCCCTTGAATGTAACTCAAGGTTTTCTCTCTTTAGGAAATTATGTAATTAGTTTACATAGGTTAGATAGGAGTAGAATTATTCTATTCTGGAGATGGCAACCAAAATAAGGCGAGAAGGTAAGACCTTCTACCTAAATCATGCATGAACAAATAAGGCCATAAAAGAAATTAATATAGGAAAAGTCCACAACCATACCACGTAATCGCTTTATTACCATGATTATCAATTATGTGATTTATTAATTTTTATGCATGTCATTCAATGAAATCACTAAAAGGAACAAATCCCTCAATTAATATTAAACCTAATTCCTTCCGTTAATATGATAAGAATGAGAGTTCCTTTTCGAGACCAGGTAGTTAGACAAACCAAGCCTACTTGACATCGGACATGTTCAAGCTATGGAGTTAAATTCCTTTGGAATTAAATTCCTGAATAATGGGTCATGTTTAACTAAATTCTTTATCCCGGTTAGGCAAACTCAAGCATAAATAAATTTAGAGGAAAAGTTGGGGTAGCCCAAAAGGCTTTAAGATTAAAAGCTGTTAATCACCCAATGATCCGGTAGTTACATACGATGTAATTGATATTGGATACCTACCAATGAACTCAAGGGTGGCTTGTTGAGCAAACCCAAGGTTATTCATGAGGAATTTAGATGCCGGTTCACTAGGAAAACTTCCAACGGGCTTTTCCGAATCAGTAGTGGGGGCTATTGGTTTGAGTAAAATAGTGGAGTAAAAATGCGTTTAATTAAAGTCCTAATTATTTGCATATCATGTGCATATACAAGTAGCTAATGCTCTCTATCTTCACAACTAGGTCACTTGCATCATGTCAACAAACCTAAACTTACTAGCATCTTGGAAACCAACAAGTTAACCGAATTAAACTATCTCGACTGGTATAGAAATTTGAGAATCATTCTCAAGTCGAAAAAGTTGCTCTACGTGCTAGATGCTCCTATTCCACCACCACCAGCCCAAGATGCTTATGCTGATGAGCATGCTGTCCATAAGAGGCACGAGGAGGATAGTGATACAGCATCATGTATTATGCTGGCATCCATGACTCCAGAGTTACAAAAACATCACGAGCATATGGATGCTCAATCGATCATTTTACATCTTCGAGACTTTTTTAATGCCTAATCCAGAACTGAGAGATACAAGATCTTGAAGCAACTATTCCGTTGCAAAATGGCAAAGGGTTCTTCTGTGGCCACTCATGGGCTGAAGATGTTGGGCTTAATAGAGAAGCTTGGATCTCTCGGGTTTGCAATGGATTATGATTTAAGTATTGACTTAATTCTACAATCTTTGCCTAATAGTTTCTCACAATTTGTGATCAACTATCAGATGAACAAGATTGAGTCCGCCATTCCTGAATTGATCAATCTTCTCAGGACTGTGGAGTCCTCTATGAAGAAGGATTCCAATGTAGTTTCAATGGTAGAATATTCCTCTTCTAAGAAGAAAGTTTAAAAGAAGAAGAAGAAGGCTCCCATGAAGTGCAAAGGCGGTGTAAACAAGAAGGACGGAGCTACCAAGGGCCCATGCCATCATTGTGGGAAGATAGGCCACTGGAGGTGCAACTGCAAAGCCTACTTAGTGTCCATTAAGGACAAGAAGCAGAAGGAGAAGCTTACAAGCACTTCTACTTCTACTCCGGGTATGTTTATGATTGAGATAAATACTACCTTTAGAAATGAGATATGGGTATTAGATACCAGATGTGAATCTCATTTGTGCAATAACTTGTAGCGGCTAAAGAGCAGTAAAAGGCTAGAGAAAGGCGATATGGACCTACGTACTGCAAATGGGGCAAAGGTTGCTGCACTTGCTGTGGGGATATACAAGCTGAACCTGCTTTCGGGATTAATTCTAGAACTGAATAACTGTTATTATGTACCAGTTTTAATGAAAAATATTATCTCAGTTGTGTGTTTAGACTTATGTGGATTTCATTTAATATTTCAGAATAAATGTTGTTCTTTTTCTTTGAATGATATTCACTATGGTTCAGCAACTTTGGTTAATGATTTATATGTTCTAAACTTGGATAATCTAGTTCTCAATATAAAAAATAAGAAACTTAAAATGGATAACTCTAACACCTCTTACTTATGGCATTGTCGTTTGGGCCATGTAAACGAAAATTGTGTTTCTAAATTACACAAGCCTGGTAACTTAAGGTCATTTGATTATGAATCATATGGCACATGCAAATCTTATTTACTATGCAAAATGACTAAAACTCCTTTTCTAGGAAAAGGAGAACGGGCCAAGGAGTTATTAGAACTCATACATTCTTATGTATGTGGCCCAATGTCAATACAAGCAAGAGGAGGTTACAACTATTTCATAACCTTTATCGATGACTTCTCATGATACAGGTATTTGTATTTAATAAAATATAAATCTAAGGCCTTTGAAAGGTTCAAAGACTTCAAGAATAAAATAGAGAAACAACTTGGCAAAAGTATAAACATTCTAAGATCCGATCGAGGAGGAGAATACTTGAGCCAAGTGTTTCTGAGTTATCTTAGAGATAATGGGATATTATCTCAATGGACTCCACCATATACACCTTAACATAATGGTGTATCTAAGAGAAGGAATCGAACCCTTCTAGACATGGTACGGACCATGACAGCTTTGCAGACCTACTAAAATTGTTTCGGGGGTATGCACTAGAGACTTCTATTTATATACTGAATAGAGTTCCAACAAAAATGGTTGATACTACCCCATTTGAGATGTTCTT
This sequence comes from Voacanga thouarsii, assembly GCA_026120185.1. Taxonomy (NCBI): domain Eukaryota; kingdom Viridiplantae; phylum Streptophyta; class Magnoliopsida; order Gentianales; family Apocynaceae; genus Voacanga; species Voacanga thouarsii. Next base: position 537,761 of record JANUWF010001131.1, read on the forward strand.
TGGTAAGAGACCAAAGTTATCTCACTTGCAAGTATGGGGTTGCCCTACCTTTGTCAAAAGGCCATAGTCAGACAAACTTAATAGTAAGTCTGACAAATGTTTCTTTGTAGGATATCTGAAAGAATCTTTCGGATATTACTTCTATTTACCCTTCGAAAACAAATTTTTTGTTTCGAAACATGCCGTTTTCTTAGAGAAGGAGCACAAGCTCAAAGTGGACAGTGGGAGTAAGATTGAACTTAGTGAAGTTCTTGAAGACCAAACAAATGAGGACCAACCGTCTAACCCCACGTCTATTGAGAGAATAGATGTACCTTCTAATACACAAAAATCTCGTAGATCTAATAGGATACGTGTAGCACCTGAGAGATATGGATTTCTCATTAGTGACCACAATGACATATTGCTCATAGATGAAGATAAGCCTACTACCTATAAGGATGTTCTAAATAGTTCAGAATCTGACAAATGGCTTGAGCCTATAAAGTTAGAGATGGATTCAATGTATGACAACCAAGTATAGACTTTGGTTTATCCCTCCAAAGGAATTAAACCTATTGGGTGCAAGTAGATTTTCAAGAAGAAAATGGACATGGATGGTAACTTAGTTACCTATAAAGTACGACTAGTGGTGAAGGGTTATTGTCAACAACATGGTATTGACTATGATGAAACTTTCTCGCTAGTAGCCATGTTGAAATCCATCAGGATACTCCTAGTCATTGCCGCTCATTATGATTATGAGATTTGGCAAATAGATGTGAAAATAGCTTTCCTAAATGGAAATCTGACTGAGAAAGTGTATATGACACAACCTGAGGGTTTCACATCCAGTGATGGCACAAAGGTGTGTAAGCTGCAAAGGTCTATTTATGGACTTAAGCAAGCTTCTAGGAGTTGGAATATCCATTTTGATTAAACAAGCAAAGAGTTTGGTTTCATTCAAAATATGGATGAGCCTTGCATATACAAGAAAGTTAGTGGGAGTGCAATTGTTTTCTTACTGCTTTATGTAGATGACATATTGCTAATAGGAAACGATATACCTATCTTGCAAACGGTTAAAATTTGGTTGTCTAAACAATTCTCCATGAAAGACCTTGGAGATACAACCTATATTCTTGGAATAAGGATCTATAGAGATAGATCCAAATGGTTGCTTGGTCTTTCACAGTCTACATATATAGATAAAGTACTAAAGAGGTTTAGCATTGATTAATCCAAAAAGGGATTCTTACCCATGTCACATGGTGTAAGCCTTTCAAAGTCGATGTCTCCTAAGACACAAGTTGAAAGGGATCACATGAGTAAGATTCCATATGCCTCGGCAGTTGGATCTATCATGAATGCTATGATATGTACTAGGCTCGATGTATCTTGTGCTCTCAAATTGACGAGTAGATACCAATCTGACCTTAGTGAGGGTCATTGGACGGTTGTAAAGAATATTCTTAAGTACTTACAAAGGACTAAGGATGTGTTCTTAGTATATGGAGAAGGTGATTTGAAAATAAATAGGTATATTGATGCCAGTTTTCAATCTGACAACGATGATTTCAAATCACAATCCGACTACGTGTTTACGTTGTGCAGAAGGGCAATAAGTTGGAAAAGTTCCAAACAAGAGACTATTGCCAACTCTACAACAGAAGCTGAGTACATAGCTGCTTCTGAAGCAGCTAAGGAAATAAAGATAGAGAGAGTTCCCATGGATGAGAACATAGCTAACCCACTTACGAAAGCACTATCCCAAAAGAAGCATGATTGTCATGTTGAGTCATTCGGTATTAGATACATGAATGATTGGCTCTAGTGTAAATGTGAGTTTGTTAGTGTTGTGCCCTACAGGCAATCATTTGTACATTGTACAAGACACATTTTATTTTAATAAAATGCATCATTTATCTTATAGTTTCTTTTATTTACTTTAAGTAATATAACTGTTCGATAAAGTCCCTAGTACAATACTGTGTTAAGGAAATCATGATAGAGATAATGATATGAGATTCCAACTACATTGGATGGTGTTAGTACTTAAATAATCCCTAGTCATAGTATTAATGAGACAAGACATCATTAATGCGTTAAGACTAGCATGTGTTATACTTCCTGATTTGTTCAGGCGGTGGTTCTCATAATCGTGAGTATTGAGATACTCAAAGTTAACACATGGATGCTTGTTAATGGAACAAGTTCATTGGATGACCTAGCTTTGAAATAATCACGTGGATAACTATTTAGTGTCAGTGATATAATCTCAATATAGCAAACGTGCAAGTATTCTTAGACTTGAGATCTCCAAGGTACTTTGTTTGCTAAGCTTTGTACTTTGATTCCAATCTCTGGAGCTCGACCGAGGGCCACCTATGGGATGGATATTGGGTACATTATGAGGTAAACGAAAGTAGTTGAGAGGGTCAACAAAGGATTCACCACTCTTAATAGTAGGGGTGAATATCTCACGGCCACTTGTAGGAATTACTACTCAAGAAGTCCTTGGACAAGGCAATTGTGCATTGGAAATAGTTCCAATTGCTATATATCTAGAGTAATAGGTTCCTAGTACAAGTACTATTATATTCGGGCCAGAATTATTTCTGGAGGGAGTTGGCACTAATACTGTATTCCAAAATGAATGAGATATTGTTTGGTGAAAGAAGTTAATTGCACTGAAGTTTGTTATTGAAGGGTTCATGTCAAGCCACTTGACTTCCTGGACACTTGGGTGGTCATGATGTGTTGCTAGATACTGCTCATGATCTGGGAATATGGGTTTATTAATTGATGAATTAATAAACCAATCATGATTAGAATTAATAGGATTAATTCTAATTAATTATGTATTATTAATCTCAAAGACGTTTGAATTAATTCATGTTCACTACCAATTGACTGGGAAACCTAATAGGTCACACCCAATAGAGGATTATGTACTCAAGATGTTATTTGATAACACAATGGAGTTGATTGAGAGAAAGAGAAGTTGTTGTGGACAAATTATAATTAGTTATAATTTGTGGTGCAAGTTATAATTGTGAGAACTTGATATTTCCAATTACAAGTAGGGAATTCTAATAGGATTAGAACTCTCAGTTTTGGGAGGGAAATTTCGTGTAATATATAGTATATGTAACACACAAAAAACCCTAGCTGAACAACACATAAAACAACAGCCATGAACATTCTCCCTTCTCTCTATCTCTCTCGATTTGATCCTGATAAAAGAACTCTAGCTGCCATCTTTTTCTGCTAGCACAGGAAATTTTGGTGCTTCAGTGTACCTTCTGTGTGGATTACTGTTAGAAATAATCATACATTGTGATTATAGTGGTTAGACGTTCAACTCACGTAGAGGTTGATCACGACGATTGCTGGATCGCGCCTCAACTTGAAGAAGAAATTTTCTGTTCTTCGGATGATCACCCAAAGGTAAAAGCTGTTACCTTTACTCTCTTTATGTTATGTTTTCCACACATAAACGGGTCCTGCGCAGGTATCTCATTTTATTTTCCGCTGCGCCGTATACGATATAAGCCTGATATTCCCAACAATAACATATCATTTCTTTATTAGAAATGAATCCAAAACTCTTTAATGAAGAGTGTATTCAGAACTCAATAATTTTTTAGAAAACAGTGTTTTTAACTTTCAAATCATTGCCCTTTTTTTTTTTTTTTTTTCCAATCACAGGCACTTCTCCAACAAAAGGGCGGCCTGTATGCAAGTCCCGCAATCCTTGCCTTCAGTTACATGGTCTCTTATTTTAACACCCCACTACTTAGGCCCAACAGGGCCGGGGATGTCGCCCCGTCCAAATGACAAAGGGTTTTTATAACTAGGACACACAACAAAAATAAAGCAATACTTTAAAATTTAAAACTTATTACCACCCAAAAATTCATGAATTAATCCAAAATAAAAATTGTTCACTCTCAACTCCCAAAGCATTAAACAAAATAAATATCAAAATATCTTCCAAGGCAGGCAACAACTAGCTACTCATGCCCACAGCAAGATCGATCTGAAATCATGGTAAAAATGGTGATGAGATAAAAATCTCAGTAAGTCCGTGTGTGCTTTGAGTGTTCAGTGAAAATAGTTCGTGAATGCAAAGTGTAAGAACTTCATTAGAGAAATACTGGCAAGCAATAAATAATAGTCAAAATCAAGAATGGTGTTTTGGCTTTTCCAACCATACAGGTACGATAAAATCAACCATTCAAAAAGGGTAGTCATGGGTTTCCACATGTTAGGCCCCATAACCATACAACGGTCAGAATGCCACACCTTGTGCAGATTGACAAAAAGTAAGTGATCGGCCTACCGGGTAAGACATTCCTCATTCTCTATACCTAAACAAAACCGATTGTCCATTCCAGCAACACACAGTCTATCTGACTGAAACTTGCTAGCTCGGATTGGCACGACCTACTGAACTGACATCTTATCCGGGAAGAACTTACCCCTCAGAGATGGCCACCTACTGAGAGACTTATCTTAACCCTTCAAAGATTAATCCTAGCAATCTACCCTTATTGAGTACTTAACGTAATTTATCCCACTTATGTAACACCCTACTACCTAGGCCCAATAGGACCGGGGATGTCGCCCCATCCAAAGGACAAGGGGTCTTTATAACTAGGACACACAATCAACATAATGGAATAAAAACAATAATTTAAACTTAAATCTTATTACATCCCAAGAATTCAAAAATAAATCCAGAATAAAACTATTCACTCTCAACTCCCAAAGTATTACACAAATATAAATAATAACATTTCCTCCAAGGTAGGCAATAACTAACTACTCATCCCTACAGTATGATCGACCTGAAATCATGGTAAAACGGGCGATGAGACAAAAATCTCAGTAAGTCCATGTGTGCTTTGAGTGTCCAGTGAAAACAGTTCATGAATGCAAAGTATAAAATCTTCATAAGAGAAATACTGGCAAGCAATAAATAAATAGTCAAAATCAAGAGTGGTGTTTTGGCTTTTCCAACCATACAGATACAATAAAATCAACCACTCAAAAGAGGTCATGGGTTACCACACATTGGGCCCCATAACCAATCAGAATACCACACTTTATGCAAACTGACAAAAGGTAGGTGATCTGCCTACCGGGCAAGATACCTCTCCTCCTTTATACCCAAACAACAACCGGTTATCCATTCTAGCAACATACAGTCACTTGACTGAAAAACTGCTAGCTCAGACCGGCACGACCTACTGGACTGTCATTCTATCTGGGAAGGACTTGCCCCTCAGAGGTGGCCACCTACTAAGAGACTCATCCTAACCCTTCAAAGACTAGTCTTAGCAGTCCAACTTATTGAGTACTCAACATAACTTACCCCACTTGGGAAAAAAGGAACAAAACATAGTTCCACTTGAAAATGGCAATTAAGGGTTTCCAAAATCTTTGTCAAATCAGTTTTAGAAAGAGTTTTGAGTTTAAGTAAATTTGCTTATTGATTTTCAAATAATTTATTTGACAGAAATAAGACAGGAGACAATCCTCAATTACCTTTATAGAAATGAGTGTCCATGCACTCTACATTTGGCTTGCCATAATAAATATTTTACATCAAACAGGTTTTATGCAGGAGCTTACCTGATCCTTAGCTTGAGATAAAATAAAGGCCTTTAACAGCTGACCTAACCTCGCCTGGGGTAAATATAAACTATAATCAAACTCAAGCTAAAATCTACTTTCACAAATAAAACTAGCTTAACTCACTATAACCATGATCCTAGTGTCCTAAGCTTTAAGGCCAGATAATAAATAAAAAGGGTTTATAAGCTAAGTCTAGTTTGATATTAAAGTGATCAGGGTTTTGGGAAATAGGTACTACTAAGTTGAAGGTTTAAATCTTGCTAAGAATAAATTAGAGTTGAAGGTTTGATGAAGAGTCCTAGGTGGTATTAGGTAAAATAATGATTTATTAATAATTAATTGTTTGAATATAATTGATAACTAAAATTAGTTGAAAATAAATTTTAATGGGTCTTGATTGGAAGATAATAAATAAATTTTAACAGGTTTTGATTAAAAGATAATAATTGAAAGATAATAAATTTTAATGGTATTAATGAATATAAGACTTACAAAATTAATATTTTACTTATTATGATTATTTATATGAAAGGCTTTATTTGATATTATTATTATATATAATATCTATATATTTTATTTCTTGAAATAAAATCTATCATTTATTTGACTAAAATATCCTTATTATATATAACAATCCAAGTCTACCTTCCTAGGGTTTTCGAATTTACTAGCAAAAATTATAATATTAAATATTTTATTGATGAAATAAAATTAGCTTAGAGACAACTAGATCATGATCATATTCTATTGCTAACCACAATCATGAACATATACTCCACTTCAATTCATCAAATCATCCAAATCATGAATAAAGGCATAGATCAAAATTTACCAAGACATGATCCAACCTCTACTAGCATAAACATAATCATGACTTTAACAATCATACAAGAATATAAATCCTATGCACCATAGGTGACATAATCTCTAACATGCTGGATCATACAACCCATTCACGACATGGAGACATGCATTAAACCCTAAAAACACCATACAATCAACTCATGCATCAATTCCATCTCCATCATATACACACACATATTTATTCATGCTTCAATCTCAACTCATCACAACAATACATGCTCAACCCTCAACCATAATCCATCTCCTTTCAATATCACCCTAGAGACATGAATCTAGAATTTAAAAAGAGAGTTGAAGGGTCTTACTTGATTGATAAGAACCTTTGAGGAGTTTCGAATGGATCTCAACTCCTAGGAGACTAAATTTGTCCAAGAGAGATGAAGAAAGCATGGCCATTGTTGAAGAAATCATTCGGCCAAGAGAGAGGGGTATTCGGCTAAGAGAGAGAGAGAGAGAGAGAGAAAGAAAGAGAAAAGAGAAGAAGAGAGTCCATTAGCGTGCTTATACACATATATATTCATTAGAGATTGAGAATTAGTGGAGATGAAGTTGATTGAACAAGCTTACCTTGAAGGTGTTCTTAAGCCTTCACAAAAATACTGGTTTTTGATCCAAGAGAGAGAGAGTTGAATTTTGAAGTTTGATGTTAAAAGTGGTATGGATGGATTCACAGTAGTGAGTAGATGAAATCTGGAATTTTTTTTGAAGAAGATTGAAGTGGTTTGGAGTGGTATTAGGCGTATGGAATTAGTAGGTGTTCTTGGTGTTCTATGTGTGCTTGAAGGTTGAAGAGAATGGAGAGATTTTGATTGAGGTTGCCGAAATTATGTGGGATTGTAGTGGCCAAATTATTTTAGTGGTTTTGGTAGATGATTTTTCTGGTTTGAAAGGAAAAGGAAAGGCTAGTTGTTGAAATCCTAAAAGAATATTTTTGGGAATCAAATTTTGAAACAAAATATGGCAAGAAGATCTTTGATCAATGGAGAGCTTTTTGGAAGCTGTAATGGCCGACTGTTGCTCAGTGTTTTTGCTAGATGAAAGCTGGTTGAAGAAGCTTAATGGTGGCCAAAAAGAGGGGGTACAATGGTGAAGGAAGGTCTGGTTGTTTTAGGGATATTTTATGGAAGTTTACTAAATTAGGATTGCTGGAATTTTGGTCTTCAATCAAGGCTTGATTGGAGTAATTGTTGGAGATATTTTAGGGGCAGTCATGACTGGTTTTTTGAGTAGAAGTTTGGGGAAGACAATGGAGTTCAGTTCATGGCTATTCAAGAGAGGTTTGAACAGAAAGATGAGGGAGTTTCGGTCAGGGCTGGAAAAGGAAACAAAGCTGGAAAATTCTGTACAGAATTTCGCAAGCTGCTAGAATTTTCTGGGTAGCTTTTGCTGCCATTTTCCAGTCAGTTTGCAGATGATTTGAAGGGGCATTTAGAGGTCTTTCAAGGCTAGTTTCCAGCCTTCTTTATGGAGGAAAAATGTGTCTAAGGTGCTGGGAGAAAACTAGAAGAAAACAGCTTGGTTTAAGTTCACCTATGCTGCAATTTTGCCTAGAAGATTTTCTAGTTTTGCACAGCATTTGTGCAGTCCGAATTTGGGCAGAAAATTTCATATTTCAAGCTGGTCAAGAGGGCCATTTTCTAGCAGCATTTGGGAGGGAATTATGGCTGAAAATTTTGACACTTTGAATGCACAAGAAGCTAGAAAAATTCTAGTTTACTTCATGAAGGAAAATGAACATAGCTAGGGTGGAGTTTTGAAGGTTCAACCATGGAGATTAATTCTCTTGGGAACCTTCCCCAACTCCTACCCATTTTCAGTCCATAAGATGTCTTACACTTAGACATTTTGAACCTTCAAAGCCACAACACTTTATTGAAATTTTCTGGAATAAAATTGACTTGGATAAATTGAACAACTTAAAGAATTGAGAAGTAAGAAAAACTAAGGATCAAGAAGGGTATGAATTCCCTTAGAAATTTTTGTAGGATACAAGAGTAGGATTAGGGTACTCCTATCATGTCTCCCCTAGGACATCACCTTTACCCTTCTCTAGAGCACTCAAGGTTGAAAATACAACCTTCCCAAAAAAAAATAAAATTTAATCATTGTAAAGCTCCAATGATGGAATTTGAACCCAAGACCTCAAGAATTAGTTCCAAAGCTCTAACTACTAAACCACAACAACTCTTGTTCTTATTTTCTCTCTAAAATATTTTTCCTATTTAATCCTTAAGCTATCTCCCTATTTTCACCTCAAGCAAAAATTACCATTTTGCCCTTCTTACTTAATAAACATAATTAAGCCCTTGAGACTATAAAATACCAATCCAAAGCACATAAAATCATATAAAAATATATTTAAACATTCAATAAAATATAATATGCATCCCAACCCCCTTACTCTAAGGTTGGTTTCGACTGGGGTTTCACAACTTGGGAGAAAATTGGATAAAACAAAGCTCCACTTGAATATGGATTAAGGATTTCCAAAGTTTGGGGCAAAACTGGTTTTAGAAAGAGTGTTAGGGTTTGAGTAAAATTGCCCCTTGATTTTCAAATAATTGTTTGCCTGGAATGAGAAAGGAGACAATCCTCAATTGCCTTTACAGAAGTGAGTATCCATGCACTCCACATTTGGCTTACCATAGCAACCATTTTGTATCAAACATGTTTTACGAAGGAGCTTACCTAATCCTTTGCTCGAGATAAAATAAAGATCCTCAAAAGTTGACCTAACCCCACCTGGGGTAAACATAAGCCATAATTAGACTCAAGCCAAAAGTTACTTTCACAAATAATCCTAGCTCAACTTACTACAATCATGACCCTAGTGTCCCAAACTTTAAGGCTAGATAATAAATAAAATGGTTTATAACATAAATTCAGCTTGATATTAAAATAACTAGGGTTTGGGAAATATGTACTAATAAATTGAAGGTTTAAATCTTGCTACAAATAATTAGGGTTTATTTAATGATGGGTCCTAGAACCTAGATGGAATTATTTAAAATAATAATCCATAAATACTTAGTTGTTAAAAAATAATTTGGTAACTAAAATTAGTTGTAAGTACATTTTAATAGGTTTTGATTACAAGTTAATAAATAAATTTTAATAGTGTTTATGAATATAAGACTTACAAAATTAATATTTTACTTATTATGATTATTTATATAAAAAGGCTTTATTCGATATTACTATTTTCTATAAATTTTATTTTATATAATACTTATATATTTTATTTCTTTAATAAAAGCCATTATTTGTTTGACTAAAATATCATGATCTTATATAATAGACCAAATCCACATTTCCCTAGGGTTTTCGAAATCACTAGAAGAAATTATAATAATAATCATTTTATTGATGAAATAAAATTAGCTTAGGGACAACAAGATCATGATCATATTTCTTTTTGCTAGTCACAATCATGAACATATATTCTACACCAATCAACAAAACATCCAAATCATGAATAAAAGCATAGGTCCAAATCCACCATCACATGATCCAAACCCCACTAACGTAATCATATTCATGGCTATAACAATCATACATAATCACAAAACCCCATTCACCAAAGGTGACATAATCTCTAACATGCTTATTCAATCATACTACTCACAACATGAAGAGCATGCAACAAAACCCTAAAACCATAAAATTCAACCAAGACAATCAACTCATGCATCAATCTCAACTCCATCGCAAAACACAACCATTCAATCCCAACTCCAACACAAAACACATGCTCAAACTTTAATCACTGTCCATCCTTTTCCAAAACATCTTAGAGACATGAATCTAAGATTTAAAAAGAAGGTTGAAGATGCTTACTTGGATGATGACTACCTTGAAGACGTTTCAAGAGAAGCCTTACTCTTAGGAGACTTGATCTGTCCAAGAGAGAAGAAGAAAATATGGCCATGGTTGAAGTAACCATTCGGCCGAGAGAGAGAGAGAGAGAGAGAGAGAGAGAGAGAGAAATAGAGTTCATTAGAATACACTCATCAAGGTCAAAGATGGAAGAAGATGAAGATGATTGTTCATGCTTACCTTGAAGGTGTTCTTGAGCCTTCAAGAAAATTCTGGTTTTTTATCCAAAAGTGAGACTTGGATTTCAGCGTTTGATGTTAAAAATTATAGGAATGGATTCATGAGAGTGAGTAGGTACAATCTGGAGTTTTTTTTTTTTTTTTTTGGAAGAAGATTGGAGTGGTTTTAGTGGCCTTAGGCGTGAGAAGGGTAGTAGGTGGTCTTGGTGTTCTTGAAGGTTTGGAAAGAATAGAGAGAAATTAGATGAAGCTGGCCGAAATTCTGTGGGAATAGGGTGGTCGAATTGTTTGAATAGTTTTTGGTAATTGGATTTTTAGATTTGAGAGGAAAAGGAAAGCTGGCTGTTTGAAATTCAAATAGAATAATTTAGGGAATCAATTTTGGAAACAAATATGGTAGGAAGATCTTAGTTGATGGAGAGCTTTCGGAAAGCTCCAATGGCCGACTGGATTGCTGGAATTCTGCTAAAGTGAATGTTGTTTGATGGAGCTTTAGGGTGGCCGAAATATGATGTACAATGGTGAAAGAGTTTCAGGTTGTTTGAGGTTTAATTCATGGAAGGTTGATGAAATAAATTGCTGGAATTTTGGATTTCAATCAATAGTTTGATTGGAGTGATTGATAGAGAGATTTTAGGAGCAACCATGGGACTGTTTTTTGAGCAGAACAATGGTGAAGAAGATGAAGTTCAGTTCATGGCTATTCAAGGTGAGTTTGTATAGAAAAATGGGGTGAGTTTCGGCCAAGGGTGAAAAAGAAGCAAAGCTAGAAATTCTGAACAGATTTTTTGCAAGTTTGCTGGGAATTTCTGGGCAGATTTTGCTGCCATTTTTTAGTCAGTTTACAGAAGGTTTGAAGGGATATTCAAAGGTCCTTCAAGGCTAGTTTCCAGCCTTCTTTATAGAAGAAAAATGAGGTTGAGTTGCTCGGTGAAAAACTAGAAGAAACAGCTTGGTTTTGGCTCACCAATGCCGTGAAAACTGACCAGAAAATTTTCCTGGTTTACACAATTTTTGTGCAGCTTGGTTTTGGCTGGAATTTTCAGTCTTCAAGCTGAGTGAATTGATCATTGTTCTGGTAGAATTTGAGAAGGAGTGATGGCTAAAAATTTCGACTATTGGACTGATCAAGAAGCTGGAGAAATTTCCAGTTTACTATATGAAGAAGATGAACACACTTAGGTTGGAGTTTGAAGGTTCAACCATGGAGATTAATTCTCTAGGGAACCTTCCACAACTCCTCCCCATTTTCGGTCAAGAAGGTACTTCACACTTAGACATTTTCGAACCTTCCAAGCCACAGCACCTTGCTAGAATTTTCTGGAATAAAATTGGTTTGGATAAATTAATCAATCTAATTGATTAAGAATTAAGGAAAGCTAGAGATCAAGAAGGGTATGAATCCCTTAGAAATTTTTGTAGGGCATAAGAGTAGGATTAGGACACTCCTATCATGTCTCCCCTAAGACAACATTCCTACTCTTCCCTAAAGCATGCAAGGGCCGAAATATAGCCTTCCTAAACAAAAATAAAATTTAATCATGCTAAAACTCTAATGATGGAATTTGAACTCATGACTTCAAGAATTTATTCCAAAGCTCTAACTACTAAACCACAACAACTCTTGTTCTTATTTTCTCCCCCAAATATTTTTCCTATTTACTCCTCAAGCTATCTCCCTATTTTCACCTCAAGAAAAAATTACCATTTTGCCCTTCTTACTCAATAAACACAATTAAGCCATCTAGACTACAAATCACTTATCTAAGCACATAGAATCATACAAAAATGTACTTATGCATGCAATAAAATATGATATGCATCCCAACCCCCGTACTCTAAGGTTGGTTTCACTGGGGTTTCACACTTGTGCCAGGGACTGCGCCTTACAGTGTGTCACCCGTGTTATGCCGGAACGGTAAGCAGCGTACAAATGTACCTCAACTTGCACTTAAGGATCTTTTACTTGCTACCATTAGCCAGGGGTCCCAATCCTGACGTCAATCACCATCGAGGTGGCAAGGGATTGAACACACCGAGTGTACCCGCCTAGTATCATGTGAACAATCCACCATCATAAACAATAGGCAATTTCTAGGCTCAAAACGGCTAGCCGGGACGACTAATCTCAATGTCCTGTCGCCATGTTTGGAGTAAGATAATCCCTAGAACTGATCAGGTTACTTAGGGTCGTCTATCTATAACATGGGCTAGTACAAAGATCAAAGTCCTTGTTGAGTACTTAACGTTACTAACCCCGTCTGACTAATCATGCCAGAGGGTTATCTGATCTCACAGAATTTTCATATCAAAACAGTTTTGGGGCAAAATGACATTTTTCCAAAATCATGTTGAAACCAGATAAAAGAGTTCTATTCACACATCAAAACATGTTTCCAAGAGTAACCCGGTCATTTTCCCCGTACTCGATCACAAAAGTCATTTCCAAAGGTATTCAGGTCATTTTACCGATACCCAATTCCAAAAGACTTTTCGAGGATATTTGGGTCATTTTATCCTTACCTGATTTGAAAAATATTCACAAGAGTTCCAATAAGGATATTTTGGTCATTTACAGAATACTCGAGTTCCAAAGGTTTTCATAAAATATTCCACTAAGGATATTTGGAACATTTTCCAATTACCCGATTCCAAAAAGAACGCATTTAAAGGAATCCAGAATTCTAATTCCAAAAGAGGATTAAATTCAATGTTTCCAAACATATTTCCATAAAATGTCCCAAATAGTATATAATATACCATTTCATGGAAAAACAAAACACACTAGTTTTAGAAGGAGTTTTAGAAATCCAAGGGACTAACCTCGTGTCGTATGCAATGATTTCCGTTCATGGCCATTTAACCTTCGTTTATACCGTTTTTGATGTTTCATTGGCCGTTTATCGCTAAACCTACATCAAACATCGTTTTTGGGTCAATTCGTGTTTGGCCAAAAAATAGCCGACGGGTAGCCGACGTCCAGCCAACGTACCCGACAGTTAGCCGACGTTCAACCGTCATTTAGCCGATGGGGCCGACGGTTAGCCGACGAGGCTGATGGTTAGCCGTCGGTCAAGGAAAATGTTTAACTTTCATTCGCGTCGTTTGATCAATTCTTTTGTTTTCCTTATTCCACATCCTTCCTCCCTTCATAAACAAGGTATTCACTTCATGTTTCTCCAATTAATTTATCCAAAATCACATAAGTAGTCCCCCTTAAGTCCATTCATTTTCGAACTACTTTTTGGAATTTTACTGGTTTGACACACCATTTTGTTTTACACAAAACTTTCAATTTACAGCTCCGATTGGGCTCCATGATATAACAAAATGACCGTAAGACTCTTAAATTTAATTTGGTATAGGCTTTTTTTAGAGTTCTGGTTCCAGTATCACGGTACTGGGCAAAAACAGCCTCGGTAGTTTTGACTTAGTTTCACTATTCATTCTTTCCTTAACATTCTGCAATTTTCCAGTTTGACACCCTAACTTGTTTTGGCCATAACTTTTAATCCACAAATCCAAATGATGTCAAACCAATTGTAAAATATCCTTAAGACATTCCTTTACAAGTTCCAATTCATGGTATACCAATTCTATTGTCCATTTTGTTCAGTTTTGAACAGAAAGATCCAATAGTAAAATCCCGTTACTGATTTGTCACCTTTTACTAGTTTCACCTTAACTTTTGATCCGTAAATCTGATTAACCTCAAAATTGTTCTAAAATGTCTCTATGATCCTTAGCTCCAAAGATATATACCTTCTTTGTTTAAATCCAGAAGAGTTACAGATTTACAGAACATAAAACCTCCCAGAATTTTCTGCACACAAGGACAGCTTTCACGCAACTTCACCTAACTAGTTTCCATACTTCACACATAAACTTCTCACAATATATATACCAAAATGATCTCCATGCTTTATATAATAACTTTACTTCAAGTAAGGTAGATCTTTACCTTTTCTTTGCTTCATTTGGAGGCTGAACAGTCCAAGCATCTTCGTAGTTTTCTCTCTCTCTTTCTCTCCTCTCTATTTCCGGTTTCTCTCTCTCTTTCTTCTCTATTTCCTTTTCTTTTATCTTCTCTCTTTTCTCTCTTGTTTCCTTCGAAATTCTGGCTATATAAAGCCATTTTAGTTGGCGTTCATGGCCTATATATAGCAGACTACGGTCTTCCAGTCAATGGTGCATTAACTCGCCTTAACAATTAGAAGCCCTAGATTGGTCCACCTAGCTACTTAGGTGTCATTTAGAATATTCAAGAATTCTATGCTGATTTGGCAACTCTAGAAGCCCTTAGATCTTTATAGAATTCAAAAGAAAATTGTGGAATATCCTAGAAGGTCTTGGAATTATGTAGAACCTACAAAAGTATTGGAGAATCTTGTAGAAATCCCTAGGATTCTCAAAAAGCATTAGATATTTTCTAATCTTGCATGGCCATGCATAATCAACCATGGTTAACTTGCTCAAATCAAGATTAGCTTAATTAAGCTTGGTCAAATGAAGTCAAAAGGCAATCCAACTTGGTCAAGATTGTCATGCTTGTGGGCCATCCTTATTTATTTCTTGTGGGCCCTCTAAATTATCTCAATTTATCACAACCAATCAAATAGAAGCACTTGACCTCATTAACCAATCACTAAAAGACACTTTTTTCATCCACCAATCATAAGAACCACACATCCCATTTCCAACCGCAATTTCTATTTTCTTCATAAATGACCAAAATCGGGTCCGTAATAGAAAAATATTTTATTTCACAATCCAACTCCAAAAATTCCATTGAATCCATTGGTAAGCTATCCCTTTCTTTCCTGCATCAATACTCCTCTCAATCCTTCCTTTGTCATATTTGTGTACTCCTCATAAGGCTTATCCATCATTGGCAATGTTAAAACAGGAGTAAAGCTTAATCTTTTTCTCAACTCCCAATATTTTCCCTCATATTATCTAGTCCAAACATAAGGAACTTTCTTTTGGGTCAGTTGACTCAAGTAAAGCTATCTTAGGAAATTTCTTAGTAGATCTCCGATAATATCCTGCAAATCTCAGAAAATATCATATTCAAATAGAATCTCAAGAAGTTTCCAGTTCATCACTACTTTTAACTTTTTTAGGATCTACAGTACTTGCAACTTTGGATATCATATGTCCCATGAATGCTACTTCTTGTAGCTAAGACTCACACTTACTGAATTTTGTATATAGTTTGGACTACCTTAACTTTCCTAGTACTTTCTAAAGATTATTATTCATGATCTTAGGGATCTTTGGAGTACACTAGAATATCATCTATGAATAGAGCCACAAACTGGGCCGAGATGTCTGGAGCGTTAGATCTATGAAACGATAGGCATCAGTGATACCAAAGAGGCATCACTACAAGCTCAAAAGTCCATATCGTATTAAATACAGTTTTCAGTATATTTTCTTTCCGAATCTGAATTGAATAATACCCTTGCCTCAAGTCTAACTTTGAGAATCAACAAAAACCAACAATCGCCTATACCCATTAACATTGGGCTTACATGATTTGCTAAGGAAAAACCAGATTACAAATCACCTATACCTCTATCAAAGAGGTTTAACAGAGAATCTATCCATACCAAAAACAACAAAGGATCACAGTTTAATCACACATATATGTCCAGTTTTATTCAACTAGATACATGCTTACTATATTTTCACAAAACCTTCATGCTTCGATACCAATTAAAGGTTTAAAGGGGGAAGCAAACCACGTAGCGGAAGTAAAAACTAGAAAACTGAAGAACAGGAAACACACAAGCAGAAGCTGGCGTCGGTTCCCACGGCCTGGCAGGACTCCGAGGAAAAAAAAATTTACCACTTTTTCTCATTCTCAGAATTGGCTGGACCGGAATGTGTGGAACAAGGGTAGGTGCGTTGGTGAAAATCTGTAGTGTGATTCCTGTAAACCTCCTACTCCGTCTGTGCAAGTATATAAATGCCAACCTCTCGATCTTCCAGTATATGGCGTGCCTAATCCTATTTGGTGAACAACTCACAGGGCTAAGGAATATTTTTCGAGAGAGAAGAGGGCTGTCACGTTTTTTTTCGACCAGAGAAGAAGCAGTGAAAAACAACATTGTTGTCAAAGAGGGCAAGAATCATCGTATTCTGTATTCTCCTGTTTAACCTAAATAAAACCCTAGGTTAAACTGGATTGACCCATTGGACTCTTAGTTTACTCTTTTGGACTAAATTAATTATTCTAATTAGAACTAAATAAATGGCACAATTAATAATTAATTTTCCATCCCAAATAAACTAGTCCAATTAACTTGCCTATATTAGTTTAGTCCTAGGTCAAACTTTAATTATTCAAACTGAGCCAAAGCCCTAACTATTAATTAACCCACCAAACTAATTTAATTAATTTTCTCTCTCCATGGACTTTTACTTTATTCTAGCCTAATAATTAAATCAGGCTACTTAAATAAAATAAATTCTATTTAATTTAATTTAAGACCAATTCCTTAGCTTGTATATAATTAGAACTCATAGTCTATACTGGGGACCAAAAGACACACCGCCTTGGCTACTAAACTGACCAAAATACCCTTGCCATATAAATAGGTGTATTTTGCATTTTAAATATTTCCTAATATCACCATAAGAAAATATTGAAACCAAGGATAATGCTGCGTTAGCAAAGACTCCGACCTATAAGTGTAATGACTAAAATATCCCTTTATACATCGCCGTACATTAGAGAGGAAGAAATCTACTAACACATCTCCAAATGACATCTACCATCCTTAGGCTTCTAGTCCAATGATCCATGAATTCCTGGATTATTTTCGCTTTCCAAGAGAGCTACCCTAAAGCACACATCTAAGTCATGTTTCCTAAGGCCCTAGATATTTAGATCATTCAGACAAGCACAAGGGGCAATATAGTATATAAACTATCTTGTACAAGTCTGCCTTAACTAATTAGTCACACATACCCAACAAGCAAGTATATTAGTCCTACGATAGAACCTCAACTATATCATATCAAAGTACATGCTTCCAGCTTCGTCAGACCACCAACTCATACGCAAGTCGTACAGTACTAGTCCACGATATAGTAGTAGTAGTCTAGGTTTCTACCATATAGTACTTTAAGAAACCACTACTACAAGTCTTATTCTACGTAGTCAAAATACGCTTATGTCATGAAGTGAGTGGACTACTAACTGGCTAAAGGTAAGTCATTCCCTATTTGGAATTTAAAACATAATAGCCTAGACGTGATGAGATTCTCATTCTCATCAATCAGTTAAGAACAAACATATATGTGTTAAGTAACCCGTGATCCATACATTACTGTGAAAGACCTCCATTCACATGGACCACTTACTTAAACTCAATGGGTCTTTTCCAAACATAATTGTGCACAAATAAAATGTCAATTCATAAATAATTTCTAAAAACAAATTCTTTTATTAAAACATTCGATATTTACATAAAAAACCTAGTCTAAGAGGGCATATTTCCCAACATAATCATTATTCATTTGTTTGTTTAACCTTCCACAAGGATTGTTGCCTTCTTGGTACTCCTTTTGGCCTTCCTTTCTTTATCCACTCCTTCATCATTCTCATGGCCCTTGGTTGGTTGGCTTGGTTGGCCTTAAACTCCTATTGAAACCTCTTGAAAATGGATCTCACCCAAGGAGCCATGAACTGTGGTTTGGATTTCTCTTTGTCTTATTTTGAGTGGCCTTCGTGCCTGGGATGATTTCTATCATTTTTCATTTTTTGGAAAGGATTTGTCCTCGAATCAAAACCTGTACAAGAATTCAAATAAGAGTGTTTTTGTGAAAGTAAAATGGCATGGCTTTGTACCTCATTATTCTCTATACTTCCACTTTTCACTGCCTATATTTTTCCTTTTAATTTACCTCTACTCTCTTTTCTTTTTTTGTCTTCTTGTTTGCCTCTCTTTTCATTTTCTCTCCAACTTAGGATGGTCACTATCATTTCAATCCTGTCTTCCTTCCTTTCCTCAATTTTTATCTCACTTTCTTTGCTTAGCTCAACCTCTCGTTCCCTCTTCTTTTTTTCTTCCCTATTCTCTCTTTTTTTCTCCTCATTTTTTTTCTCACTCATCATTTTTCCCTCTCATTTTCCTCTCTTCTTTCCTTTTCCCTCAAGTACTTCTTTCCATCATTTCTCAACAAATAAGTGTTCCTCTTTCCATCGTGGACCATATCTTTATCAAACATCTAAGGTCTTCCTAACAAAATATGCTCAACATGCATGGGAAATACATCACAAACCACTTCATCCTTATACTTTCCCATATCAATGGCAACCTTGGCTTTTTTGTTCAGTTTCTTCTCTCCAAAATTGTTCAACCATTGTAACTTGTAAGGTCTAGGGTGTTTTAAGGTTTCTATTCCTAACACTTCTACCAATGTAGCACTAATCATATTTTTACAACTCCATCTATCAATTAGGACACTACATGGTTTTTGCTTGATTAGACACCTTGAAAAAATATATATTCTCTCTTTGTGAAATTTCTCTTACTTCCACTCCCTTACAAGCATTTTCAACTTCCATTGCTATGCTAATCAATGCACATGGTTTCTTAAGTATATCACCATCTCTTCTATCCACTCTATCTTCTCCACTAGATTTGTTGTAATTTTGTGAAGCTGAACTAGATGCTTCATTCTTACTAGTTTCTCTCATTTTCATTTGCTTTTGAACTACCTCTAGCCAACTTCTCTTTTTCTCTTCTTGTGGACGTGAGCTTTCTCCCACTGTATAAGTACTTCAAAAACTTTAGGAGCCTTCATATGTAGCATGCATTTGCTACCTCTCAAGCTTATTCCTTGAATGTATTTGCTTTTTAACAAATTCTACTCCATTTTACTCAACTCCTTGATCATTCTCCTCTAACACTCCCAATATATTTGATTCATCTTCTAGGAAAAGAGAATGTTGTAAAATTCCTTAGTAACCCCATTTGTTGAAATCAATGGTTCCACGTCTTATTTTCCATCATTACTAAGCTTCTTATCAATCTCATCAACATTTTTCTAAACTTCTTCATGCACCACTTCGTCATTTTGATCGAGCATTCCTTGACACTTAGCCTCATTTAATTGCTTTTCCTTCTTCTCAAAGCCATGTAATTCACTTTGCTCAACTCTCTTAACTTTTTCTTCACTCCTTGGCCTTCTTGGCACCTCAACATCTACAACATTTTTCTTGGCAACATTGGTCTCAAGTCTAGCTCTTTGCTTCTCAATTTGTCTATCTCCTAATTGTGCACCCCATAAAATCATTCATATGCCAATTTCTTTGGACAATAAACCTTTGTATGCCTTGTGCTACAACAAATCTCGCAAGTCAATCGTCTACTAAGCTTCTGTTGCACCATGCTTATAATGGCTTGAGATTCTCCCATTTTTCCTTACAATTCTTCCTTCTCCTTTAGTTGTCATAGCAAACTTGGGCACCTGTAGTAATAATGCCAATCACTCCTACTATTGTAACAATTATAACTTTTCCCCCCATGCACCTCTTCTTCCATTATATTTGCACTACATTCCTCCATATTTGTTTAGCTCTTTTTGGACAATAACAGGAAGTGTACTCAAAACTCCAACACATTTTGCACTCACGATCCCTCTAGTTCATTTACTCCCCATGCTTTTGTTATTTTTTGTGCTCCAGCCACATAAAATTCCTCATTCCAATATTCCTCACTCCCATGTTCTTCTTCATATTCCCAAATTTGTTCCTCAAAACTACCATATCCTTCCCTACTCAAATAAGGTTCTCCTTTGTTTTCACTCCCCCTACTCCAATCTTCCATAGGACTTATGTTCTCACAATCTTGATCATTTTTCCCTAGGTCTCCATCATAGCTATGATATTCCCTTCCACTTCTACTTTGCCCCTCATCATGTTCATCTGAATGTCCCATGCTCTCATAATCATCCTCCTCATATTCTTGCCCATATTCATTTTTCTCCCCATAACTACTCTCACCATAGCAAGACTCCTCATAATTGTCATACCCATCACTTTCACTCCTACTAGCCATTGGGAATATTCTTTCACGAGAAGTAACCACAAAATTGAAGTAGAAAATACCAAAAAAAAAAAAAAATTCCTCGCTTCACTACCTCGCGTGTTTACACTCAATTTTAGTGGTTACTCTTTATTCGTGTTTGCACTCTTCTTGACTTTTGTAAAATAAGCTCACTCTCTTACCTTTTTCAAATTCTCAATTCCAAACTAAAGTTCTTCCAACTCTTTACCACTTCAAAGGAGTTAGTTCTACTAATCAAGTCAACTAAATTTCATGGCATAAGAAAGAAATGTGTCATAAAGGTAATTTATCAAACACGTGATGTGCCATAAGGAAGATGAAAGGTTTTCAAAGAATTTTTACAAAAAGTGATGCTATCACATTCTCAATCACAATTTAACAATTAATAATCGCTTAAATACTCTTTACTAAACAAATTATTCATCATACTTCATGAATGGAAGCTTTGGTAGTCAAGTATAAGCATTCACAATTCATTAGGACAATATATCAGACACATTGATTGCAATCTCGTAGCTTAATGTTGTATAGCAAATTTCAGCTTGGTTTTAGCCCCAAATTAAAAAATTTTAACATCAAATGACTTATCAAACATCAATATACCATATAGGGCCAAATTAAAAACATTTTCATGGCATAAATTCAAGTTTTTAATATCCAAAAATAGCAAGAGAAAAAGTGAAGAAAATTTGAAAATCAATAGATCTTGAAAAAGATTGTACCTTAGCCCAATGAAAACTGGTTTATTAGAATCAACACAATGCAAGCTTTTATACCACTTGATATTATTAGATCAACACAATGTAAGCTCTGATACCACTTTGATATGATCTTGGGAAACAACAAACTTTAGGATTAAACTTGAGAACAAGAAACCTACCAAACCCATACACAAGAACACTAAAATGTTAGAAAATTAACACTCTTGTGATAATGTAAATCTAGCCTACTTCAAAGACGCCTTAACACCCTAATCTAACTATAGATTAGAATACCAATAATAGAAATTTGAAAGCACCTAACTCAATCCTTTCAAACACACTAGACAACCTAGCATATAAGAATATAAATGAAGTTGAGATTACGCCTTAAAATTTAGAGACAAGATCAAAGGTGGGACTAAATCCTTTTATTTAGTCTTGATGCTTAATGGACATCACCAAAGAAGATCACCCTCTCCAAAGCTCTCAAAAAGTTCTTAAACTCTCACAATTTCATATGCCTCCAAAGGTTCTTGGTTTTCAAGGTAATAATAAAGTATTTATAGTCCCCCCCAACATAACCTAATACAAAGCATTTTAGAAGGATATTTTGTTCCTAAACTAAATACTGTTAAAAATTATTAAATGACCCCAAAAAAGCTGCAAAATGTCAGTTATTCAAGTTCCAGAACAAAGCAGGCACTGGGTACGTCTTCTGGGGGTGGCGTCAGGTCCAATCGGGGGGAACAGTTCTAGTGCACAAAAGTCGAAACAATAAAAGTAGGATTTAGCCAGTACATAGCCGGAGTTGGGATAAGCTATTAGGGTTAACACGGAGTCCAATCTACTGGAAAAGTCCATCCGCCAAAAAATTGAGGAATTTTCCAGATAACAGCCAGTGCCAGGTCAATCTGTAAAACCCCAACTAAAACCAACCTTAGAGTAAGGGGGTTGGGATGCATATCATATTTTCTTGCATGCATAAATATATTTTTGTATGGTTTTAGGTGCCTTGGATATGTGATTTGTTGTCTAGATGGCTTACTTGTGCTTATTGAGTAAGAAGGGCAAAATGGTAATTTTGCTTGAGGTGGAAATAAAGAGATAGCTTGAGGGTTAAATCGAAAAAATATTTGGGAGAGAAAACAAGATCAAGAGTTATTGTGGTTTAGTGGTTAGAGCTTTGGAATTAATCCTTGAGGTCTTGAATTCAAATTCCATCATTAGAGTTTTAGCATGATTAAATTTTATTTTTGTATAGTAAGGCTATATTTCGGCCCATGCATACTTTAGGGAAAAGTAGGAGGGTTGTCTTAGGGGAGATGTGATAGGAATGTCCTAATCCTACTTTTGTGCCCTGCAAAAATTTCTAAGAGATTCCTACCTTTCTTTATCCCTGGCTCTCCTTACTTGTTAATCAATTAGATTGTTCCATTTACCTAAGCCAATTTTATTTCCAGAAAATTCCAGCAAAGTTCAGTGGTATTGAAGGTTCGAAAATGTCTAAGTGTGAGGTATCTTATTGACCAAAAATGGGGAAGAGTTATGGAAGGTTCCAAAGAGAATTAATCTCCATGGTTGAACCTTCAAAACTCCAACCTAGTTGTGTCATCTTCTTCATGTAGTAAACTGAAAATTTTTCCAACTTCTTGATCAGTCCAATGGTCAAAATTCTTAGCCATCTTTCCCTCCCAAATTCTTGTAGAAAAATGGCCAATTCACTCAGCTTGAAGGCTAAAAATTCTAGCCAAAATTGAGCTGCACAAAAGCTGTGCAAACCAGGAAAATTTTTTGGTCAGTTTCGCATCATGGTGAGCCAAAAACCAAGCTATTTCTTCCAACTTTTCAACCAGCAATTCAACCTTGTTTTTCCTCCATAAAGAAGGCTGGAAACCAGCCTTAAAGGACCCTCCAATGGCCCTTCAAACCTTCTGCAAGATGACTGAAATATGGCAGAAGAATCAGCCCAGAAATTCTAGCAAGCCTTGCGGAAAAACTGATAAAAAATTCTAGCTTTATTCCTTCTTCACCCTTGTCCGAAACTTCCTCCATTTTTCTGTACAAACACATCTTGATCAGCCATGAACTGAACTCCAGCATCCTCACCATTGTTCTGCACGAAAAATAGCTCCATGGCTGCTCCTAAAATCTCTCCATCAATCACTCCAATCAAGCTATCAGTTGGAGTCTATAATTGCAGCAAGATATTTCAGCAAGCTACCATAGATTAACCCTCAAACAACTAGAAAATTCCTTCACCATGGTACACCATATTTCAGCCACTCTAAAGCTCCTTCAAACATCATTCATCCCAGTAGAAACCCCAACCAATCAGCCGGCCATTAAAGCTTCCCGAAGCTCTCCATCAACCAAGATCTCCATACCATATTTGTTTCCAAAATTGATTCCCTAAATTATTCTTTTTTAATTTCAAACAACCAGCTTTCCTTTTCCTTCTAAATCTAAAAATCTAATTACCCAAACCTTCCAAACAATTTGGCCACCCTTTCCCCATAGAATTTTGGCCAGCTCTCTCTCTATTCTCTTCATTCTCTTCAAACCTCCAAGAACACCAAGAACACTTACTACCATTCTCATGCCTAAGGCTATTCAAAACCACTTCAATCTTCTCCAAAAACTCCAGATTATACCTAGTTATTCTCGTGAATCCATTCTTGGAATTTTTAACATCAAACATAGAAATCAAAGCCTCACTTTTGGATAAAAAACCAGAATTTTCTTGAAGGCTCAAGAACATCTTCAAGGTAAGCATGAACAATCGTCTCCATCTTCTTCCATCTTCGACTTTGATGAGTATATACTAATGAACTCTCTCTCTCTCTCTCTCTCTCTCTCTCTCTCTCTCAGCCGAATGGTTGCTCCAACCATGGCCATGTTTCCTTCTTCCTCCTTGGACAAATCATGCTATCCATACGAGAGGATTCTTTCGAAACTACTTCAAGGTAGTCTTCGTTCAAGTAAGCCTCTCCAATCTCCTCTTTAAAATTCTAGATTCATGTCTGGATGAGGATGGGATATATTGGGAGATTGATTATGTGTTTTGTGATGGAGCTGGGATTGAAGCATGAGAATGAATGTATTTGTATGATGAAGTTGGGATTGATGCATGAGTTGATTTGTCTTGGTTGAATGTATGGATTTTTAGGGTTTGTTGCATGTCTTCATGTCGTGAGTAGTATGAATGATCAAGCATGTTAGAGATTATGTTACCTTTGGTGAATAAGGTTTATGTTCATGTATTCTTATTAAGGCCATGATTATGATTATGTTAGTAGAGTTGGATCTTGTCTTTGTAGATTAGGATCTATATTTTTATTCATGATTTGGATGTTTTGTTGATTGGTGTAGAGTGTATGTTCAGGATTATGGTTAGAAATAGGAATTATGATCACGACCTTGTTGTCCCTAAGCTAATTTTATTTCATTAATAAAATGATTAATACTATAATTTCTTCTAGTAATTTCGAAAACCCTAGGAAAATGTGGATTTGGACTCTTATATAAAATAATGATAATTTAGTCAAATAAATGATAGCTTTTATTAAAGAAATAAAATATATAGATATTATATATTAAATAATAATATCACATAAAGCCTTTTATATAAATAATTATAATAGGTAAAATATTCATTTTGTAAGTCTTATATTCATAAATACTAATAGAATTTATTTAATATCTTTAAATCAAAAGATAATAAAATTTACTTGCTATTAATTTTTTTTACCAATTATTTTCTAACCATTAGTTATTAAAAATCATTGTTTTAAATAATATCATCTAGGACCTAGGACCCTTCATCATATAAACCATAATTTATTTATAGCAAGATTTAAACCTTCAACTTATTAGTAGGTAATTCACAAACCCTAGTTATTTTAATATCAAGGTAGATTTATCTTATAAACCCTTTATTTATTATCTAGCCTTAAAGCAGGGGACACTAGGGTTATGATTGTTGTAAGTTGAACTAGGATTATTTGTGAAAGTGAGTTTTGGCTTGAGTTTAATTATGGCTTATGTATGCCCCAGGCGGGGTTAGGTCAGCTTTTGGAGATCTTTATTTTATCTCGAGCAAAGGATCAGGTAAGCTCCTGCATAAAACTTGTTTGTTGCAAAAAGTTATTATGGCAAGCTAAACCCGAAATTTGTGAATAATGATTTGGTAAAGGCAATTAGGGACTGTTTCCTTTCTTGTTTCAGTCAAACCAATTCTTTGAAAATCAACAAGCAATTTTATTCAAACACTAAACTGTTTCTAAAACTGACTTTGACAAAAGACTTTGGAAACCCTTGATTGCCATTTTCAAGTAAAGTTATGTTTTATCAGTTTTCTTCCAAGTGGGATAAACTACGTTGAGTACTCAATAAGGGTAAGCTGGTAGTACTAGTTTTGAAGAGCAAGAGTGAGTCTTCTGGTAGGAAGCCACCTCCAGAAGATGAACTCAACTTAGAGAAACGTCAGTACAACTTAGTCATGCCGGTCCGAACTAGCAGGTTTCAGTCATGTGGACTGTGTGTTGTTGGAGTGGACAACCGGTTTTGTTTGGGTGTAAAGAAGGAGAAGAATCTTACTCGGTAGGCCGATCACCTATCTTTTTATCAGTTTACACAAAGTGTGGCATTCTGACCGTTGTATGGTTATGGGGCCCAACGTGTGGTAACCCATGGCTGTCCTTTCGAGTGGTAGATTTTATTGTACCTGTTTGGTTGGAAAAGCCAAAACGCCACTCCTGCTTTTGAACTTTATTTATTGCTTGCCAGTATTTTTCTTATGAAGTTCTTACACCTTGCATTCATGAACTATTTTCACTAAACACTCAAAGCACACACGGACTTACTGAGATTTTTATCTCATAACCCTTTTTACCATGATTTATGGTCAATCCTGCTGTGGGAATAAGTAGCTAGTTGTTGCCTGCCTTGGAAGATATTCTATTATTTATTTTTATGTGATGCTTTGGGAGTTGAGAGTGAACAGTTGTTATTTTTATTTTAGATTTTTCTTGAATTTTTATATTGTAATATATTTTAATTTTTGAAGTATTGTTTTATTTTGATTGTGTGACCTTGTTATAAAGACCTCTTGTCCTTTGGACAGGGCGACATCCCCAGCCCTGTTGGGCCAAGGTAGTGGGGTGTTACAAGTGGTATCAGAGCCAAGGTTTAGGCAAATATTGATAGTGTATGTTCCATTTATTTAAGTTCAAATCTTATCTAACCTTTCTTGTTTATGCCGTAGGATGGTTAGAATACTTAGAACCGCGAGGAAAGGGCAACAATAGCATCCTCCTATCCCTATCTACCCAGAAGACCTTCCAGTACCTCAGCCTGCTCCTCAGCCAATCTTCCATTTGGAAGATAGCAGTGATGATGAGGTCCCGATCCATGAGCCACCCCCAATCCCAGTGATAGTATTAAGTTCAGTCAGTGAAGATGAGGATGCAGCCGAGGGGCATGTTCCCTACCTTCCTAATCCCATAGTGGATTTATCAACAGATAGTGATGACCTAGGGGAGATAGATTATGAGTCTCCACCTAAGCCTTCTTTCATTCCTCCACCCAGTAGAGTTGAGCCCGGGGAGAGTTCTAGGCAACTCTGGAAAGAGCCAATGGAGGGGTTTGCCAATGGGGCTGGGATAAACTTCTCTAAGAACTCTGGGGGAAGGTTGTATGAGGCTGATTTTGAGGATTTTGATGAAGACTAGAGGGCTGAGAGTTATTTTGATTAGGATGTTTATTTATTATTTTTCGTAAACCTTTTTGTTAAGGAATTTTATTTCTGTTTCTGTTAAAATTTTGAATTTATGCAATTAAAGATTTGACAGAGAATTTATGAGCAATTCTTTAGACAAAAACTTACATCGGATTTCCTTTTAGTTGTATCTGACTGTGGATGCATGCTCTAAAATGATTTCATCATTGAATACATAAACCTATCATTTGGGTGTGGTTTAGAATGGCACCTAAGCGCTATGTAGCTTCGTCAAGCAGAAGGATTCCGGAAGCAGAGCATGTGGCACCGAAGGTTGAGATGACCTAGATGCAATCACCCAACTGGGGTAATGGGAGTGAACCAGAGATGGGAATGGGGTCTAAAGCATCGGTTGATGTGTCAATGGGATAAGCATTCAGCAAGATGGCAGAAATTCTGCAGACCCTGACTGAACGGAGAAACCCTAAGGGAGAAGATGAGGCATTAGAGCGGTTTTTTAAGTTTCAGCTACCCGTCTTCTTAGGCGAAGTTGAGCAAGATCAGAAAGTAGACCAATGGATCAAATAGATGGAAGATATATTTGCAACGCTCTAGCACACCGAGGAGCGGATGGTTAAATTTGCAGTATTTTGTTTGAGAGGCCCAGCTCAGGCATGGTAGCAGTAGGTTCCAGACGACTGGGAGATGGTTGATTAGGAATGGACGTGGTCCAACTTTGTTGAAGCCTTCAGAGCTGAGCACATCCCTCAGTTGATAGTGGAAAAGCGAGAGGACAAATTTCAGAATTTGAAGCAGGGGGGCTTGTCAGAAGCCTAGTATGCAACACGGTTCACCCAACTGTCGAAGTACTGCAAGAGACTGGTAGACATCGAGCAGAATAGGACGAGGTAGATTGTCAAAGGACTAAGGCCGGAATTGAGGAGTGCGTCGGCACCTTCTCCACCAACAACCTATTCAGGGGCCGTAGATGCAGATACCAGGACTGAGAATGAGGACTGCAGTAGGATGGCAGCAAGGCCTTTCCAACCGCCAAGGTAACCGCAAGGACACTTCCCGAGGCAGCAACCCAACAAGCAACCCGCCAATCAGCAATGGCAGAATCGGGGAAAGCAAGCCCGGACTGCACTAGCTGAACCTACTCAGAACCTTCCGTTATGTCGGCAGTGTGGGAAAATAGGCCACATAGAGAAGAACTGTTGGTCTAAAGAAGGAGAGCGGAAATGTTATCACTGCGGCGATCCGAACCACTTGCGGAACGCCTGCCCTAAGCTGCACCGAGTCGAGCAAGGGAATCCAGCTCAGAACTTGGGACCCAACAGAGCCAATGCCATGGGAACATCCGGGAGTGCAGCACCAAAGCCTCAAGTGAAGGCCAAGGTATTCGCTCTCAACAGATAGGAGGTTAGGACCGATGCAGCAATAGTGGAAGGTACGTTTACTATCCAAGGATGTTCTGTTAATGCATTAATAGATCCTGGCTCTACTTATTCCTATTTAAACAAGATCTATGCATGTCATTTAGGTTGGGATGGAATAAAGTTACCTTTTACCTTATTGGTAAGTACACCATTGGGGAAGATGGTGCAAGTAGATCAGTATGTGTGAAACTGTAAAATTAATGTAGGGAGAGAAAGCCTGGAGGGAGATTTGATAGTATTAGACATTGAGGATTATGATTTGATATTGGGAATGGATTGGTTAGCCAAGTATAGGGCTAGGGTAGATTGTAAGAATAAATCAGTCTAGTTCGTTAGACTAGGTTATGATGTGTTGGAATTCGATGGTAAGAGGGTAAATGAATAAAAGTATTTGATAGCGGGGGCTAAGGCCCGGAAATTGCTAAAGCAAGGATATCAATGGTACCTGGCTTACGTGATAAGCAAGCCGAAGGACCAGTGCACTCTGGAGGACACCGAGATAGTGAAGAACTTTCCCGATGTGTTCCCAGCAAAGCTTACTTCTCTACCTCCCAGTCGAGAAGTGGAATTCACCATTAACCTAGTTCCAAGAGAGGAACCAGTATCGTGGACCCTATATTAGATGGCACAGGCAGAGCTGAAAGAGCTGAAAGAACAATTAGAAGAGTTAGTGAAGCAAGGCTACATTAGACCTAGCACGTTGCCCTGGGGAGCACCTGTGCTGTTTGTGAAGAAGAAGGACGGGACTCTAAGGCTATGTATCGACTATCGGGGCTTGAACAACCTGAAGGTCAAGAACAAGTATCCTCTACCACTGATTAACGAGTTGTTCAACCAGTTACAAAGATCCAGTTGCTACTCCAAATTAGACCTGTGGCAAGGGTACTATCAAGTGCGGATAAAAGAGGAGGATATCCCTAAGATAGCCTTTAACACTAGATATGGACATTATGAGTTCATGGTAATGCCGTTCGGGGTGACCAATGCTCCAACAGTATTCATGGACCTGATGCACTGAGTGTTTCGACCCTTCTTAGACAAGTTCGTGGTGGTCTTTATCGACGATATTCTAATCTACTCCGAGAGTCCGGAGGAGCATGTGGAGAATCTGAAGCTCGTATTGGAGAAGCTGTAGGAGCACAAGTTGTTCGCCAAGTTTAGCAAGTGTGAGTTTTGGCTGGACAGCCTGGTATTTCTTGGCCATGTGGTGACCAATGAGGGAATCAAGGTAGATCCAGCAAAGGTTGAAGCAGTGTTAGACTGGAAGCAACTGGAAAACATCACCGAGATTCGAAACTTCTTGGGATTGGCTGGTTACTATAGGAGGTTCATCAAAGGATTTTCAACGCTCGTATCACCTATGACTCGACTACTAAGGAAGAATGTTCCATTTGTTTGGAGTGAGAAATGTGAGAAAAATTTCCAAGAGCTTAAGCGAAGATTGATGATAGCACTAGTATTGAGTCTGCCAAAGGGAGATAAACCTTACGCGTTGTATATCGATGCCTCGAAAGAAGGATTGGGAGCAGTTCTGATGCAAGATTGGAAGGTGATCGCTTACGCATCTCGGAAGCTGAGACCTCATAAAGTCAACTACTTTGCGCATGATCTGGAGCTGGCAGCCATTGTGTTTGCTCTAAAGAAATGGTGACACTACCTGTACAGAGCTGAGTATGAAGTGTTCACGGACCGCAACAGCCTGAAGTACATCTTCACCCAAAAGGATTTGAATTTGAGACAGCGGCGGTGGATGGAATTCTTAGAAGAGTACCATTGTCCAATCAACTACCATCCCAGGAAGGCCAACGTTGTAGCTGATGCCCTAAGTAGAAAAGTGAGTATGGCCAGATTAAGAGTGCAGGAGGTTCAAGTAGTTCAGGATGTGTTGGACAGAAGAGTGGAGGAGCAAGAGAAGAGGACTGTTGTTAGCAACCTGAAATTGGTACCAGATCTAAGGCGGGAAATCGAGGAAGCTCAGCAAAGTAATGCAGAATTTCAGCTTTCCAAGCACAAGAAGCATAAATGGCAGGGCGGTGAATTCCGGCAAAACAGGGCGGGAGTTTTGCATTTCAGGGATCGATTGTGTGTACCCGGAGAGACAGAATTTTGGAAGAGGAACACAGGAGAAAGTACGCCATTCATGGGAAGTTAAAATGTACCAAGATCTAAAGAGGGCCTATTGGTGGCTCGAAATGAAGCGGGATATGGTCAAATATATCTCGACGTGTCTTACCTGTTAGAAAGTCAAAGCGGAGCATAAGAAGTTAGCAGGATTGTTACAACCATTGCCAGTGCCTGAATGGATGTAGGAGGAAGTGACCATGGATTTTATCACCAGAATTCCTATGTTACAGACCCAGAAGGACGCCATATGGGTGGAAGTGGATCGACTAACCAAATCAGCCCATTCCATACTGGTGAATGTGAGAGATTCCATTGAGAAGTTGGCTCAGACTTATGTGCGAGAAATAATCCGTTTGCATGGAGTACCTTCAAGTATCGTGTCTGACCGAGACCCGAGATTTACGTCTCATTTTTTGGGCAAGTTTCAAGAATCAATGGGGTCGAGTCTGAAGTTCAGTATGACGGTGCATCCGCAAACTGATGCGCAGTCAGAAAGGGTTATACAGATATTAAAAGATATGCTGAGAGCCTGTGTTCTGGATTTCAGGGATAAGTGGATCGAATGTGTACCGTATGTGGAACTGTCATATAATAATAATTATCAAGCTTCAATTGGGATGGCTCCGTATGCGGCCCTGTATGGACGTAAGAGTCAGGTACCACTATACTGGAGTTGGTCAGAAGATGGTCACGTAAGCAAATCCAGGGAAGTCTGTGTCTAGGAGATGTTGGATAAAGTAAAGTTGATCAGGGAGAGGTTGAAGGCAGCTCAAAGCTGACAGAAGAGCTATGCGGTTGGAGCTATGCGGACAACCAATGGAGAGAGTTGGAGTTTCAAGTAGGAGAGAGCGTATTTCTGAGATTGACACTGAATAGGGGGATCTTGAAGCATCCAAAGGGTGGAAAGTTGAATCCGAGGTATTTAGGGCCGTTCCTAATAAAGAAAAGGATTGGACCGGTAGCATACCGATTGGACTTACCAGATGGATTGACGAGAATTCATGATGTGTTTCATATGTCACAGCTGAAAAAGTACAAAGCCGTTCCCAATCATGTTCTGAAAAATGAGTCGTTGGTGTTGCAACTTGATCTGAGCTATGTGGAGAAGCCCATGCGAATATTAGACCGCAGTATCAAGAGTCTCTGGAACAAGCAGATACCAATGGTAAAAGTTCAATGGGAGCATCATGGCACGCGAGATGCCACATGGGAATCAGAAGAGTGGGTAAAGAGGAAGTAACCCGATCTGAAATAGAGGTATGCCAAAATTTCGGGGTGAAATTCTCCAAATGAGGAGAGGATGTGAAACCCCAACTAAAACTAACCTTAGAGTAAGGTGGTCAGGATGCATATCATATTTTCTTGCATGCATAAATATATTTTTGTATGGTTTTAGGTGCCTTGGATATGTGATTTGTAGTCTAGATGGCTTAATTGTGCATATTGAGTAAGAAGGGCAAAATGGTAATTTTACTTGAAGTGGAAATAGGGAGATAGCTTGAGGGTTAAATAAGAAAAATAATTGGGAGAGAAAACAAGAACAAGAGTTATTGTGGTTTAGTGGTTAGAGCTTTGGAATTAATCCTTGAGGTCTTAAGTTCATATTCCATCATTGGAATTTTAGTATGATTAAATTTTATTTTTGAATAGGAAGGCTATATTTTCGGCCCTTGCATACTTTAGGGAAAAGTAGGAGTGTTGTCTTAGGGGAGACATGATAGGAATGTCCTAATCCTACTCTTATGCCTTGCAAAAATTTCTAAGAGATTCCTACCCCTCTTGATCCATAGCTCTCCTTACTTATTAATCAATTAGATTGTTCCATTTACCTAAGCCAATTTTATTTCCAGAAAATTCCAGCAAAGTTCAGTGGTATTGAAGGTTCAAAAATGTCTAAGTGTGAGGTATCTTATGGATTGAAAGTAGGGAAGAGTTATGGAAGGTTCCCAAGAGAATTAATCTCCATGGTTGAACCTTCAAAACTCCAACCTAGTTGTGTCATCTTCTTCATGTAGTAAACTAAAAATTTTTTCAGCTTTTTGATCAGTCTAACTGTCGAAATACTCAGCCATCTTTCCCTTCCAAATGCTGCTAGAAAAATGGCCAATTCACTTAGCTTGAAGGCTGAAAATTCCATCCAAAATCGAGCTGCACAAAAGCTGTGCAAACCAGGAAAATTTTTTGGTCAATTTCGCATCATGGTGAGCCAAAAACCAAGCTATTTCTTCCAACTTTTCAACCAGCAATTCAACCTTGTTTTTCCTCCATAAAGAAGGCTGGAAATCAGCCTTAAAGGACCCTCCAATGGCCATTCAAACCTTCTGCAAGATGACTGAAATATGGCAGAAGAATCAGCCCAGAAATTCTAGCAAGCCTTGCGGAAAAATTGATCAAAATTTCCAGCTTTGTTCCTTCTTCACCCTTGTCCGAAACTTCCTCCATTTTTCTGTACAAACATACCTTGATCAGCCGTGAACTGAACTCCAGCATCCTCACCATTGTTCTTCACGAAAAATAGCTCCATGGCTGCTTCTAAAATCTCTCCATCAATCACTCCAATCAAGCTATCAGTTGGAGTCTATAATTGCAGCAAGATATTTCAGCAAGCTACCATAGATTAACCCTCAAACAACCAGAAAATTCCTTCACCATGGTACACCATATTTTGGCCATTCTAAAGCTCCTTCAGACATCATTTATCCCAGCAGAAACCCCAACCAATCAGCCGGCCATTAAAGCTTCCAAAAGCTCTCCATCAACCAAGATCTCCTTACCATATTTGTTTCCAAAATTGATTCCCTAAATTATTCCTTTTTAATTACAAACAACCAACTTTCCTTTTCCTTCCAAATCTGAAAATCCAATTACCCAAACCTTCCAAACAATTTGGCCACCCTTTCCCCACAGAATTTCAGCCAGCTCTCTCTCTATTCTCTTCATTCTCTTCAAACCTCCAAGAACACCTACTACTATTCTCACGCCTAAGGCCATTCAAAACCATTTCAATCTTCTCTAAAAACTCCAAATTATACCTACTTATTCTCCTGAATCCATTTCTGCAATTTTTAACATCAAACACAGAAATCAAAGCCTCACTTTTGGATCAAAAACCAGAATTTTCTTGAAGGCTCAAGAACATCTTTAAGGTAAGCATGAACAATCGTCTCCATCTTCTTCCATCTTCGACTTTGATGAGTATATACTAATGAACTCCCTTTTTCTCTTTCTCTCTCTCTCTCTCTCTCTCTCTCTCTCTCTCTCTCTCTCTCTCTCTCTCTCTTTCTTTCTCTGTCGGCCGAATGGTTGCTCCAACCATGGCCATGTTTCCTTCTTCCTCCTTGGACTAATCAAGCTGTCCACACCAGAGGATTCTTTCAAAACTACTTCAAGGTAGTCATCATTCAAGTAAGCCTTTCCAATCTCCTCTTTAAAATTCTAGATTCCTCTTGGATGTAATGGGATGAGGATGGGATATATTGGGAGATTGATTATGTGTTTTATGATGGAGTTGGGATTGAAGCATGAGAATGAATGTGGTTGTATGATGAAGTTGGGATTGATGCATGAGTTGATTTATCTTGGTTGAATGTATGGCGTTTTAGGGTTTGTTGCATATCTTCATGTCGTGAGTAGTATGAATGATCAAGCATGTTAGAGATTATGTCACCTTTGGTGAATAGGGTTTATGTTCTTGTATTCTTATTAAGGCCATGATTATGATTATATTAGTAGAGTTGGATCATGTCTTGGTAGATTTGGTAGACGTAGAATTCATCCTCTTTTCTCTCGACAACCCAGTGTGGAAGTAATTCTTGTTTGAAGGCTTCCAGAAAATTCACCCAAGTCCATCCTTACTCTTCTTTATTCCGAAACCACCAATCTCTCCCTGGACCCTATAATCTAAAAGTGACAAACTGCACCTTCAGCTGATCGTAGTAGTTTAAAGCTACAAATATAATAGCTATTTTCCCCATCCAGAATTCAACTTCATGTTTCTCGTTAGGCTTCCTATAAAAATGCAGAGAGTGAAACTTCAGAAAGCTTTTCAAGACTTGGTCTACCTCGATTTCATTGGCTTGTCTTCTCTAGGTTGTTGTATCTACCACCTTCTGCAAATATCCATCATTTATTGTAGGGTCTGTGTAATTATATTATGTGGCATATTTTTCCTTCTTTCTATATTACTCTCTTCAATGCTCTCTTCTCGGTGACCCTAGGTAGTTTATCTTGGCGGTATCTATAGACTTGAGTTTGAGCTTCTATATCTTAAGAAAATAAGTATGGAACTAGAAATAAAAGGAAGAGCATGAAATAATCAAAATAAAATACACTTATATACATAGCTCACATGCATATACTACTGGATGTTAGACAACTTAACACAAGCTTATGTACACTAGAAACTATTTACAATACCCTCCTCCTATTTAACCCCATCACTCAGTGTCACTCTCAGATTCTAATGTTTTGGCGTCCAGAATATAAAGATACAATACAATACTTAGGATCTCCAGATCTATAATCTACAAGATGTTCTGCATTAAGCCCCCGATGTAGATCTGGACTCAGGTGCTAATAAGGAATAGTCACTGGTTTATACTCCCATAATGAATGCTCTTTTGACTCTACTAGCTTAGGTGTCTTCTCTTCTGATTCTTCATATTCTACTTCTAGCTCCTATAGTTTTATAAGGGTTCCAAGTTTATTAGTTTGTTGCTTAGGTAGCATGCGGCCTAGGCATCTAACACGATGTCTCGGCCCTAGTCCAGGGTACGTGCAGAAATAACTGCAACTTGGACCTTGGATTTAATTTCCTCTAATGATTACTGAAACTAAGCCTATAGTTCCTGCTTCTTATACTATAATTGAGTAATCATCTCTTCCCTTTTACGTCACATGCTCTCCTCCATCTCTACTTGAAATCGCTCTACTTTGGAGGGAATATTTATTGCTGTAATTTACCTCAATCATGTCTTATATGGGCTTTTTCTTATGCATCTGATTTTGCCCCTTCTATCCTACTCATCTCTTGTAGAAAATCTTGTTTTAGCCTCCTTAGTGCATTCTGAATCTTGTAGTGCCTCCAAATCTCAATGTCAGGATGTGTGAAATTTAAAAAATATATGGATTAGTGGCAATTACATGTTTGATTATTACATTGAAAAGGAATAAATTAAAATTTGATATTTTCTTTAAAATCAAATAACAAATTTAATAAAAACTAATGATGATATCTTATGTACCGTCATTAACGCATCTAACTTTCCTTTTCCACATGGCCATAAAAACATCATACTATGCAATTCTATGACCTTCAGAAGCCAACTGCACATCTATGCAAAGATTAATAAGTGTCTATAATGTTCAAAAAAGTATTTAATACAAAACAACAAATTAACAATATTCAATAAGCTTGACCTCTATTAGCACGAAGCAAAATGGCACCCTACTTGTAATATGTGGGAATTGTTGACATGCCCTATTTTTTAATTTTATACCAACTATAGTCTATATAAATTAGAAGGAAAACATTCTGTTAAGGCTACCATGCTTATGCATTTGTATCTTCCATGCTTAAAAAAAAAAATAAAAGAATGTTAGGCAATGTGAGTATGAATACAAACCTAGATATTTTCTAACTTCCAGTAGTCACATATTTCCTTCCATTGTCTAGGGACAATTCTTTTATTCAGACATGCAGGAATGTTGCCATCAGTTGCAAATGGCTCGAAGTGGGCCTTTTTAATCCTACTCTTGTGATCCTTCAGCAACTATTTAATGTTTGGAACTACTTTTTTAGCCTCATATGTGTTAAGAAGGGATGTATTTTGCTACACGAATCATAAAATGAGTAGAGTTAATGGTACATTTCCATCATTAAAGAATAAAATTTTAAAAATAGTGTTAAAAATCTAAAATAAAACAACATAACTTAACCTCTTCCCACAAACTTTCCTTATACTAGGATGGTGCATCATGCCAACTGAGGTGATTACTTAGTAGCCTATTAACCATTTTGGCTAAAACACCACTTGCTATAGAAAATTAGTTGTACTCCTCACCAACTATTCCACCATGATCTCCCATGTAAACCTTTACTTATTTGCTCGTTCCACATTTTTTTTTTTTTGGAAGCTTTACAATTCCACAGCCTTTCTTGCTTGAGGAGAAATCGTCATACTTGCAATCCAAGAGTACTAGTTGATGACATCCCTAGAATTGTTAAAACCACAACTAAAAAGGATGGACTTATGAGAAAATGAGATTTTGCACATAAACTATGAAGCATATTTCAATGTAGGTACCATGCTTCATGTGATAAAACTACTAATTGAAATAAGTTGGAAAAAACAAATGTCTAATATCTTTTGTTCATTAGGTGTAATTTGACATATATAAGGAAATAAGGCTAGTCAATACTCCTATCTATTTCTTAATAAATTTCCCCACTGGTTCCATACTAATTAAAATAAAAAAGTTGACTTCAACCTATAGGAAATAGTTAAGCAAGTATTTAACCTGAGATTGTAGCTACTTCGCCAGCTTTATCAATGGACTTCTTAACACATTTTCCCTTTGGTAGCGTGGTTTTCTCACTGTTTTGTCTTTAGGTGGTTTTCTTTTTTATTATTTTTGTTAGCTACAAGAGTAGCATTTACAGCTACAACATGAGTGAACTGCTTCAGTGGTACAACTCTTTTTACAACTAGCACCATGGCATTAAGCTTTCCATCAGATTGGCTTGTACGAGCAGAGGAAGCATTAGACCTTGCGATAACCTCTTGCATTACCTACTGATAATGTTATTTGCAAAATATCTATTCCTGGAATACAAGTTATAGATAGATTGCTAGAGTTGGAAATTTTTAAGGCTGATCAAAGGGTGCTAACAAGGACATCAAAAGGTGCTAACAAGGACATGGAGTAGGAATATAGAGTATTTAAGAAACTTAGAATAGGTAAGGGATAACAAAACTATTAAGTAAAAGAATCTCTATAATCCAGGTCAAAAGCTTTTGGGTGTTCTCAGCCTCAACAAGCTACTTTGTTGTGTTTGTGTGATGATTTGGAAAAAAACTATCATGTTAAAAAAAAGTTTTAAATATAAAATGCCAAGATTAATCACACATTTAGGCAAGTGCGCCTATCATGTAGCATAAAATTATAAGGGCAAGTATCGAAGAATCCAAGGGAAGAGATAAGTACTATCATTCCCTCTTCTTCTAATGCCTAGCCTAACAAACTAACAAAACTATGTATTTATAACGGATGAATATAGAGAATCAACATATGAATCAAAGTAGCAAACCTAAAAATTGTGCAAGAATCAAAACAACAAACCTATCTACGATATTAAGTAGCACCACTTATGTTGATATTAGTGGGGACTTTAATCTCTTATTTTGCTCTATTCTGCAATCCGAGCGACGCCACTTATACCAGCTTGAATGGCATCGTTTACTTCCAATACATCCATCCTCTTAACTTCTAAAATTGAGTGGCGCCACTTATTATGTAATTAGTGGCACCACTAATCTCTTATTTTCCTCTATTTTATAATCCGAGCAGCACTGCTTATATTCTACAAGCTTTTTCTTATCTTTTTAGCTCTTTTCAGTCTTATTCTTCATCAAATCTTTATTCATGACTCCTACACAAAAATAGTGTGAAAATGTCGGGATGAGTAGTCATTTAAGCAAAGTTTTATAACAATTATAGTATACTTTACATAGAAAATTTGTATATGATGAGCACTCATCACTCCCCCACACTTAAACTTTTGCTTGTCCTCAAGGAAACTACAACAATCTACAACCAAGTAAATAGCTTACAAATAAAATGAATAATATTACATCACATCCTAGGTGAATTAACAAGAACAATTCAATATATGTGCAATAAAGTCAACATGTTAGAGACATTATTATTTTTTTTCACCTTAGAATTCATCCCACCACTTATCCAGCCAAGTTAATCCCATGTATACCTATAAATTAAGATAGACACGACAAAAAAACACCAAAATTGAGTTAAACAAATGTATGGCAATTCAACGTGATTCATTCTACCTCTAGAGTCAAGAATACAAATGATGTGATTTATATAAGTTAGGACCAACTGACTTTTTCCAATCTCAGAGCTTACGAATATTATAAACATTAAAAATGTTACATCATACTAAAACATTACAATGCACTCTATAATACACATACATTACAACTTGTTGTAGCAAAGTACAAGCCCTTCATTTTTCATCATTTTTCTACAAATGAATGCATTTACAATAATTTGACTTGAGTATTTTTTTTTTTTTTAATATCCTTTGCATTTTTTCTTTTTAATTTTTTTATCACACGTTGTTTTTTGCCATAGGACATGCACTTTGCATTCCTGAACTTTTTTTCTCCTTATTTTAGTAGGTGCATTAAGCAACTTGTAACAACCCACTACCTATGTACCCCAACAAGGGCGGGGATGTCGCCCTATTCTTAGAATAAGGGGTCTTTATAACTAGGTAAATAAAAAGATGGAAGAAATAATCTAAGTTTAAAAACTATTACAACCTAAAACAATACTTGTACAAGTTTCAAACACAATTAAATGATAACTAAAATCTTACGAAACAAATACAATCAAAATGAATATTCAAAACTCAAGGCAGCATAAAGCAATTCAACCTTCAAAGCAGAATCGACCTGAAAACATAACATAAAAGGGTGGTGAGAAACACTTCTCAGTAAGTCCTGTGTGTGCTTATGACAATTTAACAAAACCTTTCATGTATGCGAATTTCAAACAAGTCATAATAAAAAGTCTGCAAGTCTAGAAACTCATGTTTAAACCTTGAGTGGTATTTTATCAGCTTTTGCAAAATAAAACATACAAATTGTAAAGAAATAAACCACTCAAACAAAGTTGACTATGAAACCCTGCATCATAGTCATAGCCATGAAACCCGCATCATGACAGTGTATTATGAAACCTTGCATCACAATACAAGGGGGTGATCAGCCCACAGGGTGAGATTCTCCATCATCTCTACACCAAACTTACCAATTGTCCACTCCGATAATAAATAGTCTACCTAAACTATGTTGCTAGCACAAACCAGCCTGACCAACCAGAACTAGCGTCTTGTCCAGACGGAGCTCACCTCTCAAAGGTGGCCACCTACTGAGAAACTTACCCTAACCCTTCAAAGACTAATCCTAGTAGTCTACTCTTTTTAAGTACTCAATGATATGTTTATCCCACTTGGGTAAAAGTAAAATTAATAAAGTGTTTTGCCTTAGAGTAGCAATTATGGTATTCAGATAGTCTAGTAAAAATTATTTTAAGAAAAATTTAGCATTTTGCTTAGAAAACTGTTTGCTTGCTTTTAAAATTATTTTATTTTAGTAGAAAAGATAAAATGTCCATAATTTCATCCCAAAGTACATTTTCATTGTAAAGAACACATTTTACTTGCAACAGTACTCTGGTTCGCAAACAGCTTTATGCAAGGACTTACTTAATCTCTTGATCTCACTGATTAAAAATCTTCCAAGTCCTAGTCAAGGCAATAGAGCCCCGTCTTGGGGTAAACAAAAGGTATAAGTCACGAACAGCCCACAATTAATCAGCAAACCACACAGATATTAATAACTCCAAAACTCCACATATACATGACCATCTAAAACAATCCACAATATTAACAACACTCAAAAATGACAATAATGGTTTAGGAGCTCTAAAATTAATTAATATAAAAAATATTCTAAAGTTAGTTTTAATATTAGTATAAGAATAACTTGATGTTAAAATAACTTAACTAAGTGACATTAGTAATAAATAAGTGTAGCAAAAATAATAGTGTCATAGATAGTAATAATATTTCTAAAAGGATACTAATGGTAATAATAATATTATTATTAATCATATTATTAAAAATAATAATGTTAATAATAATAGTAATAATACTAATATTATTATTAAAAATAATAATGTTAATAGTAATAATAATAGTATTAATAGTAGCAATAATAAAAATAATGACATTAATTTTAGTATCAATAACAATAATAATATTGCTATTAATAATTAAAAGTAGTAATAATTTTGTTATTAATAAATAAAGTAAAGTTGTACAAGTAGTGGTAATAACAACATTTATCTTAGCAAAAGTAGTATTTTGTAATACCAAAATAATTTCTATAAAGGCAATAATAATTATTGATAGCCATATGAACAATATTAAGGCAACAACAATAATAATAAACTCCACAAGAAACCACATCATCTTATGCTTTAATGTCATAAAACTCTATTCTAATATCTCCTAACAAGCACATCATAATCTCACTATCAAACCATAATTTTGTCATATTACCCCAGCATTAAAAATCATGAATCGAATAATTCATAAAGAAATCATAATGCAAACCTCATAAAACCATTCACATCATAAATATTTTCCCCAACATTACTAGATCATCGTAAATCACAACAACACCTCTATATTGACATCTTCCTACACAACTTGAATTCAAAAAGAATAGGAGAGTTAGATCAAAATACCTATCTTGATGATCGTTTTTTAGTTGAAGATGATGTTTGATAGTCATTGAGTCTTGATTGCCTTAGTGAGCCTTTGAGAGACCAACAATTAAAAAGATCAATCGATGGCTATCAACAATTTCGGCCAAGAGTAGATTAAGAAAAGAGTAAGAAGAAAAGAAAATAAAAGAGAAAAAGAGAAAACATGAAATGATGTTTTGGACTTGGTTTACAGTTTGTTCTTCTTGATTCGAAAGAAGAAGAATGCTTGTTTTGATCCGAATAAGTAAGGGTCTTTGATTAATTTAGTGTTATAGATTGTGTCAAAGAAGAAAATAGGTTGCACTCTAGTTGATTGGAAGGTTTTAGAGTGGTTGGTGTGATTAGACGTGGCTAGAGGGTTGAAGAAAGGTAGTGAGTGTTCTTAGTGTTCTTGAGAGAACAAGAGAGAAAATTAGAAGAAGATAAAAGTGTTCTTGTTTGAAGGTGACTGAGTGGCCTTATTTGTTTTGGATTTTCAGTTTAGCTAAGGGAGAGGGATTCTAGGTGTTGTTCAAATTTGAATTTTAAAGAATGGTTGAGGAAATTGTGGAGATTCTTGAGGTAGAAGGTTGCTAATGGTGTTCTATTCTTGAAGGTTTTTAGCTCATCAATAAAGGCTCACTTGGTTTGTCTATACTATAGAAGAAAAATGGAGGTTTTCTCTTAGCTTTAGTGCTGGCCGAAAATAGCTTGTGAAGTTGAGCAAAAATTCTGGTTTAATTGAATGAGTTGGTTGCTAAATTGTTGAGTGTTTGATGGAGCAATGCATGGGTTTTAATTTTCAAACTCAAAATATTTTGAATGGAGGAGAAATTTGAGGTGCTTTAATGGAGTTTGATGGCTATGGTTGTAGGA
Organism: Voacanga thouarsii; assembly: GCA_026120185.1. Taxonomy (NCBI): domain Eukaryota; kingdom Viridiplantae; phylum Streptophyta; class Magnoliopsida; order Gentianales; family Apocynaceae; genus Voacanga; species Voacanga thouarsii. The sequence continues at coordinate 579,797 of JANUWF010001131.1, forward strand.
GGAAAAAAGAATGCCCAGTTATGTGTAATGGTGCGACCAAAATTATAAGGAACAATGGAGAAGAAAGCTAGCTTAAAATGCTAATGTCGCTGGAAAAATTCTAGTTGTTAGTTGAAAGGAATGATAAAATCTTGGGAGGTTTGTTGGGCAAAAATTCAAAGTATTTTGAAATGATTTTGCAGCTACAAAGTAGGGGCATCTCAAGATCCTTCAATAGAGATTTTCTATCCATCAACTTAATGAAGAACAAGAACTATTGAAGAGTTAGTTCTTGGTGTTAAATGCTCAAAGGTTTCTTGGTTGAATGGTCTTCATGCTTGCTGGAATTTTTCTGGTTGAATGAGCTAAGTGAGGTCCGAATTTCCCCAAGGATTTTCCAAATTTTGCTCCCCAAAGGGTTGTTTGTTTTGCAAAGCAAGAAATGGTAACTAAGCTGCCTGGTTTTGAGAGCTAACTAAGGATGAGAACAAAAACAATTCCAACTTTTCACCATAAACATGAAACTTCTTCTAACTCTTAGGAGAGAAAGTTGGTGATTCAATTTTGGAAATCAAAATATTCTTCTAACTCTTGTATTTCCCTCCAAGATTGTGGCCAAGTGGTCCCAAAAAGATGGAATTTTAATTAAGTTCCAAGACCATAATAAATTAGAAAAATTTATAAGAAAATAAAAAGAATTCAAGAAATAAAGTATTTTCAAATTCAAATATGTTAAGACATGGATTGCAAAAATAATGGAGACTAAAAATCCTCTATATTTTCTTTAGGACAAGATCACATGGTTAGAAAATTACTATTGTGATTTCTCAAGACAACATTCCTAGAATTATGGAATGCAAGAAATAAAATTCAAATATTAGTTGAGATAATGCAAAATAATTCTTAGTTGATGAGAGTTGAACTCAAGACCTTAGGAATTAACCACAAAGCTCTAACCACTTTACCACATTAATTCTTATTTTCTATTTTTCCAATTTAATTTTCCTCCCTTCTAAATCCTAAGCTTCACTCTCTCGTCTCTAAGTAAAATTCCCTAATTGCCCCCAACACTCATCAAGCACATATAATTCATATAGACTACACATGAATAATTCTAAAATATGCAAATTCATCCAAAAAATATATGTTTATGCAATATATCATGAAATGCAACCAATCCCTCTAGTTCTAGGGTAGATTAGGTGGGGTTTTACGTCCTCCCCTCCTTAGAAGAATTTCATCCCGAAATTCAGCATGTACCTTCATATCAAGTCGGGATATTTCTACTTCATCCATTCCTCCATTTCCCACGTGGCATCTTGTGTATCGTGATACTCCCATAACACCTTCACCATTAGTATTTGCTATTCTGAAGAGTCTTGATGCTTCGATCTACTATCTTAACCAATTTCTCCATGTAACTCAAGTTAGGTTGCAATAGTAAAGGCTCATCGTTCAAGACATGTCTCGAGTCAGGATTGTACTTCTTTAGTTAAGACACATGGAATACATCTTGTATTCTTATCAATCCATCCGACAAATCCAATCTATAAGTAATAGGCCCAATGTAACACCCCACCTTTACTTTTGATTGGCTACTATTTGTAATAGGATCAGAATTTGTATTGATATTCAGAACAAAAGTTGATCAGTATATTAAGACGAACACTTTAGTGGACTAAATTGTTGTCGGGACCTGGATGTAATTATTGGATTTGTTCTACCCGTACCCTAAACTTTTGAGAGGCTATTATTAGTAATAAAATAAGATTTTTTGGGTACTCTAGAAAGAAAATTTGATCAATGCAATGAAACGCACGTTTTGGTGCGAATTATACTACCTGGGATATCGGGGGCATTGTTGTCATTTTGATTGCACCCGCAAATTTGACCACAAATTTGACCAAGAAGAGAAGGAATTGAAGAGTTTAAGTGTTACCAATGGATTCAATGGAATTTTTTGAGTTGAATAGCAAAATAAAATATTTTTCTGTTACTAACCCGATTTTGGCCATTTCTGAAGAAAATAGGAAATGCAGTTGAAAATGGGACGTGTGGCTTCTTGTGATTGGTGGCCAAAGACAAGTGTCAAATAATAAGAGGATGCATGAAATATTCATGCATGAAAGACTTCTCAAATAAGTTTTGCAAAAAAATCAAGAAAAATGTGGAAAAAAACAAGATTGGTACATGTGTAAAGTAGCCACCATTCATTTAATTTGGTAAAATCTTTTTGGCCCTTATTTGACCAAGAATGGTGGTGAGGAGGCTGAGAAAACCGGCTAAGGGCTTAAATGAAGAAGGAAGAGAGAAATAAGGAAGAAAAGGAAAGGAAAAATCAAGAAAAATTGGAAAATGAGAGAGAAAATAGTGTTCTTGGAGAAGTTGGAGTTTCTTGGAGCAAATTCAAGCTAGAACACCTTATACACAAGGTAAAGTCCTATACTTCAAGAATTAAAGTTTTAGATTTCATTATAGTGATCATTTTGACATGAATTTCAACATGAAAACATGAGATTTGTGATGATTAAAATGATTATTGTGCACTATGTGAGACTTTGTGTGTGCAAGTGTGTGTACCGGTTGGATAAAGGATTCATAGGCTATGTTTTGTATGGTGAATAAGGGTATTTGAATGGTGATTTAAAGGGTTGTTCATGATTGAGAAGAAAGATGGTAGAATTGGGGTAAAAAAGGGTTAAACATTAAAGAAAATAGATTATGATTTGTTTTTGAATGTTAATGTTAGTTATATGTTATTTGCATAAGAACATAGTGTCTTCCTTGAACCTGAAAATATGAAGAATTAAGGTTGTTTGAAGGTAAATGAAGTGGATTAAGGGTTAAATAGGTGTGATGAATAAAGAAGCACAAATAGGTGAAGTTGTTTTGTGGAAAAGGACTAAAAATCAGAAAACTACTAGGGCTGTTTTTGTCCAGTAGCGTGTTACTAGAACCAGAACTCTGAAATAATCCTATACATAATTAAATTTAACAGTCTTACGGTCATTTTGGTATATCTTAGAGCCAAATCAAAGTTGTGGATTGAAATTTATGTCCTAAACGAAATCATGTGTCAAAACAGCAAAATTTCAAAATTTTAGTTAGAACATGGACGAATTTAGGAATGATTAATTATGTGATTTTGGATAAAATAATTGGGGAAACATGAAGTGAATCCCTTGTTTATGAAGGGAGGAAGGATGTGGGAAAAGGAAAACAAAAGAATTGATCAAACGATAAAAAAACGATGTGAATGAAAGTTGAATGTTTTCCTTGACCGTCGGCTAATCGTCGGCCCCTGTCATCTAAACGACTGTTGGACGTCCGCTAACAGTCGGGCACATCGGCCAAATGTCAGCTACCCGTCGGCTATTTTTTGGCCAAACACGAATTGACCCAAAAATGATGTTTGGCGTAGGTTTAGTGACAAATGGCCAACGGAACATCAAAAATGGTAGAAAAAGAGGTTAAACGGTCGTGAACGGAAAGAATTGCTTAGGACAAGAGGTGAGTCCCTTGGATTTCTATAACTCTTTCTAAAGCTAGTGTGCTTTATTTTTTCATGAAATGCTATATTATATACAGTTTTGGAAATCCCTGAATATGTTTAAGGTTTATCTGGGCAAGAATTACTTTATGCCATTTTGGGCTTGATTGAACATCATAATTGGCTTGAAAACCTTACTGAATGATTAATGCATGAATTTTGTGAATTTAGCCCTTTTTGGATTAAATATTTCAGATTTTCAAAAAATGGTAAATTTTGGAATCGGGTATTCATAAATTGACTGGAATGCCCTTATTGGAACACTTTATGGAAATATGTTTGGAAACTTTGAATTTAATTCACTTTTGGGGTTAGAATTCTAAATTTCTTGAAATGAGTTCCTTTTTGGAATTGGGTATTTGGAAAATGATCCAAATGTCCTTATTGGAATGTTCTATGAAAACCTTTGGAACTCGGGTATTCGGTAGATGACCGAAATATCCTTATTGCAACTCTTGTGAATATTTTTCAAATTAGGTAAAGGTAAAATGACCCAAATACCCTTGCAAAGTCTTTTAGAAATTGGGTATGGGTAAAATGACCTAAATACCCTTGGAAATGACTTTTGTGATTGAGTATGGGGAAAATGACCCGGATACTCTTGGAAATACATTTTGATGTGTGAACAGAACTATTTACCCTGATTCAATAATTTTGAAAATAATCTCTCATGATGAGATTGACTTTTGAAAAATGACCTTTTGATCCCTGAAATTGTTTTATTAGTCTAATGTACCATGGAATAATTGATTGGCTCTACGGAGTCTATGTAAATGATGATCTGACTTGTGAGTCAGTGGGATCAAATTCTGAAAAATGTGATTTTTTCCCCAAAATATTTTGATATGGAAATTCTGCGGGATCAGATAACCTTCTGGCCTGATCAGTCAGATGGGGTTAGTATTGTTAACGTTGAGTACTCAGTAAGGACTTTGATCTTTATACGAGCTCATGTTAGAGGTAGGCGACCCAAAGTAACCTATCTAGTTTTGGGGATTGTCCTACTCCAAACAGGGTGACAGGACATAGAGATGAGTCGTTCTGGCTAGCCGTTTAGCACCTGGCAATTACCGTGTCTGTGGGCACTTCTTATTTTGAGCCATTCACTGGATGTCGGGCAAGGACACTCGGTGCGTTTGACTCCTTGCCGCCTTGATAGTGATTGACGTCAGGATTGGGACCCCTAGCTTATGGTGGCAAGTAAAAGATTGTATGCTGCGGTACACTAGGTATGTTGTGGTATACCTGAGCAGAAGTATGCTGCGGTGTACTTATTCTGGCAACGCATGGTTGAGTTCTGGATGTTGCAGTCTCAGTACAATGATACGTGGCGCCAAAGGCAAGGACTACGAGACTTGCATGTGGATACAGGTTGACCTTCTATTGGAGAAATGTGAAACCCCATCCAAAACCAACCCTAGAGTAAGGGGGTCAGGATGCATATCACATTTTTTTGCATGCATAAATATATTTTTGAATGATTTTATGTGTTTTAGAATCGTGATTTATAGTCTAGAAGGCTTAATTGTTCTTATTGAGTAGGAAAGGCAAATTAGTAATTTTGCTTGAAGTGAAAATAGGGAGATAGCTTAGGGATTGAATAGGAAGAATAATTAGGAGAGAAAATAAGAGCAAGAGTTGTTGTGGTTTAGTGGTTAGAGCTTTGGAATTTATCTCTAAGGTCTTGAGTTCAAATCCCATCATTTAAGTTTTGGCATGATTAAGTTTTATTTTAGATAGGTGGATATTTTCGTCCCTCGTATGCCATAAGAAGGAGTAGGAGTGTTGTCCTAAGGAAGACATGAAAGGAATGTTCTAATCCTACTCTTATACCCTACAAAAACTCTTAAGGGATTCATACCCTTTTTGCTCTCTAGCTTACCTTCATTCCTTATCAATTAAGTTGCTCAATTTATCCAAGCCATTTTTATTTCCAGAAAATTCCAGCAAGACTCTTTGATCTTGGAGTTTCGAAAATGTCTATATGAGGATAGCATATTGACTGAAAATGGGGAAGGGGTTACGGAAGGTTCCCAAGAGAATTAATCACCATGGTTGAACCTTCAAACTCCACCCTATAAGTGATCATCTTCTTCATGTAGCAATCTGGAAATTTTTCCAGTTTCTTGGTCAATCCAGCTTTCGAAGCATCAGCCATTTTTCCCACTCAAATACTACCAGAAAAATAGCCATCTTGATTAGCTTGAACACTGGAAACATTGGCAAAAAATTAGGCTGCACAAAAGCTGTGCAAACCAGGAAATTCCTGGGCAGTTTTCACAGCTTGGTAGGCCAAGAACCAAGCTGTTTCTTCCTCCTTTCAACCCAGCAATTTAACACTGTCTTCCCTCTATGAAGAAGGCTAGAAATCAGCCTTAAAGGACCCTCCCATACCCCTTCAAACCTTCTGCAAGTCGGCTGGAACATTGCAGAAAAATCTGCACAAAAACTCCAGCAAACCTCTTGAATGAAGAACCAGAAATTCCAGCCTTGTCCCCTCTTCAACCCTATCCAAAACTCACTCCAATTTTCTGTAAAACCAACCTTAGTCAGCCATGAACTGAACTTCATCATCTCCTCCATTGATCTGCATGAAAAGAGCTCCATAGCCACTCATTCAATCACTACAATCAAGCTTTCAATTGGAATTCAAAATTCCAGCAAATTACTCCATGAAACTTCCATGGTTTAAGCCTCAACCAACCAGAAATTTCCTCCACCATAACACACAAAATTTCGGCCACCCTATAGCTTCTTCAACCTTATTCATCTCAGCAAAACCTCAGCTAATTCCAGCCAGCCATAACGGCTCCAAGGACCTCCATCAACCAAGCTATTCTTACCATATTTTCTACCTTAATTCATTCCCTAAATTACTTCTTTTGAATTTCAAACAACCAACTTTTCTTCTTTTCCCTAATCTAAAAATTTAATCACAAGGATTCCCCAATCCATTTGGCCAACTCCATCCAGTAAAATTTTGTCCAGCTTCTCTCCATGCTCTCCATTTTTCCAAAGAACACCAAGAACACACACCACCATTCTCCAAGCCTAAAACCACTCTAAACACCTCCAATCTCTCTCAAAAACTCCAGATCACATCTACTCATCCTCTAGAATCCATTTCTGTAATTTATAACATCAAATGCTGAAATCAAGACTCTACTTTCGGATAAAAAAAAACCAGAATTTTCATCAAGACTCAAGAACACCCTCAAGGTAAACATGAACGATTATGTTCATCTTTCTTTCTCTTCGATCTCTAATGAAATATACTAATACTCTCTCTCTCTCTCTCTCTCTCTCTCTCTCTCTCTCGGCCGAAATGGTTATTTCAACCATGGCCATTTTCTCTTCTTCTTCTTGGTCGAATCAAGTCTTCCAAGCGTGTGGACTCTCTCGAGACTTCATTAAGGTAGTCATCATTCGAGTATGCCTCTTTAACCCTCTCCTTAATTTTAAAATCATGCATTTTAGATATAATTAGAAAAGGTTGGAATATGATTGGTGATTGAGTATGTGTTTATATGATGGAATTATGATTGAAGTATGAGGATGATTTGTCATGGTTGAGTTTTGTGATGTTTTAGGATTGTTGCATGCTCTTCATGTCGTGAGTTAGTGTGGATGATTAAGCATGATAGATATTATGTCACCTTTGGTGAATAAGGTTTTATGTTTTTGTATTCTTGTTGAAGCCATGAATATGATTATATTTAGTGAAGTTTGGATCGTGTGATGGTAGATATAGATTTAAGCCTTTATTCATAAATTGAATGGTTTGTGGATTGGTGTTAAAATCTATGTTCATGATTATGGTTAGCAATAGGAGAATTATGATTATGACCTTGTTGTTCCTAAACTATTTAAGTTAGCCATTTTTATTACATTAATAAAAATTAATGCTATATTTTCTTCTAATGATTTCGAAAACCCTAGGAAGATTTGGAATTGGATTGTTAAAAGAAATAGTGGAATTTTTAGCTAAATAAATGATATCTTCTATTAAAATTAAAATATAAAAATATTATATATAATAATAATATTAAATAAAGTCTTTTATATAAATAATCGTGATAGGTAAAATATTAATCTTATAAGTCATATATTCATAAATACTATTAAAATTTGTTTATTATCTTTTAATCAAAATATATTAAAATTTACTTATTATTAATTTTATTTAGCAATTATTTTCTAACTATTAATTATTAATTAAGAAAATGGTAATAATTTATTATTTTAATATCATCTAGGACTTAGGACTTTCATCAAATAAACCCTAGTTTATTTATTAATAACAAAGATTTATATTTGAACCTATAGCTTATTAATAATTATTTCACAAACCCTAGTTATTTTATTATCAAACTAGATTTACTTTATAAAATCCTTTTGATTATCTAGCCTTAAAGTTTGGAACATTAGGGTCATGATTGTAGGAAGTTGAACTAGGATTATTTATAGAAGCAAATTTTACTTGAGTTTAATTATGGCTTGTGTTTACCCCAGGCGGGGTTAGGTCAGCTTTGGAAGATCTTTAAGTTAGTTCAAGCAAAGGATCAGGTATGTTCCTGCATAAAACTTGTTTGTTGTAAAATGTTACTATGGCAAGCCAAACACGAAGTATGTGAACACTGATTTTGTAAAGGCAATTGAGGACCATTTCCTTTCTTATTTCAGTCAAAAAAATTATTTGAAAATCTATAAGCAGTTTTACTCAAACACTAAACTCTTTCTAAAACCAGCTTTATCACGAACTTTTGAAACCCTTAATTGCCATTTTCAAGTAAAGCTATGTTTTATCAGTTTTCTCCCAAGTGGAGCAATTAACGTTGAGTACTCAATAAGGGTAGGCTAATAGTACTAGTTTTGAAGAGTAAGAGCGAGTTTTCTGGCAGGAGGCCACCTCCAGAAGATGAACTCAACTTGGAGAAGCGGCAGTACTACTTAGTCATGCCAGTCCGAACTAGCAAGTTTCAGTCATGTAGACTGTGTGTTGTCGAAGTGGACAACTAGTTATGTTTGGGTGTAGAGAAGGAGGAGTATCTTACCCGGTAGGCCGTACACCTACCTTTTGTCAGTCTGCATAAAGTGTGGCACTTTGACCGTTGTATGGACATGGGGCCCAACGTGTGGTACCTATGGCCGCCTATTTGAGTGGTTGTATTTATTGTGCACTTGTATGGTTTGAAAAAAGGAAAATGCCACTCTTTATTTTAACTTTATTTATTGCTTGCCAGCATTTTCTCTTATGAAATGTTCCAACTTGCATACATAAACTATTTTACCTGAACATTCAAAGCACACACGGACTTACTGAGATGTTTATCTCATCACCCTTTTTACCATAATTTCAGGTCAATCCTGCTGTGGGGATGAGTAGTTAGTTGTTGCCTGCTTTGGAGGATATTGTGTTATTTATTTTATGTAATGCTTTGAGAGATAAGAGTAAAAAATTTATTTTGGATTTGTTCTTGATTTTTTTTTTTTTTGGTTGGTTGTAATAAGTTTTAATTTCAAAGTATTGTTTTATTTTTGTTGTGTGTCCTAGTTATAAAGACCCCTTGTCCTTTGGACGGGGTGACATCCCCAGCCCTGCTAGGCCTAGGTTGTGAGGTGTTACAAGAAGTGCTTGTGATTTGAAAATTAGGGCAATGATTTGAAAATTAAAATACAGTTTTTTAAAAATGATTAGGTTCTGAATAAACTCTTCGTTAAAGAGCTTTTGGAATCTAATGAGACTCATCTTCATCATGGAGGTCAAGATTAAGGAGGAGAATGAGTAACCATGCAAGGACAAGGACTGATGACAAGATCTAGGACCAAGAAGCTTCAAAATGATCTTCAATTGTTCACAAAACCATGCTTGAGGATGGAAGAGGGTTGGAAGGTTGAGGAAGCTAGCCAAGAGTTTATTTTGATGGCTATCCAAGAAGGACCCCAACAAGAACTCAAGCTGGCAACAAAAACAGATGAAATTTGACCAGAAGATGGCCTTCCAGCGGATAGCCGGTGCTGGCCCAAGCAGCCGAACCGGCACCGACTTCAACCTGCACAACAACGGCCCAACACAACGCACAACCGGCACCGTCTTAAGAGCCCTAGCCGGCGTTGGCTCTAGCCTGGGCAACCGATGGCTGCCCCGCATTTTTTATATTTTCTTTGATTTTCCTCCATTTTAAGTGTTTTGTAAAGACCTATTAAGGCCCTAAATTGTATTAGAACCTTAGGAATTACTTAGTTAGGTTTAGAGTAGTATAAATACAACTTTTAGTGAATTGACAACATAATTCACACAATTTATTCAAAGTTGAAGAAAGAGTCTTGAAAGGCCCTAGCCTCCTTGTTCATCTTGTTCAAGACCATGCTTAAGGCTTAGTCCTCCTTATGAATAAGTCTATAAAATCTTTTAGATAATCTAATATGGTTTCTTTCAATGGGTCTTAGTTGCTTTGTTCTTCTAAGGTTTGTTTGAATTCCATTACTTGGGTGCCTATTTTCTCTATTCTTTTTGTTCTTATTTGCCTTTGTTGCTTCAAGGATATTGGGGTGAGATTATAGTAGAACTTTCTACTATTCTTGAGGGTCTTTGAAGCCCAGTTCTTCAAGGGTTTGATAGATGGTAGGTTATTAGTTTAATTTCTCCTTTTTATCTCAAGAAATTCACTATTTTAGTCCCATGGGATGAGCTAAACTCATAACCAACTAAACCACCCACAACACCAAGAAAAATACCGCTCAAGATCATATCAAATAGTTTGGTATCAGAGCAAGGAAAGGTTTGATTCCAATCAATGCTTAGAAGCAGAAAAAGGAGCCCTACAAAGTTGAAGCAAAAATAAGAGAAATCTCGTAACTCAAAAAAATGCTACAAAAAGGTCATATTATCTTTGCTATTTCTTCATTTTTCCTTGAGAAAATTGCTCCTTGAAGTTAGTATATTGCTTGGGAACAAATTTATCTTGTGATTGTGGTAAAAATGGGCATGAATTTAAGTGAAAATATTGGTTGGTTTTGAGTGACGGGATTGCAACCAAAGTGTTTGATAAATGTTCCATGAGGCTATAGTTGGGAACTTTGATTCTTAATTTTCATTCCTTGGGATATTAGGACTTAGTATATCACTCTATTGTTGAATTCCATGCTTACTAAACTCAACTTTACTAGTGCATACTTGTGTTCATATTATTCTTCGTAATCCTAGTTCTAGTTGTTCTTGTTTCTTTGTTCTTGCTAACTCTTATTTGTTTCTTGGTTAGAAGTGTGTCCAAGTGTTTGTTCTTATGTCGATTGAGTCTACATTTCTTGAAATTCTTGATTTAAACTTGTTTGCTTGAGGTGCCCAACAAGTGTTTCTTGAAATTCTCCTAAGACCCCCTAATTGGAAAAATCTATTGATTTATGTGATTCACTAAGTTAGACTAAATCTTTAGCTATTAGGGAAAATTGGGATTAAACAAGAAGGCTTGAGTATTAAGAAAAAGGCAAGAGGGTGAGCCTATTACTAAAAGAGCCTAAGAGAACACACACAAACGTGGAGGGATCAACCTTTGAGAGCCAACGCGTAAGGAAGTAAAGTGGGGATCTATTTTTCTTTCTAATCTCTTTGTTTTGTAGGTATAAATAAGTAAATATTCCACCACCATGGCCCTTGATCAAGAGATGTCTAGGCCTAACCCAAGTGGACCTAGTAGACCTCAAGAAGAATAAATTGATGCTAGAGTTTTGCGTGAAGACTTACAAGCTATGATGAGGGCTATGCAAAGTGAGTTTTAAAACATAATAAGAGAATTGATAAATTATCTTAGGCAATCTTCTACCATCGCACAAAGGAGAGGCCAAGAGTGATTTGAAGTATCTAGCCCTAGGATGAGGGATGCTGATACCCATACTCCTCCATAAAATGCTCAACAAGGGGAAAAGTGGGATGAGCACTCTGTTGGGGGATTCCAACAAGCTCCTTGAGAGAATGAAGACATGGTATGACGAAAAGGATGAGGTAGGGGTCAAGAAAGAAATGGTGGGAACAACCTACGGGGGTTAGAAAGAGAGTTTGAGGGAGTTGATGAATGGCATGAGGGGGAACAAGTTGAAGCCTTTGGGGAACACAATAGAGGATGGGGCAATAGAAGAGGTATGAGAAAAGAAAATGATAAGGAGAGGGAGTTGAACCACATTAAATTGAAAGTGCCCATATTCTATGGTAAGAGTGACCCTGAAGTATATTTCGAGTAGGAGAGTAAGATAGAGATCTTCCTAGAAAGTCATACCTATAGTGAGTGGTTAAAAGTGAGGTTGGCTATCTTAAGATTTTCAGAGTATGCTTTGGTTTGGTGGGAGCAAGTTAGTGCACAAAGGAGACAAATAGGAGTGGAAACCGTGGCTAGTTAGAACTTGTTGAAAGATATGATAAGGGCTAGGTTTATACTACACTATTACTACAATGATCTTTATCAAAGGCTCCAATCACTCAAGCAAGGGAACAAGAGTGTGGAAGATTATCATAAAGAGATGGAAGTAATGTTGGTGAGAGCTCAAACCAATGAGGATTTTAGGGTAATAAGGGCAAAGTTCTTGGGAGGCTTAAATTGAGAAGTTGCCAATTTGGTAGAATTGCACCCCTATGAATGATTGAAGGATATGGTACATGCCGCTATAAAGATTGAGAGGCAATTAAAGAGGAGGGCATTTACTAGACCACCACTTCCAAACCCTAACACTACTAGCAAAATACCAATTAAGAAGGATGAAGCCCCTAAGCCATTCCAAAGGGACTTCAACAAACCTAGGGAGGATTGGAAACCTAGAAAGGATTGGAAGCCTTGGGAGGATTGTAAACCTAGGGAAGGTTGGAACAAGGACAAGGGAAGAGCCATGGAGAGGCCACAAAGGAATATGGATATCAAGTGTTTTAAGTGCCTTGGATATGGACATACTTCCCATGAGTGTCCAAGCAAGAGAACGATGTATACTAATCCCTATAATGAGGTTTCTACCGATGAAGAAGAAGAGGGAGAAAGGTACTAAGGAGGCCAAGAGGGAAATGGGAATGAGGAAAGCGATGAAGGGGAATTTGTTGGTCAAGAATACTTTTTTGTAGGAGTCACAAAAAGGTCATTGAATTCATAAGCCATTGAAGGCCATGATTACCAACAAAGAGAGAACATTTTCTACACTAGGTGTCTAATCAACAAGACCCCTTGTAGTGTTATTGTGGATAGTGGGAGTTGCACTAACGTGATTAGTGCAAACTTAGTTGAAGGATTGGACATGAGATGGATTAAACACCCCAAGCCCTACAAATTGCAATGGTTGAACGATAGCAGGGAATTGAGAGTAAAAAAAGAAGTTTTGGTGCCTTTGGAGAGGGGAAAGTACAAGAGTGATGTGCTTTGTGATGTGGTACCCATGCAAGTGGGTCACTTGCTCCTAGGGAGGCCTTAGCAATACGATAGGCATGTAAAGCATGATAGAAGGAAGAATACTTATTCTCTACTCAATGAGGGAACTAAGTTTACCCTCACCCCCATGGCCCCTAGTGAGGTGAACAAAGATAAAAAAATTATGAAAGAGAAAGAAAAGAAGAAGGGAGCGCAAGATGTCAAACAAAAACAAGAAATTGAGAAAAAAGAATAAGAGAGAAAAGAAAAAGAGTAGAGAGAGATGATGGACAAACAAGTACTTTTGATGATTAAGGATAGGAGTGAGCAAGGACAAGAGAGGCATGGTAAAAGAAGAGTGAATTACTTTGCAAAAGAAAGTGAGGTCATAGAGGCTATAGAAGCTAAAGAACCAGTTATTCTTTTTTTATGCAAAGGTTCTTCTGTTTCTACTAATGATTGTACATTATCTTTGCCTAATGAAATTGCAGCTATTCTTCAAGAATTTGAAAACGTTTTCCCAAAGGAAGTGCCCGAAGGACTACAACCCATAAGAGGGATTGAGCCTCAAATCGACTTTATAACCGGATCTATCATCCCCAACCGACCAGCATATAGAAGCAAGCCGGAGGAGTCTAAGGAATTGCAAAAGTAAGTAGAGGCATTACTTGAGAAGCGACATGTGAGAGAGAGCCTAAGCCCATATGCGATTCCGGTTCTCTTGGTGCCCAAAAAAGATGGGACATGGCGTATGTTGGTGGATTGTCGCGCTATCAATAACATCACGATAAAGTACCGCTATCCTATTCCTAGGCCAGATGACTTGCTTGATGAGCTATTTGGTGCATGTATTTTCTCTAAAATTGATTTGAAATTCGGTTACCACCAAATTAGAATAAGAGAAGGGGATGAATGGAAAATGGCTTTTAAAATTAAACAATGGTTGTATAAATGACTTGCCATGCCATTTGGATTGTCTAATGCTCCTAGTACTTTCATGCAATTAATGCACCATGTTTTGAGGGAATTTATTGGAAAATTTATTGTTGTGTACTTTGATGATATATTAATCTATAGCAAATCATATTGGATCATTTGAATCATGCTCAAAGTGTGCTTGTTGCCCTCCGAAAGAAGAGATTGTATGCTAATCTTGAGAAGTGCTCTTTTTGTTTGGAGAGGATTACCTTCCTTGGGTATGTTTTGAGTGCTAAAGGGATTGAGGTTGATGAGGGAAAAGTAAAAGCCAACCAAGATTGGCCCACCGCTACCACCATTACCCAAGTCTGTAGTTTGCATAGGTTAGCTAGCTTCTATATGAGGTTCATCCAAAATTTTAGCACCCTAGCAGCCCCTCTAACCGAAGTGGTAAAGAAAAATGTGGGATTTAGGTGGGAGGAAGCCCAATAACTAGCCTTTCAAACCCTCAAAAACAAATTGAGCCAAGCTCCAATACTTATTCTTCCTAACTTTGAGAAGGCATTTGAGATAGAGTGTGATGCAAGTGGGGTGGGAATAGGTGTGGTCTTGACCCAAGATAGAAAAGCCATTGCATACTTTAGTGAGAAATTATCCAAGGCGGCCCTCAATTACTCTACCTATGACAAAGAGCTTTTTACCTTGGTGAGGACCCTAGAATATTGGCAACATTACCTTTTACCAAGAAAGTTTGTCATTCATACCAATCATAAAACCCTTAAACATCTCAAAAGCCAAGAAAATTTGAACAAAAGGCATGCAAGGTGGATGAAGTTTATTGGGACATTTCCTTATGTCATTCAATACAAGAAGAGAAAGGAGAATATGGTAACGGATGCACTATCTTGAAGGTATGCACTATTAAACTTTTTGGATGCTAAACTTCTTGGTTTTGAACTTGTGAAGGAATTGTATGTTGATTATAAGGAGTTTGGGGATATTTTCCATGCATGTGAGAAATGTGCATTTGCTAAATATTATAGGCATGACGGTTTCTTATTTAGGGCAGCAAGGCTTTATATGCCAAAGGGTTCTATTAGGGAGTTGCTAGTTAAGGAGGCCCATAATAGGGGACCAATGGGGCATTTTGGTGTTGCAAAGACCTTAGGTATCCATAAGGAACATTTCTTTTGGCCAAAAATGGGAAAGGATATGGAGAAATATTATTCTCAATGCATTATTTGTAGGCGAGCTAAGTTTAGATCTCTTCCACATGGTTTTTATACTCATTTGCCCATACCCAATGTGCCTTGGGTTGATATTTCAATAGACTTCATCTTAGGATTGCCTAGGTCCAAGGGGGGTAAGGACTCCATATTTGTGACCGTTGATCAATTCTCCAAAATGACTCATTTTGTGGCTTGTTCCAAGACTAATGATGCATCCTATATTGCAGATTTATTCTTTAATGGAGTAGTGAGAATGCACGGGATTCCAAAGACTATTGTCTCATATGGGGATACTAAATTCCTTAGCCACTTTTGAAGAGTATTATGGAACAAACTTAGTACTAATCTCTTGTTTTCCACAACTTGTCGTCCTCAAACAGATAAACAAATAGAGGTGATCAACCGAACACTCACCCAACTCTTGCAGACCATAATCAAGAAGAACTTGAAAATTTGGGAAGAATGCTTGCCACACATTGAGTTTGCTTACAATAGGGCTATTCACTCTACCAATTCTTATTCTCCTTTTGAAATTGTGTATGGTTTTAATCCTCCAACTTCTTCAGATTTGGTTCCCTTGCCTATAGGTGAACGGATGAACCTCAATGGAGCTAAAAAGGCGGAAATGGTGCAGGCACTCTATGAGAATGTGAAAGCAACTATTGCAAAACGAAATGAAGAAATCACCCATAAGCGTAATCAATGAAAGAAAAAGGTGTCATTTGAGCTGGGCAATTAGGTATGGATGCACCTTCACAAGGAGAGATTTCCCACTCAACGACGGAGTAAACTAGATCCAATGGGGGATGGTCCATTTTAAGTTCTCGCCAAAGTTGGAGATAATGCTTATATGATAGATTTACCCGGTGAGTATCATGTTAGCGCCACTTTTAATGGTAGTGACCTTTCTCCCTTTAATATAGATGATGACAATGATTCAGAGACGAATTCTTTTTAAGGATGGGGAGATGATGAGACTCCACTTCATCATGGAGGTCAAGATCAGGGAGGGAGAGGCGTGACCGTGCAAGGACAAGGACAAATGACAAGATCTAGGACCAAGAAGCTTCAAAATGATCTTTAATTGCTCATAAAACTATGCTTGGGGATGGAAGAGGTTTGGAATGTTGAGGAAGCTAGCCAAAAGTTCATTTTGATGACTATCCAAAAAAGACCCCAACAAGAACTCAAGCCAACAATAAAGACGGACGAAATTTGACCAGAAGATGGCCTTCTAGTTGACAGTCGGCGCCGGCCCAAGTAGCCAAACCGGCATCGACTTCAACCTGCACAACGACGGCCCAACACAGTGCACAACCGGCACTGGCTCAAGAGCCTTAGCAGGCGCCGGCTCCTGCCTAGGCAGCCGACAACTACCCCGCATTTTTTATTTTTTCTCCGATTTTCCTTCATTTAAAATGTTTTGTAAAGACTTATTAAGGCCCTAAATTATATTAGAACCTTAGGGATTACTTAGCTAGATTCAGGGTAGTATAAATACAATTTTTAATGAATTGACAGCATAATTCAAACATTTTATTCAAATTTGAAGAGAGAGTCTTGAGAGGCCTTAGCCTCCTTGTTCATCTTGTTCAAGACCATACTTAAGGCTTAGTCCTCTTTATGAATAAGTCTATAAAATCTTTTAGATAATCCAATATGGTTTCTTTCAATGGGTCTTAGTTGCTTTGCTCTTCTAAGGTTTGTTTGAATTCCATTACTTGGGTGCCTATTTTCTCTATTCTTTTTGTTCTAATTTGCCTTTGTTGCTTCAAGGATATTGGGGTGAGATTATAGTAGAACTTTCTACTATTCTTGAGGGTCTTTTAAGCCCAGTTCTTCAAAGGTTTGATAGAGGGTAGGTTATTAGTTTAATTTCTCCTTTTTATCTCAAGAAATTCACTATTTTAGTCCCATGAGATGAGCTAAACTCATAACCAACTAAACCACCCACAACATCAAGAAAAATCCCACTCAATATCATATCAGAATCATTTCCAATGAAAAAATGATATGCTATTCAATAAAATTTTTATATACCCTGTACTTTCTTAAAGTACTAGCACACACATGACTCACTGGGTAATTCGTCACTCACGCGTGTCTTTTATCTTACTTTTTTATAAGATCCAGAGCTGAGTAGACCTATAGATAGATGGACATACCACAAAATCGGCAGTTTAGGTCTGAACAGCTTCCTCTTTGATTTTGTACTGTATTCTATTATAAATAGCGATGGTATGTATGAGATTTTCTAATATATATTTATGTGTGGCCATCAAAGTGAGATATTGTTAAGTCTGGACCTTATATATGCATTTACTATGTTGTTTTCTTTATAAAGACCCCTGGTCTGGGAGACTGGACGGGGCGACGCCCAGTGTTGATATGCTTTCGTTGTTATCTTTAGTAGGGGTGTTACACCTAATTCTCTCAATAATTGGAAATGGTCCCAAATATCTCAGACTCAACTCTTCTCCTTTTGGATGGTCAAAACCCCTTTACTAGAAGTCAACTTTAGGAATACACAATCTCCCATTTAGAATTCCAAATCTCTCTACCTATTGTCCGTATAGATCTTTTGTCGACTCTGAGCTACCTTTAGTTTCTCTCTTATTACTTTCACCTTATCTGCCATTTCTTAAATACAAACCTCGCCAGTCTTGCTTATGTGACCGCTCTCCATCCAACTCCAGTACAATAGTACTTGGCATTTATATCCATATAGTGCTTCATATGGAGTCATACCAATTGCGGATTGGTAATTATTGTTATAAGTTAACTCACCACATGGTACGTATTTAATCCATTTATCTCTAAAATCTAGGATGCATGCACTCATCATATCTTCTAATATTTGATTAACTCTTTCTGACTGGCGATTAGTTTATGGGTGTGCCAACATGTTGAACTTCAAACTAGAACCTAAATATTCTTAGAATATAGCCAAAAATTGTGATGTAAAGCTCGGGTCTAGATCAGAAATGACACTTGAGGGTACTCCATGCAACCTTACTATTTTCCGTACATATGTCTAAGCTAACTTTCCCATAGAGTCCCTACCATTTACCAAGATAAAGTGTACTGTCTTTGTCAGTCGATAAACCACTACCTAAATAGCATCTTTTTAGGTCTTCAACATTTGGGTCTTCGACATAGGCAATCTGGTGACAAAGTCTATCATTACTTCCTCTAATTTCCATTCCAGTATTAACAATAGTTGTAGTAATCTAGCTAACTTCTTATGTTCTTCCTTGATCATTTGACAGGTTAGCCATGTAGAAACATATTGTACCACATCTTTCTTCATCTCGAGCCACCAAAAAGCTTTCTTCAAATCTTGATATGTTTTCACTTCTCCCAGGTGAATGGCATACTTACTTCTATATCCCTCAACCAAGATCTTTTCCCTCAGCTCTTGTCCATTAGGCACACACATGCAATCCTAAAAGTACATCACTCCTGTCCCATCTTGCCTAAAATCATTGCCTCCTCGCTTAAGTTCCTTACCTTTGAAAAGCTGAAACTCTGCATTATCTTATTATGCTTTGATAATTTACTGTCTTAGATCCGATATTAACCTCAAATTGCTTATATAAATCCTTTCTTCTTATCCCTCTATTTTCTTATCCAAGACTTCTTGAACCACTTGAACATTTTGTATTATCAGTCTTGCCATCTTAACATTTTGACTCAAAGCATCAGCAACTACTTTAGCTTTCCCCGGATGATAGTTGATAGGACACCAGTATTCCTCCAGGATTTCCATCCATCTTCACTGCCTCATGTTCAAGTCTTTCTGAGTAAAAATATACTTCAAACTTTTATGATCCATGAACACTTCATACTCAGCTCCATATATATAATGTCACCATTTTTTCAAGGTAAAAATTATAACAGTCACTTCCAAATCATGAGTTGGGTAATTAACTTCATGTGGCTTCAACTTCCATAAGGCATAAGCTATCACCTTCCTATACTACATTAACAATGCTCTTAATCCCTCCTTAGATGCATCTATATACAAGGCATAGGTTTTATCTTCCTCCGACAAACTTAACACCAGGGCTGTCAACAGTCTTTACTTAAGTTCCTAAAACTTTTCTCATATTTCTCACTCTAGATAAAAGGTACATCATTTCTCAATAATCGAGTCATAGGTGATGCTAAGGTTGAGAATCTCTTAATGAACTGCCGATAATATCCGGCTACTCCTAAGAAGCTTTCGATCTCAGTGATGTTCTCCGATTGCTTCCAATTTGAAACTACTTTAACTTTTGCTAAGTCCACCTTAATACCATATTTTGATACCACATACCCCAAAAATGAAACTGCATCTAGCCAAAACCCGCACTTACTAAATTTGGCATAGTGCTTGTGCTTCCTCAGTTTTTCTAATACTATCCTCAAATGTTTTGCATGGTCTTCCGAGCTTTTGGAGTAGATAAGTATATCATCAATGAACACTACCACGAATTTGTCTAGGTAGGGCTAGAAAACCCGATGCATGAGATCCATGAATACTGCCAGTGTATTAGTCACTGCAAAAGGCATTACTACAAACTCATAATGACCATATATGGTGTTAAAGTCCGTCTTGAAAATATCCTCCTCTTTAATTTGTACTTGATAGTAACATTGCCTCAAGTTTAATTTGGAGTAGCAGCTAGACCCTTGTAGCTATATCAACAATTATCAATCAAAGGTAGAGGATATTTGTTCTTGATGGTTAAATTAGTCAACCCCTGATAGTCGATGCACTACCTTAACATTCCGTATTTTTTCTTCACAAATAGCATAGGGGCTTCCCATGGTGAAGTATTGGGCCTTATGTATCCCTGCTTCAATAACTCTTCTAATTGCTCCGTCAATTCCTTCAATTCCACAGGGGCCATCTGATATAGGGTCCGCGATACCGGTTCTTCTCGTGGAATTAGGTCTATAGTTAACTCAACTTCCCGAGTAGGAGGAAGAGAAGTAAGTTTAGTAGGAAACACATAAGAGAATTCCTTTACTACTTTAGTGCTCTCCAGGGTATACTAATCATTTGGCTTGTTTATCATGTAAGCTAAATATCCATGTGATACGATCTTGTGTGGGTAAATTTATTGGAACAATGGCTAACAATGGCTAACAATGGGCAAA